>JAVLUX010000010.1:23454221-24654221 GCA_032164185.1 Moxostoma hubbsi
TTGCTAGGCAGTTACCAGAGTGATACATATCAAGGCTACTTTCCATCCTGAGTGAAATAAGTGAAACAGGAAGTCTCTATGATTTTCTGGTGCAGAGATATGTGATTTGTTATTTGGTTGCTAGGGTAACCCCATCTGGTTGCTAGGCAGTTACCAGGGTGATACTTATCAAGCCTCCTTTCCATACTGAGTGAATCAAGTCAACCTGGAAGCTACTATACTGTGGCTATGAAGATTTTAGGTCATTACTTATTGGCTGCTTGATAAAAGAAATCCTCTGAGGGAGAGAGAGAGGGAGAGACGCAGGGCTGACAGGCCCTTTTTGTCTGTGTGTGTGAAAACGTCAGTTGGGATTTAAATTTCTGAACATTCCGCAATGTTAATCAATGGGAGTTTTTCCGAGTTTTGATCGTCATTTTTAGGAAAACCGTAAGTCCGATCAGTTAGAAAAGATATAGCACACTATTCGGGATTAGTCTGAAGGTCTGTGCCGAGTTTGGTGCATGTAGCTTAAAAGCTCTAGGAGGAGTTACATTTAGAAATTTAGTCTCAGAATAATAATAATAACTAGAATGTACATTTCCTGAAGAAAATGTGAGTGGTGCTTGCCGTGGCAAAACTCGTCAAATAGCATTTTCTAACTTGTTTCTAAGCACTAAAATAAAGGTCATAGAATGTTGCTAACACGTGTTTTTCATGATGGTAGCACGTTTTTAGAATGTTTTAGCACTTCGCTAGGTGAAGCTAGCATGTGTTAGCATGATACTAGCACGTTTTTAGCATGTTTTAGCACTTCGTTTGGCAATGCTAACATGTGTTAGCATGATGCTAGCACGTTTTTAACAAGTTTTAGCAATCCCCTAAGCAATGATAACATGCATTAGCATAATGCTAGCACGTTTTAACATGTTTTAGCACTTTGCTAGGTGAAGCTAGCATTTGTTAGCATGACACTAGCATGTTTTTAGCCTGTTTTAACACTTCGCTAGGCGATGCTAACATGTGTTTGCATGATGCTAGCACGTTTTAACATGTTTTAACAATCCCCTAATAAATGCTAACATGCATTAGCATAATGCTAGCACGTTTTACCATGTTTTAGCACTTCGCTACGTGAAGCTAGCATGTGTTAACATGATACTAGTACGTTTTTAGCCTGTTTTAGCACTTCGCTAGGCAATGCTAACATGTGTTAGCATGATGCTAGCACATTTTTAACATGTTGTAGCAATCCCCTAACCAATGCTAACATGCATTAGCATAATACTAGCACGTTTTTAGCATGTTTTAGCACTTCACTAGGCGATGCTAACATGTGTTAGCATGATGCTAGCACGTTTTTAACATGTTTTAGCAATCCCCTAAGCAATGCTAACATGCATTAGCATAATGCTAGCACGTTTTAACATGTTTTAACATTTTGCTAGGCAATGCCAGCATGTGTTAGCATGATACTAGCACGTTTTTAGCATGTTTTAGCACTTCGCTAGGCGATGCTAACATGTGTTAGCATGATGCTAGCACGTTTTTAACATGTTTTAGCAATCCCCTAAGCAATGCTAACATGCATTAGCATAATGCTAGCACGTTTTAACATGTTTTAGCACTTCGCTAGGTGAAGATAGCATGTGTTAGCATGATACTAGCACGTTTTTAGCATGTTTTAGCACTTCGCTAGGCGATGCTAACATGTGTTAGCATGATGCTAGCACGTTTTTAACATGTTTTAGCAATCCCCTAAGCAATGCTAACATGCATTAGCATAATGCTAACACGTTTTAACATGTTTTAACACTTTGCTAGGCAATGCCAGCATGTGTTAGCATGATGCTAGCACGTTTTTAGCATTTTTTAACACTTCGCTAGGCAATACTATCATGTGTTAGCATGTTTTTAGCACGTTTTTAGCATATTTTAGCACTTCGCTAGGTGATGCCAACATGTGTTAGCATGTTGCTAGCACGTTTTTAGCATGTTTTAGCACTTCGCTAGGTGATGCCAACATGTGTTAGCATGTTGCTAGCACATTTTTAGCATGTTTTAGGGTGTGGCTATGAAGATTTTTATTGACTGCTTGATAAAAGAAATCCTCTGAGGGAGAGAGAGAGAGAGAGAGAGAGAGACGCAGGGCTGACAGGCCCTTTTTTGTCTGTGTGTGTGAAAAAGTCAGTTGGGATTTAAATTTCTGAACATTCCGCAATGTAAAGTCAATGGGACTTTTTTGGCCGCTTTTTCGTCCGCTGTTCGAACATCGTACACCCGATCGCTTAGAAAAGATATAGCACACCTCTCCTCAATGAGCCGCACGATTTGATGCCTCACTCAGGGGTCTGTGACAAAAGCTGCAGGAGGAGTAGCGCGCCAAACTTTGTGTGGAAAAATAATAATAATTATAATAATAATAATAAGTATGCAAGAGAACAATAGTGATGCTTTGCCTATGGCAAGCACCACTAATAATAATAAGTTTAAATTGGATTTCAGTAAGTTGGCTTTCTCAAGCCAACCTAATAATAAGTTTAAATAGGATTTCAGTAAGTTGGCTTTCTCAAGCCAACCTAATTATAAAAACGGAACACTTCTGATTTGTCTGCAAATTTCAAAGCACTTGTTCAGTTTTAGTCATAATGCCTGCATGTACTGGAAAATATTGCTTCTAAGCTTTCAAATGATACCTATTTTGTGTTGGTTAAGACTGTAGTTGTTAATATTTTAAGGCCCGCTGGCAGGCGAGCTTACAGGGATAATAATAACATGATAAAAATATGAATACAACAGATCATATTTGCTGTCCCGTACTTACAATTGAAGCTTGAAGTACTACCTTGAGATTTTAGCCTAAGCTTCTACTATAGGCAACGTACCTCATCAAACTACACAAACCGAGAACAGGCAGCACATCAAGAGTAAGGAGCTGTTCAAAAAACGCTACACAGAGTTCAACAGAATGGAGCGTCACTCAAGGGATATAAGATAAGATACGTTTTTCAGAGATAAACTTATTTTAACTTGACATGACATGTTAAAAATCTGGTGTTCATGGCACGAGACACAGAAAAACAGCGATGCAACGGTCAGAGACAATTTGGAGTTGGAGACATCGGCCCCTAATTGTGTTTCCACACTAGCACTTTTGGTGCTCACCCAGGGTTGAATGACATCAAAGTTAGGTTCGTTTGGATGATGGGAAAGCTGTTTTCCGAACTCTGGTGCGCACCCGGTAAGTTACGGTGGTAAACAGCTGCCTCACGTTGGTGATGTAAATCGACCGCTGTTCGAACCCAAATAATATGATGTGAACAGAGACCAGCGGTGGGAGGGGGGGAGGAAACATACTCTGGTTCGTTCCAAGCAGTCAAAATGTGGCACAGTGGAGGGCGTAATCACGCCCGGTCCCGTATTAGGCTAATTAAGCCGTCAAGAGGGATAAAGGCCACTCGCCGACGGTGATGGGAGAGAGAGAGAGATCGTTCACGGACATGTCCGTTGTCTTATGTGTTTGTCTTTTGAGTTTTACATTAAACCTTTAGTTTATATGTCAAGCCGGTTTCTCGCCTCTTCCTTGCCCGCGAACGTGAACAGTGTTACACAAACCAAGTGTGAAAGCACCCTTAGTGTACAGGCGATGTAGTGCCAGTGACAGGCTTATGTTCAATTATATTGACTTACAAATCCTCTATTTGTATTATCAATTCAACGTTTTCCACAATAACACACTAATTAATTATCTTCATTTGGCACCTTTTTCAGCTAATTTTTATATATGTAATTAATTGTGATTATTTTGATGAATTAATTGGCAGATTAATTAAATTAAATGGATTGAAATTTTGAATTGATTGATAACCCCTAAAAATTCTAATTCATTTTTGCTTTTTTAAAAGCTTTGCAGGGCCATCATTTTAAACATGTATTTTTTTAGTGTAAAGAAAAGATACTTACTGTTTCATCATTTGCATTTGTTGTATCATTTCATTAATGCTGAAGATGCTGCAGAGTGTGACAGCATGGCCCTGTGGAGTTTACTCCTCTGTAGTTTGTCCCTTAGATAGTGAGCCATTTAACAAGTCAACTCATGAGTCACCCCATGACATTCTGTTGAGTTTCTGTGCACCATTAAACTAAACACCATCTATTTAATGTACTTTCCATTTTCTGCTAAAAAGATGAAATGGAGGGCTTGGACTTGGAAGGTAAGACGTAGTGTAGGAGGCCTATGAGAGGGCACACTAAATATATAGACAATAATTTTATGTGTATTTGATATGTAATAATAAAATTATTTAGAGAATAATTTTATATGTAGTTGAAATCTAGGTCATTTTAGTGGCATAGATGTGTTTTTAAAGGCGCTGTAAGCTATTTTCATGTATTTTTTTCATGGAAAGGTATGCAAAAGAATGTTCTACTCCCTTAAAGATATTAATGAAATAAGTGTCCTTTGATATCTCACCGGTCACTGTGACAGCTCTAGATTTTGTAAACGGCAAACAAAAATGTGTTCCTGTACCACATTGATGCTTTTAATCTGTCAATCATTTTGCTCGTTCTCACAGAATTGTAGTTGCAGCAAATTATTGAGGCATACTGCCATTTATAAGCCATGTTGTTCACAACAGTTGTCTGTTGAGGGCGCTATTATGCTGCTGTTGTTTTAAACAACAGTTTCTACATGATGTCCTCTCAATAAAGCTCATTTGTTATCTTTGGAGTTCGGGGTTTTGGAAAGGGAGGGTCTTGTGGAAGTAGAATGCTGAAATCGCTTACAGCACCTTAAATTGAATGCTTAGTGATACTGTGGCCACTGCAGCCACATTCACTGGTTTTTCTGTTTTATTAATAAGATTTGAAAACAAATATTCCATGGGACGAACTACTGTTACATTTAGTGTGTAAAGCAGATGGTTGAGTACATATTTTATTGTGGGGAAATTAGACTTGTAGGCTTTTTAAATGAATAATTTCTCTTCATATCAACAGTTCAACCAAAAATGGAAATTCTGTCATCTACTCATTCAATTCATTCAATTCATCAATTCATTCCAAACCTATTGCACAATCATACTTCTGTGGTGATCTTTAGATTTTAAGGTCTTAAACATTTCTCCGGTCTGTCCCTTAGATCCTGCCCAGGGTCACGGGGGTTGTGGAGGCAGAGTTGGTCCAAATGAAGAGAGTGAACCCTCGGATGATGACATGCTCTCCCTTTCTAGCCAGCAGAGCAACACAAGCAATGACAAAGCAAAAGCAGCTAAAAAGTCAGAGCTCCAGCCCTCAGCTGCCCCTCCTCCTCCAACAGCAGAAGAAGTGGATCTGCTGGGTCTGGACAGGGACACAGCTCAGCCTCCTCCATCCCCACAGCCTCCCACCACCAGCACAACCACAGACCTGTTGGGGGATCTGTTTGTAGCTCCTCCCACACCACAGCCGGCCAGCGGCCCCTCCTCTGCACAGTCAACCCCACGGAGAACTACAGCCTCTTCATCACCCTGTCCATCACCTCGAACTGGAGACAGTAAGCACTAGGGTTCTCACCATACCAGTACCAGTTAAATTTCCAGTTAAAATTCTCAATTAATTTTGATACTATAGCAAAAAACATAGCCTGCTAACACATTTCTGGTAACACTTTACAATAAGTTGGAATTCGTTAGCATTTGTAACTACATACATTACAATGAACTATAAATGCATTTTGAAAAGTTATATATTAACATTAGTTAATGCATTCTGTACTAACATGAACTAACAATAAACAATTATATAAGCTATTCATAAATTAATATTGTTTCTTTTTAGTTTATGATACCTAATCCATTTACTTTTGTTAACAAATAGAGACTTCTTATTAAGTGTTAACAAATTTCTTAATTGTTAACAAAAAGTGAACATTGTTTCAGGTTCCTAAGACAATTAAATAATCAGCCAGAATAAAAATATGAACAAAAACATTAAGTGAAGGAGCTTTTTCATTAATCTAAAAACAATATGAAGTAGTAAAGTAAACATTACAAATAAAAAGGGGATTAAAGGTAAAATGTAACTACTCTACTGGATGATTATTATATATAATACAGTACATTAATACATTACAGTTAAGCTACTAAAGTGATTCAGCCAAGATCAATGAGCTTTTTCTTGTCAATATTGTTGTTTGATTAATACTAATAACATAGTAAGTCTATTAGGTGACATTCAGATTGGATATTAGTTGGAAATTAGATTGGATATTTTCTGCACGTTTACATTGATTTAAAGGAATAGTCACCCACAAATTTAAATTATCTTATTTACTCACCCTCATGCTATCCCAGATGTATATGACTTTTATTCTACTAAACACAAATTAAGATTTTTAGATGTATGACTCGGGCAGGGAGGAGAATTTATAGGAAAAAGGACCACAATATTGATCTGTTTCCAGTGGTGAATTCTCAGGGCCAGCAAAGCCTTCTCTGCTGGCCTAACATGCCAAATGAATAAATATTTTTCATTCTTTCATTCTCAATCACCTTTTTGCTTATGTATTTTTAATTGCTATCCTCTCTTAATTAATTTACAAACAAATAGAGAAAAACAACGTTTATCCAGTCAGAATTTATTCCTTGATGCTTACAAGCGAAGTGTGACAACTGTTTCACAAATCACTTGCCCGAAACAGCTTGTGAGTCTGAGCTACACCCCCTCAGAATCGCCACAGAATCCCTCAACAGTGCAAATGAATGAGCAACTAAAGTCAAATTGTCAGATTCATCAACCAGATATTCTTCTAAAAATCTTTGTTTGTGTTCGGTGGAAGAAAGAAAGTACCGTACCTTTAAGACAAAACCAGCAGTGCTTACATTAAAACTTGGCCTAGACAGGCATTTTTTGGAGGTGTATTTTACCGTTCAGATGCATTACTTTGAGTGCTCTTTAAAGAGCACATGAACAAATACTGTAGAAGTCAGCAGCCTGTCAGTCAGACAGCACAAGGGTATGAAAGTCAGGTACTCTGTAGGAATTAATCTTTACTACAGATACTGCATAAAGACTGGTCTTTTGGTACCTTTTTAGTTTTAGTTTTAACTTTGCACCAAATTACCGATATTTTTCACATCTCTAGTGAGCACCCATGATATGCAACTTTTCTTTGTTTAATTTGATCAATAACAAGACAGTTGAGCCAATTTAGTTGAGGAATGTGTCAGTAGTCAATGAAGTGAAGCAGCATCTCGGTTGAAATTGAGCAATTTAAATGATTGAATTATTCATTTGAATGGAATTAAATCAAATGTGCATTTTGCTTAAAGAAACTGAATACTCTTTAATTCTTCAGCTTTTGACCTGTTCGGGTCTGGGCCAGCTCCCACCCCAAAGCCGCAGGACTTCATTGGGTCCTTCCTGGGTCCAGGTAATATGGGGCAGCCAGACCCCTTCCTGCATGCTGCACGATCTCCATCTCCTACAATGCAGAACATGGGCATGGGTAAGGCATGTGCTTCTGCCACTCTGTGCTGCCAGTGTGTGGGCAATGTCACCATAACAACCAGCAAGCCCTTTTGTGTTAAATCCTCCAGAAAGTGATAGAGAAATAGCCTTGCGTATTTACCTCTGTTAAACGTCTAGTTAGCCTCTCTAGTAAAAGTGCAGATAGGCGTTTTGTTGAGAATACAATTGATATTGGTCCTTGAGGTTGATTATTTGTTTAAAGTACAGAGTGTTGCGCTAGAGCTGAAACCCAGTATAATGTATCTGGGAATATACGAAACAGATTGACATCAATTCTATAACATACACATTTTTAAACTAAAACACACCTGTTTCCACTTAGGAGCCCATTCTGTCATGCAAAGGCATCAGTTTGTTCTTGTGATAAATGAAATAGTTCACCCAAAAATAAATATTCTGTCAACATTTACTCACTTATATGTTGTTCTAAACCTATTTGACTTTATGAATTTTTGATATGAGATTTGGTCTGTTTCTCACACAAAATTCTAACATGGATTTCGAATAATTTTAAACATACTGTATATATGGAGTCTAGTGGGTGACCGATATTTTGGTTTTACAGTTTATTCTGTGCTGATAATTGCTTATTGGAAAATAATCAACCCCATTAGTTGCAGATTTTTTTCCCCCCACTATGTTCCTTTGTGGCCAAAACCCTTGATCTGGTAAATATATATATATATATGCTATAAAAAGCTTAATTTGTTATGTAATATTTACATATAGAGGATTGTAACGGAGCCAAGTTACTGCCATCATTATAATTTATGGACTAAATCACGATTATTAATACTAAATATTATTTTAAAAAAGACATATGAAACAGACATTGCTGATCGTTTACGTATGTAACCTATATTGATTGTTGAGTTCATGTTGATTTTGACCTACAGTGTGACTAGAGAAAAGGAAGAACACCTTTTATAATACCTAAATACCAGACAATTGACAAGCAAACTGTTGATCTTCTATTGATGGATGATGATCTACTGTTAATGCCCATATGACAATGTTTACTTTATAGTATTTTTTATTGTAATACATTATAGATGATTGCAAGAGTGCATGTTTTGTTTGGAGGACAGACATTTTAAAATAATTGTGCCCAGTGTTTTTTTGGCTTGTTTATAGTTAAAACTCCCATGTTATGCACCATATCTTAATTTTTTTGGTTGGACAATAATCTTGCATCTGGGAACGTACTCATTTACGAGTATGGGATTTTACTAAACGTACGTGAGCTGCAGGTGCAGGCAGGCAGTTGCGTGGCAAAGCAACAGGCTGTGTCAGACTGTACGTACCCTTCCCCAACGCCCCCATAAATCATGTCATAAACTTTTTAGGTTCCCAGCATCCCGAAGGGGGGGAACAAAGTGATGTACCAAGCATGGGAGCAGGTCGCGCCAGCCGTGCCTTTTCTCTCTCTATGTTTCTCGCATAGAGTTAAAGTGGCTGGGGCCATTTTAACGCTATAACACATATCGGAGAAGGTGTTCTTTTACAACTCTTATACATTCAGGGGGAAAAGAGCCCACAGAGACCACCACCAAGGAGGCTGTCGCTTCCTTCGACACAATGTCTCGTTCCCTCCATCAGGGAACCGAGGTTATAACAGTAACCTAGACATTACTGGCCCTTTTCATCACCATAGCTATTGGTATCGGCAAAAGCCACTCTCGGCTGACCTCTAATGGAGTCATATTGACTACTTTTATGATACTTTTATGGTGCTTTTGCATCCATTCAATCAAAGCTTCAATGCATGTTAATTTTATTTGCATGCAAAGAGCCATTAGTACATTCTTCAAAATGTCTCCTTTTGTGTTCCACATACAAAAGAATGTCATAATGGTTTTGAACAACATAAGGGTGAGTAAATAATTACATAATTAGCATTTTTGAGTGACCTATTTCATTTTCATTTCAGATGGTCATTTTTCTTTGGTGTTTTTTGTTGTTTGCATGCCTAATGGAAACAGCATGTGATGTTGTTTGCAGTTTATTTATTTAAGCTAATCAAAAGTGGCTGCACACAGACCTGGTCTTTATATAACATATAACTGTGAAGGATTTTGAAACATTTCCGATATGCCTAGAAACTGAGTAATCAAACAGTTTTAAACTCTTGATGACCCGCCTTAAAACGACACTACAAGAACTTAAAGAACTGCTGCTTATCTGGAACTTATCTGGTTCCAGATAAGTACTGAAAAAAGCATTGCATACCAAATGCTGCAAATTATTACAAACTGTTACTCAGATATGAGTTACAAGAAACTACCGAATCTGATCTAATGACCTCAGGGTAGAGGAATATGTAATTTTATAATACTAAGTTGATACATATTTCTTGTTTGATTAAAATATATGCTACAGAACCACAGTGTTTACAGAATCAGCTAAACAAAATTACACACTTAAGCTTAAACATTCTCAAAGTTTTATTATAGGTGTGTTATAATTTTTATCTTAAAACAAACTTGTAAAGCATGCATTGAGTCCTTCAAGATAAATATGTGCCTTTCACAGGCCGCAGTTCGCCTGTGCCACCTACTACTCCCACTGTCAACATCCAACAGCAGACAGGGACATGGGAATGGAACAAACCAGCACCTGCAGGCAAGTACAGTTAGAAATGAAAGAAACTGTGTAGGGCCTCCTGGTGGACACATTTGCAATTGCACTAAACAAAATTACTCACTTCTTATCTGCAATCTGTACTTCAGTGGTGAGCTCATATAGCTCATGATTATTAATGTCTAATAATGTTTTTAAAGGAATAGTTTTCCCAAAAATTATGGCATCATTCAAAAACATGATTTTTTTTCCATTTGGAATGCAAAAGGAGATGTTAGGAAGAATGTCAGTTTCAATCACAATTCACTTTCATTGCATCTTTCAATGGTGAATGAGGCTGTCATTCTGTTTAACATCTCCTTTTGTTTAATGAAAAATAGTTTAGAACAACATAAGGGTAAATAACTGATAACAGAATTTAAATTTTGGTGTGAATTATCCCTTTTAAAAGCTATTATCATTAGAAATTATTATTTCAACTGAATGATTTGTCTTATCAGGTGGAGGTATTGGGATGAGAAGTAAGTCTGCCAGCACTAGTCCAACCAGTTCAGTTCATGGTACTCCCACCCACCAGTCCAAACCCAACACCCTAGACCCTTTTGCTGATTTGGGCAATCTAGGTCTGGGAGGTAAGGTGAAAAAAGCTAAATTTATAGTCTTATTTTGGTACACTCATGAACTATGTCTTAATTTCTATGTGCACATCCAAATTCATGCATAGGTTCAGGTTCTGGATTCTCCAGCAAGCCCACCACACCTACTGGTACAGGAGGAGCATTCCCGCCCATGGGCTCCCCCCAGCGTCCTGCTCCTTCACCACAGCACACTGCCTCAGGAGGCTGGCAACCCAGCACTGGCTTCCCCTCATGGCAGGCAGGAGGTGGGGGTCAATGGCAGCCTCAGGCCCAGGGTGCACACCACCAGACTCCACCTAAAGTACCTGGACCCTCCATGCCCCACACCTCACCACAGAACAGACCCAACTACAACGTCAGCTTCTCCACCATGGGCGGGTTGTCACCGGGAAGTACTGGGGCAAAAGTACAGACTAACATGGGTCAGTACCTTAGGATGCAGATCTCTATTGACTCAACTGTACAACACTAGATGTGCTATTGCTTTAAGTCAGACAATAAAATGGATTAAAAAAAATGAAGACTTGGAGGTGGGCTTTTTCTTACCAAGGCCAGTAAGTAACCACCTAACAACTCAGAATAACCTAGCAACCACCTAGCTATGCTCTAACAATCACTCAGAATCAGGGATGGATTATGACTGGCAAAGGCCCTGAGGCCAATTATCTCCAAGGGCCCCCCTCCACCTGAAGTTGTTGAGCGGGGGTGGTTGGGGGGGTGGTGTTCTTTGTTCATGCCCAAAAGGGTTTTCAAGCGGGGGGGCTCACCAATCTAGATCACGCAGACTAAAAGCCTGGGGCAGTCAAGGGCCCCTGGACACTGGCCCCATTGGCCCGTTCGGTAATCTGTCCCTGCTCAGAATACTTTAGCTGCCCCATAGCAATGCCCTGGCAACCACCAGAACACCATTGTATTTCTACAATCTTACAACATGGATGACCTGACCAGAACCTATGAGACCCAGTCTCACAGAATCATGTTACTATACCTACATTTTTGCTGTTATTTTTACATGGCTCATTGTATGTATTACAGCCGTGTTCTGGTGAAATAAACACTAGAGGCGCTACAACAACAACTTTTATTCACTTATACACAAACCTTGAGTAAAAGGGCAGATTACAACCTGGTCTCATGAAATGTACGTCACAATGGCAAATAGAACATTAACATTAACCTCATCTGTTTGGCAAGAGCTTTTACTCTATTTCAGTGCCACACAGTGGACATTTCACCTCGGAACTGCCACGATACGTTTAATGAACCATGTAATATCATTTTGGAGAAATGTCGCTATTGTCACATAATTTTCATGAGATCAGGCTGAATTTTGACCTTATCATAAGTATCACACTGGTGTATTCTTATTCTATTTAATGTAAATAACTGCCTGAAGTTCCCAGCGGAGGATACTTCTCCATTGATTAAAGCATGTTGATTGATAAAAACAACTTCCCGTTTCTTGTTTCTTCCAGGAACCAGGCCGAAGGTTTCCAGTGCTAACTTTGATGACTTGCTCTCCGCCCAAGGCTTTGCTGGCACTAAAGAAAAGAAAGGGCCAAAAACCATTGCAGAAATGAGAAAAGAGGAGATGGCAAAAGAGATGGATCCAGAGAAACTCAAGGTGAAATACAAAAGTTTAACCATATCTATACATTAAAAGAACCCACCCAAATAAATACAAGCTGATAACTATATTTAACCTCCTGAGACCCGAGCGTGACTGCTGTGTGCATTTTACAGTTGACTTTATATTTGTAACTAGTAGCAACTAATAAACAACCAAAAAAAAAAAAAAAAAGTATTTATTTATATATATATATATATTGGAGCAAATAGTTTTCCTAAAAATGTATGTCCACCTACGTGGACAGTGGGACTACACTGTGAAATTTTAAATAATACGAAGCTATAGAAAGCCTTTTTTCATCAAATTGTTTAATATGCTTTCAGGAGTGCTATTTATGTTTTTGAGACATCACAGACATTAGATCAGAAATTAGCATCGATAATTCTGATTCAAAGTAATGGCCAGCATCATCTAATCACTTCCAACCATGTTAAAATAAAATAATACATTATAAATTCTGTACTGATTACTATTGTCTAATGTCTGCCGTTTCACAATAAATTGCTTTAATTTCAAAAATGGCATATCGGATGAAACTAGAGACTCAAACAGGTTTCGATGTAAAAGCTTAATTAGGTTTTTACTAGATGTAGTTTTGTTGTAGTTTAAACCAAGCACAAACTCCACTGTGATCAGCATCATGTTGTTTGGACACATGACTCTGTGCGTCAAAAGTCTAACCCTTTACTGGGAGTACAGAATCTCCTGAACTGAGATCAGTTGGTTTAAATGAAATGAAATTATGCATTGCATATAGTGAAGCCAAAATTCAACGTCCATGCATGTGGATGCAGTGTCGCACATGGATAAATTGCACAGCTCTCTGGAGAATCTAATTAGCCAATTGCAGCATAAAAACTCTAAATAATGCTAAACTGTATAAGTGACATTTATGCCAGGCATTCTGATTTCCTACTTAGCTGAGCTGAATACATGTCTCTCATATCACTCTGTGGTCTCGTTCTTCTTATATAATAAACTCAAATCAAATCAAGTCAAATCAATATTGAGTTCAAATCAATATGTCTATGTATTTATTTGGAAAATAGCCATGTGATGAATGGTATAATGAACAGTCAGCCAGTTATAATTGCAAAATAAAAAGTCCTCATCACCCTGTTGGAGGTTTATATTGGATGTTTAATGGCCTGCTGACTGTACATTATATCTTGCATAATGTATTCCTCTTGTTGTAGTTCTAGTCTCAATCACTTCACCTTTAAAGATAATAAATCTTGTTTATGACAGATACTGGACTGGATTGAAGGGAAGGAGAGGAACATCAGAGCATTGCTTTCCACCATGCACACAGTCCTGTGGGAGGGGGAGACGCGCTGGAAACCTGTAGGCATGGCTGACCTTGTCACACCAGAACAGGTGAAGAAGATCTACCGCAAAGCTGTGCTGGTAGTACACCCTGACAAGGTGAGAAATGTATTTGTTTGTTCCTCAAAATTTAGAGCACTGGATAAATATATATATATCTGTATGTCTGTGTGTCTGTTGTTTGAATGTAACAAAACATTGCAGATTGCATTGCACTGAGAAAAAAAAAGATGATACATTTTTATTTTAGCTTTACTTAATATGCACATCACAAAATATGATTTATAAGGTACATAAAGTAAAATAATAATTGTGAATTCCTTGAACTTTGGCTTAAAAATCCATAAAATTTTGATTTTAAGTACCACTAACTCAAATGATCAAACACAGAATTGAGGTTGTGGGGAATACCCATAAACCCTTGCACTTGAATAATTTATGCACGTTTATTTGGTCAAAAGGAATGTTTTGGGGGCATTTAATTAGTTATTATTAATTTTTGGTATTATTGATGTTGTTTTACTGTAATTAGTTGTTTTGTGTAGTCACCATTAGGGTGATTAGTGTTCCCTTTGGTGAAATTGGATCCTGTTCCATAGGTATGGGGAAATTAAGCTTTGTGTAGCCTTTAAGTTTTCTCCTGATAGTACCAGGAAAAGATTAAAAGCATCGGGAATATCGCAAACGGTGCAATCTGGTGGTTAGTAAAATTAAAAGCAGCCATTAAACTGAGGATGCAGCTCAGTAACGGAGCCTCTGGTGCGTACAAAAAAAAAAAAAAAAACTTAATGTGAAATGTGTTGATTTTTACCATCCGATAATATAATTAAAGTATTAAATGCAGATACAATAAATGTAGGGTGGATCTAGAATTTTGTTTATTGGGTGGCAAGGGGGTGGCATGAAACTATGAGGGGTGGTAACACTAAAGCAAGCGCCACTGTGTAGTTCTTATGGATTAAAAGGTACCAAGCTTATTGCAACAAGTTGAGTCACTCTCAAATTACAAATATCCATGAATTTCTGGTATAATTGCATTTCCACAGTAACAACAGAGTAACCATTTTGCTACTGATTTCACAACATATAAAAATAAAATTCCCCATAAAAATAAGTAACAAAATTCTCTAGAGCACCAGTAATTTGTCTATTTAACACTGATTCTAAATGTTCCTTAGCTTGATATAGAACTGGCAGTCTGAAATAAACCACCTTATGCAGGCCAAATTGTTTTATTTTTTACATTTTCCCATGGATTATTATTATTAAATGTTACTGTGGGGGACAGTGCGAAGTGGTGAGACTCATGAATATAAATTATGTTGCACAGTGAAAGATTCTTTTAAATGACCTGTTTTGATAAATAGTCATTCTTGTTTCAAGCTCTAAACTATTTCACATAATATGGTAATTTCATCTCAGCATTTGCCAATATCAGTCTTGGGATTTGTTTAGTCATAGATATATATATATATATATGTAGATCAGCACTTTAAGTACATGATATATATTATATTATTATTATTATTATTTTAATAAACCAAGATTGCATCTGTATGTCAGTGGATGGGGACTGTGTTGCCAGCTGTCCCATGTATTGTGGATATGCCCTGTATATAATGGAACAAAATTGCATTAAACATGACATCCATATGGGATGCCATTTGTCTCGTATATTAGCATCTTACACCTAAACTGCTGAGAATGTTTAACAAACTGAGCGAAATGGACCTCAGAAACTCACATTTCATGTGAGTTTTGTGATATACTGGCTGTTGCTACATTGACTATCTTTCTTTCAAGTACAGCATTCTGCAATGACTGCTCATATTTTCTGTCTTGTTTTCCTTAAGACACAGTAGAATTTTGTCATAGTACTCAAGTGCATGCTAATTGTATATCACCATTGTGATTTCAAAACACTAGAAAATGCACCTTTTTCATGTTAAAACTCCATTGTAATGCATGATTGCTTAAAAGAGAAACATATTGTCATTCTCCATTGATTGCATTTGGGAAAATGTAGTGTTTATTAAAAGTGAAGATTGATATAAATTTGGTTCTTGCTCATCGTTGTATCAGAGCAGTTTTCATTTTAAGCATATTGGGAATTCCCTTTTTTTTGGATACCCACTAAAAAATTGTCCCAGAACAAGAGCAGGAATATTCCATTTTGGTTGGTAAAAAAGTAGGGGGACATATCTTTCTTTTCTATGCAGAGCTGAGGAGAAAAAGCTGACACAAAATTACAAAACTGCCACAACCAACACTCATAACATTCAAAATATCAAATTCCAGAGCAATACCGCCACTCAAAACATACACAAATTAAATAGAAACTACTGCTCAAGAACTGGAGATGGATTATAAATATAAAAAAGCTGTTTCAAAAAGTGCTGAGGACATGTCTCATCTATCTCTACCCATAACTGACATCTAATAATCATTCAGTGAAGATTTGGAATCAATTGAGAAATCTTTCACCTCTTTTTTCCATGTTTCTGTCCATATTGTCAATGTTGCTTTAGTTGTTGATGAAATAAGATTTAAAAAAAAAAACTCAACCTGTAGCAAGTACGCAATTGGCCGCTGCTGTAATCAATCACCTGATCGGTCCAGTGTTTCCCCTGCCATTATATTAGGGGGGCGCCCCGCCCCGCCCCCCCCCCCTTGAAGGTAAAGTTAATTATATTTTCTATATAGCGTCAGATCACAACAGAAGTAATTTAAGGTTACCTTTCCAATAGAACAGGTCTATACCTTGTTCTTTTATTAAACAAACTAAATAGCCCTTAAGTTATTTATCTTATTTACATGACAGCATGTTTCTGTCTCTACATGGTCGCACGTTTACTATTCTCCTCAGCTCTCTGTATCGCGCACGGCGGAGTTCCGCCCCATGCGCATACACACACACACACACACACACACACACACACACGTTCGCGCGCACACAGGTGAGCATAGAGGTGTTCGATTCCAGGTTTTCTGGTACGGAGGTATGCATAATTACAAACTAGAGTCACTATGACTGTTATCTATTTCTAAAGAGATAAGCTACAAGCTACGTGTAGGATAAATACAAAGTTTCTACGACAGCTCTCTGGCATGGTGTAATGCCGCGGATACACTAGACTTTGAGACTACGGTCGTGATATGACGTCACATTAATTCAACATATAACAAATAGTAATACGCTCAAAATGTAAAAAATATACAATCTACTCGACTTTACTGCAAAAATATAATTTTTATAGGGATTAGACACTCACAAGTGAGTGATTTCGGACACAGTAACAGAGTCGACAGCAAGAGTCGATTCCTGTGATGGAGTCGACCCCGAGTCTGGGGCTATTCAGAGTCGAGGAATCGACTCTTTGGAGTCGACTCCCCATCACACACTCCCACCAGCGGACAGAAAGCGTGCGTCGGAAATATGTTGCGTCAATCACCTGAAAAGACGACAAAAATATCTGTGTTTTTTAAACGCTCCCGGGGTGGTGAAGATGGCAACACTCGCTCTCCTGTAAGTAGCACCCGGAGTAGCGCTACTGCTCCTAGTCCAAGTACAGAAAAGAGCCCAAGTGCTGCACGCCCTTTCCCTGACAAGCAGCAAAAGTCCAGTCACTAGTGATGGGTCGTTCGCGAACGAACGTTGGGAGCCGGCTCGCATATCAGAAGAGCCGGATCTATTAATAAAAATATTTAAAAAAAATGAAGATCTGAACAATCAAAAGATATAAATTAATATAATTAACTAATTCAAAGAACGAAAAAAATAAAATAATATAGGCCTTAATGCTCAATCACACACATATTTGTTCTGACTGTCTGCTCAGACTAACAGCCTGCTGGCTTCTATTGCTCTGACGGTCCCAGTCAGTAGTGTAAACTGTGAAAGGGACTTCTCAACCATGAACAGGGTAATACAAACTTTTCACAATAGGATTTGCTGCTTTTAGCTATATGTTAAGCTATCACATTTAACAGTTAATGCATTTGCAGGTCAAGACAAACATCCGCAATAGGCTGCAAGGAGACCATCTTGCAGCATACATGCGGATCTCAATAAATGGGCCAGACGTTTCTGACTTCCCATATCAAGAGGCTCTGGAAATGTTCTTCCTGAAGCCCAGAAAGATACACTGCAGTGACAAAACTGCACACTTTGTGGATAAATTACATAAAAATAAATGTTCCAATAATTAGTTTAATGTACAGTTCAATAATTGTTCAGTTAATATATTCACTGCTGCCATTAAAAGAAACAAGTGAACACCATGACTCCTTTAAGTGTTTGTGTCTGTGTCAATTTTCCCCAACCAACCAAACAACACCCCCCCCCCCCCACCCATTCGGTGAGAGTTGAGGCAGTTCAACATGAATAAACCCCTAAACAATGTCAACATCAACTATAATATACAGTACTTGCATTTATATTTTATACATTGAGATACTAATGATGGGGTGGCAATGCTTTTTCTTAAGCTGCATTCACACCGCCAGCGATACACAGTGACAAAACAACCTCATCTCATTCATTTTCAATGAGACCTGGCGACACTAGCAATGACGACCGGATGTGGGCATGTCCAGCAATGCGACAAAGTTGAGAAATTCAAATTTTTTCAAGTTAAAACGTTATGCAAATGAAGAGCGAATTTTGTGAGGGACAGCCAGTACAAGAGAATATGGTCGAGCTTATGATCCTTGTCTCTCTCAACTCCTGCAGTGACGGAAAGATGGAAGAAAGGCTAATCTTTGCTGTTAGCAATTTACCAGTGTTTCATGATATGTCTCTGCCCACGTACAGGGACATATTTAAAAGAATTATGTGTGTAAAGGTGTGTCTGAGATCATGGGGATTCCAAGTAGGTTTAAATCATCAAATAGCCTTTAAAATTAATTATTAAATTATTTGTTTTGAAAATGTGTTACATGTATGACAACAAACAAACCATATAAATGATCAGATATAGTGAATAAACTAACCATATTAATAACCTTACTAATATTTTAATAATAATATTAATTGTAAAGAAACAGTGCTGTTTAGACTCCATACACACCACTATCGACCTAACCACCAGCCACTGGTGACATGTAGCAACAAAGTAGCTGGCAGTGTGAACACAGCTTTAGGTGGCATTTGCCACACAATGCCACCACGGTAGACCTGTCCCTGAATAAATACCAATATGAGCCAATATATTTCAATGTTATAAGATAACATAATGATAAGTTGTATTTGGTGCTGTAATAATCATCTTGTATGACAGGAAATATCAAATGGACATAAGAATCCGTAAACCCATAAAGTATTGGTCTAGATTCGAACATTCCGACAAGCAAAGCAAAGCGTGCACATGACTGGGCAGAAAGAGAGGATCCATCTGTAAACGATCATGTGATTCTCTAAAAAACAGTACTTTCCTCCAAATGGGACTTCATTCGAAATTGCGCTGCGTACTCCATACATGCTTCGAAGCTTTCAATGTCATATGTAACATCACTACTGTTCCATCCATGTAATATTTCCTTGCTAATACTATTGTGTGTAGCTGAAGTGCAGCTTTATCTGCACTTTATTGAGGAATCAATTGTTTAATGACTGAGCTTGTCAGTATTTTCTTCTGAGACAATTAAGTAGAAACAACAAAATGAAAGTTAATTTGAAACAATGGGCTATTGTTTGATCTAATTAATGCAACATACCTTTCTAAGTAAATAAAAATTAATAAACTGATATATTTGTGAATATCTAGCAAAGTTTTTCTAATTTTACTGACATAAAATGGGCATAAATTGAATTTGTCATGGCAACAAAATTTAAAAATTGGATTTAACTTTATACAGAAAATGTTAGTAAGTGGTTTTCACACTAAAATAATGTTTACACATTTTTTATGTCTTGTGGCTATACTTTTGAAACAGTGAGTATTTTAATGTTTACGTATTAGCCCCATTCACTTCCATTGTAAGTGCCTCAATGTAACCCAGACTTCTGCAGTTTGTAAAGAAAAGGGAAATAATTTTTTGTGCCACATTATGCCACAAATGCTGTCAATTGAGCTTAACTTGTATTAAATCTGGAATATTCCTTTAAAAGGTGTCATGCAAAAATGTTACATATTGAATATATTTTAAGTAAATCTAACACATTGTTTTTTTTTCAGTGTGGGTGGTGGAGGAAGGAGTATTTTGATGTTCATTGTGTTATGCACTTCCTTTACAAAAAAAGTACTTTGGCAGTACCATGGTACAGTCATGGTACTTTGACATACAGTACAATGATACTGAATGATTACTATATTCATGTACAATGGTTTCCATTGTACTCCAAGGTAGTTCAAAGAATAACATGGTACTACTATGTTACATGTCCAAAAATCATGGTAGTACCATGGCACCATGTCCAAAAAAAAATTCAAATGCATCACTAGTATGTGACTAGAATTCTGAAATATATCTAGTTGAGGCTTTTCAAAGTCAAAATGTGTTTCTTTTTTGTCTCCTTCCATCTACAGGCTACTGGACAGCCCTACGAACAATATGCCAAGATGATTTTTATGGAACTAAATGATGCCTGGTCAGAATTTGAAAGCCAAGGACAGAAAGCGCTATACTAAGACTTTAAACCGAGGCCCTGATTCTACTGTATATGGTCACATCATTCAGCGATTCCTGCCCAGATCATAATGCAACCCACCTTAGTCCTTGAAAAACAACTCCCACCTCCAGGATCTTGGTACATCTACAATATAGTTGTGTGTGTGTGTGTCTCTTTATTAAATCATGTATCAGGACCAACATTCACTAGGCCATCACAACTGCTGTTTTGATAAGACTGCTATTGGAAAAAGTCGCATTCAGCATTGTTTTAGAGCTTTTTGTATTTACAACCGTCATTCTTTGTGTACTGGGACTTAAACACCTACATAACAAAGACAAGACCTTGTCTTTACCCAGCTGTGAAATACACTACAAGGCCAAAAGTATGTAGACACCCAGTTGTGCTTCTTGAACATTTAATTTCAAAACCATTTGGTATTAATATGGAATTGGTCCTACTTTACAGCTTCCACTCTTCTGGGAAGGCTTTCCACTAGGTTGGAACATGGCTGTGGGTATGTGCTCTTATTCAGACACGAGCATCAGTTAGGTCAGGCACTGATGTTGGACAATGGGGGCCTGGGTCTCAGTTGGTGTTCCAATTCATCCCAAAGGTGTTCAGGACTAGGCTTTGTGCAGACCAGTCAAGCTCTTCCACACCAGACTCCAAAACCATTTCTATATGTTGGAAGCACACAGTTCTCTAGAATGTCATTGTATACTTTAGCATTAAGATACAGTATGTCTTGACTGGAATTAAGAGGCCTATCCAGATCTGTTATTTAGAAGGGGGTGTTGACTGTCCACTTACTTTTGGCTATAAAGTGTATATCTGCGAAGAGTCATCTAGGTCTTGTAGAATGAATTATGCAGCATTTAAATGAGTTTTCCATTCATCTAAGAGTTTAAATGCTGAGAGATTAAATGCTATGAACATTAGAGCTACTTGGATGAGAGGTGAAAAACCTGCAACAATGACTTTTATTATTTAATTATTTGTAATAATTTTTTTTGCATCATGTCACAACTTCTTTTAGAAGCTAAGCATTCAGCTTCAGATTACATTTGTCGCTGAGGGACAAAAGCACAATATGTATGAGAGACTGATCAGGAAAATTTGGTTTTATCATACAGCTAGTAATATCACCTTCCTCTTTAACCTGTTTTCAGGTATTATCAGACTAGATTTGGTGAAACTGAACTGGATCTGTGAAATGCAGTAGATTGACTAGCAGTTTATTCTTTTGTTTTCTACTGAATACTGATCTGTCTGTATATGTTGCACTATATCACACTGTTTACAATCATAAAGACATTAAATATATTGTTTATTCATATAGCTATTCCAGAAAAAAGATGAATAAATTGTATAAATATGTACCTGAAAGTAAATCTGAAAATCTTTTCATTCAAGATTTACTTTGGGATCTTAACCTGATGTTGTACATTATTTAACTGGTTTACAGTGCCCATTATTTAACTGGTTCACAGTTATAAGGCATAAGTGTTAAGCTCGTTTTGATTACAGAAAATATTTTTTTTCAAGTTCTAAGCCGTTATCATGACTCCAAAACAGATTATCTTTACTTAAAGTTGTTTTTCGAATGGCAGGATTGCATTTGGATTGCATTTATGTAGGGGGAGTACATGTAAAATGGGACACTTTCTGAATGTGTCATTAGCGTAATTTTAAAATATGATGCCAAATGGCTTAGCCCCTGACACAATACAATTTCAAATAGCTAAAGGTCTTCATTACACTCTACAGATAAAAAGGGAAGAAATATTAAATACAAAACTTAAGTGTCCCACTTTACCTATATTCAACCTATCTCTTATTCTGTGTGTTAATGAGACTGTTCTTCTAATAGGGAATGTGATTGATGGAAAGTATGTTCAAATCCCATTGTTTCTTTACCATAGGTGTCCTTTAAACTAACATACCATCAACGAGTACCGTAACATTAATATTTGCATCAACTGATTTGACAGTTACAACTCTTTAGCATATGTACTGCATGTTTGACTGTAAGTGGCACAGTCCAGAGTAAGTTTTTAGTGTACAGCCAATAATCTGCCCTTTCTCTTCTCAGTATATTTGCACTTGTATGGCATTAAAGAAATACAGCACACTCGTGCCGTGACTTGCAGTACTTGATGTTCATCAAGTCTATAATATGCCATCCTCTTTCAGTGCTTTTGATCATGTAGTGATAGAAAGCTTTAGCTGTTCTCAAATCAGTTTTCTCTATCTCTTACTTTTTGCCTTCAAATACCTTCCCCCTTCATATAATCCATTTCTAAGGACTTGAGTGCATACAAAGGATCAAGATGACAGTCTTGATTATGTTAGATTATCAAAAAACTTATTAATGAAGGTGCCCTATACAGGATGAATATTTTCCACCTCCCCTCTTGTGGACTGAGCAATTTATCTTTAATCTAAGGATATCATGATAAAGCTAACCTCTGTATACAGTAGTGAATGTGTGGTGTTATAATGATGCTGTTCTCTGTAAGGAAGTGATAAGGTTCGGATACAGCTTTGTGTTTGTCTGCTGTATCAGTATTATTGTGAGACAAATTTGTTTTCTGTGCATTATTTCTGTTCCTGTTCTCCATATGGAGCTGTACATATGTGCATTGCACAAATAAATGGGAAATAAAATGTAGTCAGTGGAATCTCTTTTTAAAGTAACATTCAAAAAGCAAGCTTTGTTTGTGATGAAAGTTGGCATAGGGATCATAATTTGAAACCTGTCAAACTACATACATGGTTACTGAACTTCCAGAGTTATGTTCAAATTAAAAAAGTGGATGTCATCACTCTTTAAAGCCTGTGAGGCATGATGGATATTACTAAATGCCTAAAGGTTTACAGTGCAATTCATAAGCAGTTAAGAATGTAATTTAATAACTGACTAATCCTGCTGAGTCATCGTATCCCTTTTGTTCTTTGGGCCTGACCCTCCCCCTCTGGCTGTGTTGGTGTTCAACTTTAGATGATCTTTGATTACACCAAGTAAGACAAGTTCTTGTATCAACATCTTGTTGATACACGACACCCCGATTTACCTAGCCCTATCACCAAATGACTACAGCCCAATAGACTCTCTGTGCCAGTGCATTGATGAAATTAACAGTTAAATGTGCTGAAACTTCATTCAGTTAAACAACGACAAGACAGGGTATTGTATTTGGAAACAAAGGTGAAATTCCTAATGTGGACACATACCTTGACTCCAAGTATCTAAAGACCAAGAATTAAGTAAGGAATTTTGGTGTCATTTTGGCGTCAGACCTTAGTTTCAGTAGTCACATCAAAGCAATAACTAGATTAGCCTACTATCTGTCACAGTTTGTCTCCTCTGTGATCAAGGACTCTTATTTTGAAGTTTTCCCCAGCACTACGCTTCCCAGAATCTGTTCATTGTCATCCCCACCTGTATTCCATTTCCTCATTAGTTTCCATGTGTGTGTATATATACCCTCTAGTTTTGTTCCGATTTTGTCAGTCCTTGAAAAGTAAAGTTTTCCTCCTTCCACGGCTCCGCCTCTCAAGGCTCCTCCTTCCATGGCTCCACCCTTTGAGCCTCTCGAAGCTCCACCCCAGAGTCTTCCACGGCTCCGCCTTCAGCTCCTCTCCTTAAGTCTCCCTTGGCTCCACCTTCCTCGGCTCTGCCCTCTGTCTTCTGTGGTTCCTCCTACTTCCCCAAGTCTCCTCCTCCAGAGGTTCCACCTCCTGACCCTGTCCTTGCCCTGTGCCTGACTCCTAGGCCTCCTGAGCCAGTCCTTGCCCTATTTAATGTTTGTTCCAGCATTTGTTCCACTCCATTGATTATTACTATTGAGCCTTTTGTTTGTTCCACTCCAGTTTATATAATTAAAGGATTAAAAGGATTTTACTACTGTGTTTCCATTCTTCCACTCCTTGGACACAAACGTTACACTATCATCTCAAAAATATAGTGAGAATTAGATGTATTGTATCCAGTCAAGACTTCGAGAAACTTGTTCATGCATTCATCACCAGTAGGGTGGATTACTGCAATGGACTCCTTACCAACGTTCCCCAAAAGACCATTAGACACCTGCAGTTCATTCAGAATGCTGTTGCCAGGATTCTTGCCAGAACTAAAAAATCTGAGCTTTTAACTCCTGACCTCATGTCTGTACACTTTCTTCCAGATACATTTAGAATTTGATTTTAAAGTAAAATTACTAGTTTTTAAATCACTCAATGGCCTAGGGCTTAAATAGATTTCAGATATGCTTGATGATTATAAACCAATCAGACCTCTCAGATCATCAAGATTATGTCAGTTAAAAGTTCCATGGGTTCACTATAAATAAGGTGAAACAGCATTTAGCTACATGTATTATGCCACCCGCAGCTGGAAGCAGCTTCCAGAAGGGTCAGGTGTGCTCCAACATTAGCAACACACAAGTCCAGACTGAAAATACATCTGTTTAGCTGTGCATTTATTCACTGAGCACTGTGCTGCACTTACTGTTTGTACTGCATCATTTTATTTCTTTTCAATTTAACATTTTTTACTTTTTAAAAAATGTTTTATTACTTTTTATTCTTATTTTATCTTGTATTTTCTTTATAATTTATATGTTAAGAACTTTGAATTGATATTGTGTTTGAAATGTGCTTTATAAATAAAATTGCCTTGCCAAATTATTGCCCCTAATCACAAGCTACTCCTAAAATTAGAGGAATTTATAGGTTGATCATTGGAAGAACTGTCAAAGAACCGTGTTTGGGACTCTAGTCCTAAGACTAACTCTAACATTAACCCTAAATCCTAACCCTAAAATCTGATTGGTTTAAAATAATGTTGTTCCAGGACTAACAAGGATTTTGATTTGCAAAACTATGTTTTGATTATAGAGAACAAATGTTTGGTCTGGGTCATATTTCCCTTACATTGAAAAGTTTTGTTTATGGTTTGGATTTGGATGTATGACCTTAAACATCAAATGATAATTAGGACAAGTTTCTAATCCTAATTATTATGCTATCCTTACTATGCACAATTCAATTAGTTACTTAACAGTATATTATTTGCATTTAACTTTGTTTTCAAGAACAGATGACCAACCCATACTTGGACCTGTTGTCTAGATTACGTCTTTGCTTAACCCGGAACATTTGGAAATGTATTGCTGCCTTCAAGTAGACCTGGAAAGCTCGTACTTCCATGTTGGGCATTCATTACAACGACATGTCACGCATTCAAGTGGGAAACAAAATATGATAGAAAATATTTTTTTCTTTTTCTGTTGTAATACAGTAAACATAATTAAATATACTTGCATTACTTATTCATGATATGTATGATTTATAAATGCATGTTATTTTAGCAGATTATTTATTAATATGCTTAAAACAAACCGCGAAAGGTGAGTCAATAGTTGGCTGGAATGTAACAAATTAATATGAAT
The DNA here is from genome assembly GCA_032164185.1 of Moxostoma hubbsi. Classification (NCBI taxonomy): domain Eukaryota; kingdom Metazoa; phylum Chordata; class Actinopteri; order Cypriniformes; family Catostomidae; genus Moxostoma; species Moxostoma hubbsi. The sequence continues at coordinate 23,479,953 of JAVLUX010000010.1, forward strand.
AAAATAACGTACAGAAGTTGAAATATTTTTGCAAGTTCTTTTGCTTTGCTTGATCGTTCATGTACTTGGAACTTGTTGTTATGATATTTCCATATTGCACACAAAACTAAAAAGTACTTTCGTAATCTGTAAAGCTCTAATCTGATTGGCTGACTTTACGCAACTTCCAGGAGTAAGAGCAGAAAGCAGAATTGTATAGTCCACTGTCAGAACTTTATATTCAACATGGACTTTTCTTTTTTCTTTTTTTTTTTTACATTTTGACAACTTTTGGAAATTCTGATTATAAAGTCTACACTCATTTTTCAGTTATGTTTTGTAAAACTTTGTATGGAGACTGGCACGCCATTTCTTATAAATTATTTTGTTCAAGCTGCAGTGTGGACCAGACCTTTTGCTCTTTAATCTAAAGAGAGAAGGGGCTCATGAGTCATGACTAATCTTACTGGAATGCAAGGAGGGCATCACCTGTGATCAGAGGGAGTGCCCACAAGATGGCAGCAATGCAATGATCATAACCTATTTTATACATTATACAACACTAGTAATACAATTCTTTAAAACAAAGCAATTACTGAAGTATAGATATTTTGGTGGGACAAACATATGTATCATAAAGATACAATATTTAGCGTAGGAGGATCAAGCTCTGAAAAAACATGCATACTGCTGTGCAAAGCACTCTAGGGTGCTATAAATGTTCAAGATATCACAATGCATCATAATGCAAAACATTAATATAGTCTTTTTTCTTGTTAACTGACAGAAAACATGTTAGATAATGATCATGACAGTCAATATATCGGCTCATTATAATGAAAAGTGGGGACATTCCTCCTCTGAGAGCCCATAGCAAAGAAGCTATTGTGTGAGCTTTGGCCCTTAAAACAGTAGAACTCTGAGTCAACCCCATGCAAGTTGCTTTAAATGGGGGAAATTCTGCTCCATTCATGATCTACAGCTCAATAACACTTTTCCACCTTGTTAATCTTTAAAGTGCACACCCCATTTGCTCTACTCAGCACTTGGTTCAGTGTATGGTATCCTTTGCTGTGTTTGTCCTTAGAGCAGTAGTTACAAACTTTTTTAAACTATGGCACCCCTTTATAATGTTTTTTTTCTCCCACAGCACACTAGCCACTACATAAAAATAAATACAAATAAATAATAATTAAAAAAATGCTTTTGAAAACACTGAAAACATTAATATGAATAAAGCATAATATATAATATTAATCAAGGTTTAATTATTAATTTAATAAAAGTTAAATAAAAACAATGTAGCTTTTAAGTATTTCTTAATTAAACATCGCTTGAAGTTTTTAAAGTTATTAAAGAGCCAGTAATAAAATAGAGAAAATAGAGTAAAGAGTGCTTTCATTTTTCCAGCAACAACATTTAACAAAACCTTTTTTAATATAAAAACATGAAAAAGTAATCTAATGCAAAATAAATCTACTTAAATTATTGACATAATCTTTACTGTGTGATTATTAGATTTACATTAATACTGACTCAATGTATTCTGAGTTTGACTGAAAAGCTAAAGTTATCCAGACAAGGACAGTTAGCGCTTTTCTCTTGTTCATGTCAATATTAAGGTCTATTTGGCTGCATTTACATATCACACAGACTGGATATTTTGAGATGTAAGATTTTTGTCCTGTCTGCTTACTCTCAGGTAATACATTAACTGCTGTGTTTGCATTACTATCATGTCAACAGGGGCATTTTGACCAAGAAGCTACTTTGACTGTTCTCTTTCGTGCATCCATTCGGTATGTCAGTATGCCTCAGTCATATTCAATCCTGGAAGCATTGATGACACCACATATTGTCAGTAGGCAGACCAATCACTGCAGTGATAATGGAGACCCACCTCTTTAATATAAGTCACTGCCATAGGTCCCTTCTTCATTCTCATTCTCATTCACTTTCACGTGAAGATCATCGGAAGCTATCATCAGCAGGGCTCGCAGTGGTGTAATTGCTGTTCATTAATCTAATTGTTTGTTATGCCGCAGAACACGATTGCTCTTCTGTGAGTATATTTACTGTCAGGGTAAATATTTATTCTGTTGTCTTTATTATATAAAAAGCCTTTATAGCTTTATACTCTCTGGCACGTTGTGGTGGTGTGACAGATTGGCTGGTCTAGTCATATTATTTAGGAGAGTATCAGTGAACCAAGTGGCATGTCATGGTGAAATTATTTCTTCATAAAGACTTTTTTTGACGAATAATAATGAAACACAGGAATGTATTGTCTCTTTCTGGCATAAGCCCTGGTTGGCAGTCCAATGAAATTGCTAATCAAACCATCAGATCCTGCCGGAGATAAGAGACAGGGGGGCAAGGAGCCTATCCCGTGCAGGACTGGACTCACTGGTGGTGGTGGTGGTGGTTGGGAGGTGGAAGTTGCCAAGTTGGCACACTGAAACAGCAATGGGATAGATTGTAAGCAGACTTATAAAGCAAGGGGTGATATATGATTGACTAGGAGCTACCTTGATAATGGCATGATGATGATGTACATGAACATGTACATGTACTAGAACTACACTTACGCTTACATTTCTACCAGAAAGACTTGTAGGCTTAAGTAAAGTTGGTATGACATTTATTTGATGAATAATAATGAAACACATTCTCTTTTTGGCATAAGCCCCGTCTGGTGGTCAGATCAAATTGATAATTGAACTTTGAGGCAGAGCCTACCCCAAAAGGAGAACCCAAATACTACCCCCAAAAGAGAGATGGAGTTCCAGCTGGGTTACAAACCAGGTCTTTGTGGCCAGAGATTCAATCTGGAGAAGAGAAAAGGAGAGGTGAAAAACATAGAATTTGATTACTGTGAAGGAATTATACAATATCCCTGTCATGGTTTGTGCAACATGTTTGGAATAGGATACGCCAGGCTTGTGTTTACTTATGACCCTTATGATAAAGGGGGCATCTCTCTTTTGGTGGTAGTATTTGGGTTCTCCTTTTGGGGTAGGCTCTGGCCCCTGCCTCCTGTCTCCGGCAGTTCAAGTATCAATTTGATCTGACCACCAGACGGGGCTTATGCCAAAAAGAGACTGTGTTTCATTATTATTCATCAAATAAATGTCATACCAACTTTACTTAAGCCTGCAAGTCTTTCTGGTAGAAATGTAAGCGTAAGTGTAGTTCTAGTACATGTACATGTTCATGTACATCATCATCATGCCATTATCAAGGTACCAGGTATATTGAGGTTACTCCAAAGAATGCCCACGTATGTCCGGGGGCGGGACATGAAAATTCTGTATGCCGCTTCTTCGACACAATGTCGAAGTGAGCGACAGATGGGGAACGTTATTTGTGCAATTTCCTTGCCAAAGGATAACAACGTAATGTGAGGGCCCTATTATAAAGACATTGTTGTTGTGCAATACCCTTTGGCGAAAGATAAATAACATTTGATAATCCATTTTGATATTTTGATAATTTTATATTTGCCTTCCTGCAAGGGAATTGTTTGTGCATTATCAAAAGCCATAGTGAGGGAGGCGAATCTGATTATATGGTCTCCTTGCAGGAGGACAGATATGCTTGAATTTGCAAAGCATGTGAGAAAAGTTGATGAAGAGTGAGTGGCCCCAGGTCACCACCAGATAGGCATGAAAACGTACGACTGATGGAGAGTTGAGCCTGTGTGATGATTTGAGGGTTGGGTTTAATACATTTCTGGTAGAATGAGGAAGACCAGCGGCCAAGCATCTTGATAGTGGAGTCTGGTAGTCCTTGATGAGTGGTAGTTGTGGCCACCCCAGTTTGGAAGGAGTGTCCCGAGAAAACATGGGTGGGACTGCAGTGTTTTAGGGATGCAGAAAGGTGATTTCTGAACCAGTAACATGACATAGGGTCTTGGGATGGTGGTGATGAATAGAGGAGAGTCAGCAGCAAAATGTGAATGCGTTTGCAGATATTTGACCATGGAGGTGTAGGGGCAGAAGGAACTGGAGATTTTTTATATTATTATATTACGACTGCACCCCGAGTGGTCTGTTTTAGAGTATTTGAGAAAAAGGGAAATTGGTTAGGAGAAAAGGACATGTCGGAAAAGGAAAAGTCACGAGAAGGCAGAAAGGAGAGAGAGATAGTGGTGAATTCTCTGCACCTCAGAAAAACATAAAACGCTAACAGGAAGGCTGACTCCAAAATTATATCAATCTATTTTGTAAAATCACCAGATCTGAGTGATGAAATCATGAGGTGAAGGAGGTCCAATGGGACTGGTAACCTCATGTCAGGATTTTTTGACTCTTTAGAGCAGCAGGCAAATGGAGGGATTGGAAAAGATGCTGGGGATGTCAGAAGAATGGCATCTAGCATGAAATTGAATGTTGGCATCAATTTTTGTGATAGAAGAAGATTTAAGGAATCTGGTGTTAAAGAAAAAGGAAATTAAAGTGCAAACGGTGGAGACCAGGACAGGATATAAAGGAGTGTTATGTGACTGGCAGAAGGAAGAATAATGGGCAGAGGCGGAGTTACAGGAAATGAGTGTGGACTGGACGAGTCCTTTCTGCATGAGAGTTTTAGTGGAATCTATCAGGGATATGAGTAAAGGGCTTAGTCCAGCAGAAGGTCCAAAAAGTGTTGGCAAGGGATGGGAAGTTTGCTGGCGGAGGGACGTGGTTGATGAAACTCCTGAAAGCGAAAACGAGATAGGAGTCAGCGATTAAATAGAAAAGCCCAGGAATATGCTCGGCTGTGAGAATGAAGTTGCATTTGATACTCTGTCGAAGAGATTTTCCACTGAATGGGCTAATGTGAGGAGGAATGATACGCATAGCGAAATTGAGGTGATCCAAAAGGAACATGAGACAGTTTGGAGACGGAAACTGACAAGAGAAATGACATGCAAAATGACCTGATCCTGTCTAGCTTATCCTTAGACAGGGAAGCTTGCATTTTCTGAAAACCGAGCATGTTTTTCCCATGTTTTTTTCACTGGAGAGTGGAACACCCAGAATGTACTTTAGAATGTACATAGTGGAGCTGCGATCAGCAGGGAAATTGATGAGCAGGAAATCGTTGAGCAGGTGCAGTACGAAAGTAAGCTTAAAGTAATTTAGAAGGATCCAGCATAAGCCTTCCAACAGAGAATTGAAAATGTGAGGACTACTTCTACATCCTGGAGAGGCCTGGAGAGATTGGGGTTGATGGAGATGTCATTGTTGTCTAACATTTCTAATATACTTCCGATAGAACAGCGATCCTACTGAGACTCTGGCGAGGAGATGTCTGATCCTGGATAGAAGGTAAGGAGCAGGGTACTAAATTCATGTCCAGAGCAGGTTTTTGCTCTTCGGGGTGCGAAACTGACCCTTCTTTGGACATAGTGATCTGTCGTATGAATTTGCCATGTTGGCACACTAAAACAGCAATGTGATAGATTGTAAGCAGACTTATAAAGCAAGGGCTGATATATGATTGGCTAGGAGCTAACTGGATAATGGCATGATGACGTGAACTACACTTACGCTTACATTAATTGTATTTTAAGTTTGAGTCTCTGTCATGGTGTCTGCAGGCTCTTTGAGTGGCAGAGTGAAGGGGAAAGTTCCCTCCCGCCCCTGCGTTTGTGGATTTCTCTGAAGGATTCCTACCTGCTGTGTTCCGTCTGTCTGGGGATCAAACACATGCAAGACGCACTTGCTAATCTCAAATGTTTCATGTTTTTCTCTCGATTCGTGTATCGTGTTTTGGAGATGAGGGTGCGGGTCAAGACTGCAAATAATGGGGATCCCTGTTTTTCTCAACCATCAACAATGAAATAACCCCTCCCCAGCATCAGAAATGGTGCAGCTATGGGGATCTGATGGATGAAGTCTCCCCCGATCTGCCTCCCCTTTTTGAATCTGCCACTTTGGCAGGGACAGGGAAGAGGAGGAGGAAAATTACAAGGATGATCAACATTTGAAAGATGATGGCGAGGAAGGTGAGTATGATGCTATTCTCAACACTCATCCAGAGTACAGCGAGAGATCTGTTTGATGTAAGTATCTGCTGTCACATGCTAACCCAGTCAAACGCATGATTCCAGCTTTCACAGTGGAGTACGTCGCAAAGACGCAAAGCCTTTTCCCATAGAGTGCCTGTTAAAAGATTGTTTAGGCTGGATGTGCATGAAAAGGAGGATCTGGGGATGTCCAGCCCGCCTTCAGTTGAGGCATTGGTGGTAAATCACCTTCGATCATCAGGCGGCCTTTTCATTTGCTCCCGCTTCATTGCTGGGACGGATGGAGGGATTGTTGGCCTCCATTTGTCAGAAGGCCTACCAATCTTCAGACTTAGCCATAGAGCTCTTAATGCCACATCGCTCCTCACTGCGTATCAAGCTGAGCTGATGAAGGAGATGGGATGGAAACTGTATGACAGGGTGCCAGTTGAGGAAAGCGATCTGCATCATTGCTGAGCTCAACCTACACATGTCTAGGGGAACTTTCCAGAGCTGTGGCTGCAGCACGGGTCTTGCCTTCCTGCTGAGCATGCGCAAACATACATATTAAATTGAGTATTCAAATATTAAACTGAGCAGAGATTCCGTGGAACCCCTAGGTAGCTGTGGTGGCACCCAGTTTGGAAACCACTGCCCTAGAGAATTCTTGTTTGTCCTTGCTTTGAGTACTTACATATACTGATCTCTGTTCTTGATAAAAAAAATTTAGATAATGTTCCCTTTTTGGCCCTTGATTTACTATGATATTAGTCTTTTGACAAATTAATTCATAAACAACACACTTGAGTCTTATTCTAAGTTCAGCCTGTGCATTACACTGATGAATACAATATTTTGTTTAAAAATCCTTAAAGGTGCACTCAGTATCTTTTTCCTCATTTCCTCATTTTACCCCTCAAAAAATATATACAAATTCTTTAATAAAATATGTTTTAATGGACTCACATTAGATGAAGACTCTAGTCAAATTTGTAGCCTAATGAAAGCTGGGCTGACTCATTGAGGCTGCCATATTGAGATCACATGACCAGTTGAAAATTATTACCCTCAAAGGAATTTTTCGGGTTCAATTTAAACTCATCTAAATAATTTGTGGGATAATGTTGATTACCACAAAAAATTATTCAGAAACTTGTCCTTCCTTTTCTTTAAACAAAAGGCAAACATCTGGTTCACAGTGAGGCACTTAAAATGGAAGTGAATGGGGCCAATTCGTAAAAGCTTACACACTGTTTTAAAAATATAGCCACAAGATGTAAACAACATGCATGTAAATTATTAATAATATTTCAGTTAATCGCGATTAATCATAGATTTTAAAAGTTCTGAAATTTGACTCTATATTTACTTGCTTTCCTGTCAAAAAGCATTTATTTCCCTCAGTAACAATAATGTTTAATTAACATTTCCAAACAAAACACTACACAGTATAAAGACAGAAATGCACTAAAATAGCCTCCCACTTATACTCTGGGAAATGTTTAATGTTACTTTAAACATTTCCCAGAGTATAAGTGGGAGGTTTACTATCTGAAAGAACTAGTCCCCATAGGTTGCAAATTTATTACAATGCACATTTCATCTCTTAAACCTCGTCCTCCATTCAATATTAATCAGCTGTCAGGCTGTGGCTATTCACTTTGCTATAGCATTTGTAAAGAAAAAATTTCATCAAACTCTATATGTGCAAGCTGATAAATCCTTTGAGCATTTAATCTGTTAGCCAATTGGCTTGCACAGTGCAAACTGATAGGTCTTTTGACATGTAATCTGTTAGTCAATCAATTAGCGTACTCTGTTTGTCTAGCATTTATTTTGCCTCATGTGTTTGCATAAAAGTCGGATTAACTGAAGCACGCTACCAGAGTTTTCTCACTAAAATCCTCCTCCCCAGCATCACTTGTCACTTGCATCATTGAGCAGCAGCAGAATCATGTCTGTTTGTTTAGCAGTAGAAAGTATTTTTACTTACTCTGCATCAGCAGCATAAGCAAATCTAGTCCGCTAAGGCTAAACATGCTTACTTGTCATATCAATTATAATACTTTTCATATATTCAGAGAGTTGTCATGACTGAAATAAGATTATATTAATATTTGTACATAAATTTGTTCTTTCTCAAATCAATTTAATCTCCACTGTCTCTTCCACTGATAATGACAGTTGCCCTCTTTGGAATCAAATCCATACATTTCTGTCTCTTGGCTTTATTAGACTCCTCCAGAGTGAAAATTATTCATTCTATGATCAATACAAACCCACCTATCTCTAATAATTCTTCCTAAATTTATGGTGCAAATAATGGCTCAGATTATTTGCTGAGCTTATTGCCTGGTTTTCCAGTTGTGTGCAATTTTGCATACATGGGTCGCATAAGGGCATTTGATTCCCTGGTCATTACTGTAATAATAACAAATCTCAGAAGTACAGCATAAAAGAGTTTAATCAGTTTGAGACCAAGATGGCAAAACACGTTAAATGCAGACATTTGAATCACTATGCACCTGCACTGTTGCACACCTGCAAAACTGACATGCGCTTGCATGTGTGTTTATGTAAAGATATGTAAACGTGTTGTTATTGTGAAGGTTAATGTCAGAATTTCATCAGAATTAGGAATATTTAGTTGTCTGTGTTCTCCTTCATGTCCTTTTCAGTCCTTCCAGTTGGCATTGTAGTCTCATTCACGTCAGTTGACTGCATGGATAAAGTTTTAACAAGGCCAAAGAGATGAGTCAGACCAGAATAACTTTATAAGAGACAGTAAAATGAAATCTACTTAGTACAAAGTGGAAAATAATTTTGTGTTCCAACAGAAACATGAATACAGCAGATGTCAGGTTGGCACACAGAGTTGGCACACAAACTTCATTGTGACAGTAGCAAAAAAAAAAAATCTTAAAAAAGTTGTGCAGATTCAAACCTAGACAGCAAAAAGTGTTAGCCTGCAATTGTTACCTTAAGGAGCGATCTCTAACTCTAACTCTTGGTTTTACACTGTAAAAAGTGGCTACATGATGTAGTTATAATCATAATGAGTTATATCTAAACTTAAAACTATTTGTTGTTGGTGTAACCTACTTCAGGTTGACTAAGTCACATTAAATAATATTGTTTTACAGAGTAAAAGTGGCTACATGAAGTATTCTTATATACGAAGTATAAGTCATATTAAATAATATTTATGACTTGAATAAAACCAGTTAAATTAGGTTTTACCTAATTTTTTTAGGTTACCTGACAACCATTATGTGTGTATTAGTACAACTTTACACACACATATACAAACAAAACAGACATTATATCTTGATACTGTACATAATAAAATAATACATATAGTAGTATATAGTAATACTATTTTTCTTACTCACACATAAACATTCTTTCTGCTGCCTTCCATGATAAACCGCTAGTTCTGTGCCAAGCACTGGGGTTCAATTATAGCAGAATTACAATCACATTATAGTAGAGCCAACTGATCTCTAGATATGGAGGCCAAGTCTCAGATTATTATAACATGGTTGAATGTGAAAAATCACATTTCTAATTAATAGATTATACTTTGTTTACCTCTTCAACTCTGGTGCGTTTATTTGGCTGCCGCCTGCAATTTTTCACTTCCAAATTTGAAAATCACCATATACACATACAGTGGACTAATTTCATAATTATTTAGTTACATTGGTCTCTTTTTACAGACAATACCCTACATTTTAGGAAAACATTCCAGTAATTCATAAATAATGTTTACATATATTATCTTATAATGAACATACTTTTTTTGTTTTCCTAACTTCATAAGCATGTAAATCTGGTTCTGTTTGCTCTATCTCCCTACACAAAGTGTTATTTTGTTCCACTAGATGGCAGCAAGTACTAGGAAAAATCAATTTTTACCGCTCACATTCCACATTAAAATATATTGTATGCGGTGTGATGCTCAGCTGCATACAATATATTTTGATTGAAGGTGATATGTAAAAATATATCTAGTTTTTGATTGGACTAGAAGCTCAATCTAGGGTTGTTGTAAAACTGAGATCCTCAGCTTTGCGATGATATATAACATTTCATTGTCAATAGTTGATAACATATTTTGCCAAAGATTGTTTATAATGCTTTTTAATACATCTGTAATATAACACTGGATTATTTTAAGAAGCACATTAACAGACAAGTAAAAATGGCAAATTTTAAAGAAGACAATCTAAGATAAAAGCTGGTATGGATTTTTGGTTGCTTTAGAGCTTACAGAAGCAGTGATCAGAGTAAAAATGAGACATTTATTTTTATGTTGCATTAAAGAGATCATAAATTATTTCAAATCATGATTCTTTTGATAATCTTTCAAACAGCTTATTGTAAGGATGACACAATAAACTACACAGTCACAATCCTGATGAAAAGAGAGCTTCCATTTGATATATGAATTGTCTATTTATATGCTATTTGATAAACATGAATATATTTATACCATTTATTTCGTTGTCACCTCTAGGTGGTGCTCCTTTGCAATGGAACATTTTTAAGGCTTTATTATATTATTTTACATAACATAAATTCAGATGTTATGGTATTCTCAAAAACGTTCAGATTCTAAGGTTTCAAATGACACCATATAGTATGCCTGACTTCTGTATCTGGGAACCTCAGTGGTTTAAGGGTAAACTCATTTAGCTATATAGTGCCCCCATTTAGGATTAAATCACCATGCCTTGTTTAAATTGCAATGCCTTGAGAATGTAGGCCAATGTGTTGTATAGAATATGAATATTGTGTGTTAGTATAATCATGTTCCACATCTATGCCGGTGGATATGTTATTGTTGTGTTCCTGTCCAGACTTGCTGAGAGAAAACCTAAAGTGCTCAGGAAGGAATGAATTTGGTCAACTTATTTTTGTTGTGGCCATATCATATTGAATTGTGAAAATATCATAGTATGTTGAGGTCACGTCATACAGAATTATTACATTCCCATGGTCAAAACAAAACTATGTAAACAAATCCTTAGAACCATAAAAAACTGTAAAAAGGAGTATGCTTCCTTACATAACAAATAGTTATGAATAGCAGAAATTGTGTTTAAACTTTAATATCATGTCAGCCTATTCAGAAAAAAGAAGACCTAATCAAATGATGAAAGATGAAAGAGTTTGCAGAAATGCGCTTTGCATTAATAAAAAGCAGAAGTTCTCTAAAAACATGAAGCAGTGAATATTTGAACAGACATGTAGATTAATCAAAGAGTAAATTATTTATGAGCCAGAGTTTTGGATTTGAATCATAACTACTATCCACACCATTGGATCTTTAAGTGCACATTTTATCGACATTTATCCACTGAAACTGAGTCACACACGCAAGGCATCACATCTGGAAGTTAACATTACATTAACATGTGGTTTCAGTTTTAAGTGAGGGCACATAATGACAAAAGCATTGTTATATGGCAAGCACTAGTATCTGGAAATTAAATTGGCAACATGATTTCCCTTAGCTTTGTCATATCAAAGAATTTCAATGGATCCTTTTTTTTTATTTCTCTTACAGGTTCAGAAAGAGGAGACATTTCTCTAAGCTTTCTCGAGGGAACAGCAGAGGACATAATTTTTCATCTCAAAGCATAAGGACGTTCTTACGAGAACACAATTCCCCTAGACTGTACATCATATGGTAGAGAATACACTGAAGCATTGGAACTATTTCAATTTGGAAGATGCCCTTTTCAACTCAGAGGCTAGAAATAAACAACATTATTCAAAAGTTTGTTATCTTGGTGCCACATCTCCACAATAGATGCCAACACCAGATTATGTTACTTGTGTAATGTGGTCAAAAAGGTGCTTCCACTTTCTTTATGTAGTTATGTGTATATAGCCCTTAAATTATATTCAACCTGCACTATCCATGCTGGCGCCATGTAACAAACTAGTTCCGGTTGGGTCATTAGGATTTGCAACAGCCGAGAGAGTGGCTGTGGTGCAGTAGGATTTTACAACCCAAAATATTATTTTAAGTTAGATATTTCTTATTTTTTGGTCAATATTTCGACATTAGTGTAGGTTTTGACATTTAAAAAAATATTTGAGGAAGATAACTGTAGTAAAATAAAACTAACCATTAGAGAATGTTCTGTAAAAATTCTTATGAGGTTGTCACACAAAAACCTCCCTGCAATGTCCTGGTTACCAAAAAACTAAAAAATAACCAAACGGGAACTGATGCTAACATTAGGGGAATGTTCTGTTTTTGCTGGATATCTCAGAGTCGCTGAACACTCAACAGCGGTGATTTTACATTGCATATGTTGTCAATCACTTAGATCATTTCAGTAATGGACTACATGCACTGAGCCTCATGACGTACTACCACTTTCAAAGAAAGCAGCTTGCTAGTTTCCGGTTATATTTGGTGTGTTCGATTTCGACTCTGCCTTACCTCACCGATAGGTGAGATTTGCCGGTTGCAGTCTTGAATAACGAAATGGAATTCAGATAGACAGACAGGGTTGGGAGGGTTACTTTTGAAACTTACTAGAAATCTAATGTGAATTTTCTTAATAAAAAAAATATGATTGTGCCTGGTAACATGTGCATGTAAAATGGTTAGATATAGCATTTTAGCTCAGTGTAAAGCTGACAATTTACACAAGGTTTATTTCTATTTCCTCTGCTCCAAACTTATTTCAAACTTACTTCTCTGTCTGCTCGTATGAATGTAACACATCATAAGAAAGTGTTTCACCGCTGTTCAAATGCACTTTGGATCGCATCATTTATGTTTAAATGTTTTCCATCTGAAAAAACTAAATATTTAATGAAACAAATGACAATAAAATGCAAAGTAATCTTTTCAGTAATCAAAAATTCTTTTTGAATGTAACTGTATTCTAATTACCAACTATTTATATTAGTGTAGTAGTGGAATACAGTTACTTATATTTAGAATTTTAAATACGTAATCTGTTACATGTATTCCATTACTCCCCAACCTGTAGACAGATGCTTGAATTTGACACAAAATAATCAAAAACGTTGTTCATTTGAAAGGTTTATGTGCTGCTTAATACATTGTCTGCTGTGTGTACAAGAACATGAAATAAAAGCCTGTAATATTTTAATACCAATAAGGGAGTCACTATTTGTAATCATTTTGTATGTTTTTAATGAATAAAAATGACTATGACAAACAAAATATAACATGATATAAACATGATGTACTGTTATAAAAACACAGATTTGTGAGAGTTTTCACAGAGTAATAAACACTTTGGTAATGGCATACTAATATACTACTCTTATACAGTGTCTGCCATAGATGGACAAAGCAGAAGTAGTAAGAGTAGTATGTGAAGTATGCAGTTGCGTAAGCAATCAGCACATGAAACACATGTAACCGTTTTCACATTGTGAGTCTGGCCAATCGCAATTAAGCTTTGTGGTCATTCAGCGCTTGTGCAGCTCCACTGGAAAAACTACGCCGGATGAGCCAGACAGCTGCTCTCAATCGCTCTCGCGGTTCTCTGGTGGCACAAGTCACGGTGATGCTACGATGGCGCTGTGTCAAGTCGGGCTGCGTTCCATTTAAAATTTGAATCCCCTTCCCTCGCAAATTTCACTCCATCTCATGGACTTGGATGTATGTCACTCACTGCTTATGTCAGTGTTAATAAGCACTCACTGCTTATTCCACTACTGGTGGAAGACATGCAAAGAGTTTAACTTGAACACCTTTAACCCTTGATCTCTTGGAGCATGTTGAAGGCTGATGTCAATTTGTGGAATTATTTAGTGATTTTTGCACCTTAAAAAACAATGTTTTCGGGGATTGAATTCAGAGACTTATCTATGCATCTTATATATATATAAATACATGAATTGTTAGAAAGGATTAATCAAGATTTACACAAATGAAACTGTTAACATAAAAATGAACACATAGGCTATAACTGTGGGATAAACAGTTTAAGATAGCTACAAGTATTATGCTGTTAAATCTCAACTTTTTTAAACTGCTTAATTGACCCAACTTCACTTTCATCATACATTAGAGTTGTGTGCGGGTGGGGTTTATGAAGTGCAATCTGCTGCTATGTCACATTTGAATTGCATTGTGGGAAATGGAGCTGCCTGAAGCGTACATTAGAGTAGGCTTGCTCCCTCAGTCAAAATCGAGGGGTTGAGGGTCTGTCAACAGAAACTTCCCTCATCCACTTAACTAAGCGGAACAGACTTCCAAAATTATGGGGGGGGGGATTCCCCCGAAGAGAAGTGCTTTGGGGAGTTATCGAGTGGATGCTAAACGTGAAGTGGAATGCCGTCTCTGACAAAAATACGAACTGACATGCCCTGCTTCAAGTCCAGAGTCGATTGGTCTGCGCAGCTCTGCATGAAGTCGAACACGCCTAATTGACAATGTGCCGAAGTTATCTAGTTCCCGAAATACAGTTGGATAGTAACGTGCTACATTTAATCTGTTACATTTACTTGAGTAACTTTTTTTTAAAAGTACTTCTAGAGCTGGTTTAAAAGTGGGTAATTTTAACTCTCAAGTAAATTTCTAATGACATTATTTTTTAGAATGGGAGGCATTCCTGTCGTTACATTACCAGGTTTAATTTTAGTTAATGTGTAATAGTGATATCCAGTTTGTAAACGAATTGTCCTTTTGAACCGGTTCTTTTTAGTGAACGAGTTGAACTAGTTCACCAAATCGGACAGAATCGTTTGAAACAGTTTGCGTCTCGAGTCAACACTGATCCACAAGTTACTCTATCATAACCTGTCTCTAGGATGTGCCTGACACTCCGATAACCATAAGTTACTGATATGTTTTGCCAACTCTTCTTTGCAATTAACCGCTCCAACTAGTCGACAAATCGGACTGAATGCTCGGGTCGGAGCATTCAACAGTACACTGAACTGAGAATTGCCTCTTTTGGAGGTGTCTGATCATTTACATTTACATTGATGCATTTGGCAGACGCTTTTATCCTAAGCGACTTACAGTGCATTTATTACAGGGACAATCCCCCTCAGAGCAACATGGAGTTAAGTGCCTTGCTCAAGGACACAATGGAGGTGGCTGTGGGGATCGAACGATATACTGAGAATTGATGAGCTGCTGAAATTGAATATGTGTGTGATTAAGGGGCGCAATGTATGTTTCAGGTGTAATTTGCTGAACTACAGAGAGTGTAACAAATAAAACATACTGGAAATATGTTTATGACTTGATTGGTGTAATGTAGTTCAAGGGCAAGGAGGAGGCGAGAATCGGCTTGACAATATAAATCATATTTTAATAATAAACTTAAAACAAAAGACAAAACATGTCCTTAAATGATCTCTCTCTCTCTCGTCGCACCACCATCTGCCATCGGCCTTTATCCCTCTCAGAGGCTTGATTAGCCTGATACGGGACCGGGTGTGTATCGTCACGACCCGGCCCCGCCCTCCGCCCTGCCACAATTGTATTACCGTTTTATCAACGTATGAAGATGATCCAGTCTGCAGCTCTCAAATCAACAGTACATTGCATCGTTCGCAGCAGTTCTCGAGTCAACTGTATACTGATCCGAAGACAGCAGCTCTCTCGTTAGCAGTACATTGAGTCGATCACAGCAGTTTGCGAACCACCAGTACACTGAACTGAGAATCACCAATTTCGGACATCAGTGATGAGCATGCGTGTACCAAGGACTTGAATGAGGGGGCGAAACATTTTAGTCGAGAGATGTAAACAAAATGTACTATTGAGTATTGTGCATGCTGATCATATCTGAGGTTGTGATGAGCTGGATCATGGTTTCTGTAAAAAAGGGTGAGTTGATTCAGACTTGTTTAATCACTTTTCATTCTTTAAACATATGTAGAACATCCACGTTATATATCAGTGTCAGTATTGGGTGCTTAAGGTGGAAAACTGTAATGTAGGATGATGACAATAAACACCCATATTATAACGTAATTAAATAAAATGTTATTATCAGCAATATGCCCTTACGTATGACTTTATTTAATGTGTTTGTGCATGTATGACACCGGCGTAATTAGCATTATATATAGTGATGTCATTACGTGATGACGTTAATGAACTGGTGAATCGGTTTTCTGAACCAGTTAATTGAAACAAACCGTCCAAAAGAAACGGTTCACAGAAAAGAATTGGACTTCCCAGATGTGAGGGACAGTCTTCTCCTCTTTCTCCCAGTCTATGATCTCATTCCAGAGATCCCAACTCTTCCAATCATCATCATCATCATCCCAGGAGAAGGGCCCAGCTTCTCTTAAGGTGTAGGTGTATGGTTCCCACCTTTCCCTGCATTTCTAGGAACCACCACTGGAAGAGCCTCTCTTCAGTTGCACAATAAGCTTGGGAATGGAGGCACATTGATTAAAATCGCCTGAAGCCTTCATATCCATTTTATTAAGTGGACAGGTTTATGAATTGCTCTGAACTAGATGCTCAATTTGCTGAATTTAAAGTAAACAATGTGCAAATTTACCATCAGCCTTTACGTCAGGCCATTTTGACATTATAATAGCAGTTCTGTTTTAGAATGCGGAACATTCTATCAGTCTAGTTCAATGGGAGATTTTTACAGTTATATTTCTCCAAGCATTGAAATTACTTTTGAATAGTCTTTATGTTATGTGACTGCACTTAAATATTTGTATACATTTGTAGAGGTTAAGCTAAAGAATAAACAACTACTGTATATTCAAGTCATATTTATTTGTATGGCACTTTTCACAACACACATTGTTTCAAAGCAACTTTATAGAAAATGATGTGGTAACGCTTTATAATAACAGTACATGAATAATCGCAAATTAATACCTGAATTAATAGTTACTTCCGCATAAATTAATGATGAATTAAGAAATGGACTAATCAGGAAAAAATTAAGAGCTAACATTAACTACAACATTAGTCAAATGAATTAATGCATTAGTAATGGTCACCTTAATTACATATTTGATAGTTAATGCCTTAATTAATATTACGGAATAAACTAAATTAAACAGGCTTTATTAGAAAGAATGTGAAATACTTCAACCTAGAATTAAATGTGCACAATTTAATATGGTCATAATGACAACTTATTTTAAATAACTTTTGATGTCTTGAAACTTTTGCCACAAACATCACTGGGTGATGCAGGATTTTTCTGCAGAATTTACATGGATCATCCTTATCAAATGTTGAACATATTAAAGGAATAGTTCTCACACTCATGCCATTCCAGATGTTTATGACTTTATTTCATCTGCAGAACACAATGAAGATTTTTGGAAGAATATATCAGCTCTGCAGGCCCATACAATGCATAATGCAAGTGTACGGGGACCAATTTTTTGAAGTTACAAAAAACACATAAAACAGTATAAAAGTAACGCCTCGGTTACGTATGTAACCTCCGTTCCCTGATGGAGGGGACGAGATGTTGTGTCGAAGAAGCGACACAAGGGGTCTCTCTTGAGTGCCGAATATTCCTCTGACCTATGGAAAAAGACCAATAAGAGTTGGCGAACAGTATTTGCATACCCCGCCCCCGGACATACGGGTATAAAGACGAGGGAAATACGCACGTTCATTCAGGATATTTCTGAGGAGCCGGAAGTGTCAGGCCACCTCAGCGGCTCGGCTCAGCGACGTGGCCGGGAAGACACGACGTCTCGTTCCCTCAATCAGGGAATGGAGGTTACATACGTAACCTAGACGTTCCCCGTCTGTCGCTCACTTCGACGTTGTGTCAAAGAAGCAACACTAGGGGTCCCCTTCAAATCTCACCATGCACTGAACCGTGTACGTGTACTGCTGACACAGAAGCGGACAGGTGTTTCACGTGCACAAGCGACCAACTGTGTTTCAGGCTGCACATACCCTTCCTCAATGCCTTGAACAGCCTCTATTTGGAGACAGCGTTCCCTTTCTGCTGTCCCCCAAAGCAGACAAAGAGCTGCTCAGAGCACCTGAAGCTCTGAGTGCGTTCCAGGTAGGCACGCAAGGCACGTACCGGACACAGCAGTGAGGGGGCTGGGTCTGCCTCCTCCCGGGGCAGCGCTTGCAGGTTCACTACCTGATCTCTGAAGGGTGTGGTAGGAACCTTGAGCACATAGCCCGGTCAGGGTCTTAGGATCACATATGTGTCTGCCGGACCGAACTCCAGGCAAGTGTCGTTAATAGAGAACGCTTGCAGGTCCCCGACCCTCTTGATGGAGGTGAGCATGATCAGCAGGGCCGTCTTTAGGGAGAGGGCCCTGAGTCCAGCTGATTCTAGCAGCTCGAAGGGGGATCTCTGAAGACCGGCGAGAACCACCGAGAGATCCCAGGAGGGGAACAGGTTTGGCCGGGAGGGATTTAGCGTGTCCGCTATCACATTGAGTTGAGTCGCTGCTGGCTCCAAAGGAGGAGATGACAGGCGAGTCGTGACATGTGGCGGGAGCGTACGCCGCCTTGGCGATTTATGTACGCCACCGGAGTGGTGCTGTCTGACCCGATCAGGATATGTTTATCTCGAACTAATGGGAGAAACTTCCGCAGGGCCAAAAAGACAGTCAACAACTCGGGACAGTTGATGTGCCAACGCAGCTTGGCCTTTTTCCAACGGCCTGCTACTGCGTGCCCCATTGCATACGGCTCCCAACCCGATCTGGAAGAGTCGGTCAAGACCAGGACGCGTCGGGACACCTGCTGTAAGGGTAGTCCTGCCCGTAAGAAACAGAGGTCTGTCCAGGGTTTGAATGTTTGGCGGCAGGCAGGTCACATGATGTGTGCCGCGGCGCCATGCACGTCTTGGGACTCGGGTCTGAAGCCAGTGCTGAAGCGGTCTCATATGCATCAACCCCAGTGGCGTGACCGCCGCGGAGGACGCCATATTCCCCAGGAGCCTCTGGAAAAGTTTTAAGGGGACTGTTGTGCCTGGCCTGAAGATGGCGAGGCATCTCAACACTGACTGGGTACGCTCGTTGGTGAGGCTTGCTGACATTGAGACCGAGTCTAACTCTAACTCAGACGCCGTGCTCTCCGATGGAGCGGCGAGCTCATCCACCTCGAGCTCCAGAGGATAGGCAGAGCGGCCTGGAGGCAAGTCGCCGTTGCCTCGAGCACGGACGGGGGTCAACGAGCCTGTTGGGGGCGGGTGGTCCGAGGGGGCGTACCCGGCGGAGCTGCACCCGCTGCCCTCCCCAAATTGCCTCAATCGCCAGCCACATCGTCCGCAATCCCGTGGGAAGAAGGTGCGACATGGGGGGTGGCTGGAGTGGCGTGCTCTCTATTGAAAACAAGCCGCGACCGCAACGTTGCCATGGTCATGCTCTCGCAGTGAGAGCATGAACCATCCACAAACGCTGCCTCGGTGTGATCGGTGCCCAGACACATGAGACAACGCCTGTGGCCATCTGAAGCGGAGAGCACTCTACCGCATCCAGGAACTACACAGGGGCAGAATGGCATCTTTAAAAAGACGCGTCCTGAAAAGGACGTTCAATGCCGCTATGTATTGCTCTTTTAGAGAATTAAACTCTTTACAGAGAAAATTGCTCTTTATGAGGAAAACTCTTTTAAACTCTGCACTGTTGAAGCGCCCAGGGGCAAACTGCACGCTGTGCAGAGAAGAGAAAAGCCGCTGAAGTGCGCCGTAGAGCCAACAGCAAAGCAGAGCGTCAGAGGGTAGAAGCAGGATATCTGGTGTGTCACTCGCAGCTGGCTGCATACATGACCATCGGCTCCGAAGAAAATTACTGAGTGAAAAAGAGTGCCCATCTGGCCTGGCGAGGATTCAAAAGCTTAGCATCTTTGATGTATTCTAGATTCTTGTGATCCGTGATGACTTGGAATGGATGCAGTGCACCCTCAAGCCAGTGTCGCCATTCTTCTAAAGCAGCTTTGATAGACAGTAATTCCTTGTTACCAATGTCATAGTTATTCTCTGCTGCTGTTAATTTATGGGAGTAGAATGCACAAAGATGTAACTTGCCTTGGTTTCCATGAAGTTGGGAGAGAACAGCACCAATACCACAATCGGAGGTGTCGACCTCTACTATGAAGTGAAGGTGAGGATCTGGATGCTAGAAAATTGGAGCTGAGGTGAAACTGGACTTGATTTTCTTAAGGGTCTTTGTTGCTGCCTCTGTCCAAGCCAGCCGCTTAGGGTTTCCTTTAAGAAGGGAGGTGATAGGTGCAGCTATGGCATTGTAGTTACGGATGAATCTGCAGTAGAAATGAGCAAAGCCTAGAAATCATTATAACACCTTGATAGACATAGGTATGGGCCAGTCAATGACGGCTTTCAACTTGGCGAGATCCATCTCAACTCCTGAGTGGCTAATATTGTAACCCAAGAATGTGGTAGACAGGAAATAAAATTCACATTTCTCTGCTTTAACGAAGAGGTTATTCTGTAGTAGGTGTTAAAAATCATGGTTGACAGGTTCTTCCATGGACAGGGATTAGATCAATATGTCGTCTATGTAGACTGACATACTGGTCTATGGGATCCTTGAAGATTTCATTAACAAAAGACTGGAAGACTGAAGGAGAGTTGGCGAGTCCGTAGGGCATGACCAAATATTCATAGTGCCTCCTGGTGGTGAGAAATGCTGTCTTCCATTCATCACCCTCACATATTCTGATGAGATATAAAGCAGATCTGAGGTCAAATTTAGTGAAATATCTGGCCTCATGTAACAGCATCAGTGAAGACGGGATAAGAGGCAGGGGATGACGGTTCATAATTGTAAATCTATTGAGCGCTCAAGTCAATACAGGGTCTTAAGGCACCATCTTTCTTGTCAACAAAGAACAACCCGGAGGCTTCTGGTGAAGTGGATGGTCTGATAAAACCATTTCAGCCATTTCAGCCTCTTCAATGTATTCCTCCATGGCCATGGTCTCTGCAATGGACAGTGAATAAACACAGCTCTTAGGTGGAGAAGTGTTAGGAACAATGTCAATGGCACAGCCTCAAGGGTGATGAGTTGGTAACTTGGTGGCTTGCTTCTTACTAAAAACCTCTGCTAACTTAGTATATTGTTCTTGGTGAAATGGGTTGCACAGACTATAGTCTTAGAGGGTAGTTCCTGACAGTGAACATGACAATGAGGTGACCACCAGACTAAATCCTTGTTACTCCATGAAAACTGTGGTTCATGAGTAGACAACCAAGGATATCCTAGAATCACAGGATTTTTAGGTGATGAAATAACATACATAGTGATCTCTTTCACGTGAAGTAGACCAACTTGGAGCTTTAATAGGAAGAGTTGGATGAGTGAAAAGACCTCATCCACAGCGGTAACAGCAATAGGTGGATCACACATGTTCGTGGTCGTTGGAATGTTTAATTTTTATACCAAACCTTGGTGGATAATGTGGAAGAAATTTAATATGTTCTTTATGTTGGCATTTGATTATATTTAGAATCTTAGAAATATGATGAATTAAATAAGATTAATGTTGTGTCGATATATGTGCATGTCTTGTTAATTTGACTAAGTTTATGACGGAGACAGAGGGTCTCCACTCAAGGGTAGTATGATAAAACAATCTAAACAATATGTCAGTTATGGCTAAGACATATCTTCATTTAGCCTCAAGAAACAACCTTGGGGGAGGAACAACTATAAAGAAGGAAGGCTGCACCAAATCGTAGTCACACTCTGCAGGCACTTTGTATGACTGTATGACTGTTGACCTTTTCTTGCAGGAAAATAAATAACCTTTAAAGACAATTGGTACATGTTTGTCTCTTATTCAGTGATGTAAAATTGTTTGCCACCACACTGCAGCTCCTGAATCGATTAATGCTGAAAAGTGATGTTCTTGGTCAGCAACCGACAACCTGATGGGGAGAAATAGGTAGTAACTGTATGATAGAGAGTTAAAGATGTAACTAACTCGATAATGTTGTAAAGCGGTGGCATCAGGTGTGACGGGGCAGTTGGAGCAGCGATGACCTGGTTCACCACAGTAGAAGCAAAGCTGATTGATTAATCGTCTTCTCCGTTCATCCAATGATACAGATGTTCATCCTATCTGTATGGCTTCAGTGGTGTTAGGCTGATATGGTACTTGAACAGTGGTTGTATGTGGTTGAAGCATCCAGGATACACCATGTATCAAATGACGATTCTGAACAATACACTTATACAAATACAAATCTACAGCAAAGACAATTCAACTTTTGTACAGCTCTCCTCTTGTAAACAATTACATGCTTCCTGCCTCCTCCTCCATGTGACGTGTGACCTTACCAAAGCGCTTACGTCAACCCTCTCATGAGCGCACATCTCAGAGATGTACGGAAGTGAACTTTTGTAGTTAAAAATATATAAGTATTGTTTTGTTTCTAAACATAATCAATCGTTTGGATTCAGAAGAAATTTATTTGTCAACTGGATTATTATGATGCACCCTAAATATGAATTTTGGACGATCAAAAAAGTACATTCACTTGCATTGTTTAAAGGAGGAGGCCTGAAATGAAATCCTAAAAATCTTAAATTCTGTTTTTAAGAAGAAAGAAACTCATTCATTCATACCGAACAAATTTTTGCATACGTCTGCTCTGTTTTTCCATGGTTTTCCTATGTAAACATGCGCTGGACGAATGTCCTTGACTGCTGCACCACGTTTCACTGTTTCTTCAGTGTCTCATGCAGGACCGGCACATTTTTAGGCACTGTCAAGTTAATAATAACTCCTGATTTCAAGAACGCATGTTGAGACACCTGCATTCTGTTTCATTCGTTGCACTACGTCTAGCTTGTTTTTAGTGCAGGTCTCACAAAGATTCAATATTCTGAACAATTTCAGGTTGCAAAGAGGTGACTGTTATTTTTTATTTTTTTTTACATTATTCCAGATTGTTCTGCACCACGCAAAGTTTCAGAGCTTGATAAACCACAATACCCCAGCACCAATTGGAGCAGGTTCAAGGTTAGTCTTTTTAATTGCCTGTTCAACACACAATCGACAGTAACCGTCGATGACATAAACTCGTTGACAACTGAAAGCGCTCTTCAACACTAAAACATTCACTTTAGTTTAGGCTGTCATGCTTTCTTGTCACCCTCTCCAGCTGGCGGTTCTGTGGCTGTCTTTATGCCTCTCTCCCCATGCTCACTGAAATTAGAGACAGGTGTTTGACATAATTTAGCTCAGATGCAAGCACCCTTACCGCTTTACCCCCCGGACGGGCGCTTGACCACGCCCCCGCTGCCACACATGAATTGTAATTTTGCAATAGATGTAGGAAATCATATCCACTCACATTAAAGACCCCAGTCATATCAGTAACCTAATAAAAGTGGTTTTATTCTACATGGAGAGGTTCCACACATAGGGGCTGCCATGTTAGAATCACATGACCAGCTGAATAGTACTTGCTTAATCTCAGTAACCATCCGGTTATTTGACACTTTAACTCAAGCATTGAAGTAATCATGGCTGAGTTTGAACACTACATTTCTACAATGGCACCTGAAACTGAAAACTATTGATTTTAAATGATGCTGCATCCAAGCATCCAACATTATCGAGTGAGTTACATCTTTAACTCTCTATCATACAGTTACTACCCATTTCTCCCCATCAAAAAAGTACATTCACTTGCATTGTTTAAAGGAGGAGGCCTGAAATGAAATCCTACAAATCTTAAATTCTGTTTTGATGAAGAAAGAAACTCAGATAAATCTTATATGACCTGAGGTTTAGTAAATTATTAGCAAATTTTAATATTTGGGTGAACAATTCCTTTAATACCGTTAATGTTCTGTAGTTCAAATTATGGTAGTTGTGGTTCAAATTAGGCATGATTATAACCTTGTGTCACAGGCAGCTGCAGGTACAGTATATGCTCCTTTTCAAGGAATGGATACAAGGTCTGTGCAACATCTGAGGTTGTTACCCCTCCTACTAACCAACAGAGAGAGCCCTCTACCGAATACTAACTCTGTACAATTTCTTCATTGGTTACTTCCTGTTTGATATATATAAATACCATGCTGTATCCTTTGTCACGTTGTAAAGTATTGCCAGTTCTCCATGCCTTACCAAGAATTTTTCCATTGCCATTGCTGATTGTTTGCATGTTATAACCATTGCCTTTTTTCCTGGATTTACTGCTTTTTGGATACCCATTTTGTTTGCCTTGTTGGACTGTCTTTTTGGTTTATTGGATTATACTGCCTGCATAACGTCTACCTCTATTTGTCTGCTGATTTGGATTGTTTGCTTGTGTTCTAATAAACTTCCTGCACATGGATCCTAACACTCTCTCAATGGCCAGTTCATTACAGAATACTTCACCTAATATGGATCCCGTGGAAATTTCACAGTTCCAGGCCGCATTCACACACCAGTGAGAGGTTTTAAGAGGTTACCAAGACCAGCTGAACAACCTACGAGCTGCCAAGGAATATTTGACACAATACATTCACTCACTGCCAGCTCCCCATGCTAAACCAGTAAGCTTTGCTCTCCCTGATAAGTTTGATGGTTCTGCTGAAAAATGCTAGGGTTTTTTATGACAATGCAAGGTATTTTTTTTCAAAATCAGCCTGAATCATTGGATCGAGAGTCCAGGAAATGTTCTGTTTTTGATGTCACTGCTTACCGGCAAAGCTCTCGATTGGGCCAATGCCGTTTGGGATAAAGATACTCAAATCCATGTTTCATTTGATTACTTCATTCAACAAATCGACGAAATCTTTGAGTATCAAGTGGGCAGTCAAGATATCTCTGTTCAGCTACTTTATCTTCAATAGGGTCATCGATCAGCAGCAGATTATGCAGTTCTGTTCAGGACACAAGCAGCTCGGAGTGGGTGGAATGATTTCACTCTGAAGAATGTTTTCTACAAGGGGCTTAACCTGAAACTTAGGATGGAACTAACCTGCAAGAGTGAAGGTATGAATCTTTCTGAATATCACTATGGCCATCAAGATCGATAATCTACTTCAGAATGCTTAACGACCTCAGTTACGCGTCACCTCGGATATTACAGTCTCCGTAAAGGCCCAGGCATCCACTGTATCACCCGGACCTATGCAAATTGCTTACACTAGTGTGTCCATGGAGGAACGCCCACACAACAAACCTTTGCTTTTACTGTGGTTCAACAAGTCATCACAATGCTGCATGCCCACACAAGAAATCAAGTTTCCCTGAGTCAAGGCAGCACATGAGTACTATGAACATTAAAACACCCACCTCACATAATTTTCTCATGCCTGTAGAAATCTCCATTGTTGATCATGTAAGATGTACAGCATTAATGGATTCAGGGGCTGATGTTATCTCATTAATCAGGGGATTGTACTAGAACTCAACATACCCACCAGTGAATGCTTTCCTAAGCTAAACATCACCACTGTGGACAACGCATCTATTGGTACTAGCATAACCCAACAGACTGTTCCTATAACCATCAAGATTGGACTTATTCATGTTGAAAATATTTCTATATGTCATCAACTCGCCCAATCACGCTCTTATCCAGGGTCATCCCTAGCTGGCTGTCCATGACCCATCAATATCCTGGAGCCAAGGTGAGCTCGCACATTGGTCAAGTTTGAAGGTCTGTAACATCCGAGGTTGTTACCCCTCCTACCAACCACCAGATGGAGTCCTCTCCTGAAAACTAACTATGTACCATTTCGTCATTGGTTACTTCCTGTTTGAACTATATAAATAGCATGCTGTTTCCATTGTTGCGTTGCGAAGTATTGCCAGTTCACCCTGCCTTACTAAGCATTTTTCCATTGCCATTGATGATTGTTTGCACGTTATGACCACTACCTGTTTTCTTGGATTTACTGCTTTTTGGATACCCCTTTGTTTTGTTTGCCTTCTTGGACTGTCTGGATTATACTGCCTGCATAACGACTACCTCTATTTGCCTGTCATTTTGGATTGTGTTCTAATAAACTTCCTGCACATGGATCCTAACACCGTGTCCATGGCCAGTTCATAACAGTCTGAGGATTTATGCAGTGCTGCATTGTAAGCATTGTAATAACAGTGCCTTGTATATTACTCAATCATTACATTTTGAAAATTTTATCAGCAATTCTGATATTTTTGTTTTACATCAGCGCAGTTCAAGATTAAGTGTTGATGCGTGAATCAGGAGACAATAAGAGAGGCTTTCAAAATAGAAATAATTATTTAATAAATATAGTCTTTAAAGTATTATTTGTTGATATAAGTACAGAAAATCAAAAGATGAGGCATCATAAATTATATGTCAAGAGCAGAGAGCTGGAGTATGAGACATTAGAAATCATGAGTCATAAATGTAATGTAATCTGGTACTGATTACAAATTACACCACTTAAGTATTCAGTAACGTTATCTTTTAGATTACACTCTTTGCTTTTGGATTACTTAATGCATGTTTTGCAGAAAATCATATTAAAAGTTTCAATTTTCACTCATTTCATTAAAATGTAGTCAATTTGCAATTTCAGTCCCATGTACACTAGGGGAGAGTGGGGTAAGTTGTGCCACTTTTCATGTAGGTTGCCCTCTAAGAAATGATACAGAGTTTAAAACTAATATGCCAAATATATTTTAGGATGTTTGCTATATCAACAGAAAAAAAAAGCCCATTTAAAGATTTTTACCACTTTAAATCAACTTTAGCCATTTTGTAGTTCACTTTGAATACTGTCAAGTACAAATATTGAATGTAGTCTCTGAATTAATATGGGGTAATAAACCGGCATGCATAAATAAAAAAAAAATAAAAAAGTTGTTTAAAATAGTTTGTAGGGCATGCCATGCGGCAGCACACTACATTAAATGTTGTGTCAATTACCCAACAGCACATAATTTCCATACATGAGTTTATGAATGTAGCTGATATTGAATGCACTTTTGAATTTGTTACAGGAAAACTAAAAATAGTACTGCAGTTCTCAATCCTCTCTTACCGTTATTCACATTCAGGATACATGCTGCAGTGGAAACTAGTTATAAAAGTAGAAATAATAAATAGTTTAGTGGAAGTTTATTGGAAATGTTTCATCCAAGCCAGAATAACAGGTGTAGGGATTTCACACAGTAGCTTTCATTTGGCTGTTTGTCTATGCATCAAGAATAGAAAGCTTTGATATTTAAAGATCACCAGATGAGATGAACAGTGAAATGTTGTGAAATATTACAAAAGAGATTATGGATAAGTTTTATTTTATGTTATTTTCAAAATAAAGGGATAGTTCACCTTAAAATGAAAATTCTGTTATCACTTATTCACAATAATGTTTTCCCAAACCCGTATAACTTCTGTGGAACACAAATGGAAATGCAGAATATTAGGGACTGACAGTCTCTGTTACCATTGATTTTCATGGTAAGGGAAAAGAGCAGCATCAGCATTCTTTATAATTTCTCATGTGTTCCAATGAAGAAAGAAAGTCATAATAACCTTAATGCATTTAATGGAATTGCCATGTACACCGAATTGAATATATTAAAGCCATTTTCCAATAAGAGAAACAACATTGAATCAATTTTTCTTCTGAGAAAAGCGAGAGAGAAACATGCCAGTACAGAAAGTTGCAGAGTCACCCATGGAAGCAGATCTGGCTTTCTCTAGTTTCAGGTTGACTTAGCCAAGCACACACTCATTTAAACTACTCTTAAAACCAAGTGTTTGTTGCCTGGCAAATTTCAAAGTGGCTCATTCCCACACACACATACATTCACAAGCACACATGAGTACACACTAGTTGATTGGTGTGTATTTCTGGCACTCCCTCTCAGAATAGCCACGTGTTTGCCAGGAGACCCGCTGGGAGGGAGAGATAAGGTCTACAAATTCACTAGAAGATAACTAAGCTCTTTTACTTTCCCACAAACATTCAGTGATTGTTTTTTCACTTTTTGAGAAGACAGGGCTCATACAAACTTACCAGGTGAGTTCCTCAATGCTTTAGACAAATCAGTAGCATTTTGATTGTTCTTGAATTGGCAAGTGTTACCTGTGAATACTGCTATCCTATAACTGCTGTATTTTATAAAGGTGCATCATTCAAGTCTTGGAAAAAGCAGGGCACAAATTAAAGAAAGGACACAGCATTTGAATATAAACATCTATTGGGTAGATATGATGCTAGATGAGAAATTAAGTACATGTGTAGCTTTGACTGCTCTCTCTATCTATTCTTTGGTTCCTTTCTCCATCAATTAAAAAACATTTAATTGAGCCAAACTGAAGCCTAGTTTACTAAGACTCGCATTATGTCACATGTTTGCTCAGCGGGCTCCTACTCTTTGCTCTCCATGTCCTATAAGAGCTGAGGACTGTTTTGTTTCCATCCAATGACAGAAAACGCACATGAGAGAGATCTCCTAATCCTTGAGTTGTTCAGAGCAGACTGTTCAGAAGTACAATTAATTTAGAGGCTGATTAAAGCATTGTGTTGTCATCACTAGCATGATGATAAGTGCTGTTTTTTTTTTTTTTTTTTTGTAGCTGATGATTACCTGAGGCATCACTGAGTCATTGTGTAAGGTTGTTGTTCAGTTTCTTTTTCCAGGCTGGTTTATGCTGGTTAGTGCAGGTTTGGTGCTGGTCTAGCTGGTGGATAAACTGGTCAATTATCATGGTCTTTCTGGTGAAGGAAGTCTTGCTGGTTAAGCTTGTAAAACAGTTTGCTGGGGACACTGTAGCACACCAGCATCACATTCTGAGGACCCCCATTCAAATCTCAGTATATACAGTTGCAAGAAAAAGTGTGTGAAACAATTTGGATTTATTTGGATTTCTGCAAGAAATAAAATTTGATCTGACAAACAACAAAAGTTGCAACCAAAGACAAAGACAAAAATAACAACAATATAATATTTTTCATGTAATTTTTCAAATTCAGGCAAATCCGCACGGTTCCCTTTCGATTCAGTTCGCACAACATTGCTGTAAGCAATATGAGGAGTCTTTCTAAGACAACATGATTAAAACCCTTATACAATCATGCCAATCCTCTGATTGGTAATTGTGTTTGAACCCTGCCCCTTTAAGCACGCAGTTGGCCTATATAAACCCTCTCCGTTTCATCATCGAGATACACTTACAGCAGGTAGAACTTCTCGGCAAGGTGCGAACAGGATGACTCGTCGCTTGTACTCAGCACCTGCAGTGAGAGACTCACCACTACCCTGTGTGTTCTGGTGAAGAGTTCACAGCAAAGGTATGACTCTCTGGACGTTAAGGTCTAGGATCGACCTCATTCTGAGGGAAGATCCAACCTCCCATGCCCTCCCACCTGCCTCTACAGTGTTAAGTCCTGCCACATAAAGGACCACATGAGGAGGCACCGTGGGGTGTTTGAGCTGGAAAAATTTGAGGATGATCTTGTGCCAGCACGAGCCCTGCAAACAACCTGAACTTCTGATCTAACATCATTGCCTGTGCAATATGAACGTGATAAGCTCTGGCCCTCTATTCAAACAAATGGACGAGCAAGGTCCCGATCCAGAGCTGTTCAAAGAGCTTCGTACTGCTACAGATTTGGTGCTGCGAGCCATGAAAACTACCACTCAGGCTATCGGTAAAGAGATGCGCGGCGCAGAGAAAGCCGCTCTCCTCCACACCCCGGTGTCACTTTCCTGTTTCACACTCCCAATCTAATTCCAGTCAGTGCCCGGCAAAGAATCCAACTCTTACTGCCCCAGCACAGCCAAAAGCTGCTACTGAGCTGACTGTGAAGCCATGCAAACTGTGGCCCAAATGTAAGAACCAGCCATCTCTGTGTGAACCCCACACCAATTGAAAAAAACCCCAGCTGCAGAAATGTTCCTGACATGCCCAGCCCAGTGAAGTTGAGCCCAGAGCCCACCATTATTAACTGACCTGAGTTGGAGAAGGCACGATTGAAGGTGCACAGCGTTTCTCCCCTCTTTCCCACTACTGTTTGTTGGGAATGTGACATTGTTCAAAATGTTCCTTCTATGTGTATTACTCAAACAAAGAATGTTCTCTTAAAAGAGAGAAAAGTGCTCTATATCCTATAGCAAGCAAATCAATAACCCTGCTGTCCCGCTGCATGAACGTGTGGTGAGACCTCACAGGCATGTCGGATTGGGTGTTTAAAATGATGGAACACAGCTGTATGATTCAGTTTGTATGCCGGACACCTTGATTCAACAGCGTTTTGACATCTGTGGTCCGACCACAGGATGCGACTGTGTTGCGCACAGAGATTCATAAAAACAGGATAGACACTGTCCCAAGCTGCAACACACAATTGGGTTTACAGCCATTATTTTCTCATTCTGAAGAAAGAAGGCAGGCTTCTGCCCAATCTAGATCTGAGATGCTTGAATCACATGCTGACGAAGCAGTCATTCAAAATGTGATCTTATTGCACATCACTCCTCAGCAACTGGTCAAAATGCAAAATTCCCCCTGCCAGCAAATCTCATCTTGACTTTCATCTTCTTCTGTGTCTGTCTCGGTTCAAACTGGGGAAAACTTTGCCACTGAAGTCATTTCAGCAAAAACTGGGTTTTATAGCAGCAGCATCTGACATCATAGCATTTGGTCTGTTACTCATGAGAACTATCCAGTAGTGGCTCAAGTGATATGTACCACAATGCGCCTGGAGCCACAGGTGCATGATCATTGTGGTAACTCACTGCTGCCTGGCTGTTCAAGAACTATGGAAATTTCCGGCCTTCTACCAACAGGGTGTTATGCTGGGTCAGATTTTCACAACTCATGTTGGGCGCGGTGTCCGATGGACGCCCGACTTTCGGCACTTGGACGGAAGCAAAACGAGCATGGCATATCAACCACCTAGAACTGCTGCCTGTATTTCTAGCATTGTGAATCACTGATTCATTTGGACAACACAACAGTAGTGGTGTACATAAATCGCCAGGGCAGAGATTCGCCACAATTAATGAGTATGACAGAACACCTCCTCCAATGGAGCGGGTGTTATCTCCTTTCCCTATGTATAAAACATGTCCCGGGCTGTTTGAATAACAGAGCAGATCTGTTGTCACACCAAGGAGCATTACCAGGGAAATGGAGACTTCATCCTCAGACAGTGATGAGGATTTAGAAAGGATTCGGCAAAGCGGAAGTTGACCTAATTGCTTCCACGGAGAATGCCCACTGTTCCCTTTGTCACTCCATGTCCCAAGCCCCGGTGGCTGTGGATGCATTGGCACAAAAATGGATGGCGTAACGCAATTATGCATTTCCTTCGGTGCGCCTCCTGCTGCGGTGCCAGCTTAGGACATAAATCTGGTGCTGTAGGCACTCTCAAACCCCATTTGAGCCATTGGAATCTGTTGAGTTGTGAGTACTTTGGCCTAATTTTGTGGGTGACATGCAGGCGCTGTCGACTGACAGCTGATGCCTGGAGTTTGGTTCAGATCTGTGAAAGGCCACCATCAAGCCTAGAAAAGGCTCTGTGTCTAAAGTTTTATCAGTTGGTTTGATTAAAAGCCTTCTTTCCCCCACCATTTAAGTCAGATAAAGAGCAGTCTATGCATATATTATGCTTGGTGAGGGCATTGCATACATATGTAGAATGCACCTGCCGGTTTAGGCTGTCAGATCAGCTCTTTGTTTGTTATGGAGGATGAAAAAGGAGCATCCATCTCCAAATAAAGTCTCTCTCACTGGATCGTTGATTCGATCGCCCTCGCTTTCTAATCACAGTAAGTTTTGACACATTGGTGTCAAAGTACATTCAACCAGAGGCATGGCCCCTTCATGGGTGTGGACAAACAGTGTCCTTACAGGACATATGTTTGGCAGTAAGATGGTCCTCACAATACATAAGGTTTTGGCATCCATCTCCTCATAATTTCTCTCTGTATAGAACGCTTCTTTACACTCAGCGGTACTTATGTTGTTCCAAACATTACTTTTTGTTGTTGTTGTTAAAAATAAAAAAATGCTAAAATATTACAGTCTTTGCAGTACAATGGCAGCTGTATGACAGTTGACGTTTTCAAACTAGAGTTGTGCAGTATACTGGTATTAACAGAATATATACCTGTATATATCCTGTATATATAAGATACCAAAGAATTTAAAACAGTACAATCTCCTCTTGTTGCTAATTTACCTACCATACTACAGTGTGTGGCAAATTGCAAAACTTTATGGGATGTAAAATGTTTTAGATGAAATCAATGACAATTAATCAAAATAAAATCTTTATATGGTCAATTGTGATTATTAAACAGCAGAAGGATGTAATTTAATTAAAAAATATGCAGTCTACACGTGCTGCTCACTCAACAAGGAACGAGAGGTCTGGCTGTGCTCTGTGTCATCCTTTAAAAAATATCTGAACTAGCCACAAAGCTCATTTGCACATGAAAATTATCCGTGGTAAGTTTGCGGCAAGTATGTAGCAAATTTGCCATGACTCTCGATTTTCGTAAGAAATACTTAACACAAACATACACAAACAGATAGCACATAATGCACATAATGCGGTGTTTAGTTTTTGAGTGGCTGTAAATACTCACATGAACTCCTCTGGCGCTCCTCTGAGATCTCAGCTCTCAAGTATTTCAGAATTTTATTTTAGAATATGCACCTTTTTAAAAACTACCACACAGGAGGAACTCAAATTTCTGTCAAAATTAAAGTTACAAAATAAACTAAAATAAAAGCTCTGTTCTGTAACTAGATGCGTGAATTTTAAGACATTATAACAGAAAAATATGACTATTGTACAGAAAAATATAATATTCTAAGTAATGGCAATAATACTAACAATAACACTCATTTAATAATAAGTGGTTTTATCATTATTATTATTACAATTATAATTACATGTAAGCAATATCACAAAACAGTGTACTGAATATCAGCAAACTGTGATTTAGCCATAGCAGCTTTGTGCCACAGGTAATCAGATTTTTCATTAATGTTTTCATTCATACTGTGAAGCTCCGTTGTGCAGTAATTTATTTTACACACACAAAAAAGGTTATTTTTGGTTGAAATTTAATCATTATATTTTTATTTGATTAAAGCTTTATGTACTCATTTGATTAAAAACTGTTTGGATGATAACATTTAAATAAAACATAAAACATGGAATCCAGAACATTTTGAATGGAAAAGGCAGAATTTGTAACTGCAAGACTTTATGCAGTTCTTTAAATCAAGTCCTTTTCTGTGTGAATTCATCAGCATTGTGAGGCTATTTATTTTTTGCCTAAGTATGGATTTAGTATCGATACCAAGATACCAGGGCTGGTATTGTACCAAAGCCATAATTTTGGTATCAGTTTTTTAGAAAGATTCCAGAAAACTCTCCTTCTTCCATTGCCCTGGCAGCACACATACATCAACCAGACATCTATTTGATGTGTGTTTACTATTCACATCTTGAATACGTTTAAAAAAATAATAATTTGTTAATGTTGTTTGACTGACTATAAGACACATGTCAATAGTTATGTCTTGGATGTCAACAAGACAATCAGCAGATGTTAATTAGAATGCAATGCGTTCAAGACAAAACTCTCTTAAAAAGACAGTCCAAAATGGATGTTATACAGGTAGTCCCACCCCAAACTTATGCAATTGGTTGAGTCAATGTTGTTGTGTCAGGCTGGTTTGGATGCTTAAACAAACAGAGGAACGTTTAACAGCACCACGTGTTACACTTTTAAATGAAACTAACCTACAAATGGCGTATAGGTGACTGCATATTAGGCTGAAGAAAAAAAAAATCATACATCAGCTTTAAAAGTGCAGAAATTCTCTGTAAGGAATCAGTATAATCTTAGACAGCACAAGAGTTTTTGGAAATATTGTTTTTATTTGTTTTTTTAGCTTTTCCATTTTCTAGTTTGTCACAGAGGAGAATCGCTTGGATGATTATTTTTACATTGTGCTCTTCACTGCATTTACACTAATGACTAATGACACAAAAGCTGCGGCCAGGGTGAACAGCCGTTAGTGCGGGATGTGTGTTGTTTTGTTTACGGGTCTTCCAGTGATTGTTTAGCTGTTCCAGGAACATGCATGCTGCCTTATTCTAATGATCAATTAGCATTAGTGAATCAGTGCAATGTGATCTTGTTTCTTTCAAGTAAAATCCAGTATGTGACTATATTATGTCACTCTGTCAGCTGTCAGGCCATGTGGGGACAGAGCATAGATGCCCTATGAGCTACTGAACAGATCCATTATTTTCAACAGATGTTCTATTGTCAATGTTAAAGATTAAAGCAATAAGAAACTCTAAGTTGTGAATTAGAATGATTTCACCATGGGTAAGGGGTGTTTCGCAGGCACTGTGCAAAGAGTTTTCATTGGCCTATTTGTGGCTTATTACAGATGTCAGACAACGTAGCATCTTGGCGCATTACTATACATAGAATGTATGTTTACATGTCTAAGGCTTTGAACGCAACTCTTTCAATCAGAATTTATACTGAGAACTATCCATTTAATATGTCTCCAATACCACCTGCCACCTACACATCCTTTGATACACTGCAAACTAGGGCCGTGTCGATACAATAAAATATCGATATATCGCAATACCTTTTCCTTGATATTCTATTGGTACTTTAGATCCATGTATCGATATTTATGTTAAAATTAGAGCTGTCAGAATTAATGCATTAACACATGTGATTAATTAAAAAGTTGAAAATGTAAATTTTTCTTAAGGCATTTATAGTTAATGCAGCATAAACACTGGTGTGATGGGTGGAACCTTTGTAATGTGTCTGCCCGGAGTCATTACACTGATACACACGCCACAAACAGACAACAGAGACAGAACCCTTCTACCAAAATTAGCCTATAAGCTTAGCATAAAATAGCATAACGCGGCGGTCCCATATACATTCTATGGGTGGTACTGTTGTAACACACTTGTTGACCATTAGGCTCTCTCCTATGATAGAGCCGCGGAGGTTAATATCTCAATAAATAAAAGAAACTCTTATAGCGCTTCCCCATCAGTGATAAAATGATGGCGAAAGGAGCTGTTTGCACTATTTGATGTACAAAACAAGCCCAGGTGGGACTTGTAATAGAAATCATTGTTCAGCCTAAGGTGCATTTTAATTACCACAGAAGCACACCAGATCTTAACTACCACCAAAACACAGAATGAGACATTTTTGTCTGCAAACTGTTTTCACAGTGAGTTCAAAGCGGCGCTCGACGCTGCCATTGACGCTGTGACGCGAATCATGAATGCAGCTTCATGATTACTGTAGGAAAGATGATAGCCACAGTCAGTGCTCACTGGAGATACTCAGCCCACTGTAAATCCTAATGTTGTCAATACAGAAAAAATCAAGTTCCGACGTTGTGTCGATGTAGTGACACTAGGGGTCACTCTTGGGAGCCTGAGACACCTCTGATCTTTGATAAAAGGCCAATGGGAATTGGCGAGTGGTATTTGCATGCCCCTCCCCCGGACATACAGGTATAAAGGAGGGGTGCATCCCTCTCATTCAGATTTTCTCTTCGGAGCTGAGTGGTCACTATTTCATTGAGAAATAAGCAAGCTGAATTCCCACGGTTTCCATTCACCTCTACTGGATCCTTATGGTGCATTACAGCAGCTTTCTCCCCTCTCTGCACAGGTGCACTGCAGCGATCGCCCCTGGGCGCTTCAGTAGGTCACTTAGAGTGTATTCTAAAAGAGTATTTTCCCTCCTAAAAGAGTATACTCTAAAAGAGCAGCACACATCGGAATGTCTTTTTAAAGACGCGTCTTTTTAAAAATGCCCTTCCTGTTGTGTGTTATTCCTGGAAGCGATATCTCTCACCTTCAGACGGCCACGATCGCTGTCTTTCGTGCCTGGGCGCTGCCCACGCTGAGACATCTTTCGTGGATGCGTCTTGTCCTCATTGCGAGGACATGACCATGGCAACATTGCAGTCTTCGCTCGCCTTTGTAAGAAAGCAAGCCACCTCTGCGGCTCCCTGCCTCGGTCCTTCTACCCACAGGTATGAGGCCAGCATGGTGAGTGCTGGGGCGATTTGGGGACAAACAATGGGACCACCTCCACGGACCTCCCATTCCCTGGCATGCTCGTTTGCTCCGGTTCGGCTTCTGGATGAGTGCTGCCACCTGCCATGGGCGCCTGAAGCTCCTGTCTAGAGCCTGTAGTATTACGTCGTCCCTGGCGGCCAAAGCCTACGGTGCCGCTGGCCAAGCCATCTCCACCCTGCACGCCATGGCTCTCCTGCATGTCCACCAAGCCAAGGTGCTGAGAGAGCTGCACGAGTGTAGTCCCACGATGGTCCAGGAGCACCACCTTTGGCTCAACCTGGTTGAGATTAGAGAGGCCGACAAGATGTGGTTCCTTAATGCCACCCCCCCCCCCCACCCCCCATTTCCTATTCGGCGACATTGTCAAGGACATTGCCCATCAGTTCACGGCAGTGAAGCAGCAGATGGAGATCATCCTGCCCAGAAAGCGGCGTGGCTCAAGACCCCGCACTCCGTCTGCTCCAAGGGCGTCTCCCTGCGGTGGCTGCAATGGCTCCGCCTCTTCCCTCCCCCGCGTTGAGTCCCCCGCAGGAAGCAGACGCCACCTGTCTCATGGTCGGCCGCCAAGAAGAAAGCTTTCAAGCGTCCCGGAAACTGGCAACTCAGGGACTAGGAGACCCGCTATTCAGGAGCTGGTGAACAGACTACACCCTCCCCCCGGTAGAGGGCCGGTAGGATAATCTTTTGTTCCTTTCTAATTTAATTTCGCCGCACGCTCAAGTAGCTGTGGTACCCAATGGACAGTTTCCTCAGTCTCTGGGTCACATAACCATTGTGTACGGCCGTCACCCCGACCACCGTCTTCTATCTCTCTTTGTCAGGTCCAGCACCCCGGCGACAGTTTCCATGCCCCTGCGGACCAAGCTGTTGCACAAACATACTCAAACCCGGAAGGTTTTGATGGACCGTGGGGATAAAACACCTCCTCCCCCCTCCTCGACCGATCCGCTGGTGAGTATCAGGAGTCAGGTAAGTGCTTCGATGTCTTTGGAATCAGCACCGCCACAGGGCTCAAACCCCATCAATGTGGCCTCCCTGGCTCCGGCCTGCAGTGAGGCCCCATCCGTCGGAACTTCCAATGAGATTGTTCCACTGATCCCCCTTGCCCAGAGCTTGGACGTGTGGCTTGCGCTTTACAACCCGTCGCGATGGCTGACCCGGACTGTCTGACTCGGCTAAGCAATTCAGTTCACCAGGCACCGCCCAGGTTTACCGCCTTCCACTTCACCATGGTGAAGGGCGAGAACGCCACCACCTTGCACGTGGAAATCACCACCCTTCTGCGGAAGCATGTGATAGAGCCTGTCCCTCCAGCCGAGATAAAGAAGGGGTTTTACAGCCCCTGCTTCATTGTACCGAAAAAATGTGGTGGGTTGCGGCTAATCTTGGACTTATGAGTTCTGAACTGGGCTTTACACAGACTCCCGTTCAAGATCCTAAGGCGCATTCTAGTGAGCCTCCGGCATCAAGATTGGTTCACGGCGGTAGACCGCATCTTCACGAAGGTCGCAGAGGCTCCCCTTGCCCCATTAAGGGAAGTGGCCATTCGAATTCTCAACTACCTCGATGACTGGCTAATCTTAGCTCACTCTTGAGACATGTTGGTGCTTGTGCACCTCAGCTGGCTAGGGCTTCAGGTCAACTGGGAAAAGCGCAAGCTCCTTCCAGTTCAGAGCATCTCTTTTCTCGGTTTGGAGTTGGACTCAGTCTCAATGATGGCGCACCTCACGAACGAGAGTGCCCAGTCGGTGCTGACCTGTTTGAAGGCATTCAGACAGAAGACAATGGTCCCACTGAAACTATTTCAGAGGCTCATGGGGCATATGGCATCCTTGGCGGTGGCCACACCGCTCGGGTTGATGCATATGAGACCACTTCAGCACTGGCTCCGGACTCGAGTCCCGCAATGGGCATAGCACCACGGGACACATCGCGTGGCCATCACGTCAATCCGTCAACCGCCTTATCAGCCCTTGTAATGACCTTGTATTTTTACGGGCACGGGTTCCCCTAGAATAGGTCTCCAGGCACATCGTGGTTACAACCGACACCTCCAAGAGGTGATTCCCAGTAGTGTTCACAAATGTGTTCCCTGGTTGATTTCCTCCTAGTCCTGTGGCAGATGAGTTTACGGAGGAACTTGTGCTAGCTAAACCCCGTACTGGGACAGGTGCCATAGGCAACCCATTGCGACGTACATTCCACTGAAAAACGTTTCCCTGCTGGCAAACAGCGTCTTCCTTGGGCAGAGACCCCTCTACCCCAGTCTTCATGCTCGTAGAGCCTCCTCCCCCATTGGGCAGGACCTACCAGGGACTTCTCCACATGACATACTTCCGACTAGACTCTGCAAGACCATGTGACGTATTTCTGTGGTGTCTTCCCCTTGGAAATGACACCCTCCCTGAGTGAGTGAGAGATAGGGAATGTCCTGGTTATTTCCTTAACCTCCGTTCACTGATGGAGGGAATGAGATTTTGTGTCCCTCCTGCCACAACACTGAACTACCCGCTGAAATGGCCGAGACCTTATTGTCAGCTCCTCAGCACAAAACCTGAATGAGCGGTATGCATCCTTTATACCCTTTATATTGTATGTCCGGGGGAGGGGCATGCAAATACCACTCGCCAATTCTCATTAGCATTTTATCAAGGATCAGAGGTGTCTCGGGTTCCCAAGAGTGACCCCCTAGTGTCACTACACTGACACAACGTCTCGTTCCCTCCATCAGGGAACGGAGGTTATGGAAGTAAACAGGACGTTGTCTTAAACATTACTTGAAATGTCAAGTTTGGGGTTCGCAATTCAAATATCAATGTTCCTTGAATTAATTTTTCCTAAAAATCCATAGACTTAAGATTTTAGGTGATAATATGGGAAATGCCCATAATGCTTTGCACTTGATTTGTGTCCCCTTTGGTCGAGTTGGACTACGTTAACACTATCTCAGTTCTCCTTGTGCATGTGCAACTGAAGTACAGGTGTCTATGAATTTCTGTGGTGAAATAAGATTATTAAATTTTTGACCTATAGTTAAATCTTCTTTCTTCAAGCTGTTTTATTGCATTATGTAAATTTTAGTCCATTCAATTAAAATTATTAAGAAGAAACAACAACATTTCAAAACAAAGAGCAAATCTGAGTTAAGTCTACTTGATCTATTTACCTTTACTTTAAATTATGTATGATCACCAAGTTAAGTGAACTTAATTACATAAGTTTTGGAGACACCATCACTCAACTCAATTGAGGAAACAAGTTTACTTAATCAATTGTATGGAAGCAATTCTGTTTCACCAGATATTGAAATTAAAAAGCCAATGAATTTCTAGCACTGAATTTTTCAGTATTGAAACTATGTATGTTAATTTTTTGCCTTTGTATTGAACTATTCAAAATTTCATTTCTCTTTAAAATAACAAATTTTCACTTTAATTTTTCAATGTTCACAAATTCAGAATTAAACATTCAAGTTTAAAAATTCAAATAATTTATATTCAAGTTGCTCAAATTCGATAGGCCAAATTCAGATGCCAAAATTCGGTGTTAAAATTTTCAGATTAAACATCCGGGACACTGAGGATAAGCAATCGATTCTGTATTAAATCGAACCATGTGACAGGAGGACGCCGGTGCTTGAAATTACAGGAATACCGTCAGCAATGACAACAAACCCAAATGATGGTGCTTCGGTGAGTATATTAACTGTTTTGTTTTTGTTTTGTTTGCCTTTTGTAGATGAAGAGTTCAATACAAAGACAAAAAATTCACATACATAGTTTCAATGCTGAAAAATTCAGTGCTAGAAATTCAATGGCTATTTAATTTCAAAATCTGGTGAGACAGAATTGCTTCCATACAATTGAGTAAAGTCATTTTATCAGGGTTTTAAAAGTATGTTGAACTTTGAACTTCCTGTTTAAATTGTAAATGTCAACACAGGAAGGAAAACAGCACTCTCAAGCCATATCTTGAGTTCTTGTGTTCTCCAAGGCCAGGATATTTTCCAACTGTTTAGAAAGACTCATATGTACTCTTGCAATATGATTCTAAAGAAGATTATGCTCCAATTGCTAAATTAATAACTGTGGTGCACTTTCAGGCAATCAAATAGTTTACTCACACTCATTCTTTTTGTCTTTGCTCAAGATTAAATCAATTTAAACTTTAACACTTCTTCACTTTCTTTTGAAGAATGCGTCCCCAGATAAATATTTTTCTCCCCAATGTAGGGTTCTTCTCATATGCACAGTTGCAAGATATATGAGATGCTGTCAAACTAAGTTTGCGAGTTATCGCCCACTCCCACCTAACACACCATTATGAATTTAATCTGTCTCTAGAACCTGAGCAGGTTAATTCAGAAAAATAGAGCTGTGTTCCACATGAATGAGTCAAACAGGCCATGCATTCCCATGCCTTCTAGTTGAATGGTGCTTTGAATGTAAAGGACATTATACAGTGCACACACACACATACACACACACACACACACACACACACACACACACACACACACACACACACACACACACAACACACACCCTTGTCATTTATAATGTAGAATTATGTGGGTAAATCCAAGATTTAATGATACTCTAATTCATCCTTTAATTCATCATTTGCAATATGATCTATTCTTGTTTTATATGCTAGAAGATCGAGGTAAAATACATTTTAGGTATTTACAGCAGCAGACACTATTAATGCTTTTCTTACATATTGGGATCAACTGATGTGACTTCTATTAAAAGACTTGTTTCCTCTTGCTCTTACCATTTTTTTCAATGAGACTGTTGGGATCGACTGATATGAAACATGCCAATCAAAATGTAATCTGCTATAAAAAAAGATGTGTTCACTGTACAAATACAAAAATAAGTACTATTAGTACAAATAAATATAGATACAGTAAAACTTGCAAAGTGAAAATCAACAATTTTGGGGTAAGTAATGTAATTTTTTGTATGTTAAAATATTTGTAGGTTGATTTCTCTGAAAAGTGTGAATACAGTGACTCTCTTAAACAAGCATAAATCTGTTTGTTTGAGTGTCATCAGCCCAACATGATCTCATTAGTATTCATATGTAAAGTGTGGTTCTATAATTTGGTATGTTTGCATAAACAATGAAATTTACAACATCGATGTATTGACAGCATCAGAAACATGAACCCTTTCACGTTTGAAAAATCCTAGAGATGTACAAATGTGTGAGTTCAAAGATTCTGAAGTTTCCGAAAAATTGTGACAACACAATTAAATTCAGCCATACATAGTGGAAATTATTATATTTCTATTAATCCTATGTGGATGTCATTTATACATAAATATGCCATTTGAGTAAAAAAAAGGTCTTTCTCTAACTTTTGTAGCAGACATGGGAAAATGTAAACATGTATTGCAATGCCTCATTATTATTTTTAGCTCAGTATTTTGAAATAATGACCTTGACAATTTTCCAGTGGAATGATGGAGTTAATAAGTCAGTTATGTTGAAATGGACTGCTTTATAAGATAAAAGTGCTGTTTTGTTACAGTTATATAAACAAAAGCAGTATCCTCTGAATAAATCACAGTGACAGACAGCTTAATAACTTGTTAGCAAACAAGATCAGTCTCATGATATCAGTATCATTGGACTTCTGTTTTGTGGTTGGAGAAAAAGGCCCTGGTTTAAACACATCTGAGAAAGTTTTAATGCACAGGACATGATGCAATCCATTCTGTTTGTCTGATGTCAGTTATAAAAATGTCTGTGTATAATCAGTCTACCCATTTTTAAAAAAAGAAACCAATGTTTAATATGCAGTCCAATTTATAATTAATAATAATCAGAAATATTGCTGCAAGCAGCAATCTCTGTGCAAAACACACCAATAGCAACATTCTGATCAGGGCCGTGCACAGACATTTTGAGGGGCAGGGGCTCAAGTGGAAAAAAAGGGCACTTCTCATAATTACGTTTTTTTTTTTTAACTTTTTTTAAACAAAAAAGAATATATATTAACACAACTCTTACTTCTTTTTTAAAAAATAATTTAAAAAGTTAAATCCTCAAACTCATGCAATTGTTTCATTTTCAAAAGATGTCTACAAAATAATCAGTTCACACAGAAACCATGGGCGTGTTTTACTAATAATTTGTTTATTTTTGCACAAGGCGGCACTACATCATTTTAATTATTTTGGTGTTATCAGAATACATAACACTTTAAAATCAACACAAATATTCACTCTAAACTGAAGAGGGATGTTGCTGCTTGATTTTACTGAAAAAAAATCACTGCAAAAATGATTGACAAAATACAAAAATACAGCAACTTAATAAAATTATTACAAAAAAGGTCTTCTACTTCAAAATAAAATCTGTTACTTCCATTCCCTGGTTGTCTCTCCTTCCTCCCTTACAGCGGCAACCTTCTGGGGGCCATGTCCCTGTAGATGTTTATTACTTCACTGTGGTTTACAGGAATATCTTTCTCAATAGCCAGGAGGAGGAGATCAGAAAGCCTCTCTTCTGTGCATAGGCTTCTGAGTGTGTCTTTAACCAGTTTGAGCTTGGAAAATGACCTCTCCACTGTTGCTGTTGACACTGGAATTGTTGCATAAGTTCTTATCATTTCCACCAGTGTTGGAAAGATGTCCTGTCCACTGTTGTCTCTCAGTGTTTTTAACATCTCCTTCATGGTGGATGTGTTTGGGAAAGATGCATGAAAAACCCTGAGCTCTGTTTTCAACTTCTGCTCCTCTCCTCCATAGAATTCACACAGTGACAACAAAGAACCATGGATTTGTTTAGTTTATAATATGTTTTATTTTTAACTTAAACAAATACAACATATAACAATCAGAACTCATCGGCTTAGACTGCATTTGAAGAAAAATAAACACAACAGTTTTCTGTAGCCTTGTGCGAACTTATTCAATAAAATTAGACTTCTAGAATGTTCTTTCCAGTGCAAAAAATTATATTTAAATTTAGTAGTTTTTCTTATCATAGCCTACAAATGTCTTTTCCTCGATTTACTGAAGCCTATATGTAAAACTACTGTCTATGTGTACAACGCATTTGCAGCTGCACATCGCGGGCGTCGTTACACGTCAGAGCCCGCCAAGAGGGCGTGCGTGGCCTCAGATAGTCCCCGAATTTGCCATTATAGCAGGTCTTCGTTCATTCATAGTCTGTCTGTCTGACATATATTAGAAGCCTGTGTATATCTGTCATTGATTTGCACTGAATTGATTCTCAAAAATACGGAACAAAGTGCGTTCCATATCACTTCAATACGGAACAAGACTTTTATGTGTCAAATACGGGAAGATTCCGTATTATATACGGAACGGTTGGCAACCCTACATGAGGCATGCGGTTAACTATATTTGTCTTTGGCTAATCAACAGTATCGAGGCACTGGTAGTTTAATCTTTTGTTCATCGTCAGTCACTCACCTCAACACAAGCTAAGAAAAACACTGCTGTGCTGAGACTGGGGCCGCTGCTGCTGCTGCCTGCAGGTGTGTGTGTGATGTGCGCCGCTGCGCAGAGACGCGGGGGGGATGGGGGGATGGGAGAGAGAGAGAGAGAGAGAGGGAGCGCTTCAGAACTCCTGACCTGATATTAGATACACTTTTCAATAAAAATATTTGTTTGACAGGGAAGCTGTGCGCAAACAGGAATATATATTATTTTTTCAAAAAAAAAAAAAAAAAAAACACCCCAGAAAAAGGGCACTTTCTCTCCAGGAATAAAAAGGGCAGGTGCTCAAGCCCCCTTTGATGTCTATGTGTGCACGTGCCTGATTCTGATAAAAGTTTATAACCCGGTGGTGATTTTAAGCAGAGTGGTGAAATATGTAGTTTAATGACTTTAATAGTTAATAATACACTAATAGTGTAATTCAAGTAGTTATAACTTTTGACCAATAGGTGGCGCTGTCACTAAATTGATACGGTACAGTCAGGGCTTAATCAAAATGCCATATATGAAGTTTCATGTCAATACACCAAAGCGTTTATGAGATACAGCCTCAGATTCTTATTGGCATCTTACCATTAAATTTGTTTATGCGTTACTCGAGAACAGTCAAAAATCAAAAAGCGTTTTACTTTTTTTTGTCATCAGTCTCTCAAAATGATACACTGCACATTTGTCCAAATCGGATGTATGGCCTAGGAGAAATTTGAAAAACTAGGTTTTCCATGAAATTCAAAAGGCGGAGAGGAAGTATGGCCAACCATGGGAAAGTGAGTGTGATTATACTTCATATGCTCCAAGGAATCTAAAGCTACCAGTCTCATTATT
Source organism: Moxostoma hubbsi (assembly GCA_032164185.1). Lineage (NCBI taxonomy): Eukaryota > Metazoa > Chordata > Actinopteri > Cypriniformes > Catostomidae > Moxostoma > Moxostoma hubbsi. The sequence continues at coordinate 23,524,263 of JAVLUX010000010.1, forward strand.
TTAGGACAAACTAAAATCCTGGCCCAAGCAATCAAAGGAAAAAAATATTTTGTTTCTTGGACTTATAAATGTTATAAGCCGAAATGTAACATAAACTTTTAAGTATTTGTCATGCTACAGGGTTTGAGTTAGAGACCCCAAATGTTGTGTGGGGGCTAGTCATACCCACCCATAAGTGTGCCAAATTTCCAAATTTTCCTACATACAGTTCTATAGGTGGTCATAGACTTCAAGAGCAGAATAATTAGAAAACGTCTTGGTTATTGTTGTAACCTCCTTTCACTGATGGAGGGAACGAGATGTTGTGTCAATGTAATGACACTAGGGGTCACTCTTGGGAGCCCCAAACTCCTCTGATCTTTGAGAAAAGGCCAATCGGAATAGGCGAGTGGAATTTGCATGCCACTCCCCCGGACATATGGGTATAAAAGTGCCTGCGTGTCTCATCCCAGGGCAAATGAGCGTACTGGGAAATGGGAGGTCCTTGGGGGATTACTCGGTGGAACCACTCACATTAGGGTCCCCAAATTGCCCCCAGCGATAACCAACCAGTCCTCATACCAGTAGGTAGAAGGCACAAGGTGGGGAGTGGTGTGAGTGGCTTAACCCCAGAAGAAGGAAAGCCGTGACTGCAACGTTGCCATGGTCATGTTCTCACAGTGACAGGTGTTTGGGGATCCCAAGAGTGAACCCTAGTGTCACTTAGTGACAGATAGGGAACTAAAAGAAACAATAGGTGCCTCAGCACCTTCTGTGTTTGGCCCCAAATAAACTATGCATATTGAACACAAAACTGGAAAATTCTGTTTTGAACCAGGCAGCACTGATCTGATTGCTGGTTTGATGGAACTTCCTTGAATAAAAGCACACAGGACATTTTACATGTTTTTTTTTTTATGCAAATGAGATTTTGATTTTCCACAAATGTTTGCCAGAATTTTGCAGTTATTCACCAGTAGCGTTGAACCTCCAGCATACCTTTGGCAACAATGGACAATTTGCCGTAAAATTGCCACAAAGCTCATTTGCATGTGTAAATGATCAGTGCCTATTTTGTGAGAAGTTTGCAGCTAATTTGCCATGAACTCTCGATTTTTGTAAGGATACTCACAGAGGTGCATTTGTGTACTCAAAATGGATGTCTCTCAACCCATAGAAAATCGTGAGATTACATCCATAACATACCAAAACGAATACACGCCCTCTCGTGAATGTGCGTACTGCTGCTGACCTTAAGAAATTATTTATATTTAAAAAGTTCTTAAATGTTCTTTTTCGCAGCAAAAGCGATCGTTTTCCTTTAGAAGACATTATTATAACCAGTGGAGTTGTATGGATGACATTTATGCTGAATGTTCATTTGGGAGCTTCAAAGAATGTATCAGAATCTTAATTTTTGGGTGAACTTTCCCTTTAATGGCAGACAAAGTCAAAACCGACTATGACTGATTGCATTTGGCTACATGTTCTGAATTCAATTTAAGTCTAGTTATATAGGTCTGGCTTTGCGAGACTACCATCAGGGTAACACACGCGACACTGACATAATGTGATAAACATTAACTAAACAACATAAAATGTAACATAAATGTATATTACCAAAATAAGAAGAAACATAAATATTTCAATTAAATATGTGATGGATCACGCAGGGACTTTTGGGTTTCATTGTAATTTTAACAGTGGTTTACTATAAAAGGACATGTATTGTCTTGTTAAATATTATATAAATTTTTACTGTTAACTATATGGCAAATCTCACTTTTTTACTTGTAAAATCATTATTTAGAATAATTTGCTGTAAAATTACGTCTTTTCTTGTCAAGTAAAATATATTTTTTCACCGTAAATGGTAAAGCATATGCCAATTAAGCAATTACTGTGGCAACTTTTCAATGTAGCATTTAAAAAAATAATTCATTAAAATCATGAACATTTTTACAGTGTAGAATGTGCTGTCACAAAACTATCAGTTTTATATGTAATTCACAAAACTCAATTATTAAAAATATTTTTAAAATGTAATCTTAAAAATAGCAATAAAAAAATAAATACCAACTGTCTAACTACTAAGTATTGTGTTCTGTCGCTCTTTGGCTGTGGGTTGAAGAAGGGTATGGTGATTCAGATTCAGGTTCAGACGTGTTTTATTCTGAGTCCTTGTGCTCACTCTTTATTATGTCAGTATGTCTAAATGCTTTAAAGGCAACACAATAATCAGATTGACAAAGTTTGTATGGTATTGTGAGCGTATAGGCCAGGGGAACAGAGGGAGAGAGAGAAATTTTGAAGGCCATTAGGTTCATACCAATCTCACAGACATCACACATGGGGGACAGTGCTCTTCCTGCTGAAGCAGCAAAGGATATTTTATATTGTAAACTATGTTGCACTTATACAAGACATTCTCCACCTTTCTTTGAGGCAGAGGTTGACAGGTCAGCCCTAAAATGAGCAAATGAAAACAGATTAATTACTTCAACGTAACACTGTTTAACAAATAAAATTTCTCAAAAGACAGTGCTGTTGTCAAATGTAAGGAACAAATATTCTTTCTCAACATGTCCATCGTCACAGTCCCCATAAGCATACAAGCCACTTTTCATCCAAATCCAAGAGTTTTGTGGTTTCCATGCAAGATGTAAACAGAACTTGCCCTGGAGGAGAACAAGTCGTGTCTTTGTATGTTTGTTCTTAATGTAAGTCTGTCAACACACCAAGAATATCAGTCATATCAAAGTGTGTCCCTTCATTTTTCTATTTCACTCAACATAGATACCTGAGGACAATTACATTCTTCCACTGCAGCAAATGGAAGCAAAAATACAAAAAGAGTCTCTTTCTATGTTATTTCATGTATTAAAAGGGAGACTGGGGCTAGTTTTTACATTGGGAAGGTGTCACAAGGGATGTATCTCAGTAACTGTAAGGTGTTGAGTCAAAAGTCCAATTGAATATGTGCTTGTTTTCTCTACCAGTGGCTATGCATGTTAGTTTCAATCAACTAGTCCAAAACTGTCTTAAATTATGACATTTACTGAAAGGCATGTGCTGATTTTGAGGGAAAATATGAGGAATGGTAAAATTTGTTAAATGGAGCTAAGAAGGCTGTAGTATTTTTGGTAGCTGAACGCATATCCAAATCAGCCAAAATATTTATCAAACAAACATGCAAGGGGTGGGGGATGTGTAGAACTTTTGTAAATGACAGAGGCTACAATTCTGTGGAAATCTTCTGAGTTCTGCATGCAGATTCCATGTGGGCCTGCTGAAAGCTTGTATTGTGTTCTCAGGGGGGTATTTTTCATAAACATCAGGTTGGAACAAGTTTTTGGTTGTCACGTGTTGTCACGTTTTAAATGTTGTAATTTTATACAGTTAATTTCAATATCTGTTGTTATTTAATATGTTATAAATTAAGTCAACTACAATATTAATTACAATGATTTGATCTTTTTGAATTTTTACCTTTGAAATTTTAGCAGTTTCATGAATCGTTTTGTGCTTCATTGTTCTACCGTTTAAATTTGGCTATAAAATATCTTTTAAAAAGTTCCCAGTGTGACAACATTCCCCTCTAAAAAGACTTTAAACATAAGCCTATATGCCTAATGCCTATATGACAACAAGCCCCTGTCTTCCCTATGCAGAACCTGTTATAGCTCTGACCATACACTAAACTAAAACATGCTGACTGATTGTAAAAACTACAGTAAATAGGCACAAATGAACACTTTTGCTCTGTTTTTTTTAACAATGACAAAAAGATACCACCTCAGCAGTTTCAGACTTCCTTTTAATTGTTTAATGTTTTCCTTACTTTTGTTCCTTACCTGTTTTTAATTTTTTTTCCCCTTTGTTTTTGGCATAGAGCACTCTTAAATTTGCTCACTTCTGGGAAATTAATATAGTTAGAACTGAATGAAGTCAGCCAGCTGTCATACAACGCTTAAGAAAACTGAAACTGTCATACATTTACGAACCTGGCTGTATGATTTATTGCAGACTAAAGTTAACCCTGTTAATCCTGTGCACATTTGATCGCACACACACACACACACACACACACACACACACACACACACACACACACACACACACACACACACGTTGCTGCTATCCTTATGAGGACTCTCCATAGACTTAATGTTTTTTTTATACTGTACAAACTATAGATTCTACCCCTATAAATAACCCTCACAAAAAAAACTTCCTGCATTTTTACATTTAACCCCTCGATTTTCTCCCCATCTTCTACCAAAATTTGGAATGCCCAATTTCCAATGCATTCTAAATCCTCATGGTGGCGTATTGACTCGCCTCAATCCAGGTGGCCAAAGACGAATCTCAGTTGCCTCCGCATCTGAGACATCAATCCACGCATCTTATCACATGGCTTGTTTAGTGCGTGTGAAGGCTTCATGCCATCCACGCACAACTTACCACACGCCCCACCGAGAGCGAACCACATTATAGGGACCATGAGTATGTTACCCATTGTGACTCTACCCTCCCTTGCAACCGGGCCAATTTGTTAGCTTAGGAGTCCTGGCTGGAGTCACTTAGCACGCTCTGGGATTTGAACTCGTGACTCTATGGATGGAAGTCAGCTTCTCTACATGCTGAGCTACCCAGGCCCCACTCCTGTTTAGTATGTTTCTGTAAAGAGGTATAAGGGAAATTAGGAGGCGAGAACTGGCTTGTCAATATAAATAATAGTTTTAATATAAAACTGAACCAAAAACACACAAACACAAACATAAACACACAGAGCAGCTGCCTGTAATTCTCTCTCACTCTCGAACTGTCATTACAGGCCGCCCTCATCCCTCGTGCGCCCCCATCAGGCTGACTGGTGACCGTGCGTGAGTTGTTCCAGCCCGGCCCCGCCCTCCTCCGCTCTAGTGTCTTAAGGGATTTGAATTATAGGGACACTAGAAATGTCCTCATAAACCACATTTATGCCATAATACCCTTGTAATTACCAGTTTGTAACCTAAAAAAAATTCCTTGTAAACCACCCAAACCTACACACACACGCACTCACACACACACACACACACACACACACACACACACACAAATAAGGTTAACTTGAAGTACTTGAAATGGCACATCAGGATAAAATCATAACAAATATTATCTGAGGGCAGCTCTGGATTTCTTCTCTCATGTTTTCATCAGAACCAGTTGCAGCTTGGAAATGTTTTAGCACACATTAAGCCATAGACTGACAACTGCACCATTAAACCAAGACTATAAGACTGTAGCCCTTTACCTATTATGACGTAAACAGTGTGATTAACCTTTAGACTAGAGGTAATTTCCTTTTGTTGAGAAGACAGCATTACTTTTTCTGTCGCCTGTGGCCCCTAAACCAAATCCGATTATTGATCAGACAACATGCATTTTATTTTCCTATATCTGCAGGGAGGTAAGGACAAACCCTCTAGAGACACACTGGAGAAAGTATCACCATTGGCTAGTAAGTTTTAGTTTATACTTAGGCATGATATTAAGGTAATTCAAATGAGAACTGATAAAAAAGATACAGGATGGAGGGTAGCACAATAAAAATATTCAATACAAATATATGTACAACATCCTACTACATTCTATTAATTTATATGATGCCATAAAATTGCTTATAACATGGTCTGTTCGAATACTCCATTCTGATTGGCTGGGATGTGTGCGTTAAAAACGTTTAATGCACAGGTAGTTCCAGTCAGATTCAATCACTGTTCTACATTAATATATAGTCTCAGAGCTGGGATTACCCATCACATCACAAAACAACATTGTAAAACAGTTCACGCTCACGGGCAAGGAAGTGGCGAGAAACCGGCTTGACATACAAATTTAATAGTTTTAATGAAAAAGTCAAAAGACAAACACACAGGACGATGATCCGTATGGATCTCTCTCTCCCGCACCGCCCTCTGCGATCGGACTTTATCCCTCTCGGTGGCTTGATTAGCCTAATACGCCCTCCGCCATGCCACATTCCTCCCTCGTTCATCCCCATCAACCTGGACGAGGGAGGGGACAAGGGGAGGGAAACAACAAACAATTAAAATATGTGGGGGGGGGGGGGGGGGTACTCTTATAACCATCCCCCCGTCAATCCATTCAATTTTTAAAACATGACAACAAAAAAACACTACAATTTAAAAAAGAGGGAAAAGGCCAACGCAGAGCGGCAGTGAGAGAGAGAGAGAGGAGAGAGAGATAAAAATGTGAAAAAAAACTTACTTCCTCAGCCACTCCTCCACCCTCTAACGAACGGCAGCCGCGCCTCTCCGGACGGATCAGAGGTCTACCTCTAGCCCCTGGCGGATGGAATGCCCCGCCGCGTTCTTGGGGATCGGAAGGGGCCTCTCCCGCCCCTGGCAGCGGTTTCCTCGCTCCAGGCGGTCAGACTAAGAGCTCCTCCCCACTCGCGGTCGGCGGTCTCTTACCCCGCCGCATTTCAGTGCCCAGAAGGAGTCTCCTCCACCCCTGGCAGCGGCATTCCTCGCTCCAGGCGGTCGGCCAGGAGCCCCTTCTCCCCTTACGGTCAGCGGCCGTTCCTCCGCTTCCAGGTGGCTGGGCTCCTCGTCCCCGGGCAAATGGCCACAGCTGCTTCGTTAGGGTAGTGGCGAGAACTCCGCAACGGCGTATCCCTTTTCCTTCCCGGATTTCGGCACCAATGTAAAACGGTTCATGCTCACGGGCAAGGAAGAGGTGAGAAACCGGCTTGACATACAAATAATAGTTTTAATGAAAAACTCAAAAGACAAACACACAGGACGACGGACATGTCCGTAAGGATCTCTCTCTCCCGCACCGCCCTCTGTGATCGGCCTTTATCCCTCTCGGTGGCTTGATTAGCCTAATACGGGACCTGGCGTGTCCAGTCACGACCCGGCCTGGCCCTCCGCCATGCCACAAACATCATAAGTGGGGTCTTTAAATCAGCTGTGAAGCATTACAGGAATCATGGAAAAGACAACAGTGTTTGTCAGCCCGATATTTTACTCATCTGAAGTGCTAGTAAGGAATGTATGTCTTGACAATCGTGCAACATTAATGGTACCATACTGATTTCTCAGAGGTCAAAGTCTGCAGGTTTAGAGCATTTTGGATGGTTTTCCCCTCATCATGTACAGTAAATGCCACTTTAACTGTCATGTCAGCAATGCTGGTTTTTCCTCATTTATGTGTAAATGACCAAAACTTTTAATTAAATATGACATGTTCTAAGGAGTGCCAGCCCTTCTACATTATGTGGATATTATTATTTCTGGATTTTTTTTGTGTAAGGGATAATCCACAGGGTGAATTTTGCGAAATCAACTGGCTGATTGAAAATTTTACTGCTTATTACACGGCTACTAACCAAATAAATAAATACATGGACATAAAAAATTGATTTGCATTGAAATTATGTAATTTGTGAAGAAAGAAATAGTTGAACAGTGAAATCAACCTCCAGTTTGCATCAGTTCTGTTGTTGGTTTCTTTTTGTGAAAATGACCATCTGACTCCTCATTATTCAGCCTTTTACAAGACTACTTGACAAATAAACAAATAATGGACAGGGTTGGGGAGTAATGGAATACATGTAACGGGATTACATATTTAAAATACAAAATATAAGTAACTGTATTCCACTACAGTTACAATTTGAATGATTGGTAATTAGAATACAGTTACATTCAAAAATACATTTTGATTAATGAAGAAATTTCTTTGCATTTTATTGTCATTTGTTTCATTTAATATTTAGTCCTTTCAGATGGAAAACATTTAGACATATAAATGATGCGATTAAAAGTGCATTTGAACAGCGGTGAAACACTTTCTTATGATGTGTTACATTCATACGAGCAGACAAAGAAGTAAGTTTGAAGTAAGTTTGGAGCAGAATAAAGAGAACCTTGTGTAAATTGTCAGCTTTACACTAAGCTAAAATGCTATTTCTAACCATTTTACATGCACATGTTACCAAGCATGATCATATTTTTTTGTCAAGAAAATTCACATTGGATCATAATTTCTTTTTTTCCTAGTAAGACTTGATTTGGGCAAAAAAATATTAGGGCAAAAATCTTATTCTTGTTAATAATTTTTTAATTGTTTTCCTGTAAAAATATCTAAAAATCTTTAAAACAAGATCAATTAGATGTTTAGGTTTTTCAGAGAATGTATATTTAACATGTGTATTTTGTCTTACTTTACTGGCAGAGTTTTTAGTCAAAACAAGTGAAAAAAATCTACCAGTGCTGAAGAAGTAATCCAAAGTATTTAGAATATGTTACTGACCTTGAGTAATCTAATGGAATACATTACAAATTACATTTTACAGCATGTATTCTGTAATTTGTTGTTGGGGATCAGATCTTTGAGAAACGGCCAATGAATGAAAGAACTTGCCTGCTGGCCACCCATATGTCGAGGGGAGTGACATGCAAATTCAACTCGCCAATTCTCATTGGCCTTTTCTCAAAGATCTGAAGGTGTTTCGGGCTCTCAAGATCGACCCCTAGTGTCACTTTATCGACACAACGTTGAGTGAGTGACAGAAGGGAACTGAGGTTACGACAGTAAACGAGACGTTCAGTGTTTCTTTACCACATCCGTGCTATGTGTGATTAGAATTTAAAAAACTGACTGTAAATATCAGAAAAGTCACCAAAAGAGACATTATTCAGTGAAACTGGATTGCGTTAATCTCACCTCTGGATGCGAATGACTCTAAACCAATTTTTACTTTACTAGTGCTTTACACAGGTCTGTAGAGCCAAACCAAATATGTTTGTTCATGCGACACAATGCACAGTGAAAGGATCTTGGTAATAAAATTATTTCAATCACTGTCTAGTGAAATCTGTACATTTAATAGCCAGTGGCTAATACAATTTTTGCATTTTGCATAAAATTCTATCGCATTGATAGAAATTTGGTTGCCCATGTAAGTGATGTACTTGCACTGTAGAGGGTTGAGTACATACTTTTGCTTATATTATTTCAAAAAATTGTGATTCAGGCATACACTTTATAATTTTTTTTGTTACACAATGACAGGACTATATTCATCGATGCTTTTGGTCAGTAAGTACACAAAAATTTAAATTCTGTCATCATTTACTCCCGAATATTGAAGAAATTGTTCTGAATCAGATCTTTTTATTGTATTGGTTGATATAGTTCACAAATCCAGTCTGAATGATTTGATCATAAATCAGCCTGATCTCAATCTGCTGCAGGTTGTTGCTGTTGGTGCTGCTGGAGTTTTTAAGTGATCACTTCTTGGGGGTTGTTTAGCTATCGCCTTCACGGGCCCACTTAACCCCCCCAGGCCCATATGCAACTGCATACCCTGCATACACAGACGCTACACCACTGGTTCAATGCAAGAAAAACTAATTCAGGTTTGAAACAACTCTACTCACCTATTTTTCATATTTTTATATTAAAAATATGAATTAAGTTAGACCAAAATTAAAACATTTACTTAATTAAACATTAGTATATTTAGTTTCACAAACCTAATACAGTTGAGTTAAAACTACTATTGTACATTGATTTGACATAATCCAACAAAAATATTTTGGCTGAATGACAACTTGAATGTAAGAAATTAAATAAAATTAAGTAAAAATCTTCTCAAATTCAATTAAATAAAGATTAAGATTAAGTACATTTTTTGAGTGGGTGTGCCAAGGAGAACTAGGATGTATGTCAAGATTCTCAGCAAATAATGTCTTAATTTTGGTCTGTTCCTCACACAAAGCTTTCGTATAAACTTAAAAAAAAATAGTGCATGAGTCGCATGGACCACTTTTCTAATAAGGTAATATGGTGCCTTTTTCCTTTTAGAGCTTGACAGCCCCAGTCCTTATCAACTTTGGTTACACAGAAACGAGTTGTCAGGATATTCTTAAAAATTCACCTATTGCAATCCAAAAAAGTAAAAAGGGGTTTTGAATGACATGAGGGTGAGTAAAGTATGACAGAATTTTTATTTTGGGGCTGAACCAATCCTTTAATTTCTCAGTGTGAATAATCAAAGTCCTCACACAGAGATTAATTCAAACTAGTCCCATCGAGGAACATTGCACAGGCCCAGCAACAATAGGGTGGAACACTAACATATAGACCTTCCATAAATACCATCACACATAAAACCCTCTCATATGATTTCAAGGGAAAAAATTGTTGTCCATGATTGGCACCCTTGCAGACATGAAAGGATCACTTATTATTTAGTTACCTGTCATTTTGCAGAAGTTATTTTTCCAGTGGGCTATTCAGGACACCAAGTGCAAGGGTTGGCACCCTAGAGCAACTTGGTATTATTGTACTGTAAGTGCATTGTGCTCAAGGAGCTGATAATAACACAGCACTAACAAGCTATGTATTTTGAATCCTTAAAAATTTGGCTTCCAGCACTTCTTTCTTTCATAATTTACATGATTGAAATCTAGCCTTATCCTGTGCCTATGCTGAACAGCTTTCTTGCATGAAGTAATCTATTACACAGAAAAGTCATAATGTTGCCTTTTGTATGAGATTATATGCAATAAATGCCAAATATGACTCCAGTTCTCCAGTAATTTTCAGTAATCCTCAAAGATTATAGAATTTTTTGGACAATAAAGTCACAGTAAAACATAACTGAATTCCATTGCATTAGATAACAAAATGCAGGGCTGGGAAGTAATGGAATAATGTAACGGTATTATGTAAAATACAAAATATTAGTAACTGTATTCTTCTAGGAGTTACATTTTGAATTGTTGGTAATCAGAATACAGTTACTTTCAAAAAGTATTTTGATTTTCTGAAGAGATTTATTTTTTTACTGTTTCAATGTATATTAATTTAGTCTATTTAGTTGGAAAACATTTAGAATTTAAATGAAGTGATCTGAGGAGCATTTGAACAGTGGCGAAACACTTTGTTATGATGTGTTACATTCATACGAGCAGACAGAGAGCACTCTCATACTCTTATGAGTGAAAAGGTGGATCTGACGCTATTGAGGATCTATTAAATAGCAAAAAATTTAAATAATTAGGGATGCTCTGATAGAAGAAATATAAATCAAATTAATACACGATCACACGACTATATGGTTTGTCGATTTTCTATGCAAGAATAAAGGCATTTATATGAGAAATATAAACCAATTTAGCCTGTAGTATCATATTGAAAGCTACAAAAAATTCTATGAACAGAATTCACAAATGATCAGAAGATGACGTTGTTGTGTACACTCTATGGAGTTTTGAATTAAGTTTGGAGCATTAGAAATAGTTCCTTGTGTAAATTGCCATGTGAACATTTTGCATTATGGTAAAGGTGATTAAATTAGGAAAAAAAAAAAAGGAATTCCATCATGAAACTCCACATTAAATATTCTTTTTTTTATATATTAGTGCAAATATATACGGCAAAAATATTACTCTTAATAAGTTTTTTTTTTTTTTCCTGCACAAATTTTTTTTTTATAAATCCTTAAAAGAAATTTACTTAAGAAGCTACACTGCATAAGGTATTTAGGCTTTTTCAGAGCATGTATAATTATAAAAATGTATTTTGTTTACTTAAATGGTAGATTTTTTTTTAAAGTTTTTCACTTGTTTATAGCAACTACAACAAAAAAGTGAAAAAATCTTCCAATGCTGAAGAAGTAATCCAAGTAATTTAGATTACTTAAAAAATTAAAGTAACAGTCAGTATCTGGTGTGGCCACCAGCTGCATTAAGTACTGCAGTGCATCAGATTGGCCAGTTCTTGCTGTGAGATGTTACCCCACTCTTCCACCAAGGCATTTGCAAGTTCCTGGACATTTCTGGGGAATATGGACCTAGTCCTCATCCTCCGATCCAGCAGGTCCTAGACGTGAGATCCAGGCTCTTCGCTGGCCATGGCAGAACACTGACATTCCTGTCTTGCAGGAAATCATGCACAGAACGAGCAGTACGGCTGGTGCCATTGTCATGATGGAGGGTCATGTCAGGATGAGCCTGCAGGAAGGGTACGACATTAGGGAGGCGGATGTCTTCCCTGTAACGCACAGCGTTGACTTTGCCTGCAATGACAACAAGCTCAGTCCAATGATGCTGTGGCACACCACCTCAGACCATAACGGACCCTCCAAATTGATCCCACTCCAGAGTACAGGCCTTGGTGTAAACCAGTTCCGACCATCCCCCCAGGTGAGGCAAAACTGTGATTCGTCAGTGAAAAGCACTTTTTGCTACTCTTGTCTGGTCCAGTGAAGGTGGGTTTGTGCCCATAGGCGACATTGTTCCAGTGATGTCTGGTAAGGACCTGCATTACAACAGGCCTACAAGCCCTCAATTCAGCCTCTCAGCCTATTGGAGACAGTCTGAGCACTGATGGAGGGATTGTGCATTCCTGGTGTAACTCAGGCAGTTGTTGTTGCTATCCTGTATCTGTCCCGCAGGTGTGATATTCGAATGTACCAATCCTGTGCAGGTGTTGTTACACGTGGTCTGCCACTGCGAGGACAATCAGCTGTCCTTCCTGTCTCCCTGTAGTGCTGTCTTAGGTGTCTCACAGTACGGACATTGCAATTTATTGCCCTGGCTACATCTGCAATCCTCATGCCTCTATGCAGCATGCCTAAGGCACGTTCATGCAGATGAGCAGGGACCCTGGTCATCTTTCTTTAGGTGTTTTTCAGAGTCAGTAGTAAAGTCTCTATAGTGTCCTAAGTTTTTATAACTGTGGCCTTAATTGCCAACCATCTGTAAGCTGTTTGTTTCTTAACAACTGTTCCACAGGTGTATGTTATTATTTATGTATGGTTCATTGAACTTGTATGGAAAACATTGTTTAAACTCTTTACAATAAAGATCTGTAAAGTTATTTGTATTTTTACAAAATTGTCTTTAAAATATAGTGTCCTGAAAAAGGGACATTTCCTTTTTTTGCTATATATATATATATATATACACGTATGTACAAATACAAATCTGTCATATAGAAGAGGTAGGATATGTTAGATAAATATAAATAGACTGGTGAAGTTCATCACAGAAGTAGTTGGAAAGCGTCCAAATACTTATTTATTTTGAACATTATCTATTGTTTTATTATTTGAAACCTAACAAACTTTTTTTTTTGGCTTGAAAAGTGTGATTTTGCTACATTTCTTTAAAATAAATGTCACTTTGTATGATATTTTGTTATATAATGCAAGACATTCATACATTTTTTTAAAGGAAAATTCAAGAATATAATACAAGTTCAATACAATCGACAGCATTTGTGGAATAATGTTGATTACCGCAAAAATAATTTTCACTCCTCCCTCCTTTAAAAAAAATCAAGATTACAGCGAGGCACTTACAATGGAAGTGAATGGGGACAATTTTTGGAGGGTTTTAAGGCAGAAATGCGAAGCTTATCAGTTTTTTAAAAGCACCAACATGAATTCTTCAGTTAAAACTCGTAAATTATTTGAGCTGTAAAGTTGCTTAAATCATAAATTGACAGAAATTTTAGGGTTTGTTGACATTACATTGTCATGGCAATGAAGTTGTAAAATTGACAAACTTTTCACAGAAAAGGTAAATAAGCGATTTTATCACACTAAAATAATGTTAACATGCATATTGTTTATGTCTTTCTTGTGGCTATATACAGTAAATATATATTTTAACAGTCTGCAAATGATCTTTTTACTACTTTGCATGTGTTCCAGTGAAAACCGTTTGCAGTGATCATCCAAATGCTTCTATGAGTCAGCTCATCAGAGGGGGTTAATTTGAATGGTGACTTACAGCTCAAACATCTGTCAGTTTTGTCTGAATGAATCATCTAAATCTGTTAACTGACTTTTTCAGGGCTTGCAGATCACACACTGCGTTGCAAGAAGGGGATGTGAAGCTCAAAGAGTTTGAACTGGCTTCACAGATAATGTGCAATGTGTGCATTAGTGTTATGGTGTTGAGAAGATCTAGCAACAGGCATGAAAATGTTCCAAATAAAAGAAAACTTAGGGCATAAAAAAACAAGATGTTCTATTGTTCTAAGATGTATAAATCCTCAGATTGGCCAAATTGTAATTATTATTTTCCTGTTATCAAATGAGCTTCCTTTGTCCTTCAACAACAATACCCAATATTATATAACAGCCATTGCTTGGTGTGGAATATATGATGCTTAGCAAACTCATTAAGGAAGCTTACCATCTCAATAGTTAGTCCATAAATCTCACAGTTTTCCACGTAATAGATATCTAAACCCTAAGAAAATAAGGGCCATTGTACACTGAGTGACTGGTGCCTGCATTGGGTGCCAACTACTTTCGTTTCTTCACAAGAAGGAACAAATCTCCGACAGAGCCCTCTCTGTTTACAATGGCTTTGCTTTCACGACCAATCATATATCACAACATGCACATCCCTTAAGGTGGTTCTTGGAATAAAGGATTAATTGACCTCCTTTATTTTAAAAACTAGACTTCCAAATCTAGTATGGGATAAATTTGTGATGAGCAAACGAATGAATATTTTATCAGTGCTGTGTGCATGAAATCTCTTTGGGATATGACATAGTGAGAGCATGACGTCATATGTTTAAAGCTCCAGGATGATAGTAGGAGATGACATCACTGACATCTTGCAATCTGTGGCTCAGGTGGAAGGGCGGGTTGTCCAATAATCGCAGGGTTGGCGGTTTGATGCGAATGGGTGAATGAGACACAGTGTAAAGCACTTTGAATACAGCTAAGGTTAAAAAGGTGCTATATAAGTGCAGGCCATTTACCATTTTCAGATGTTTTTTGTTGTTGTTGGTTTCATTTTATAAAAAATCCCTGCATATCTGTGCAACAGTTATTGTGCAGAAATAATACTGTATTATTCTGCCATGCTGTGACTCATTCCAAATGTCTCCCTTGCAGTCTTTTCTATAATGCTCCTCTGCCCTCGTCATTGAGGCTGAGTAAGACCTCCCAGGCATTAGTGATTTATCCATAGATTATGCTATGCATGACTAGTCTCAATCTTAAGGGTTAGACCCCGGTATTGGGAGAGCATCAACACCACTACTGTCAATGAACACCCACTGTCTCTGAGATTCATGCAAACGATTGACAGCCTACCTGTAAGCAAATACACATACAGTGAGAAACCAGTTCTGAAGCCACTGTTTACTGCAACAACACATGCAACCTGAGAGAGTCTTAGTGGAAAACAAAATTAGTCATTTAAATATTGTAAACAAACAAGCATCTAATTGCACTGCATTACAGTCAATTTCATTTCTGTATTCTGCAAAATTAGATGACAATTAGATAACCCTTATACAGGTAATTAATTTAAGGCAGATGCTATTTACACTAAGTGCAAACAGTGTTAGATAGCAACAAAAACCATAGACAAACAAGCATCTACTTGCCCAGGCTGCATTGCAGTATTTCTTTTTTAAATCACTAAAAATGACAACACTTTACAGTAAGGTTTACATTTTAAATGCATTAGGCATCATGATGCATTAACTAATACTAACATATACACCTTTTTATTTTTAAATGTATTAATATATGTTGAAAGACATGATTTAGTGTGATAAAATCAGTTATTTACCTTTTCTGTGTAAAATTATAGCCGATTTTACAACTTAATTGCAATGATGACATAAAATACCCTAAAAACAATTATGTAAGCAATTTTACAGCTCAAATAATACACACATTTTAACAGAAGAATTAATGTAAGTGCTTTTATAAAATTATAAGCTTTTATATGCATTTAAACCTTTCAAAAATAGTCAGTGTCTCTGTAATCTGTAACCTATATTTGTCCTTTTTTTAAAAAGGAAGGACAAGTCAAAATATATATATTTTTGGTAATCAACATTATGCCACAAATGCTGTAGATTGAGCAAAACTTATATTGAACCTGATACTCCATTAACTAATAAAACCCCTTAAACTCTATGGAAAATACAAAGGGGAACACTGTATCACAAAAAAGGTTTACACTTAAAACTTAAAAGTCTCTGTATACATAAGTCAGGCCTATGAAGTATCATTTGAAAGCTAAGAATCTGAGCTTTTCAGAGACAACCATCACTTCTGCATTTATGTTACTTAAAATAACAAAATAAGGCCTCAAAACATTCACATTGAAAATGAGCGCCCCCTAGAGGTAGTGGGATATAAATATTTATATGAAAATAAAAGTCCATCACCTAGCACCTAGATGGACAAGTTATACATAAAATGAAAGCTCACATTCTCTGGATTCTCAGGATTTTCTACAGTTAGAAAGATTTTCTAAATATTTCTGATTTCTGTAAGTCATCAAATACAAATGTCTCTTATGTGCTGTTTCCAGCTGCTATAAGCATCTGAAAAAAATTCTACTTTTTTTTTTTTTTTTGCATTTAGTCCACAGTATGTGTGAATGGTGAAAAATTGCAGGCAGCAGCCCAAAGATGCACCAGAGTTTAAAATGTTCTCTATAATGTATTTGGGATCAAAGCGCATCATTTTCTGATATGTTTCTATTGGAATGGATTTCAAAGTCTGGCTTTGATAAGCATGGGTGACATCTTATTTCCAACCTGCTGTGAGCTGCAAAGGGAGGCAGTATGTGTTGTCCTTGCTCTATCACAGCATGAGAGGGGTAGCATAGTGAATATCATGCATTTAAATAGTAATTGTGAGCTCCGGCTATAGCAGCATTATGTGTTTATGGGGTTGAAAAATGCTGATAAACATTTGAGCCTCTAAGCATCAGTTTTAACCTCTGTGCTGCTTTGGTGTTGATATCTGTATTTACATATGGTGCTTCAAATGGAAAATGTTTGTGTTTTCTTTAGACTACAGTAAATAGCAAAATAGCTTGTGGGTTAAACATCAATCAAAGTCTACAAGATGTCAGAGGCAGAGTGAAAACATTCTTAACTGTTGTTATAATATTTTGATTTAAATCCAATGTGCCATGAAATCTAGACAAATCTAAGCACTATTAAATGTTTGTAGGTTTATAATAACTGAAATGTTGGTTTAACATTATTCAATGTATAATGTAGCCTAAATCCTATTTTAAAAAGATCTTCTGTGGAGAGAGATAGAGAAATGTGTTGTACATTTTTTTTTTACATTGATGATCGCATGTAAGGACATGTCACGTGCGGTGCGGCGCCTCCTCGCGCTGAGTTTAGAGTATGACAACATGATGAGACGTTACCAGAGATTATTTAGCAGAGACGGACCACTTCTATTTAAATGAATGGCAGGAATTGTAAAGCCCGACCGAGAAGCTCTACGCAACGGTCAACGGATGTAGAAAAGAAGTCCCGCCTACAGTTAAAAGAGCCAATCACCTTTTAGATACAGACATCACCTGGCAATCAACTCGCTAACACGCATTTGCAATTTCGGCACAAGACCGGCTCGTGTGCGTGGCCTCACAATATTGTGGATCCTCCCCACAACGCGATGACGTTTTTTGCCATTCTCTATAAAAGCCGTAAAAATTGCGTGTTTCAGTCATAGACAGTGTAATGTGAGGTAAAGAAGCACACATAATGAGTCTAATATTATACGATTTTATTGCTGATAATTATTTAATAATATTTTTTGATTATTATTGCTGTTCTTTGATCGTAATCTTGATAGACCGTTTTGAGATATCGGCCTTTCCCCATTCAAGTAGATAGGAGCTGCACTTTCATGAATGGAAATTGATGAGGGAGTTCTCCCGAGAACGTTCTAAAGATGGCCGACAGTGGACTGACTCGCTAGAGAACTTTGATGTACTGCATCATCGCAAGTGAAGTCATAGAGCGCGCAATTTTAAAGATGATGTTATTTTAATGAGCGCACATAATTCAATAACAGATTATTTATCTGGTTTGGCAGCTTTCTTAGGGACCGTTCACACCGATCGCGTGCTTGCGTCTAAAAAAGATAGACAAAGCGCAACGATATGGAACTGAACACTGGTGCATTGAGACGCATTTTTAAAAGCTGAATTTCTCTTTAACCTGACAACGCGTCTTAAAACGCGACGCAACAAGACGGTGAAAAAAACTGCGAGACAGTGACAGTGAAATTTAAACTGAACAGATCAAGCATTTTGGAAGATAAATATAGTCCTTATGTAGCTACTAATTATTTATAATTCAATAGGATATATATATATATATATATATGATTAATAAGTACTCCGACTCCTCAAGGAAGTTACGTTTTCCTTTATAACAACAAATGCATACCTTCTTTCCTTGCCAAAAACGAAACAATGAAGATGATGATGTTGTGACGCAATAAACTCAGTAGCCGAAGCCACTCCTTCCGCCAGGAAACTCAGCAGCGCAGCAGCAGTGCTCCAGTTGAAGATGCCAATTCCACATTACAGTTCTGAAAACTCACTCTGATGTGACATTCAGAAGTCACGCGCCTTTCCACTTCTGCATACGCCACTACAGACATGAACTGCTACAGGATGAATAGCTGAACTGTACTCTGGATCGGGAGCTCTGTCCTAGTTTCTGAGTGGAGTTTTAAGACGCACATTTTGCCAAGTCCGTTTAACCAGATTCACGGACCGGCTGAAGTGCACGATCCCAGGTGTGACATTCTGCACGTGATCTCAAGCAGCATAATAGCGGTAAGAGCACGGTTCCTTAGATACTTTTAACAATTCGCTATTCTGCTCTTTTAATCATATTCCCTTACCACAACGTCATTGTTGTTGTTGTTTTTTTCCCCTATCTTTTCTTTCATTTGGCATTTGTAATGAAGTAACCTGTATTGTTTGCTTATTTAAACGCAATACATATTCGTTTACAGTATGTGAACTGGACAATGCGTTTTAAACGTTTTTCCAATCGAATTAGTCAACTTTATTTAAACGTAGACGCGATGTTTAGCTTCAAAAGTTATCTTTCAGAGGTGACGTTATTCCCATTCGCTGAAAAGAAAGCTTGACGCAGCGGCAAGAATGCCGGTAGGTGTCTCGAGACGCGTTTTTAACAGAAGTTCTTTTTAACTTACACTGCGTCTAAAAAACGCGCGCGACGTTGCCGCGCGATTTGGCCGACAAATGCAGCGAGACTCTACGCAACGGTCAAAGACGTTAGTCTTGCGCATGTTTAGGGGGAAATCCGCGTGGACTAACTCAAATACGCGATAAACTTATTTTTTAGGCAAGTTTTTAAAATGCGTCTCAAGACACCTGCGTTCTGTTATATTCGTTTTGGGCGGCCAAGCGTGCTTGGCGTTTCCCCGTCCGTGGAGAAAATGTCAGGATTTCCGTCTCCATGTCAGTATAGAAAGGATGTAGCTAATGGATTTTTTTTTAATAAAAATTAAGTGAAAGTGTGTCGCTGGCGTTCAACATCAGATGCAGCCTAAGTAGTCTGGATTTCAGCTAAATAATTGATGTTGTGGTTTATTCTTAACTCTGTAAAAATTTCCATAATTTTAACGGTAAAATAATGTAAAAATTCTAAGGTAATAAAGGTTACAAAAATATCAGCGCATGCGCAGTACTTGGTGGCAGAAACCGATAGACTTGTCTAGGGATGGGCGATACCACTTATTTTCTTTTCGATCCGATACCAAGTACTTTTAGGTCAAAATCGCCGATATCGATTCCGATACCTGTATTAATTAGAATTTTTACGAATTCTTTGGATAAAATTGTTATCTTTATTATTACTTAAATTTGTGTATGGGCCTAAACAGAAATTTATTAGGCTGCTTTGTTTACCTTTTAAAAATTGGTTGGTATAAGCCATATATAAAACATCAAAATTAACCATAGTTTTATTAATGTAATCATATATTAATATCTAAGTTACCATGGATACTATAGCAATGCTGTAGTTAAAACATGGTCAATTGAATCAAAACCTTGGTTACTGCCAAAAACAAAAACAAAAAACATGGTCAGACGTGGTAAACCATGACTAATACAATATTACTACTGTAAATCCATGGTAAGGTTTTATAAGGGTATTATTTATTAATGAGGATTAAAGATAATTATCAATGATTTAACAACTCTGAATTTAAATAAACCTGTAAAAATTGTCCATTATAATACATGTCACGTCTAGGTGTGTTTTTCTGACATTACCTCAGGAAAACACTGCTCCCTCTTTGAATGTGTGCTGTGACTTAAAAGGTGAGCGCTGTCTGCTGGTGTATTTTAGCATTTCTGTGCGTCAAGATGAGCAGAGGAAAAAAATTGTTCCAGTGCCATGCAACTATTCTCTCATATAATGATTTTTTTCCACTACAAAGCTTATGAGATTTATTTATATTCATGTAATCTTAATAATAAGTTCACTTGTTAAAAAAAAAAACATTCATAATCAATATTTTTATGTGAAGATCGATATTCTTGATACCACATCAGTATCAGAAGTATCAGTACTTTAGTATCGATCCGCCCATCCCTACTGTTGTGTTAGATTTGGCAGATTAAATTATTAAACAAAAGTACGAATCAAAACCATCATAAATACATGACTATTCTTAGCTATACAATTATTATAATGATAATATACATATCTGTAATAATGATCACTTTATGTTTGCTGCAAAGCTGTGAGTTGAAATGATCTCAGTCCAGTCAGCTCTGTTGATGGCTTGAAGCCACAGCCATCTACGAGAAACCTCTAAATAATTTTTTAACAATGGAGTCCGCTAAAAGTTTACTGTTTGCGGAAGGTTTCTGCCACCACTTCCGTGTATAACGTAAGTGGTGATGCTGTGAAAAGATTGGTCAATTGGTTAAAGGTTTGTTGCCTTAAATGTGCAAATTGGAAAAATTTTCACGTAATATTTGCCTTTTTTTTTTGCCAATGTTTGAATGGCTTGTAATGCAACGTAAAATATTAGCCTTTCCTGGACTTCCTATTAAAGCCTGTAGACTGATTTTCATGGCAAGGGAGTGGGTCGCTTTTGCCAGGAAAATCCAAAGGATGTGACGTTTATGTGCGCTCCCGAGAGCCTTGCCTCAGACAGTAGCTTCTCTTTGGCTATTCAACAGCATCAACAGACAGTCTGCAACACTATGTAACGTTATCTTAGAGATGGAATCCAGCAAACTTCCATCTCCCAGCATAACACCGACTATGGTAAACAATGGTAAAAAACAATATTCCATTTCCAGGAGTCCCTGCATGACCCAATCGCATTTCAGTATATTTTATGGGAACAGTTTTTTTTTCTCTCTCATTTTTAATACCAGACCATTGGGGTGTTCTGTGTAATATTTTATGTAGTGTAAAGGGATAGTTCACCCAAAAATGAAAATTCTCTCATAATTTACTCACTCCCATGCCAGATGTGTACAACTGTCTTTCTTCTGGACTCAAACTGAGATTTTTAGAAGAATATGTCAGCCAGACCTTTGAAGGTCCAAAAAGCATATAAAGGCAGCATAAATGTAATTCATAAGACTCCAGTGGTTAAATCCATATCATCAGAAGCAATATGAAAGGTGTGGGTGAGAAACAAATCAATATTTAAAACCTTTGTTTACTTTAAATATCCACTTTCACATTCTTCTCTTTTTTTATGGCTATTCGCATTCATTGTGTATATCGCCACCTACTGGGCTGGGAGGAAAATTTATAGTAAAAAAAAAGGACTTAAATATTGATCTATTTCTCACCCACACCTATTGCTTCTGAAGACATTGCTTCAACCAATGGAGATGTATGGATTACTTTTGTGCTGCCTTTATGTGCTTTTTGGTTTTAAAGTTTTGGTCACCATTCACTTGCATTGTGTGGACCTACAAAGCTGAGATAGCCTACTAAAAACCTTTTTAAAGAAAAAAAGTCATACACATCTGGAGTGGCATGAGAGTTAGTAAATGATAAGATCATTTTAATTTTGGGGTGAACTATCCATTTAAGAGCATCTAGACCATGTTTACTATTGAGTGGATTGACTAGATTATCAATGTTTGTTTCTCCTCAAATAGCCAAACCTTGACTAACTGTTAATCATATATGCTTGCGGATCTAGATTGGCACATCACTTATGCTGAGTTAATAGTCATTTTAGTGAGCATTTTGTGTTATGTTGTTGATTCAAAATGGAACATCATCAAAGTTGTTTTGATGTTTGATAGGAGGCTACATGAATATATGATATGTTATCATAAGAGCCTTCCTGGAAAAAGGCTCTACTGGAGTGAATGGCCACTTGCCTGTTTTCCTCAATATTCATGTTTGATCTGTTTTTATGGTAGATTACCTTATATCATGTTTGGTTCAGCAGCTTTGTCCACACTGCTCCAGGTGGCTGTGACAGATGGTGTAGAAAGCATTGGATTATGGGACATGTAGTGTTGTATTTGCTGTATTTGAGGGTGTGCTGATGAGGAGTCTTGCTCAGTTGGGCACTTTTGTAACAACATTGTGGAAATCGTATTTTTTGTAAAATTATTTGTCCCCTTTTCTCCCCAATTTGGAATGCCCCATTCCCACTACTTAGTAGGTCCTTGTGGTGGCATGGCTACTCACCTCAATCTGGGTGGCAGAGCACAAGTCTCCGCTTCTGAGACAGTCAAACTGTGCATCTTATTACGTGGCTCGTTGTGCATGACACTGTGGAGACTCCAAGCATATGGAGGCTCATGCTACCCTCCGCAATCCATGCACGATTTGCCACACGACCCACTGAGAGCAAGAACCACTAATCGTGACCACAAGGAGGTTACCCCATGTGATTCTACCCTCCCTAGCAACTGTGCCAATTTGGTTGCTTAGGAGACCTGGCTGGAGTCACTCAGCACACACCCTGGATTTACACTCGAGTCTCCAGTGGTGGTAGTCAGCGTCAATACTCGCTGAGATACCCATACCCCCACATTGTAGAAATCTTAAACAGGTTTAAGATTTTGCAATATCATATACAAAAAAATACCAGGAAATTGTTTTGATTAAACATGGGCGTTGCTGTGGTTTACAGGTTTGTGGAGGCATACAAAAAAACAATGTTGTGCATTGCGTATTTAACCTAACATTTCAATAAATCCAGAGGCACTGCTCGCAGGGAACAAAAATCTCAAATGAGATCTCTTTAATATTTCAATTGTTTCTCCTAGACACCAGTGAGATGAAAACATTTCCTTAAATCTCTTGCTTCTCAGCTTTTCTCCTGAGAAACATACCTCAGTAAATCTAACATATGTCTCCTCTAGAGTTTCAAAAAAGATCTCAACAATCTTTCAACTTAAACTCAGATTTGATACCAAAAATACCATTCTACAATTAGAATTTCAATATGAACTCAAATATTATACATTTCTCATCAAATTCTGCCAAGACCAAATTACCTGAGCTAAACTAATAACATTAATTCTAGCTCTTAATTCTTACTGTATGTCAAGAATTGTTAAGTCTATTTTTATATCTCCTAAGTGATTTTAGGAGAAACATCTTAAAGTTGATACTAAAAAGAAATAGGAGATCTTCATTATGTCTTCATGAGCTATGAAAGAGCAATCTCTAAACAGTAAATTCATGCCTGTCATCCCCTTAAAGAGAGGATACCAGTGGATTATGTGATGCAAATGTAATCAAGCAAAACAACAATACTGGTGTCACATAACTGCCTGTTAACATTGTATGCCAAAAAGTTATTTCCCCTGCTTTGACAAAACTGTTAATCTGTGCTCTACTGTTTATTTTCCATTAGGTGATTCAGAAATGTTCTGTTAAGCCTAAGTGAGTAAAATTATACTCTCACATTCTCCAGTATACTCATTCAGACTCGGTGTTTTAGCTTAAATTGAAATTGCCTGCCTAGAGAAGTTTTCCACACAGATGTTCTGCTCATTGTCATTAATTTTTGCTGTCTCTCTTGCTTTCCCTCTCTTCTCTCTGTCTGTGTCCCTTTTTTCTCTCTCTTATTGCAGAAAGAACTACTTCATCAACAAGATAAATTATGATCAGAATCAAGTGAAATGATGTAAGTGTCTCTAAATGGATTGGCTTGGATTTAAGCATGCTTGCTTATGGCACACAATAGACTAATATGTCAGTGTTTTATTAATTACCCATTTTGTAGTGGTCAATGAATTGTTAATGAGAGAAAGATTCCATTGACGTGAGTGACAAGCCACTGAACCATTTAATATAAACTTGTGAAGGTCAAAAGGTGATTTAAAAATAGTTAAAAATTCAAAAGAATGTAGTAGTAAAATGGATTGTTACAGAAAAAATATTGACTGAAAATTTTAACCTAAAATGTTTAATGAGGTAATGCCTAATTGCATTGGTTTTATTAAACTAAGAAATATAATTTAAAGGGATAGTTCACACAAAAATGAAAATGTTGTATTCACCCTCATGCCATCCCAGATGTGTATGACTTTCTTTCTTCTGCTGAATACAAACGCATGTTTTTAGAAGAATATTTCAGCTCTCTAGGTCCTTACAATGCAAGTGAATGGTGGCCAGAACTTTGAAGCTCCAAAAATCACAAAGGCAGCATAAAAGTCCATATAACTCCAGCAGTTTAATATGTGTCTTCTGAAGAGATGCAATTACTTAAAAGGTGTAGCCACCATTTACTTACATTGTATGGACCTACAGAGCTGATTTTGTTTTTTCTTTTTTTTTTCTTAAAATCTTTGGTTGTGTTCTGCAGAAAAAAGAAAGTTATACACGTTTTGGATGGCATGAGGGCGAGTAAATGATCAGTGTGTTTTCAGTTTTGGGTGAACTATCCTTTAAGCATCACCAAATCAGCCTGAATAACTTAAGGGTTAGATCAGATAGAAACAGATTATTAAATAGATAATTTTACAAGGTAAATACTATTTAAAATAGGGAACAATTCTCATTACTGATTATTATTGCTAACAATTTTTTTTTCTTTACATATATTTTTCATATCGTCACCTTCCTAAAATAATGTCCGAAGTAATTTTTTCAGGTTTTTCAGAAAACACAAAAAACTGAACCAAATATCATGTGGAGATGATTTGGGCAAAAACAATAATTCTTGTCAAAAAATGACTTTGGACATTATTTTAGGAAGGTGACGAAATCATACTTAATGCCCCTCTGTCTAATCAATAGTGATTTCATTGTAAGATGGTCGATATTGATTTCATTCCTATACAAATTAAGCATTCTTAAACAATATACAGTGCTTTTAAATGAGCGTATCTGCAGCATATATGAGTAAACCGAAGAAGAGCACTGTCGCACTGCATGAGCTAAAATAATTGACCTTCTCACAGTATGGATATGAAGAAGAGTCATATCCATACTGAACCATTTTACAGATGCTCTCTCTTTCCCCCAGGTTTTTATTTATCTGGCTTGCGCTTCTTGCGAATTTCATTACCATTTCACAAGGTGAGTGTTTACTCCATTTCCCTTCTTTGCTCACCTTACTCTTCCTGTTTTTGTTCAAATTAATCTTTTCATAACCTGACCAACAATCCAGCATTTTTTGATTGTCATACACACTTTTTAATAAAATATATATATTTTTTTAACTTAATTCATTTGTGGACATTGGTACTGCTCAATGAAAATGAGTTTCCCTTCTGTCACTCACTCGACGTTGTGTCGATGTAGTGACGCTAGGGGTCTCTCTTGAGAGCCTCAGTTACCTCTTATATTTGTGAAAAGGCCAATGAGAATTGGCAAACAGAATTTTCATGCCCCTCCCCCGGACATACCGGTATAAAAGGAGGGGTGTGTGCATCTGTTCAGACAGATTCTTTTGAGCCGAGCAGTTGTTTCAGCGAGCTGAGTAAAACCCACTGCTATTCCACTCACCTCTAAAGCACATACGCTGTTGGAAATACAGGGCATTTCAGTGGCTTTTCTCTTCTTCTGCACACCAGTGCAGACTACGCTGCTGAGTGCTTCAACTGCCCTCTAAAAGAGTATATATTTCTCTAAAAGAGTAAACACATTGACGTTGAACGTCTTTTTAAAGACACATCTTAACTAAGATGCCCTTCCGTCTTTTTGTCATTCCTGGATGCGGTCGTTACCTTTCTGTTTCTGATGGCCACAGGCGCTGCCTCTCGTGTCTGGGCAGTGATCACACAGAGGCAGCGTTTGTAGACGGCTCATGTACTCACTGCGAGAACATGACCATGACAACGTTGTGGTCATGGCTCTCCTTCACGGGGAAAGCCACTCTAGCTGGAGGCAATTTTGGTAATTTAACGGGCGCGGTTTCGCCGGGTAAATCCCCGTGGACCACCCGTTCCCCAGCATGCTCCTTTTTTTTTTTCCCCGTCAGATTCCGAGATGAGACTGGCTCGCCTTACGGCCAGTCTGATATCTCTTTCGTAGCCCCCGAGCTGAATGAGAGTTTTGCCGCAGCATCGGAGACCGTCTTGGCGTACTCTGACGCTGTGGACTCGCCTGAGCTAGCACCTTCGGGTGTGCCAGCCCAGTCTGAGGCCAACGCCAAGCTGTCTGATGTTTACCCGGGCTGCTGCGAACATCGGGCTTGGAGCAAGGTAAGTGCTTCAAGCCTCTCCTTAGCACAACCACCTTGATGAAGCAACACTCTCCGCTCGCCACTTAGTTCCGCTCGCCCGGAGCTTGGATTCGTGGCTTATGCTTTCCAACCCCCGTCGCGGTGGCTGGCCAGGACCATCCGAATCGGCTATGTGATTCAGTTTTCCTGTTACCCCCCAGCTGAGATGGAGAAGGGTTTCTAAAGCCCTTACTTCATTATACCCAAGAAAGGTGGTGGATTGCAGCCAATCTTGGACCTTCGAGTTCTGAACTGGGCCTTACACAGACTCCCGTTCAAGATGCTGATGCAGAAACGTATTCTGACTAGGCTTGGGCGGTATAAATTAACATAAACATAGAACAGTTTTCGCGCAGAGACGCGCATCAATTAAATTAAATCACACCGCCCGAACAACTTTTAATAACAAAGAGCAGCTTATAAAAAAAAGTGCAAATAGACCCACAACAGTCAACCAGAGTTGAATTAACATAAACATCCATATTATAAAAATTATTGCAAAGCAATAGGCCTAAATAAAAACTTCTTCTTTCCAGTCTTCTTTCCAATATTGTTTTTAACGAAAACCAAATCAAAATACCTGAATCACTTAAATAAATAAAAATAAACACAGTACGAATAGGAACGAATGGCAAGTGGCATCAAATCTAGTCAAGATTTTTCGCTAGAAAAACCAGCTTGTTTACTTTGTCCGGCTTTACCGGCTTTTTATTTAGCTTTTGGACCGACAACTTTACCTGCGGTGCTGAAAACTCGCTCCGATGGTGTGCTTGTGGCACAGGTACTTTCGCCACTCGCGACATCTGGGGAAAACACCAGAGAAGTGGGTCCTCGTCTCCTTGAGTAACTGGCTCCAAACAGTAGGCTGTTATTTCAGCTCCGACTCGGTCCTCTACGGTGCCGATGCCGACGGGACCTGCCATTGCATCGGCTTTTTTTGCAGCATACTTCCCAGAGTCATCTTTTTTCGTGGGGGTTCGGGTTGCGCCTCTCGTATATGCGACCTTAGGTTCGAGGTATTTCCATCTCTCGCGGTCACCATTTTGTTGCACAATTTGCAAATTGCCTCGTCCATATTTACCGCCTCTCCCTTCTCGTTCGGCCGAAACCCGAAATACTGACAAACTGCAGAAGTTGTGTTCTTTTTCGAGACCAGGTCACTCGGTGTGCGACTCTCCATCTTTCCCCCTCTGTCTCTTTCTCCACCACGCTGTCACGTGATGACAACCACGCATACGCATTTTTAGGCATTAAATAAATTATATTTAATATTTAATCATTGTCTCCTATATAAGTGCATTGCATTTTTTTATGACGGTATGGCGGTATTGAAACTGATACCGTTGCTATTTTTAGATCCCGCGGTATACCATATTACCGTATTACCGCCCAAGCCTAATTCTGGCCTGCGTACGGCATCAAGATTGGTTCGCGGCGGTAGACCTGAAGGATGTGTACATTCCCGTCTCATTATTACCCCGCCACAGACCCTTTCTACGGTTCGCTTTCAACGGCCAGGTGTATCTGAACAAGGTCCTCCCTTTCGGTCTGTTCCTGTCCCCTCGCATCTTCACGAGAGTCTCAGAGGCAGCTCTTGCTCCGTTAAGGGAAGTGGGCATAGGACAGAATCTGTGCTGGAATAGGTTCCACAGGTTCTGATTATTCCAATAACTCCTGTGATGTATTTTCCCCGGGTCCCCCTATCGGTGCACCCACGTCTCCCTTGGGCAGAGCTCCCTCTGCCCCCCCCGGTCACTGTGTTTTGTAGAACTCCTCTCCGTCTAGGCAGGACCTACCACTACGCCAATTCCATGTGTGGCTGGTAAGCCCATGTGATGTATTTGCCACATGTTAACCTCCCCTGCTGGGCAGGATGTGGTCTCCGCAGGATATTTTCC
This sequence comes from Moxostoma hubbsi, assembly GCA_032164185.1. NCBI lineage: Eukaryota > Metazoa > Chordata > Actinopteri > Cypriniformes > Catostomidae > Moxostoma > Moxostoma hubbsi. Next base: position 23,552,679 of record JAVLUX010000010.1, read on the forward strand.
CCCTGAAAGAATAGGATTGGAAAAGAACGCCTTCCCCAATGCGTGCTATAGCTTTAGATAGCCCCAGCCGCATCTAACACACTATGGAGAGAAAACATGGAGAGAAAAAAGGCCATGGCTGGCGCGGCCTGAAAATGCTATTTATGTCGCTTCCCTCATAGATGTGGGGAACTATATGATGTCTTTTGGGGCATTGGGGACGTTTATGTGCAGTCTGATGCACCTGCTATTTTCACACGCAGCAGCTTGCTTGCACCTGCATCAGCAGTCCACCTAACACGGTTCAGTATTGTGGCGATATTAGATAGTGACCCCTAGTGTCACTACATCGACACAACGTCGAGTGAGTGACAGAAGGGAAACGTCTCGGTTACTGTCGTAACCTCTGTTGGAGGGAACAAAACGTTGTGTCTCTCTTGCCACAACACTGTACTAAGCCACTGAAATGGCCAGGACCTTACTCTCATCTCCTCGGCTCAAAACCTGTCTGAACAGATGCACGCTTCCCTCCTTTTATACCCGTATGCCCGGGGGAGGGGCATGCAATTTCTGTTTGCCAATTCTCATTGGCCTTTTCTCAAAGAGGTAACCGAGGCTCTCAAGAGAGACCCCTAGTGTCACTACATCGACACAACGTCATGTTCCCTCCATCAGGGAATGGAGGTTATGACAGTAACAGAGACGTATCTCTAAATGTGGGCTACTAAAATACATTGTATAACCTAAATTAAGTCAATCAAACTTAAATTTGATCTATTTAAATAAGTATTTAACCTTACAGCTTGTTGCTAGCTAGCAACAAAAACATTAGCGCTTTATGTACACTCATTTAGCACATTATTAGGAACACCTATGCACCTACTTCATGCGATTTATTTAATCAGCCAATCGTATGGTAGCAGAGCAATGCATAAATACGGGTCAGGATCTTCAGTTAATGTTCACACCAACCCTCAGAATCAGGAAAAAAATTTGATCTCCGTGATTTCGACCATGGCATGTTTGTTGGTGCCTAACAGACTGGTTTGCATATTTCTGTAACTGCTGATCTACTGGGATTTTCAAGCACAACAGTCTCTAGAGTTTACCCAGAATGGTGCCAGTTCTGCAGACGGAAACGTCATGTTGATGAGAGAGGTCAACGCGGAATGACCAGACTGGTTCGAGCTGATAAAGGCTATGGTAACTCAGATAACCACTCTGTACAACTACAGTGAGCAGAATAGCATCTCAGAATGCACAACACTTCAAACCTTGAGGGAGATGGGCTACACCTGCAGAAGACTACGTCAGTCAATTTATTCAGAATATAGGGTTTCTAATAAAGTGCTCAGTGAGTGTATTTCCTTTTGTAATGTATAACAAGTATGATGCTGCTGTGAGATTACAGATCCCAAATCGGGCAGTATACAGCTCATCCCTCAGTATTGCCTCATGAGAAAAGTAATACACACTGATTTTTCAGTAGTAATGTACCCAACCTCAAGCTAACCATTAGCTCCTCTCTTCTCCACAAAGGTAACATCCAAAAAAATTCAACATGACAAACTCCAATAAATCCCAACATAAAAGAACATTAAAGATGGACAAGTCTCTTACTTGTTTCATTTTGCATTAAAATACATTAACACTTATTTAAAAATTTACTCTCCTTTTCAGTCACATGCAAAGCATGCTCGAAACTGGAAATCCCCTGCTAGGTTTTAGTAATGAACTGATGCAACAAATATTATTCACATAGTACCAACATGGATTAAGTGAGCATGGATTGTACACAATAAAAAAAAAAGGTCAGTCAAGGAAACGATGGTGTTGCAGCACTGTGATTTATCTTTTAATGAATATTTATAGTAATAAAAATATATCATTATATAAAATAAGTTGGTAATATTGTATTATAGAAATTGTATCAAAATTGTAGTTAAATTAAATTGTATTAGTTAATAATAAAATAGTAATAAATCATTAGTAATTAGTAATTCAATGATTTTTAAATAATTTAAATTTAAAAATCATTTAAATAACAACAACCATACTCTTTGATGTGCCAAAAACATTTAATTTGTGCTGATGGATTTTTTTAGTTCACCAGCACCAGATCTGACACCAAAGAAAAAAACTGTACATCTCTACAGCCTCTTTGCAAAACCTGTAATTTGTAACCGGATAACTGAAATATCTATACTAAAATGTTCCACACAAACATTTAAAATAAGTCTAAAATGATTAGTGATCTTGTTAAAAATAATCTTTAGCCAGATCCGTCAGAATGATTCGCAGAGGAGCAGGTGCTATACACAGATAGAAAAAAACACAAGGTTAGGCAAACTTTTAAGATTTTATCTTTAAGGATAAAAGTATCAATCCTGCTTTTTCTTTATTACCTCACCATGAATGGACAGGCCAACTCTCTGGTCACCCAACAGGTGTCATTGACATGTGTTGATGTATTTACCTGTCTGATGTCAGAAGGAGACATTTTAGTTTCAGTGTATGAAACTAAGTTCAGTGTGAAAGTTAGTGTATGTTTAAACAGTGCCTCAAGTAAGGAATAATTGACAATGAACTGTTGAATTATTGGAAATATAATACACTGCCCGAAGTGGTAATGCAGCCATGACGCAAAGTTACACCTCGGGTATACATTCTTTTTCAATAATACAATGTTCTGGAATCAATTATTCTATTCATACCATGCTTAACATACCTTAAAACATTTTTCAGGGTTTTGTTTCAAGAAATTTGTTTGTCAAACTGCTTTCTTATGCCACAGATTCAGCAGCTAGCTTAGAAATGCCCTAAGTTGTCATCGCTTTGAAAGAGTCACCCAAGCCTATGTGACACTGTCTTTTTTATTTAGTTAATTTTCTATGGTTGGCTGGTTTACTATTTGCTATAGCTTTTTAAAATATTGAAAACATTTTATGGAACCGTAATGCGTTCAAAAGACCTAGAACTACATTCGACAGCATTGGACAGTGCTGTTGTATAAGCTAAAAAGAAAATGTTATTCCTCATGAAATTACCCCTTTAATAAATATATATGTTGAAACAAAATGCATTAAAATGCTGCTGACCAAAAACAAATTCTTGATATAAAATGGTAATATGATTTTTCAGCAAAAATAGATGCTACATATTTATGCTGCTTGCTGATGTGACAGTCCTACACAGTTAGCGTTGTCCTTGAACAAGAAGCTTTTGGATGAACATTGCACTTCTTAGAATTGATTCTGTCAATACATGTTTCACAAAAGGCATAGGACACTGTGTCTAGACCTTCTTTGTTTTTCCCCAACATGTTTGTGATTTTTGAATTATTCTTGAACAAGATTCTTTTGAATTTTTTGGACATAAGGCTTTAGGAAATATATGTACTGGTTAGGATCATGTATATATCAGGATAATGTTTTAAAAAATATAAAAAACACAACTCAAATTGTAGCAGTTTTGCAATTCAGTGTCACTCACATTGTGATACATATATTTCAGGTCTTGCTGCTCTGAGTCCCGCTGAAGGCTGGGGTGGTGTTTATGAGGACCTGGAGTGGAAGACTCGGCTATGCTGTGAGCTGCCCTTAGCTCAGACAGTGGGCAGTGAGCTTACTGCTGTTTCCAGTGGTCTTTCCGAACTCTCACCCACAGAACAGTGTCAGCTGCAAAATGCTACAAACCAAGAATCTTCTATTAAATTGCAAACCCTTTCTGGTAAAACCAATCTTGCTGATTCTACAATGATCAAGCCATCGATTAATTTAAAGTTTCAGCTTGCCTGTTTGCTATTTATACATTTTTGGTGTTATCACAATGACCACGTTTACATGCTCTTGTTAAAATGCTGTTTTTTCAAATACCAGGGTTCTGGAACAAACTCCAGTTTCCTTATGGGATTAAGAAAAAGCAGTTTAACACATCTATGTTTTCCCTCGAGATTGCATCTTAATGTGGCCATGTAAACCCACAAGCGGTGTTCTGATGGGTGTTTAAAGAGTGCACATGTGCATAAACAGACCAGATAACTAACGCCGTAGGATGGAGCCCAACAACAAACAAGTCAACACAGTGGAAATAAATAAAAAATTCTCAGAGTACAGTGGGAAAAACACATTCACTCTAAACTATCAACTGTTCCTCACATTCGTCTTTTATGCACTTGTACAATGGGGGAATCTCAGAGTTTTATGTAAGAGGGAAACCCAAATATTGCAGGTCACAATAGAAAGTTAAAGAAACAAAAACGGCAACAACTTTGGGATATTTGGATATAAAGCGATGCAATGGAGAATAAAACTGCAAAGTCTTCCTCGGATCCCATGTTTGTTATTGACACAAGCATCATGGGAAATTACTTTGCTGTGCATAAAGCTGTTTATTGACCGAGCTGCATGTATATAGGAGTAAAGAGTATGCGTAAACCGCAACACTGCTTTCTTGCAGTAAGTCGCTTTCTCCCAATAAGATGATTTCTGGTGTCCATGTGAACGTAGTCACTAACACTCTAATTTTCCGACTGAAGTAGGATTAAATGAGTGCTCTTTTAGCAAAAAAAGAACATATGTCAAGAACATTGTCAACATTGCCACATGGACAATTTGGAAGTGACAACTGCATTTAAATAGTGAATCCACCAAAATTGTAACTCCCGACATTACAAGCTTCTGCAAACAAGAAAAATGGTGTTCAGTCTGTTCAGTGTTAATTATTTTTGGTCAAAGTAATATTAGTGACTACACATATTAGCATCCTGCAATTTTTTGTAAACTGCTATGGACAGAAGCTCTGCTTTTGTGTATTAACTAGCACCGTCCTTTATTTGGGATGTTTTTTTTCTTTTTTTTTTTATGTTTATTGAACTATATTACCTTCAAATCCTACTTTAATCTTGATAAACCTTATAATGTTTGAAAGCTCTAAGTCTCTAGTATTGAATTTTGCCCACTGTTTTGCAATTTGAATCACGTAGTTACAGTAATTCATTAGTAAGTTCCAAAAGTGCACACCAATAAATAAATAAATAAATATATAAATTATTCATAATGGAAACAAGGACTTTTATCATGAAATTGCAATGCACACATGTACAATCATGCAATCATCGGACTTGTTTTGTATCACAAGAGATTCATAACATAACACCCATCAAGAGATCTTGTCCAAAAGTACTGAAAAAATAAAGAAATCTCAACAGATTCACCATGGTTACAATATGTATCATGTTTGCAAAGAGCATTATGATGCATTTTCAAATGTTCTTTCTTTGCTGTGTTTCCTTTGTATAACAGCCCAGTGACATTTTTGTATTTTTTTTTATTTTTATTTCACTTGTGCAATAAACCCCTAAGTCTAAGTTCTTTCAAACAAGACCAATATTATGCCTGTAGCCCAAGGAATTCATGAATAACCAACCTTTAAGTTTTTAATCAATAAGAAGAGCTTGGATGACATTCAGTGGCCTTGTTGGACACTGGGCCTAAAGAAAATGTTATATCAAACAAATGTTTTGGCATATCAAGCTAAAATGTTATGAACAACTTTGTAAGACTTATGGCTTTTACTTCATAGCATTTTTAGGATAACTAGAGACCATTTTTATAATATTTTTTATAAAGAAAATAAGTTTGGAGCAGTACATTTTCATTCAAATAAACTTAAGCTTCTAAATATTTTATTTAACTTATATCAATTATTTCACTTCAACAATAAACCACTAAGTGTCTTCTTGCAAACAAGACCAATATTAGGTCTGTAAGCATTCTTGAATTACAACCATTTAAATCTGTGTATGTAATTTTCTGATAAATGTCAAAAAGGAGGGTGCCAGTTAACTGCTGCTCTGAAATGGTGTAAGACATGTATTTTTGTCTCTGAGGTTTACTTGCACTGCTCCAGGAGAAAAATAGATATCTAAAATTCACTTAAGTATATTATTAACAACTTGTGTAATTCAGTTCTGGAAGCACTACATGGATTTAACAAAGATTTGGTTGTGACTAGCTGAAGTTTTCGGGAGTGAATTCTCATAAATAACCAAACAATGTTTAAGTTGGCGTTGTTATGTGTCAGTTTATCCAGATGTTAATGTCAAGAAGCACAGAGCACTGTTTATTTCACTAATACAGGCCAATTTGCATTTACTAAGAAAATAAAATATGATTTATCAATTAGTCTTGACATTGCACTTTTGAAACTACTTAAAATCCTCAAAAATAACTGATCATTCTCATAACTCAAGGCTGTTTAAATTGATGTTGTTGACTGGGTGGAGAGGTCTGGAGAGGAACTATGGCTTGGCAAAAATGAACCAAAAGAAACAAGTTAACAAGTTTAAGGCTGTAGAGTGAATGAAGGGTGATCACTGTGGGTGAGGATTCACTCCTCCAGGAAAGTATGGGGTGCCATTATGTATGTTAATAAATTCTCATTACTTTGTTCTCTCTACGGTAGGCCTCAGGACAATAATTAATATCTACCTAAAATTGAATGGCATTTAAGTAGAAAATTAGTTTGTGGTCCTACTAAATTGCAAAGTGGCTATTCAAAAAGACAAAAGGAATCAATATACAGAGTTAAATGCTCACTGTAAACAAGCTTCTCTCATGCACTCATGAACGTTCAATGGACGTCTAGAATTGTACTGAAACATGACTTACATTTTGGGTTGTCTCTTACCTAACTGTTATGCTTCAAAAGACTTGTAATATAATGCACAACTCATATGGAGTACTTTTATGACATGTTTGGGTACTTTTTAAGCTTTAAAGTGGGGCACTATAATCTGCCATTGTATTGAAAAGACAGGCCAAAATACTAGTTAAACATCTTTTTGCTTCTCAAAAATTATGACAGAATTGGTTTTGCTTGAAATAAAGGATGATGTTTGCAACTTTTTGACCTGAATAAATGTAGATACAGAGGCTTATAATTGCAATAGGCTTTGAAGAAAGACACTAACAAGACAATGCAATTTGTTTTCAGGAAACTGTTTAGTCATCCTGTGCTGGCTTGAAGGTGATCAGGCAAATTTAATTTGTAATGCAAAGAGTCACAGAGCAGCAGTTCCAGTCAGTGACAGTCTGGCCACTGGTAGCCCACAACAAATATTGTGAGTCTCCTCTCTTCATTAAACTCTCCTTAGACTACTGATTAAATGGCTGCTCTGCTGCTGGTGTATTGCTGGTCCCATTTGGTCTTAAATAGGATTGGTTGGATGGGATTGGGGTGGTTGATATCTGATGAATGATGCATAATAGGCTACATATACTCTATACTGTTTCCTCTTTCCTCATTTTCTATGCCTCTAGTCTCTGTCTCTTTCTTATTCATACAACAATGTCTACTGTGAGAAATCTCTTCTGTATTTATAGATTCTGGCTTTGAGATTATTTCCCCTGAAATAAGACTGTATCATTCCCACACTTAGGACACCATATGATAATTTTTTTATTTATGCACTATATACAGTCCCTATTATTCATATGGGTACAAACAAATTTCGAATTAAACTTCTAAAATAAATACTTTTTTCTCATTGCAGTTTAGAGATGGGCTTACTCTTAAATGAAACAAACTATGCTGCTAAGTGTGCAGGGGAAGATACTGCCACATGCTCCATTTCTCTTCATGGCAATGATGAAACTGTATCGCTGGTCATCAGCATATCAGTGAATGGGACATCTGCACTGTCTCCAAAGATGCTTATTAACACATATCATCTACGTAAGTCTGTCCGTCTGTAATATTCATGTTAATATCATAAGTGAGTTGTTAAATGTTTCTGGTAATGCTTTCATTTCCAACATGTATTGGAAGAGATATCATTCCTGTAAATGTTTTCTTTTAGGACTGTAAAGTTAACAGAATATTATTTCCTTTTGGCAATATGTACTGAAGGCTCTGGGATTTGACTTTCATATTGATCTTCATCATGGTCCCAAAATTCAAACCTCTGTTGTATTTTTACTTTCTTGAAGAACTTTGATCAATTTCAATATCAGCAAGCGTGACAGGCATTTTATAATGCTGTGTTTGTTATGTGGAACTGTGGGCTGATAGATACACATTTCACTCTCCACTAGTTTTCCACTCAGGCTGTGGATTATAATGAAATTTCACTGATGTATAGTTACATGGCTTGTTAGAGGTAGAAACCTCATCAAAACAGCATGCGGATAGAGTGCGGATTAAACCAAAAAAAAGTTTTTACAGGAGTGGAACTTATTAACAGCAGCGGCATCTTTGATTTTTGACGAGAATGACAACCCATTTTATAAATTGCTAGTGCTAAGCGCAGCGCAATGCCATATGTCATACACACACAAAGTCAATGGTCATGGTCAGGAAGTTTCGGTATTTTCGTGCAAGCATGTAATAAGTCTAGGCGCAAGTTGGTTTGGTGAATTTATGCATTTATACACATGGGAAATGTGGCTCTTGTCAGTATATTAATGTATGCTCCATTAAATTATAGAGAATTTAAGTATTATTAATACATTTAATCTACTGACACACAAACCACTATCAACAGTGAGTGTTAAGTCTTAAGACAACAGGTGGAAACATACCAACACAAAATAGATCATAAATACAATTGTAAATATTATTATAATAATAATAATAATAATAATAATAATAATAATATGACCTAAAGATATTTTAACACAAATCTCAAAAATATGTTTTTCATTAAACAAACAGTGACAACAGTGATCATCATGGACATAATTTGCCATGAGAGAAATTAGATTTGATGTTCCACTGTATTGGACATGGACTTTATTAGAACCTGCTGGTGGAATCTCCAAACTGCAAATGCAGGAACTAAGTTTAGACTTTGCACTGCATACAGACCTGCTTTTGAAATGTCTTGGCGCAATGACCTATTACTGTTACTTGGAAAATAGCAAAATAAGCTTTGCCACCACTTCATTTACATTACATAAAATACACCCCCAGTTGCACTCCCACCCATGCCCACATGCGCTTTGCTCTGGAATGAAAATTACGCTAAGAATTAGTGCTCTTGAAAATTGGATAGGACTAAGTGCACGGTCTTAGCGCTTTGCGCACTCACAAAAACTTTCTTTTCTTTCACATCTTTAATGGTTGGTGCTGTTGTTTAAAGTGTTTTTTTGGTTCGTTCCGCTAAAGAAACACTGAAAAACATTCAGTTGACGAAAGACTCCAGAAAACATGAGTATTTGGAAATTAGATGTAATCTAGGAGCTGTATACAGCATACTGTGAATGCCACTGAAGAGACTGTAAATCCCTCACAGCGAAAATCACATATGGCGCTACTGTGAAATGGGTCTATAGTTCACCCAGAAATGATAATTCTCTCATCATTTACTCACCCTCCTGCCATCTTATACATGTATGACATTCTTTCTTCTGCAGAACATAAAGAACATGGAAGCATGTATGAGGTGTTTTGGTCCATGAAATGCAAGTCCAAAACTTTCAAGCTCTGTAAAGGACATAAAGGCAGCATAGAAGTAATTCATATGATTTGAGGTGTTTAACACATGTCCTCTGAAGTGATACATCACTTTTGGGCACTTGCATGTTCAAGCGAGTTCTTCCAGTTGTATCGTGTGCATGTCAATTCTTGTGAACATGCAGTCGTGCATGCATCAAACACGAGGACAAATGAATGAGAAGTGAAGCTTTTTAGTGAATATGGACTGAAATTTTGCTTGTTTCTCTCCCAAAGCAATAGTATCACTTTAAAAGACATTGATTAAACCACTAAAGTAATATGGATTACTTTTATGCTGCCTTTATCTCCATTTTGGAGCTTTAATGTTTTAGACCCTATTGCCTATGTGCACTGCATTGTATGTACAAAAACACCTCATACGTCTTTAAAGAAAAATCTTTGTTTTCCACAGGAAAAACAAAAGTCAAACTGTACAACTTTGAGATGGCATAAGGGTGAGTAAATGATGAGAGTATTATTTGAGATGAGAGTATTTGTGTGTACTATCCCTTTAAGTTGATTTCCAAGTGAACAACTTCTCCTGACATTTCCTTACCTTTTTTTAAGTACATGGAATATAGTGGTCGACCGTTATATCGCCGAGGCCGATATATCGGCCGATATTTGGAGTTTTTAGAGAATGCAACACACCATATTAAAAACCAAGGGAATGTAAACTTATAAACGAGATCATGTTGTTCATGCCCAAAAGGGTTTTCAAGCGGGGGGAATCACAAAACTAGATTGCGCAGCCTTAAAGCCCAGGGCACACCCGGGCAGTCAAGCGTGGCGTGGTAGTCAAGGGCCCCTGGGCACTGGCCCCATTGGCCTGGTCGGTAATCCATCCCTGTCTGTTCGAGAAACCTTTGATTATCATTTAATTGATTGATTCATTGATAAATTGGTATTTTTTTCAGTTGTCACACAGTGATTTTTGCTTCTGAAAAACTAATGGATATATTGCATCATATAGATTGTTATTATTATTTTTATATAGCTTATTTTTACATAATACAAATCTTTACCATTATACTATAGACTAATACATGGTATAGTGGTGGTCACCTACCATATTGACAGTAATATTAACGGTATTACAGTATCTTAATGGCTTGTCTTAAGATCATAGAACATGTATGGGTTAGTTTTGTGAGTTTTTTGAGATGTGTAGTTTCATTAACTTTTCTGTGTTGTATAAGCAGGGTCTGCTGCTAATTATAAGTACTGTATATGATTAATCGTTGATTATTAATGGTTGAGACGAATGCATTGTATGTCATTTTCAGTGATTTTATTCATTTTTAATTGTTCATAATTATTCCTAGCATCATTATCATATTGTATGTGGCTGATTTAAGAAGCCCAATTGATAATGGTTTAGAATTTGGTGATTTACTGTCATTTCACAGGAAAACCAGATTCTCCAGTCAACCTGTATTACAATGTAACAACTGAGGGTGAAGTGATATTTGGATGGAATGGAACACAAACGGAAAGTGACACAATCAGCTATGAGGTCCGATACTCATCCAACTCTTCACTTCATCACTGGGAGGTAATCAGCCTTATTTGTTTGGTGTGAATGTGATTCTCAAGTGTTGTAATTACACTTTTGAGGCCTACACAGAAATTGCACCCACATAATTCCACAGAAAGCTCAGATTTGGAACATCTGTTACTCACAAATTCATTGTTTTTTCATAATACCTAATAGATTTACTTTTAAACATATGAAACCTTATTTTACATGTAAAGTGTTTCCAACACATTGAACCACAGATTTCCACCAACAGTCATTATTCTAGATAAGGTCTAGGCTGGCAAAGTTATTTATCCAACACATTAAGTGAAATTAATGTGAACTATCGCCCTTTTAGGTGGTGAAAGTCACAGGTCGTTCATGGGTGCCTCTGAATGAGCTCAGTTCTGGGATCAGATACATGGTTCAAGTGCGCTGCCTAAACCAATTTAACCACTGTATGAGTAAATGGAGCCAAACTTTCTCTTTCACACTGGATGGTAAGGATTCTGTTTAAGAATTGTACCTCTACACTGTGAATCATTTCTCTAATTTAATGATAAAAGACTGTAAAAATGTTACTGTAAAAAAAACATAAATTGGTTAATGAGTAGTTATTGTAAAATATACGTAATTTTTTGTAAATATATTTAAAAAGACAATAAGTGTAGTTTTATGGTAAAATGTTGTAAAAAATAAATAAATTAAAAATTAGATATAAAAAGTATAATTTTCCCATATAATTAACAGTTAAAATTTATATGTTTAAGAGTGTATGTATTTTTTCCGGTAAATTATTGTTATAATTATGATTATTAACAGTAATCGGGAGAACATTTCATAATATTTTATGGGAATAGTTATGTTTTTTCTTATTTTTAATATCAGTTATGTACTTTGGGGTGTTCTTTGTTATATTTGATGTAGTTTAGTCAATGTTTATTGCATCATTTTAATTGCACCTTAAATGTTTAAGTTTTACTCTGATGGTGTTAAGTGTTTGTGTGAGTGACTACATTTATTGGTCATTGCTCCTGGAAGGGCCAATATTGATGATCTTCATGTTATCATGTGCTCCTCTGTAATTACTACAGTGATTAACAATACATTATAAAGTGAAGAGCAGATTTTTACATTTTCAGAAGGTTAATATGTTAAGTTTATCATTTAATAATATAAATGACGACACCACAAAATATACCTTAAAAACAACTATTTTAAACTGTATAATTTACAGGTTGTTCTGTAAAGTTAAAATTTTTCTGTATTTTTTACAGAATTATTCTGGCAACCACAGCTGCCAGTTTTTTTTTTTTTTTTTGGTTTGTTTGTAAAAACATGATTGATTTAAAAAAATATATATTTTTTTTACTGTGAGCTTTAAAGGAATAGTTCACCCAAAAATGTATAATTCTGTCATAATTTACTCACCCTTATGCAATCCAGACCTGTATGACTTTTTTTTCTTCTACAGAACTCAAAAGGAGATGTTTTAATGACTATCGTGGTCAATCTTTTCAATATTATGGCACTTTCAATACATTGCCTTTCTTTAAAGCTTACAATGTGAAATAAAAAGTATCATAAAAGTAGTCAATGTGGCTTGTGCATCATATTCCAAGTCTTTTGAAGACATACGATTGGTTTAAAATTATTTATAAAATTGATTTGTTATTTTTCAGTGAAAACCTTGACGTCTGTTACACATTCATGAGCGCTATAAGAGAAGCTTGTTTACAGTTGCTCTAGTGTTTACATGTACTTGTATGCCTTCATAAGAATTGGAATATGACACACAAGTCGCATTAAATACTTTTATGATCATTTTGTGCCATCGACTGTAATCATTTGCCACTGCATTGAAAAGACGGATCAAATATTTATTGAAATATCATAAAAAAGATAGTCATTGTTTTTGGGTGACCTGTTCCTTTAAATACTACTTGCCTTCCTGCTCTGAGTGCATGTGTTTGAGCTATGTGAATGAATAGAGTTCTGTAAACTCTGTATTAATTTATATTTGACATTTAATTAAAAAAATTTCTGTATTAAATTCAATTTTGTAAAAGGGAAGTATGACCTCCCCCCATTTGAATGACTAATTTGGTAAAGGAAAATATTAGAAAATGAGTTAATATATGCAAATACTGACATTTGTGGAAGGGTACTTAAAATGCTTCAGCCTGATCTGCTCATCCATTTACTTCCCATCACCTGATCTCAAGAATAGAGAGTACAGGTCAACTAATTTACCCTAACATCATTCAGAATGTTTAGAACCTGAGAGCATGCATCTGGCTTTTGGTATACGTCAATGCACGAGAGTGCTTTTGATTTAACTGTTGTATTCAGGTCGTTTTGCTATGCATTCACTTTAAAAGCATACGTTTAATAATGCATGCATGTCTACTCACTGCTTATCTGTATGTGGACAGTACTTTGACTCTGTGCACATCTCTTTGAAAATCTCTTTAATTCACCCCAGAGCTTTTCGCAATTAATGTGTGCTAAACTTCACTATTAATGTATGCTAAACAATCAGTTTATATTATGTTGTACTGAAGCATTTATATGTCATTTCCTAGTATGCCGAGGTCAGATATTGTGTTTGGTTGAAAATATTTGCATACTTGTTACTCTTGAATCAGATGTACATTGCAAAGTAGGGTTTGTGCGGTTGTATGAACCCACTTATATGAACCCAACATTGGTGCTGATTTACTAAGTTCCAAATAGAAAGGGCAATCATTTGTTTGTGCAATCTTTTAATTTGCTTGTGCGCTTCTTGGGCATGCTGCAGGTAATTTACAAAGAATTATTCTGCAAACAGTTCCACATGTGCAAATTGGTTGGACAAACACAAATTTGAAGGAGGCTTTTGCGTGTGGTCATTGTACCAAATTTTAGCCATGCCGCTCACTTACAGTTCTCAAGAAATACCCTTTTATTTGATTTGTTTATATTATTTGTTATATTATTTGTTATATAATCTAGGCCTTTATGGAAAAATATATATAAATACTGATTTTTGACATACTGATTTTTGACATTCGCCGTTGAGGTTTATTAGTTGCCGATTTATAAGAAATGCTATTGGTGCATAACAGACAGACATTTTAAAACCAATGCAAAATGCATTTTTTAACGTTCATATTATGCAATTTTGGGTGTTTTGTGATGTTTTACAAATGGTTTAGTGTCTATTCCATGTTCAGTAATGCATTGATTATGATGGTATGTCATGAATTTCAAATGCACAAAGTAAAAAATGCTGTAGTATTTGCACGTTTAAGCCATTGCACCATATATTTTAAGAAAATAAATCTTAATTTTAAATTTAACTGCCTTATATCTAAAATCCCTTGTTAACAGGGTCATTACGTTAGCTATAGTAGACATGCAACTAATAGTTAATTAATCTACCTTTAAATTATAAATTTGTGTAAAGTGTAAATGTATAGATTACTGTAATTTATACGTGAAAGGACACAAAGTGGCATCTAAGCAGCTTTCATGCTTCTGAAGTTTAAGCTTGCATTCGCAGATGCACACACACACACACACATGTTGGTCTACCTATCATTATGAGGACTTTCCATAGACATAATGATTTTTATACTGTACAAACTATATATTCTATCCCCTAAACCTATTACAACCACTAACCCTCACAGAAAACTTTCTACATTTTTACATTTTCAATAAAACATTGTTTAATATGTTTTTAAGCTATTTAAATTATGGGGGCACTAGAAATGTCCTCATAAACCAAGTTTATAGCATAATAACCTTGTAATTACCAGTTTGTAACTTAAAAAAATTGTCCTTGTATACCACATAAACACACACACACAATTACAATAAACTGTGATCTCACTGCTCCAAGGAAAAAATAAGTAGAAATGATTTAAAGTAGTGGTTGCTAAGTATTGTTTTTTCTATTGTCGACGCCGATGCAAATATCTAGAATACAGGGTGGCCAATGGCCGATAGACAGTATGTGTCAAATGAGACCTACATAAAATTTCTTGAGTACACTTACTATACAATAAGGTTCTATTGGTTAACATTAGTTCCCCTTCTGTCACTCACTCGATGTTGTGTTGATGTAGTGACAATAGGGGTCACTCTTGAGAGCCTCGAAAACCTCCCATTCATTGAGAAAATGCCAATAAGAATTGGCGAGTGGAATTTGCATGCCACACCCCGAACATACGGTATAAAAGGAGCTGGAACGACCACTCCATTCAGATTTTCTCTTCGGAGCCAAGTGGTTGTACTATCAGCGAGCTGAATACTACTGCTGTTCCATTTACCTCTTAAGAAGCGTATGCTGTTGGATATAAGGCGCATTTCCAGCAGCTTTCTATCCTTCTGCACGACGAGACGAGATTTTGCCCCTGGGCGCTTCGACAGCGCTAAAAGAAAATATTCCTGCTAAAGAGTATATTTTCTCTATTAGAGCACACACATTGAAGTTGAATGTCTTTTTAAAGATGCTTTTCTGTATTTGTGTGATTTTCCTGGATGCAGTCGTTATCTCTCCACTTCCTACAGCCTCGAGCGCTGCTGCACGTGTCGCACGGGCAGCGATCACACTGAGGCAGCGTTTGTGAATGATTCATGTTCTCATTGCAAGAATATGACCATGGCAACATTGCAGTCGCGGCTTTCCTTCTTCCGGGGAAAGCCACTCTAGCTGCCCCCCGCGCTGCGCCTTCTACCCACGGGTATGAGGCCGGCTCGGCTGGTGCTGGAGGCAATTTGGGGAGTTCAATGGGAGCGGTCTCGCCGGGTAATTCCCCGCGGACCACTCATATGCGGGCCGCTCATATCCCGTGCAGCCTCAACACAACAGCGGATGCGCTGTCACAGCAGGAAATGCTCCTTGGAGATTGGAGATTCCACCCCAGGTGGTCCAGCAGATTTGGATTCGATTCGGCAAAGCACATGTAGCCTCCCACTGCCCGTTCTGGTATTCCCTGACGGGAGCCCCCCTCGAGACAGATGCGCTGATACACAGGTGGCCCCAGGGGCTGTGCAAATATGCGATTTTTTTTTTTTTTTTTTTTTTTTTTTTTTTTTTTTTCCCCGCCCCCCCCAGTGAGCCTTCTTGCACAGACCCTGTGCAGAGTCAGGGAGGATGAAGAATGAGTCACCCTCGTGGCCCCAGACTTGGTTCTCGGATCTCACGCTCCTCGTGACAGCACCTCCTTGGCTGATTCCCCTGAGGAAGGACCTTCTTTCGCTGGGACAGGGCACCATCTGGCATCCGTACCCAGACCTCTGGAACTTCCATGTCTGGCCCTTGGATGGGACTTGTCTCAGGCCACGTCTCTTCCCCTCATGGGATCACTCCACGGTCCTCCTGGGCTTTCGGGGAGCCCCCTTTGTGCTGCTAGATTTAGTCGAGCTGAAAGCCCTCTCCTTTAAGATGGCCCTCCAGATTGTGCTCACCCCCATCAAGAGGGTTGTGGTCCTGCAAGCGTTTTCTGTCAGCGGCACTTGCCTGGAGTTCGGTCCGGCAGATTCTCATGTCATCCTGAGACCCTGGCCGGGCTATGTGCCCAAGGTTCCCACGACTCCCTCCAGGGATCAAGTGGGGAGCCTGCAAGCGCTGCCCCTTGGAGGAGACAGACCCAGCCCTGTCGTTGCTGTGTCTGGTGCGTGCTTTGTGCACCTATTTAGATCGCACACAGAGCTTTTGACGCTCTAAGCAGCTCTTTGTCTGCTTTGGTGGACAGCGGAAAGGGAACGCTGTCTCCAAACAGAGGCTTGCCCACTGGATCGTGGATGCCATTGCTCTGGCATACCAGGCTCAGGCCATGCCTGTCCCTTTGGGAATACGAGCACACTCTATTAGGAGTGTGGTATCCTCGTGGCCACTGTCCATTGGCACCTTTCTAGCAGACGTCTACCGAGCAGCTGACTGGGCTACACCCAACACCTTTGCGAGATTTTACAATCTCCGGGTTGAGCTGGCTTTGTCCCGTGTTTTGTCAGGTACGAACATGTAGAGTTTGGTAATACGGAACAGCTGGCCAGGTGTATCGCTTGCGTATAGCGCCTTTCCCTGAGGAGAAAATGTGTGCTTTTACCTCAATTTGAGTTTGCAAAATCGTGGACCCTGGATGTCCTTTCTCCCTAGCCCCATGGTTCGCGAGCTCTGTGGAGGAGTTTGCAGCCAGCCCCACTACGGGCTCTAATATGCCCTGTACTGGGATAGGTGCTCCACAGGTGCCGATTGCTATTACACTTTTGTGGTGGGACCTACCACCATGCCTCTTCCATGTGTGGCTGCTGAGCCCATGTTTTGTATTGCCACAAGCTGACCTCCCCTTTTGGTAGGACGTGGTCTCTGCAGGTTCTTTTCCCCCTGAAAAAAATAGGAAAGGAAAAGAACACCTTCCCCGATACATATGATAGCGTTAGATGGCCCCACCCAAATCTAATACTAGATAGAGAGAAAAGGCTGCTGCCTTTTTCTTCTAAAAATCATTGTATGTGTTCAGCAGAAGAAAAAAGTTATCTGGGATGGCATGAAAGTGAGAAAATTATTAGAGCATTTAAATTTTTGGGTAAAAAAATTCCTTTATCTTGCTACATACAGATATTTATTTGTCTGAAATCTGAAATACTGCACTCAGCTTTACAATATTTCTGTCTTTCTCTTCTTCTCAAAGTTAGTTACATTCCTGCTGAGGTTTTTACCACACCTGGGTCAGAAGTAACTGTTTACGCCATCTTCCACAACCGCAGTTTGAGTGCCAGCAATGCTGTGTGGATGCTTAATGGCCAGGTGGAGATTCCAGAAAGCCAGTACAAGGTCATCAATGAGCAGGTTAGCGCAGTCACACTAAAGGCGGACCAGCCAGGGTTTCATACTTTGATGTGCTGCTACTCGTTAGGAAAGGGGATCAAAGGCAGCATTGCCTATGCCAAAATTTACACAGAAGGTAAGGCATGGATTTTAGAGGATATCTCTTATCATACAGTTAAAGGTGCACTCACGGCATGAATGAAGCATAACGAAAAAGTTAACGTTTTCAGTTACCTTTTGGCCATCTTGAGTCAACCTGTTCTATATAAATTAAATCCGATATATTAGGCTACTGATATGTTAGTGTACATGATTAAATTATTATTATTATTATTATTATTATTATTTTTTAAAGTACTAGTCATTTCTTTGTGTTAAATGTTTTAATAAAAAAACTATTACTGAGTTCACCTTTAATAAAATGTTGTTGCCTGTTTAAAAAGGCTGACCGAAAATTTGCACCAAACAACATATGCACAAATCTCATTAGTCTTGCTGCCTATGATTTCAAAGGAAAATGTGAACAGTTTTGTGTGTCTTTTTGTTTCCAGGGATGTTTAATGCAAATATTACTTGCCAGAGCAAGAATTCAAAGGTTGACACCATGACTTGTGAATGGAATAAGAGTCCTTGGGCAATGGTCAGATTCCTTTACAGGTATGCACACTTTCATTCTCCATCATTTTGCCATTCCAGATGTATAGTTTGTTCTACAGGCAAAATTGTTAAGATTCTACTTTATTTATTTATTTACTTTTTTTTTTTTTGTTATTGGTAGACAATATAAATCAATGTGTGAGGATATAGCAAATATGGAGTACACTGAAGATGGTGAAGAGTCCATGTCTTTGGTAAAGGAAGGTGTTGGACCAGGAGACCACAGAGAGTGCACTTTAAACAATCTTAGCCTGTTCTCATGCTACAAAATGTGGGTGGAGGTGGAAGGTGGGCATGGAAAAGTGAAGTCATTTCCTGTCTATGTTGTACCCTATGACTATGGTGAGTTCCAAGGTTTTCCCATCAGTATTCTGTTGACTTTTGATCACATATTTTGTCGTTTTATTCACCTTGCAAGCAAATTCTTTATTTGGTTTTTATTTCTATTTTATTTTCAGTTTGTCCTTTCAAGATGGTTTCATTTTTGTTACTTTATACTCTGACATTTTTTCAGTGTTTTCTTGTTTTTTTTTTAGTTGAAGTTTTTTGTACAGTATATTTAGTTTTTATTTAAATTAAATGTGTCATTTTATTTATATTTATTTTTTTGTTAGGTTTGAGGTCATGAAAATGTATTTTAATTTTGTTTAAGTTATTCCAATGATGTATTTTTTATTAATATTTCGGTTAATCCTTAAACACCTATCTCTTGTCTTAAGAGACCCGGGACTTCATTCCACTTCCTGTACCTCATCCATTTTTTGGAGTTGTGCCTACACCTCTTTTTTTTATTCTTCAATCTATCTCTTATAAATAGTTACACACAAAAATGCAAAATACGCTTTTATAATGGTTTTAAGTACCAAAAGTGTATACCTTTGGCATTGGCATTGGTTCTCAACCTGTGGCCCGTGATATGCCACCCACATTTAAATAACCTTCAGTTTTACAATTTCTTTTTGTTTTTAAATTTAATAAAAAAAAAATTATATATGTATTAAATAAGTTTGAACTATAATGTTTTTTTTGCTATATAAAATAATTTGTGTGATCATATATTATTTTTAGACGTGCAGGCCTACTATGTGAGCACGTAACTCGCGCAATTATTCAGTTAATGAAACAGTCATCAGCAGCCATTAGTTCTGTCAAATAAGGGATCAAAATACATTTTATTTGATTGTTTTCTCATTTTTGTTAATTTTACACTATCTGGGAATTTTGTTCATCTATTGTATATAGTTATAAGTCCCAGGTCTCTAAAAACCTGAATATTTAATAGTGTTTGGGAAAATTGCCATGCATTTAAGGGTTAACGGATGTTTTCATTTAGTTTTAGTTTGCGTTAATGATAATAACATCATTGAAAATTATAGCAAATTGATATGAACTTCCCCTTTTTTTCAGTGAAACCATCTCCTCCCTCAGACTTGGAAGCAATCACTTTACCCAATAAAACTCTAAGTGTATTGTGGATACGCCCCTCTTTACCAGTTTATGACATGCAGTATGAGCTGCGCTTCGTGGCTTTGCGTGGGAAGGCTGAAATGCAATGGGAGGTAGGAAGAATTTTCTGAAAGCTTGGGTCTCAAGTGGCAAATTTTGTGATGAATAAGATCTGTTTGAGTGTAAATGCATTTTTCAGTCACAGTGATGAAAATGATAAAGTTAATTGATCCAAGATAAATGTCCCCTTACAGTGCAGTTAAATGCCCACACAACATCTTAGCAATTCTATTTCAGTTTATTTTTCACTTGTACCCTTTAGAGTGAAGATGGTACTTTCTGTAATTTTCTGCTGCATTTACGAATGAGTGTTGTGTCCCTTACAGGTTATTGGTCCTCTTTTAGAACCGCAAGTAGAGATTCTGCTTGAGCAGTCCTGTGTTCAGTATAAGGTACAAGTGCGCTGTAGAAGACTGAATGGCTCTGGATACTGGAGTGAGTGGAGCAAGAGTCACACTTCAACTGTTTACAACAGAAAAGGTAATGTTATCAATGTTATAGTCAACATTCAGCAATATGCCAATATTCAGCAGATACGATAAGATATACAGTAATAAATACACATTGTGTTGAACGCTGTGTGTAACAGATTTAATGTTAGTTAATAATTTAATGATAATTTCCTGTGATTATTGGAAAATGCATCAGACAGTGACCCCAAAAAGTGTTTGTACAGTTATGCCACACTTAAAATGTATGCATTTCATTGCATTAGATAAAATATCAGATATCATAGTGAAAAGAAGATGCTTGTTGTTGCTATTTACACTTGATGCAAATAGCATCTGCCTAATTTTCGAAGTGCAATTTGTGTATTTAATGCACTCCTAATTAATAGTAGCTTATAGTATCACTGCAATGTGATTATTGTGTTTATTTAGAGTCCCACATACACCCTACACCAGTGGTTCTACACCCTTTTTTGATAAACAACCCCCTACGTAATTTCCAGAAAAAAACTTAAATACTCAATATTTGTGTTATTTGCTTAATTTGCTCAATGCAAGTTCAATGCATTGCATAATTTAAAAGTTTTGTTAATAAATTCAGCAGGCTTACGTATCATGAATGTGAGACCAAACCTTGCATTTCTTGAATTCAAGCAGATGGAGGGCTACAGTATATCTGGGCCTATAAAATGAAAATGCGAAGACAGAAATTAATATATATATTAATATAAATATAAAAATATATTTTACGTTTGCCTTTTTGAACATTTTAATGAATTCATTAATTATTTATTTTTATAGTTTTAACCATGATATTTGTAACAAGACCATAGTAAACACATGGAAGCATGGATCTTTTTCACTACCATTGTTAGATGTAACATGATTTCTATAAAATAATCTATGGCATTTTTGTAATTTATAAACAGTAGACCTACTCTAAACACATAAATATAAATATTTATAAGTTGTAACAAAAATTTATTTTATTCCCTCACTCCCCTAATGAAGCCTATGATCAATTTAATAGAGCTGAAGCAGTGATATGATATTTATTATCAATCTATTTCTGCCTAAAACTTAACTTAAAGTTAGTGTCACTAAAGTAAATTCAAGAGTGGTGATGTATAATTCTGTGCCGTTTTCAAATGGTTTTCGTTTCTCGCGCCTTGCCTCTTACTGATTCTCGCAAAGCTGCATGTTTAAAAGCTCGATCTTTAAGACCTTTGTGCTCATGCTGCTCCAGAGCCATACAGGTGCATTAGCCGAGGTTGTGCCTCCGCCTGTGTATTTGACGCTGCTAAACCATATATTTCAGATGCATCACTAGACTTCAAAATCGGATGAACCACGGTACAAATGCGTACCCACCCGTATAATTGAGAACCAACTGATATACTCCCAAGTCAAGATAAACGTTTTAATGCAAAAAGTAGAATAGATTTGATTATTATAACTGATAAATGCCATTTGTAACCTAACACCCCCTTCTCTAATCATTTGCTCTGGCATCCTTTGAATGCCCCCTGGGCATGTTTATAGAATACTTGAGGTGTTATAAAATGCCACAGGTCTGTTTGAAATTAACAGGAAATTGTGCACCCTTTTCTGAAGTAGTTATTTTGTGTAAGCACTATAACTATTGTCCTTATTTCTACACAATATCACTATAACCCCCCTGGGGGCCATTTACCCCAAGTGTGGGATAAAAGTCTCCCTAGTAATGAGATCATTTTTTATTTTTTTTATTCAAAACAACCTTCCATTGTTATTTCTTTTTACACAAATTATATTGCTCCATTAATATTCAATAAACATACATACATTTTTTTGACCTTAAGAAAATGTAATTTTCCTTAAGGTGTGCCTTTAGCACAAAAAAAAAATGTTCAAACCTAATAAATGTTTTGCTTGGAAATAATGTGTTTGTGCTATCTTTCTTCAAAATAAATGCCACATGTTTTGATATTTTTTATAAAATGACATTCAGACACTTTTTGGGACCACAATATATCATGTTTCTGAGAGAACAATCCTACATTTTAGAAATGTATACTGACTTTGTAGTTGCAAACAGACTCACAAAACTTTGTCAATGTACTTGGCAAAAGCATCAAACAGACAACTTTTTGACACCAAAGTCACTTTTGCAATAAAAGCAATGCATGAACTGGATGAGACTGAATTAATTTGAACAGGTGAAAGAATGTGCTGGTGAAAAAAAAACAATGGATCCCAGCAAGCATTAAAAAGACAAATCAAAGCATAAGAAATCATACTTTCATCTTTGCTTTGAAAGCCCATGTGATTCCTCATACCAATTCTGACCACGCACCTGCCTGTGTTTGGTCTTTGTATTAGAAATATTTAAGTGTGAGTCATGAACAGTCCACACAGAATATGTAACTGCAGAACTCCACAGAAAGCTCTGAAGATTGGAATGCCCATCAATCACAAAGTTATATAGATTTGCTTTCCCTCGCATGTTTGTTTGATAAAGGTGAAGTATGCATTTTATGTGCTACTAGTGGCACTCAACAGAATTACAAAAATAAAGCATGTTTTCAAACAACCTTTTCCAACTCCCCTTAGACTCATCACTGCCTTTTGCACTCTCTGATTCCCTTTGAACAAATAGGCCATACTAAATAAAAGGTAAAAAACGTTTAGCGTCTGTAGAGCGGAGGAGGGCGGGGCCGGGGTGGAACAACGCACGCCCGGTCACCAATCAGCCTGATGGGGGCGCGCAAGGGATAAAGGCCGGTGACGACAGTTCGAGAGAGAGAATGACAGGCAGCTGTTCTGTGTGTTTATGTTCGTGTGTTTTTCGTTTATTTCTTCATTAAACTATTATTTATATTGTCAAGCCGTCGCCCATCTAAACCCCCTTACAACATCATCATCATAAACAAGACCACTATAAGACAAAAAGTATGGCAGAGGAACCGGGTCATCAAAAAACATTGGATTGAACAGCATTGGATGTTTCTTCTAATAACAAGTAAGAGTAACAATACACATTCCGAGTATCTTACGAATTTAACTGGAGCACAACAGTAAAGAGCTAACTTATGTGGAAATACATTGAGTGTAGCTCACCTGTCGAAAAGCAAGTTTGGCATCTCCATCGAACCCCCCAAAAAATCCCTCAAAGTCCTCCACCTTGTAGATTTGATGCCAATGTCATCTACATGCCATCTGTCTCTGTGTCTTTTAGCAAGTCTTCAAATTTCAGCTTTTACATCTGTAGGCAAAGCTAAATTTATTTTCCTCTGTACATGTCTGCCATTGATGTTCATATTTCCCCGGCTGAACAGCTTACTACAAGTAGCCACGCCTCAAAGTCACGCTATAGGTAGATCTAGAAAGGGATGGGTGGGGCTGAGTGGGTTGCTCAAAATATAAACATCAATGTTTTGATTGGGAGGCTCAGTTTTTCTACTTTTTGGGGAGGGAAACTCACAAATGGCTTACTAGTTGTCAAAGAACAAGAAACTAGAACTAGAAACTAGAACATATTTTGACATAAAAAGTTACATAGTTCACCTTTAAATATTTTAAGTAATTTATTAATCTTTCAACTTCCAATAACATTGTAGTGTTCTCAGCTCTGTTTTATACATTTTACCATATTTAATTCCACTCTGCATAATCTTTCAGCATTGGTATGCCTGTCATTCACAAGTTATAAACGTTTCCATCACCTTGCAAGTTATTTTTGTATTAAATATTTGATTGGTCTTTTAGCTACCAGTAAGAGTACTCTAACCTCTGTTTACACATTTGAGCGTATTTAAATACATTCCTCAAAATTCTGCAGATTTTCACCCAAAATCAGTGTAGATTGTAGTTTGTAGATTTCTTAAGGGCCTGGTCATAAGGAACAACGTGTGAAAAGAAGCAAACATAATGTTTACAAGAATGTTTATAGTGTGTTGATTGAAGGCGTACAATTTAGAATAGCACCACAAATATTAGTTACTGCAGTGACTGAATTACTTTATTTGTTGCTCCCTTTGTGTTGTTCAATTGCTCAGTGTGATTTTAATCATTTAAATGACTTTGCACATATTAATTGGCTTTGGCTCCTTTGTGGTAATGTTTTGAATTTAATGCTTCAGCAGAATTATGATAAAAAGAAATGTATTTATTTTACAAGAAATTTATTGGGTGAATGGAAATTATAACATCATAACAGACCATGACTCTTGCGAATCACAATGATGACTCTTAAGACATTTTAGATATTACCGTTTCATTTTCTGTAAGTCCATGATCTTCTGTAAAGCTGCTTTGAAACGATGTGTGTTGTGAAAGGTGCTATACAAATAAAAATGACTTGACTTGACTTGATTGTAGGAATGTGAAATGGAACAAAGTGGCTAGGCGGGTGAAGATTGATACCTGCTTGCAACACCATTTGTCATCTCTTAAAAATGCATTTACCTACTTAGGTGCACAATTTGCTCCTGGTTCAAAGCTGAGTGCCCCTTAGTGGAACTCGTACTGACAGTAGTTTATCAGTAGTTTGAAATTTGATTGACATCAGCATTTAAGGGTAGGATGTAATCACAATAATTATTTTTGTTACATTAAGTATGTTGTTAAAGGGTTGGCCACACCTTCCTTCTAAGGGAAGACTTAGCCTTTTAGACCAAGACTTTTTTTTTTTCATTTTTTTTTTTTTTCAGATATTGCCAATAATAGACAATATAGATTTATTCCATTGTGTGGTGAGCAGAGCCTGAAGCCAATGCATTTTACCATTCATATCTGGAATCATTGCTTTATTTAAAACAAAAAAAGCTCCTCTTTCTAAACAAATGCCTAAAGTTCTTCATTAAGTTGAATATTTGTGCAAAACACAGTGGCAAGTTCTTAGAGCTTTAAATAAGCTCATAAATGAAAATTGATGCAAAGCTTTAAAGACATATACCCAATTCTGTGCCCAGTCATATAATCTATAATAAACACAGCAGTGTGGTGGTGTGTGGTTGTAAATTAACATCTGTGCTATTATGCTAAAACACACCAAAACATAAACATAAATGATATTATCTGCAAAATATTTGAAACTCTTCCTTCAATCACTTTTTTGATAGAGAGATGAGATAAAACTCATGTTCTTTCTTGATTTCAAATCTACAACTAAAGGGATAGTTCACCCAAAAATTTATATTCTGTCATTATGTACTCTCATTCATGTTGTTCCAAACCTGAATTACTTTCCTTTGTGCAACACAAAATGACAAATTAGATTCCAGAATGTTAGGGGCTGACAATCTCAGTCACCATTCACTTCAATGCAAAATGTTTTCCATATAATGAAGGTGACTGAGTCTGGTAGTCCCTAACATCCTGCCTAACTTCTCCTTTTATGTTCTATGGACGAAAGAATGTAATGTGGGTCAGGACTGACATAAGAGTGAATACATGATGACAGAATCTTTATTTTTAAGTAAACTATTTTTTTAAGCATAGTTTAGTGGAACACTTTAGAGGTGTTGGATTTAAACGTGTGTAAAACAATGACTGTGCGGTGTGTCATTTCAGCACCAGAGATGGGACCAGACTTCTGGCGCATTATTCAAGAGGATCCTGTAAGGAATGTGATGAATGTCACATTGATCTTCAAGGTTGGTCAAGAGACTGTGCTTGATTTTAAAGACTGATTTGGTACTTTGAAGGGATAGTTAACCTAAAACTAAAATTCTGTCATTATTTCCTCACCCTCGTTTTGTTCCAAACCTTCCTTTATTTTTTGGAACACAAAAGATTTCAGGCAGAATATTAGCCTCAGTCCCCATTCACATACATTGCATCTTTTTTTTTCCATACAATGAATATGAATGGTGACATTTTGGTGAATTGTCCCTTAAATAAATGTGAAAATTTAATTAAAACTATGTGCATTTGTCCCTTAACAAACCTTGCAAATTTACAGACCACAGATTAAAGAGATAGTTCACCCAAAAATAGAAATTCTCTCATTTACTCACCCTAACGCCATTCCAGATGGGTTTGACTTTCTTTCTTCTGCTGAATGCAAATATTTTTACAAGAATATTCAATGGGTGAGAAACAGATCAATTTTTAGGTCCTTTTTTTCCCAATAAATTCTCCACCCAGCCCACTAGGTGGCGATATGCACAGAGAATGTGAATCGCCAAGAACCAAAGAAGAATGTGAAAGTGGAGATTTATAGTAAAAGACTTAAATATTGCTTCTGAAGATGTGGATTTAACCACTAGAGTCATACTGATTACTTTTTTGCTGCCTTTATTTGCTTTTTGGTATGTCAAATTTCTGCCCACCATTCACTTGCATTGTGAGGACCTACAGAGCTGAGATTTTCTTCTTAAAATCTTCACATTTTTGTTTGAACTATCCCTTTAATTAATGCAAAATATATCTCAACATGATTTAATGTGATTTAGAAAGTCTGCTTTCTTTGCAATTTAGTGTTTTTCACCACACTTTTTTTCAGCCTGTCCCAGCAGATCCAGATAGTTGTGTGGAGGAACTTGTGATTTTGCACCAAGCCTCAGGGGGAGCCATGTGGTTAAATGAAACACCTTTAGCTTCATTTTACTCATTCCAGTGGAGGGAAGATGTACACACAGTTACTGTAATGTCTCGCAATGCTCTGGGCACCTCTACACGGAACAGCAACATGACACTGTTGCATCAACCAACACGTGAGCTGATATGCTTTACACGCTTCCTGTAACACATCTTTCACCATACCAATTAGATGGAATTTATTATTATTTGTTTGCCTTTAAGAATGTTTTTTTAAGTCAATTTTCTTTTACCTGTTGGTGGCATTCTGTTTTATTTCAACTTGGCCCTTTCACCTGGTGTTGTTCTGTTGATGAAAGGTTTATTTACTCTCAACACAGAGTAAACACTTTTTCATAAGTGTGCAATCACAGTACCCTATTCATGCTTTGTAGCCAAACAGTTTTTTTACATAGCAATGATAAACCTTTTTGTTCAATTTGAGTTAACTGTTTCATTCTCTCCTATTTTAGGACAATGTGTACTTTCATTCAGTGCTGTGGCAAATGTCAGCTGTGTTTATCTCTCCTGGACCCTGTTATCTGATCAACCAGTGCCTCAGACATTTGTCATAGAGTGGTTAGACCTAAACAAAGACAGATCTTTAACTGAAAGAATACAATGGCTCAGAGTGCAGTCTACCTCAAGGGATCTCTCCCTTTGCCGTATGTTATGTACCTTTATTTTTATTCACACATTTTCATATAAGGAAATGACAAATGAAAAGCTGTTTGAAATTAACTCATCAGTATAAATTATTTGTAAGATAATTATTTATTTTTCTAAAGGACGTTTTTATGGCTCAGAGGAGTTCACCTTGTATCCAGTGTTTGAGGATGGTGAGTCGGAGCCTGCACGATGCACAGGTAGGCCTAATAGCATTGAGATGATGTGCTCAAATAGTTGACAAAGATGCAGGGAGATATTTGAAGTCATTTTTAACATTTTTACAATGCAACAAAACCTAGAATGCAGTGGCGGCCCATGCATTTTAAGTCTAGGCCTTTAGGTCTAATATGAAGAAAAGGCTATCTAATATTTAAAATGTTGCTTGCAATAATTTTGTTTCATCAGGGTACACGGTTACTTTTCAAAACGTGATCTGACACTGAATGCTCAAGCAGCCTAATTTACGCTTAGAAAACTCCTGATGTTGCTATAACAATGCAAAAAGCACTTACCAATTTGCTTGAGGTGAAAATCAGTCCTCCTTTCCGGTTTAATAATCAATCGCACAATCATGCAGAACATCTCAGGATTTGAAATCCGTAAGAATCTCTCTCAATGCCAATAACAGCAGTGATGATAGCCGACTTATCAGCTTTCAAATTACGTACATCACTTAAAAAGTGTGATTGCGTCACTCAAGATGCCCTGGACTGGGACATATCCTAAAGACCACACCCACTCAGAACAAATAAATCAATCTGATTGGCTGATGAATTGGACAATCAGCCTGAGGGGATGGAGCACAGATTCACACGCTGCTTCGGCTAAGGAGCATGAAATTTATGACACAGTTTTCACACTTTGCTTGTAAAAATCAAGGAATAAATTCGGATTGGATAAACTTTTTGCTGAATTAGGAATGGAAAGTGATTGAAAATACAAAAAGGTCAATGAGAATGAAAGGATGAAATAATATGTGTTTATTTATTAGGCATGTTACGCCAGTAGAGAAGGCTTTGCTGGCCCTGAGAAATTCCCACTGCTAGAATTTAATTTATGTTGGCTCTTTTTTTAACACATGGCTCTTTAAAAATTTTAGCAGATATGTTTATTGAAATAAAATGTATGGAAATCAAGTTACAAGCACATACTTTGAAAATGTTTTGTCAGGTAACCTAAAAAATGTGCTTCATCTGAAAACATCTAATTTAATTGGTTTGATTTGAGGCAAAAATGTTTTTATATGACTGAGCCATAGGTTGCATTAGGTTGATCCAACAAAACCACTTTGTTCAACAGAATGTTATTTTTTTTAAAAGCCAGATTAACAATGTCTTTTTGTCATACAGCTATCAGGGGAGACCCTGCAGCATACATGCTCCTAATCATCATTGCTTTCCTGTCAGTGGTGCTGTTTGTCACTCTGATGATCTCCCAAAACCAGTAAGGCTCACGACCATCTTCTCATTGTGATGATATGGTTGAGATGGTTAATGTATCAAGTTGACATTGGAAAGGTTAAACTGTTCCTTGAGAGTAATGGATACATCTCGAGAGGAACCAATAAAGGCAAAATGGGATTGACCCTTTTGGATGGCCCTTGGAAAAGTTGCAGCAAGTGCAGTGCATCAAAAGCCAACTAAGCAGTCTAAGACTTTTTACAGGGTTCACACATTTTTGACCAATGAATTTCCATTACCTTTTAGACATCACTTTGGCTTGCGAGTAAGTTTTTCTCTAAACAAAAGGAATATTTTGCTTATAAAATATTTTAGAGCATAGCACATTTCCTGGAAACAATTTTAAAGTTGCAGTCAGTAATTTTTTTAATTAGCGGTGTGGATGCAGCATCAATCAAACGCCATAGTTTTTGTTTACTAATGCCACTGTAGAAATTCATTATTCACAGTTAGCCATAATTGAATATATAAGTGAAAGTGTCAAATATCAGGGTGGTTTCTGAGAATATTCATTTATTGAAACACAAAAAAATTAAGCCAAAAATATTTCTAAATTCTAAAAAATAGATGTAGCTATAAAAAATTATATCACAGCTTTACAGTGTGCATAACAAATGTAAATTACATAAATCTCAGTAATGATAACTAGTAGTTTGCTTGAGGGTATATATTTCAAAAGATCCTCAATGAAATAACTAATATATCTGCTTTGGCTTGATTTCATGGTAATATTTGTCTATGTGAACCACAAACAGGGAAGTACTGTACCTATATAACCTGTTTAGGGAGTGGCAGCAATGCAAGTATTGTTAAAACATGTTGCAACATTGCTTTTCTTCAGATGTTTGACTCTAAAATACCAAAGAACACTGTATAAAAAAAAAATTCAGTTTAAATTCTGCTTAAATCCGGGGGAAGGTTTTTCTTGCTATGTCATGCTCTTCAGCTAACAAATGAGAGCAAGAAAAGGTGGTTTGAAGTATGACTGCCACAGGAAGTTGTCAATCATTAGGGTGGAAAAAGAGCTATTATGCTAATGCTTTATGTTTCCAAGTACCATAAGCTGAAAATATGTGGCTGATTATATCAGGATGTACTATAAACTATAAGACAAATTGGTACAAGTATGTGTTTATTTTTTAAGAGAGGCCATTTTTGAAAATGAAATTTCATAATTTCAAATTAAAGTTAATCATACCATAATCTATACCTTGCAGAATGAGAAAACGAATGTGGAAGGATGTTCCCAATCCCAACAAATGCTCTTGGGCAAAAGGAATAGACTTCAGACAGGTCAGTGTGTACAGCCTTTATGAAAAAGCTGAAAATGTTGTCCTCCATTGAAATCTGCTGTAATGCTGTATAAGCATATCAGTGGTTAGTGTTATAAGAAAAAAATAGCCTTGCCTTTTCTGTTGGTGTTTTTACACCTTTAATGCTGAGACAAAACAGAACATTCTCAAAATCTGTTTATTGCTCATTTACAGATTGACACAATAGAGAACTTGT
The DNA here is from genome assembly GCA_032164185.1 of Moxostoma hubbsi. Lineage (NCBI taxonomy): Eukaryota > Metazoa > Chordata > Actinopteri > Cypriniformes > Catostomidae > Moxostoma > Moxostoma hubbsi. The sequence goes on from JAVLUX010000010.1 coordinate 23,583,306, forward strand.
TCCCTCATCCAGAAGGTCTCACTGCCTGTCCACTGCTACTAGTCTCTGAGAGCATCTGTGAGGTGGGGATCATTGAGAAACCTCTTCCAGTTACACTTGAACATAAAAAAGACAAAGAAGCTCACCTTTACAACTCTGCAGACATCGAAAGAACAATCAAAAACTCTCCTCTTCTGGGGGACTCCTCAGAACCTCTATCTGTGGAGGCCTCCAGTTCTGCTGCTACCCCAGAAACATCAGGCCAGTCTTCAGTGGCGTACTCAACCATTCTCCTCTCTGATAAGCCTGGGCTTCTTCGAAAGCAGCAAGAGAGTCTAAGCGGTTCTAGCGATGAAGGAAACTTCTCTGCCAACAACTCAGACATTTCTGGCTCCTTTCCTGGAGGCCTCTGGGACCGGGAGAACCATGTTGGCTCTGACAGCTCCAATCCTCGCCATTCCAGCTCTTACAACTCTGTGGAAGAGTTCTCGGAAACATCAGAACAAGAGTATGATTCCTCAGAAAGCACAGGTGTAGCCAAAGACCTAAACTACCTTGGTATGAATGAAGAGGGGAAGGACGTGGAGAAAAAGGAAAATGAAGAGACGGAGTTGAGTGAAATAGTTATGGGGGTGGATTCAAGGCCTCTTTTGGAGCACAAAAATTCCAAGGCCAGTGATACGAATGGTGCATCTCATAGTATTCCTTACCTGCCTCAGTTTCGAACTGAATGCATTAATCCGCCCTGATACCATGAGAAAAGCTCCCCTTATTGTAATACAGGATCATGTTCTTGCTCTGAATGGAGGTAGAATACTGTATGCAGATGCCTCAGTGACTTTCCACACTCAAAGTGTAGCTGTCTAGAGTCTACATCTACAACCTTGACCTGACCTTTTCATGCATTCTGGAGAAAACAGCCAAACCATTAATTTCACGAGTCTCCCTCTGCCAACCCAGTGTTATATACCCTGTTTCAAATGACTTTTATGATCGATTTGACTCATTCCTAATTTATTATACCCTTTTAAAGGCCCGATATACTTCATACGAAATCAAAGAACAAGTAGGTGTGACGTTGTTTAGATCAAATTCTGGCCAAAATGTGCTTTTGCGTTCGTTTCGATGGTTTGTAACAGCTCGCCTAGGTTTGTAACTTCTAACCTGCTGCTAAACACCTTCTTACTGACATTGGTCCATGTCATCCATTAGGTGTGACCTGCTCCACCTACTTTGAGGCCAACAGCTAATTCTGTTTATGTTGTTCCGTCAGACATAATCAGTCAACATGAACACACCGGCGTGCAGATTTATTAGCAAGCTGATGCAAATGTACCTACATCTGTGTGATCGTTCGCATAAGGACATTTTCCAAGACCATGTCATGCAATTTTTTGTTTTGTTTAAGGATTCTACAAAAGGAATCAAATCTACTCTCTCTCAAGTGCTCATTCACTGATGTGCCATCTGCAGCCGAAAGTCACACATATGCCCATATAAGATGTGCCTATCATCATTCTTTTGTCTGCACATTAACACTCTTTACAAATCCATCTTTGCATTAGTATCAATGTCATCATAAATCAAAATTTATGTAATTATGAAAGTTTAATCTGCACATATTGTGTTAGCTCAAAGCTTCCATGCATTCAGAATGTAAACAAGACAAATAAAACATTTTCTACTGCATATATACAGTATATATTACTTTAAATCATCATTGAGTGGTTAAATCAGCTTCTTTTACTGATCTCATGTGAAATCTACTGCTATAATGTGGCATAAAGTCATTGATAAATAAATGTCTCATTAGTTAAGGTTTTACTGTACATTTACTGTCCTCATGTTTAAATGCTTCTCTAAACACCTACAGTTGTGTGGCGTTTGTCTGATTGTACGCAAAAAGTATAGCGTTGCTTAGCTGTTTCAAATTCCTTTTTACCCCTGAACGAAGAAGAACATCTCTGGAAGTATATTGGGGCCTTTAAGGTTTACTTTGTTAAGGGCATCCAAGCATAGTTAAACTTTGAATGTCTCACTGATGGGTTGATCAGCCTGTCATTATTGAAACTTGCTGATTTCCATCCTTTATATTCTTTCTTAAGCATTTGAAGGCTGAAATAAAATCTTTCACTGACCGCACTTACTAAAATTAACTGCTTTAACAAGAAGAGTTTGAAGAAGGACTTTCTATATTTCTTCCAGTGTGGCACTGAGTATACTGGTTAAGGTCATGGTTTAGTTGTATACCACTATATGTTCTTCATAAACTACAGTTTAAAGTCCACTTTCAGAGGCGTCCATTAAAATATCTACTTATAGCCTCTCATGTCTACATTTGCATTAACCATTCAATATGAATGTACTGTTTATTTTGTCAGTGAGGTCTGTGTTCTTTGAAAACTTAAATATTTTGAGTATAAAATCTCATTATTTCAGTGTCTATTTTTTTTGATAAAATTGGGGTTGAATGTAAATTTCAGTTAATAAAATTGGTCATATGTTGCAGAGTATCAGTAAGAATGTGTGTGTATAACATACAAGTATTTTTGTCTATTTTTCTGGTCCAAATAAACTATTTATTGCAGTCAGATTTTATGTTTTGACTCTATATACAATATATATAGTTTCAAGAGAATGGCTAGTGAAGTCTCTTACTCAAGAGCAATGATTAAATACTCAGTGCTCAGTCCCTGAAGTTATTTCAAATGCAATTCATTTAGAAGAGCTCTAACATAAACTTAGCCCTATGTAACATTTATTGTTTTTTGGTCAACTGTGGCACAAACAATATTTTATACAAGACGAACAAATTCAGACATAAAATTTATTTCAAATACATAAATATGAATACATTTTGAAAAGTTGAAGTGGATATATTCATATCTTTTTTTATAAATATTATACAGTAAGCTATATCTGTTTTGCACATCACAAACTCCTGTCAATAATGTATTAATACTAACTAATGTTTTAAGTTCACCCAAATGTAAAAAAAAATTCATTACTCACCCATATGTGGTTTCAAACCCATATGTGTTATTTTGTCCATGGAAGAGAAAATGAGAAACTTTTGGCTCCTCTTGTCCATAAGTCAAATAATAAATAAATGCATAAATAAATATGCTTTATTCATTTTCTTAAAGGGATAGTTCACCCTAAAATGAAAATGTTCTTATAATTTACTCACCCTCATGCTGAACACAAAGATTTTTGGGAGAATATCTTAGCTCTGTAGGTCCATACTATGCAAGTGAATGGTGGCCAAAACTTTGAAGGTCCAAAAAGCATACAAAGGCAGCATAAAAGTAAGTCATATGACTCCAGTTGTTTAATCCATGTCTTCAGAAGTGATATGATAGGTGTGGGTGAGAAACATCCAAATAAAAGTCATTTTTTGCAACAAATTCTCCCTGCCCAGTGGATGGTGATATGCACAAAGAATGCTAATCACCAAAAACAAAAGAAGAAGAAAGTGGAGATGAAAGTTAAAGTGGAGAGTCATTGTAAAAAGGTCTTATTGATGTGTTTCTCACCCACACTAATCATATCACTTCCAATAATATTAATTTAACCACTGAAGACATATAGATTACTTTTATGCTGCCTTAATATGTTTTTTCAACCTCCAAAGTTTTGGTCATCATTCACTTGCATTGCGAGGACCCACAAAAGTGGATAAAAGTCATACACAACTGGTATGGCATGAGGTTGAGTGAATGATGAGAGAATTGTCATTTTTGGGTGATTTATCCCTTTAAATAGCTTTGTGTGAAGAACAGGCCAAAATGTACGTCATTTGATCTGAAAATATTGCATATTGGTGAGCTGTTAACGGGAGAGTTACAGATTACAACAGTGAGTAAAACTCGTTAATGATTCTTAATTTTGAGCTGGTTGTTTTGATGAACCGTTTGTTTCTGTTCTGGCCTACGTTTATGGGCACAATACTGCGCCCATCAAAAGTCAGCTAATTATATATATATATATATAAAAAAAAAAAAACAGGCAACGCAAGAAAACCATGACATTTTAAATTATAGTTTATTTTTGTTTTTCAGGTAAAATCTGTTGGTGGAAAAAAGCGCCATGACGCTAGTAAAGTGTTCACATGCAAACCAAGAGCTAATATATATTTGGGTTTTGTTTCAAGCACGACCAACAGATGGCACTATACGACTACATTTTAACATACTAACATACAACCGCCACAGCAGTGTTTAGTCACTTGATTAGTCATGTCCATTTTTCTGTGTTGCGTCTTTGGAGGCCATGACTGGCCTGATTACACAACATGTAAAAACAAAATTATGTTTGTTTTTAGATATTCATGCTTGATCATGCCTTATGCATCGTTTAATAGGCTACGTTTAATTGTAATGTGTTCAAAGATGAAAGGGGACTATTTAATAATCATACTTTTGAGATGGAAAAACTGACTTAATCCAATAACAGTTTCAATCAACATGTCAGACTGCTCCTTAATCTATTTAAGACAGCTTTAATGATCTTATTAGAAACAGGTCAGATGGTCATATGCTCACTCATTCCTATATCCTGCTTATCCAGCTCAAAAAATAGACAGATCGGTGCTTTGGAGCATCCCTTGGCAGCTCTGCGTGCAACATTAAATCTAAACCAGATCTGGATTAGTATTCACCAAGCATGCCAGAGAGGGCTGTTTCTTGACAAATTTCACTGATTTGTATGGACAGAGGGACACTTCAGGTTATCAGATTAGTACTGTGACATACTCTGACTGTCAGTTCTACTTGTATATGTCTGTATGTGTGGTCTGTCAGTTACTTGTGCAGTGATTTATTTAAGATGCAGATTTGTAAACCATAAATAGTTTTTTGTCTCTGATCTGCACTTTGTGAATTATTTAGAATCAATTCAAGTACTCTAAGACTAATATGTGCACAGAAAATCCTCAATTGCCAGAAAATATATAAGCAACACCAACAAACCTCTTTAATCCAGTTGAAATCTCAGACTTGTCCGTGTTCATTGAGATAGATGAGTTGAGATATGAATGTTTCTTAGGTGTAGTTTTTGTTCTGAAACTCAAGGGTCATACAAAGAGATTGGAAGTGAATAGCTCTCTTTGTCACTCACCTACAATGGGCTACCTACAGTCTCTCATCTAGTGACGACTATATGTCTTCTTATATGAATTTGAAGAAAAAGTGTTGTGTTGTGGTGGTGGTAATAGAGTTGAAATGGCAGAAGTTCTGTTCATGAACTATTCAAGTGGTAAACTATTACAATAACAATAACTTACGTTGGTTGCAATTCCTTCCTGTGTCTCATACAAGTACACCAATATACACTCACCTAAAGGATTATTAGGAACACCTGTTCAATTTCTCATTAATGCAATTATCTAATCAACCAATCACATGGCAGTTGCTTCAGTGCATTTAGGGGTGTGGTCCTGGTCAAGACAATCTCCTGAACTCCAAACTGAATGTCAGAATGGGAAAGAAAGGTGATTTAAGCAATTTTGAGCGTGGCATGGTTGTTGGTGCCAGACGGGCCGGTCTGAGTATTTCACAATCTGCTCAGTTACTGGGATTTTCACGCACAACCATTTCTAGGGTTTACAAAGAATGGTGTGAAAAGGGAAAAACATCCAGTATGCGGCAGTCCTGTGGGCGAAAATGTCTTGTTGATGCTAGAGGTCAGAGGAGAATGGGCCGACTGATTCAAGCTGATAGAAGAGCAACTTTGACTGAAATAACCACTCGTTACAACCGAGGTATGCAGCAAAGCATTTGTGAAGCCACAACACGCACAACCTTGAGGCGGATGGGCTACAACAGCAGAAGACCCCACCGGGTACCACTCATCTCCACTACAAATAGGAAAAAGAGGCTACAATTTGCAAGAGCTCACCAAAATTGGACAGTTGAAGACTGGAAAAATGTTGCCTGGTCTGATGAGTCTCAATTTCTGTTGAGACATTCAGATGGTAGAGTCAGAATTTGGCGTAAACAGAATGAGAACATGGATCCATCATGCCTTGTTACCACAGTGCAGGCTGGTGGTGGTGGTGTAATGGTGTGGGGGATGTTTTCTTGGCACACTTTAGGCCCCTTAGTGCCAATTGGGCATCGTTTAAATGCCACGGCCTACCTGAGCATTGTTTCTGACCATGTCCATCCCTTTATTGCCACCATGTACCCATCCTCTGATGGCTACTTCCAGCAGGATAATGCACCATGTCACAAAGCTCGAATCATTTCAAATTGGTTTCTTGAACATGACAATGAGTTCACTGTACTAAAATGGCCCCCACAGTCACCAGATCTCAACCCAATAGAGCATCTTTGGGATGTGGTGGAACGGGAGCTTCGTGCCCTGGATGTGCATCCCACAAATCTCCATCAACTGCAAGATGCTATCCTATCAATATGGGCCAACATTTCTAAAGAATGCTTTCAGCACCTTGTTGAATCAATGCCACGTAGAATTAAGGCAGTTCTGAAGGCGAAAGGGGGTCAAACACAGTATTAGTATGGTGTTCCTAATAATCCTTTAGGTGAATGTATATTTCATGTTGCTTGAAGGAAGATCTCAATTTTAAAAAGTGACTTTACTTTATTTTTTTTCTTCTTCTGTGGAACAAAGAAAGATTTTTTTGTGTGTGTGTGTGTGTGTGTGCCATAACTCTATTATAAATGATTCACAGATACAGGTAAACGTGCATATCAGGAGATTCAAACTTTAAAATGCAAAAAGTTAAATCTTGCACATAGATGTAAGGCTTAGATCTTATTGCATACTGTATAATGACAATTCATAGTGACCATGGACTGCCAATCTCAAAAAAGAACAAAAAGTCAACATAAAAATAATCCATGGTTCATAAATTTGAAGCCATATGATGGTTTGTGTAATGAATAGACAGATATTTAAGTCATTATACTGCAGGCGAAGCCACAGCTCTTAAATACACTCACTCAGCACTTTATAGGGAACACTAATAAATATAGTCCTAATAAAGTGCCCTACGTGGTCTTCCGCTGTTGTAGCCCATTCACCTCAAGATTCTAAGTATTGTGCATTTTGAGATGCTATTCTGCTCAATACAGTTGTACAGAGTGGTTATCTGAGTTACCTTAGCCATTCTCCATTGACCTCTCTCATTAACAAGGTGTTTCTGTCTGCAGAACACCCGCTTAATGGATGTTTTTGGTTTTTGGCACCATTCTGAGTAAACTCTAGAAACTCTAGTGTGTGATCCCAGGAGATCAGCAGTTACAGAAATACTCGAACCAGCCCGTCTGGCACCAACAATGATGCCATGATCATAATCACTGAGATCACATTTTTTCCCCATTCTGATGGTTGATGAGAAGCTCCTGACACATGATTTTTGCATTACACTGATGCCACACGATTGGCTGATTATATAATCGCATGAATTATTAGGTGTACAGGTGTTCCTTATAAAGAGCTCTATATATGGCGTTGGATGTCAATAACATTGAGCGTCATTAGTTCTCAAGTGGCTTGTAACCAAACCCCATAATGCCAATAAGTAAATAATGACATCATTTTCATTTTTGTTGAACTATTCCTCTTAAGTATGTCACACTAATTAATGTTTTAGGCACTAAGCCTTTTTCTCCATAGATAACATTTTGGTCTCTTTTTTTCTTGTATCAGGGGGCCTTTGCCTCAGTGACCTGGGTATAATCCTTTGCACAATCTTTATGGGCAGTAACTCTAAAGCTTTTACGAAATCAGATCAAACATTAGGTACTAAACACTTCAGTGGAAAATCTGTGGATGGGAAAAAAGGGCGAAATGGGTTGAAATGGAATTGGATTGTGCTGTGCTTGTCTGGCACAATCTTCTCAGGTTAAGTGCAGCTAAGTAGCTCTTTTATCCAGGTCAAAAATTGAACTCCTGCAAGAATCAGCTTTTCTTATGAGATACTACATTAGGTTACATTTGATGGATCTCCCTCAGGCTCCACAGGAACTGTAATGCTTTGTTCCTTCTTTCATATTGTGAGCATCTTTTGCGAAACAGTAACTCCAAGGTCATAATCAGTATTGTGTGAAGCCTCATGCTGAAGATACTGCTATCTCGTAAAAAAGTTATTACTAGAATAGTATCCAAGGTTAAGAAGGACATGATGTTGCAGAACCTGAGAAAAGAAAGATAGAGGTAGAAAAGAATAATGCTAATTTTGTGTACAAGAGAACTGCCTTCTATGTAACAAAGCGTTTGAGGAACAGATAGGATGTCAGACAACTAGAGATTAGAAAGGAGAAAAATCTTTGAACAAATTACAAGGTTGACTGATTAGTCAAGGTTATTTTCCTGGGGGCTGGGCAACATGTTACATAACTTTGACATGTAGGAGTGTTAGCAGATGTCCTCATCTTAATCGAAGGATAGAGTGTCTTATTTAACTTAAAATAATATACAGTAAAATAAAAAAAACAAGTCACTGGCTCTCACCTTCCCATTGTGCTATTGCATTGCTATAACCACTATGGTTATCGTGGTCTGTATAGAGCACATACACCTAAATGTGTGATAGCATGTAAAAGCTTGGTTTTGTATTAATATTGTTGTTTAATATTTGAAAAGAGCATGAAAACTCTGAATCATGTTCACTGAATAATGGATGAAGTTGGTTTGTCCCCTTCAGCAAAGTATAAGATGAATTCTTCCTCTGAGATATTTCAAAGGTGTTGCACAGACTAATTCACATGATATATTGTCATGTGGCAATATCCTCCACAAGCATAGGAGATATTTGTCACTGCAGATGTACTTTTTATTCCTGTAGGGTTCCCTTATAGGGTTTCTATAGCTCAACTGAAAGTGCATGGCACTAGCAATCCAAGGTCATGGGCAGCAGCAGCAGACTGGCCATAGGGAGAACCGGGACATTTCCTGGTGGGCGCGTAATGGGAGCGAACGGCCAAACCCCGCTCCACTTCCCAGTTTGCCCCTGGTCATGGGTTCAATTCCCTGGGAACACACACAATAACATTTATAAATTAGATGCACTTTAAGTTGCTTTGGATAATAAACGTCTGCCAAATGAACATTTTTAATATTTCCCAATCAAATTATATTTTCCTCAAATGTATAGACGCGCGTAATGGTGGAGGCGTTAACACTAATTCCACATGCAAAGATGTTACCCAATCACAGCAATGGCCATTTACACTGAAGTCTTCAAGAACACACACCCCAAAAAAGGAGCGTTTGAATCAGAGGCACAACAACTGGATATAAAATGACCAATTATTCCTAAAGTATGACTATTTTAAATGAAAACAATCACACTAACATTATAAGTGGACCTCAAGGAACATTATAAAATAAAATAAAAATACAATTCATGACATCTTAAAATATGGTAAATCCACAAACTTTGCATGCTGTATTGTGAATTAATAAATTCATCACAAACACTACTAGATCCTGACCATGAGCAGAATCTGACTGAACTACTGCTATGTGGTTAGAGTCAATATTTTTTTATCATAACCAATTCATGTTTAGGACATTCATGCTAGTTTAAAATTAACCTGTTAAGCTGCCATTTCACAGCTTGTAATGATTGTGATTGATTGTATCTAAGTGCTGTTTTCAGAGTGTAGCAGGGCTGTAACCACCATCACTACTGAAGTGATAGATCGATATGGGATATTCAATGACTGATTCTAGTTAAATCTTCAATATTGGTTTACATCATTGCAATGTAGACTTTTACTATTGGATTACATCTACTTTTTGCTTATGCCACTGGTCACTGAAGCTTGAAGCCTTTGAAGATTGTCTAACACTAGGACTCCATTCATATTCATTAGATTCAGTCGCTGGGGTGAATAATATCAGCACAATATGATTGAATGCCCGTGTTTGGATAGCTAAGTGATTCATTAATGATGACCGCACTGCACTGCGGTTTGCTCAAGTGCAAGAACAAATGATGGAAGGAATAAAAGGAGGGTGGATTGAAGAGGGTGGAAAGGAAATGGAGAGGTCGGCAAAAACAGCAAAGTAGCTTATTAACAAAATTAGAAGACTAAATATTTCCAGGGTGAATGTGGTGAATAAAAAGACACTCGGTTGGAAAAAAGTTAGTGAAAGGGAGTGAGTGGATTTGTGGGGATTAAAGGGTCAATGGAGGATTTCAAATTAGACGAAGGTGAGAAAGAGAGATAAGTGGTGTAAAGAATGTGGATATGGTTGAGAGGTTTTAGTATGTGAATGTGGGGAAAAGTGTGATATGGGAAAGACAAGAGTGGTAACTGACAGATCTAGATTAAGTAATTTAATGTATTACATGAAGGGATGTGTGACTGAAGGGATGTGAATTAACCCTTATGTTGTGTTGGCAAACACATGTTGTGTTCCCTGTCTAACTAAGATTGTTTATAAATCTCTCATATTGAAATCTTGCATACAATGCAAGTGAATGTTGACCAGACATTTCAAGCCCCAAAAATCACATAAAGGCAGCTTAAAAATAATCCATATAACTCAAGTGGTTAAATATATGTCTTCAGAAGCAATATGAAAGCAATCTGATAGGTGTGGGTGAGAATCAGATCAATATTTAAGTCCTTTTTTACTATAAATCTCCACTTTCACATTATGAAAGAGAAAGTGAAGATTTATAGTAATAAAGGATTGAAATATTGATCTGTTTCTCACCTAAAGTGATTGCATTGCTTCAAAAGACATATATTACATATATTCCTCTTTTGTAAGTCACTTTGGATAAAAGTGTCTGCCAAATGAAAAAATATTAATATACTGTATATATATATAACAACTGGAGTCATATGAATTACTTTTATGCTGTCTTTATGTGATTTTTGGAGCTTCAATTGTTTTACCACAATTTACTTGGATTGACAGAACCTTCAGAGCTAAGACATGCTTCTAAAAACTTAGTTGTGTTCTGCAGAAGTAAGAAAGTTATACACATTTGGTATGGGATGAAAGTGAATAAAAGATGGGAGTGTTTTGATTTTTAAAATGATCTTTTTAAAGAATATGACAACACACACACACACACACACACATAAAGTACTGTTGAACAGACCTTGTGCTGGTCGATGTTCCCACATTGAAATGTTTTAAGTTCAAAAGTCAACATCATTGAATTTCAGTGGCGCCAGTTGGTGTATTTTCTTATGTTGGGAACTCGTTTTGCAAAATAAAGACCTTCCAACTTTTGTTGTCCAACTCTAAAGTGATAGTTCATACAAAAAGTATATAAAAGCAGTGTAAAAGTAATCCAAAATAATTTCTGAATCCTTTTATATGATCAATCTCCACTTTCATTTTCACATTCTTCTTTTCTTTTTGCAAATTTGCATTCAGTGTGTGTATAGCAACCTATTGGTCATAAGATTTTGTAGTAAAAAAGGACATAAATGTTAATCTGTTTCTCACCAACAATATCATAATGCTTCTGAAGATATGGATTTAACCACTTTAGACGTATGGATAACTATTGAACTTCAGCATTTTAGTACCCATTCACTTGCATTGTGAGGACCAACAGAGCTGAAATGTTCATCTAAAAATATTTGTTTGCATTTAGCAGAAGAGAGAAAGTCAAACACATCTGGGATGGCATGAGGGTGAGTAAATGATTAGAGAATGTTCATGTTTGTGTGAAATATCCCTTTAATTATGTTCACATGCAATTTTCTACTGGGAAATATTTCTGAATGCTGCAGGTAATCACAGCCTTGCTAATATTCAGTATAACAGCACGATTGTAAGTGTGATATTGTGATATTTTATTCAAAAGTTCATATCAAGTAACTTACAAAAAGGACAGTTATTTTGTCTTGTTCAGCCCTGCTAACACAATTTATCTCCAAAAAAGCCAAAGTAGGAACAACCATAGTGTGTTGCCAAGCAACACACAGAATGGCAGTTTTTCTGGAATGTCACAAACACAGACAAATGGAGTGATTCAAACAGTGAAGTGTCCCAGTGCCGTTATACAAAATATCAGCACTCTTGAAACAACAGTTGTATAATCAGATTTGAGAACTGGAACTAACTGTTGTAAAAGTGATGGGATCTGGCACAATGTAATGAAAAAGAAAGAGATGGGGATGGAGAAAAAAGATTGAGGAGGGGAAAGCCTTGATAGTGACAAATTGTCTGTCATGCTCATAAGAGTACTCACAGTGCACAGAGGGTTATAATCGGTCATGTGTATGCATGTATGTGAAACCACAAGTTTGTGTGGAGCTGCAGGTCAGGGCTGGGGAAGGATGACAGATTTATTTGATCTGCTCTGATAGTGGAGTGTACAGGATATTTTAATTCTTATTCTCTCTATTCCATATCCTCCCTTTCATTTTGGATTTATGAATTCATAATTTGTGCATGCTTGCACATATGTTTACTTTGAGCCATGATAGGCATGGTAAACAATTGGATTTGCCTCCAATTTTCTAAATAATTCCTATATTTCAAAAACACACAAATGGTTGGCAGCTGATAAGGGCTGGAAGGGTGCTGGGGAAACACTCTAAGCCGAGGTACATCCCAAGCTAATAAAAAATTCTGTTTACCAAACGATGCTAATTACCCTTGTCCTGATGTGCGATCTGCTTCTCTCCCAGTTCTATTAATTAACTTAATCAGTGGGATGTGAATTCACACCTCCAGCTACACCGTTTTTTTTTTTTTTCAAATCAAGAAGCAGGATACATCACTAGAAAATATTTTTCTGTGTTATTATAAGAATACATATTAGCATGTCTCTCAAAGTTTCCTCTTGTCTCATTCTGTTTCTTTTTTCTGTGCACATGTGTGCATTCACAGGATGATTTTTCATAAATTATCACAGTTGCATGTCAGGTATTATTAGATTAGTGCTCTAATCTTACAGAGAAAAACACAGAACTATAAATATTTTTTTTTTTATAGTTTGGCAAGCAGTGTGAGACTGGAGATTCCCTACAGTAGCCTTATAGGAATAATTTACCCAAAAATGAAAAGTCTCTCATCATTTACTCACCCTAATGCCATCCCAGATGTGTATGACTTTCAATCTTCTGCTGACTACAAAAAAAAGAAGAAAAGTCTTTTAGAAGAATATTTCAGCTCTGTAGGACCATACAATGCAAGTGAATGGTGGCCAGAACTTTGAAGGTCCAAAAATCACATAAAAGCAGCATAAAAGTAATCCATAAGACTCCAGTTGTTTAATTCATATCTTCAAAAGCGGCATGATTATTGTGGGTGAGAAACAGCCCTTTTTACTATAAATCTTCACTTTCACTTACACATCTGAAAGTCAAATTTGCCGCTTGTTTAGTTTCACTTTTACATCTGAAAGTGAAAGTGGAGATTTATAGTAAAAAAGACTTAAAGGCGCACTCTGTAATTTTACTGATAAATAAATTTTACTTTAATAATGAAGACATTAATTATAAGTTTGCAATATATGTAGGAAATCCTGACAACTCACATTAAACTGAAGACATATTCATATCAGTAAACTTATAAAAGCTGTTTAATTCTACACTGGGGCTGCCATGTTAGAATCACATGACCAGCTGAATCTCTTAATCTCATTAACCGTCCTGTTATTTGAAACTTTCCCTCATTGATGAAAGTAATCATGGCTGACTTAATTTCTACAGTGGCATCTGAAACTGAAAACTATTGATTTTAAATGATGCTGCATCCAAGCCGCCATGTGTCTGTGTATGTCTAAGATGACACAAAGACAAAACTTACTGAGTGCAACTTTAAATATTGATCTGTTTCTCTCCCACACTTATCTTATTGCTTCTGAAGAAGAAGAATTAACCAATGGCGTCTTATGGATTATTTTTATACTGCCATTTTTGGAGCTTCAAAATTAGGATCACCATTCACTTGCATTGTATGGACTTAAAGAGCTGAGATTTTCTTCTAAAAATCTTCATTTGCGTTCAGCAGAAGAAAGAAACACACATCTGGGATGGCATGAAGGTGAGTAAATGATGAGAGAATTTTCATTTTTGGATGAACTATCCCTTTAAGTATGAAATAACATGGTGTGTTGTGAAATTTGTCTTAAATAGTAATCATGTATTTTATGTGCCTCACTTAGGAGGGGAATCCATATTCATGATCAGAAACATTAATTTTGAAGCCATCCCACTTGATCCATACTGTTCGATATTTCATATGACGTTACCGACAGGTTTAAAAAACAAAACAAAAAAACAACAAGCACTGTCAGTATTAGATTGGAAAACACCAGAACATTTGGATTAATCTTGTATTGCACTACTCTGCTGAAAAGACCAGCTGATACCCCCATGAGTTTCCATATTATTCAGCCTAACTAAATCAACCTGACTACATTAGGTAACGCCAACGAAAATAATATTAAGGGTTAGATCAGGCAGAAATAGCTGCTTAATGTGACAAATGCAGGTTACCACTTAACAGCATACTGTCATCCTATGGTGGGAACCAGCATCCAAAATACAACATATGTAGTCATAACTCATTGTTAAGCCAGTATAGATGTTTAGAATTATGCCATTCCCCTCTTTGTCTCCTATCATGTATTGCGGTAGCTCAAAATGAATACTCCTAAAAAATTGCCTGGTACACATTTTAATATGTATATGATGGTAGGACTAAATTGTTACTGTTGCACTATGATGCAGGAGTGATGAGTCATACCTCAGGGTTGAACAAGCAATGGTTGCGGTGACAGCCTCTGATTTGGGTTGGAGGCTGCACTGTGGCTGTTCACTCCTCTTCCATTAGATGAGTAACGCCACCTCACTGGGTAAATAGTACTAATGCATAGCGGGGTTGCTACTGCAAATGGCAAGAGTCTCAACTAAAGTAAACTTACAGTCATTTGTATTGCAGTCCTCAGATTTAAAATCCCTAAAGTAGATTTAATGAAAATCAGCAACATAGGTCAGGACATTAGGCGGATGTGCATAGGTATATGTGCGAGTGTGTTTCAGGATCAATTTCCTCCTTCATAGAATGAGTTGTAGACAGATGTGATGTTTTCGAAGAAGTTGCAAATTCCTTTTTCTCAACAAATACAAAGCTGAAGTGTGTAGTTTTTTGGATGTTAAAATACTTTCTCCTATCTCAGCTTACATAATATCCAACTACTAAGTTAGCCAATCAAGATTGCTGTCTCCCAGAAAGTGTAAACACTGTGGCTCTGTGGCACTATCAAAACATTGCTCTGTTTGTTTGAGCATTCTGACTAGCCAGATACAGCAACATTGACTCAACTAATTATATGAGTTAGGGGTGGGATTTTGGGCAGTGTTTAGGAAACCTGTTTGACAACTGTCATTAGATTTGCAATTCTGTTTGATGACACAAGTGACACAGAAATCTTACACTTCAGCTTTTAAGGTATAGTTCACCTAAAAGTGAAAATATCCCTTTAAGAATGTGTTAAATAAGAAAAGAAAAAAAAACATCACTATAAAGCCTAGATTCAAAGGCTATTACTGCAAAAGCTGTACACATGTAGAACACATCTCGATTTCTAATCTAAACAAGACCTCTCTGTGGGGGTGATTAATCAGTTGGCTAATTGCTGGTTGGTTACTAATGAGAAGACAGTCCTGGTTTTACAGTGTGCGTAATTGTGTCCTCAGAGGCCCTGATATGTTCTCTTGTGCTTGAGTTTATGTGATGTGCTAGATAAATCTAATGCTGTCTTATTTGTCAAACTCTGTCTGTATATAATGTGAGTTTGTCACTAGGCAAGTTGACACAAATTCTGAATTTACTGTATGTTCTCAAATACTTATTCATATATAAACTCTGCAAAAAAAGAAATGTCCTCTCACTGTCAACTGCTTTTATTTTCAGCAAACTTATCATGTGTAAATATTTGTATGAACATTAAAAGATGAAACAACTAAGACATAAACTGAACAAGTTTCACAGGCATGTGACTAACAGAAATTTACAAATGTGTCCCTGAATGGGGGAGGGGGGGGGGGGGGGGGTGTACATGCTATGGCATGATTGCTGGTGCCAGTCGGGCTGGTTTGAGTATTTCTGTAACTGCTGATCTCCTGGGATATTCACGCACAACAGTATCTAGTATGGTGCCAAAAACAAAAAACATCCAGTGAGTGGCAGTTCTGCATATGGAAATGCCTTGTTGATGAGAGAGGTCATCTGAGAATAGCTAGACTGGTTTGAACTGACAGAAAGGCTACGGTAACTCAGATAACCACTTTGTACAATTGTAGTGAATAGAATAGCATCAAAATGCACAAAATGTCGAGCATTGAGGCAGATGGGCTACAACAGCAGAAGACCAGGTTGGGCACTTTATTAGGATCGTATTGTTTCAAATAAATTGCTCAGTGAGTTTATTTATATAGCATGTATATACATATAAATATACTTTCTATATAAATATAAGTATACTTTTCACAATCTGCTTTATTGCCAAGTATTCTTACACATCAAGGAATTTGTCTTGGTGACAGGAGCTTCCAGTGCACAAACAATACAACAAGACAGAAATGATAATAAAAAATAGAATACAAATTGAATAGAAAATATGAATATGTATAGACATTTACACAGTAAGAACATATATATATATATATATATATATATATATATATATATATATATATATATATATATATGTGTGTACAAATGCAAATACAATGCTAGAGAATGCATGGCAGAAGAGGTAGGGTATGTTGATAAATATAAATAGACTAAGCTGAGTATTGCACATAATTATTGTTCAGTGGGGCAGTTTTAGCTGTTCATGAGATGGATAGCCTAAGGAAAAAAAAAACTGTTCCTGTGCCTGACGGTTCTGGTGCTCAGTACTCTGTAACGCCTTGCAGAAGGCAACTGTTAAAAAGGTAGTGGGCTGGGAGAGTGGTGTCTAGAGTTTGTAGAGTACTGTTCTTGAAGGAAGGGGAGGGGGCAACTAATAATCCTCTCAACAGTTTGAACAGTCTTTTGTAGTCTTCTGCTATCCAATTTCGTAGCTGAACCAAATTAGACAGCTATTGAAGTGCAGAGGACAGACTCAATGGCTGCTGAGTAGAACTGTATCAGCAGCGCCTGTGGCAGGTTGAACTTCCTCAGCTGGCAAAAGAAGGACAACTTCTGCTGGGCCGGACAGACGGTAGTGGCCAGGATCCTGAATGACTTCACTCCTGCCACACTGCTGTTTAGAATGGTGAGAGGGGTCAATGTTGGGCTGTGCCTCCTAAAGTCTACTTTCAACTCCACTCTTTAGAGCATGTTCAGCTCCAGGTTGTTTTGACTGCACCAGTGAGCAAGCCGTTCATATTCCCTTCTGTATACAGACTCATCGTCATCTTGGATGAGGCCGATGACAGTAGTGTCATCTGAAAACTTCAGGAGCTTGACAGAGGGATCCTTGGCTGTACAGTCATTGGTATACAGGGAGAAGAGTAGTTGGGAGAGCACCAGTGCTGATCGTACATGTTCAGGAAGTGAATTTCCCTGTCTCACTAGCTGCAGCCTGTCTGTCAAAAGCTGGTGATCCACTGACAAATAGCCGTGGGAAAAGAGAGTTGGTGTAATTTAGTCCGGAGAGTAGCTGGGATGATGGTGTTGAAAGCAAACTGAAGTCCACAAGAAGGATCCTTGCAAATGTCCCTGATCTGTCCAGATGTTGCAGGATATGATGCAATCCCATGTTGACTGCATCATCCACAGACTTGTTTACTTGAGAAGCAAATGGAAGGGTATCTAGAAAGGGTCCAGTGATGGCTTTCAGGTGGGCCAACACCAGTCTCTCAAATGACTTCATGGCCACAGACGTCAGAGCAATGTCTCCTGTGATTTGGGGTTTCTTTGATACAGGAATGATGGTGGAGCTTTTGAAGCAGCAGGGAACTTCACACTGCTCCAGCGATCTATTGAAGATATGTGTGAAGATTGGGGCAGCTGGTCAGCACAGTGTGTGAAATACGTCTGGGCCCTGTGCACATCTCCTCTTCACAGATCTTAAATGCAGGTTGAGTATCAGGAGTGGGCAGGGGTTGCAGGAGTTGTTGATGGTTATGTGAAGTGAAGGTCAGAGCAGGTGTGGGGTGTGAGACTGGGCCTTTCAAATCTACAGTAAAACACATTCAAGTCTTCTTAAAGTTGTTTGTTCCCTGCAGTGTTGGAGGATGGTGTTTTGAAGTTAGTAAAGTCTTTCAGGCCTCTCCACACTGATGCAGGGTCGTTAGCTGAAAACTTTTATACTTTAAAATGTTAGAAAATGTAAACAAGTAACATGGTAAGGATTAATCTAATTAATTTTGCCACTGTAAAAATGAAAAGATTCTTGAAGAATCACTTGGTGTTCTATCCTTTTGTAAAGACAGTTCTCTTATGGAATACCTGCTCCAAGACAAATTGTTTGAGGCACTCGAATATATATTAAAGGCTGTTGAGTACATAATAGTATATTTGAGGCATTTTTAAAAGGGTTCTTAGAGGTTCTCCAAAGGGTTCCACGTTGTGTGTAATGAGGACTGCAATGAAGTCCAGCATTGCTCATCACATTTGCATCACATACACTGTACTATATTTAACTGGAACTCCTATGACAAAATGCTTCATAGGGGATACTGAAGCTAGTTCTCACACTGGAAAGTTGTCACAAGGGTTGTGTAACTATAAGGCTTAGCGTCACATGTACACAATTATAAACAGTGTATAGCAGTGGACAACTATATTATGAAGGTACATTTTAATATAAGGCTGAGTTCTCAAGACAAGTTTTTTTCTAATAAATAATATGATATGGCCATTGGCCTCATTTTTTATTGGGGCCAGTTATTTTTATGCATTATAATTTTATGCAATTCATTCATAAATCTTTTTTACACTGTAAAAAGTGGAAATGTGCAATTGTTACCTTAAGGATATTTTTCTACTTGATCTGCATTTCTTTTGTTGGTGTTTCCTCATGTAGTCAGATTGATTTATTGAATAATAGTTTTGATTTGAAAAAAGCCAATAAAGCAATGATGTCACCACATGAAGCATTTTTTTTTTACTAGGTTAGGCCTACCTGACACACACACACACACACACACACACACACACACACACACACACACACACACACAGATATATATATATATATATATATATATATATATATATATATATATATATATATATATATATATATATATATATATATATATATATAATAGAAGTCTAGTAGCTTAATATTCTGTAACATACATGTGACGCTAAGCCTTATAGTTCTGTTAAAATTATATAAATGTAATAAATTATAGTGTTTCGGAATTGTTTTACTGTTTCAATTGTATAATGGCAGGTTAGTACTGTCATCTATTGTGATAACGTGCCCTGCTATCAAGTCAGTATGTGTTTAAAGAACTGTATATTTTTTCCTGGGACACAACAGTTTAAATGTTCAATAGCTTTTGTGTAGCCAAGATATTAAGGTAACTAAATACATAGACTTTCAAAAATGAATATATATATATATATATATTCCTATTTGAACCAATGATTGGAATTGCCTATAACGTAAACGCACTAAATTGAGCATCCATCCTCCCATCCAGTGACTTAGTCATACGCATCCCACGTCTATGTGGATATAAGCGCTGTTTATTGTAGATCCTCCTCTGCTTTGACAAGCACATCGACAATGAACGTTCAGGTTATCAAACAGTAGCGCGTGCAAATCGTCCGCGTCTTGCAGAGCCAGACCTAAACCAAATATATACTTTTTTTTAGTTGGAGCTCGTTTCTGAACGGACCCTCCTCTCAGTTTTCACTGTTCTGAGACTAGCGTTGAAGAAGGAAGCAGAACACGGTTTTCGGCACCGGGACAGAGGATGCTGTTTTCTCTTCTTTGACCGTTCTTTCTTCAGTCTGATCCATATACGGTCACCTTATGGGTTATACAAGCAAACACATACTGACACGACACTTGTGTTCGTACCCAACACGAGTTTAAAAGAGGAATCCTTTTGTTCCTCTTTTGTCTCCCACGTGGAAGAAAGTGGATCTGTATTAGAGGTGAGAATATGCTCAAATGTTCCTGCTTTTGTTCTATTGTTTACGCTGTTGCCTTTATTTTGATATTGGGGTGAGTGTATCACTGTGCTTTATTTTGATATTGGGGTGAGTGTATCACTGTGCTTTATTTTGATATTGGGGTGAGTGTATCACTGTGCTTTATTCTGATATTGGGGTGAGTGTATCACTGTGCTTTATTTTGATATTGGGGTGAGTGTATCACTGTGCTTTATTTTGATATCGGAGTGTTTGTTTTTATCTTCGGGTTCTCGGTTGGGATGCTGAGCGAAGAATTGTTCATGAGGATTATTCAGTGATGTCTGATTAAGTTGCTCACCTAGATACAGTACACCGGCGTTCCGAGCAGCCGATTCTTTACTACAACGACCATTTAATATTCGGAAAAAGTACCATAGACGACATGGGTGCGCTGTTGACCCCTACTTTAGCTCTGTTTGTACCGCAGCATCACAATGTATCCAATTCAGAACTGTATTAATATTTAAAATAGGCTATAATATCTCTAAAACATAATATCAATATGTTTTATTACACAACTAAAACACGTAGTAGCCAAATGGACTTTGTTCAGACGACCTGAATAGAACACAATGATTTTAAAAATCAACTGCATAAATACAGTTTAATACAAATAGCCTATGTTCAAAGGGGAAATATTCATATAAACCCAAAGATTTCATAAGGCAGGTTCTCTGAACGAATTGGACAAATTATATTATACATACTGTATATATTATTTTATTTGTTTTATTTAAATATTTATTTCCACAGGAATTAATCTGCTGAACCAAAAATGTTTATCTGTCAGATTTAGTATTTAATCTCTGTGTTGGGTGCACTCAGCAGTCGTACTCACTTTCTATTTGACATACAAGCTATTTGTTTACAGTATGTCTGTAAAATATATCTTTGAACTAAACAAGGTGATGAAATTAGTCAGAAGTAAGCACTCGTTAAGTCCTGTTTTATTTGTTATTTGGAGCAGACACTCTTCTGCCAACAACAGAAGACTGAAGTGTTGTCAGTTGGCAAACCTTTGTGCCCTGGGAAATACCCCCATCCATCTCCTTATGACCACATGCAGTGATATCTCCATCTTTGTTTTCTCTGCAGTAAATTGGTATGTGGCCTCCCATAATAACCACATTAGACTGTTTGTGTGTTGTATAATTCTCCTTTCCTCTTCCTGTCACATGCATGTCACACGCACGTCACATTTGATCTATTTTGTGTATTGTCAATATATCACCACTAAACACCAATACAAAAAGTAAATATTTGTTCTGATGACATTTAAAATCTACTGCCTATACATGATAAATATTTTTAAATGGTAATTTTGCATGCAGAAATGAAGCCCATCTTTATATATTGTTCCTTAAAGGGATAGTTCACCCAAAAGTAAAATTCTCCCATTATTTACTCACTCTCATGCCATCGCTGATTTGTATGACTTTCTTTTTTCTGCTGAACACAAATGAAGATACATAAAAAAAAAAAAAATACAATCTCCACTTTCACTTTCAAATGTGAAACTAAACAGGCACCACATGTGACTTTCAGATGTGAAAGTGAAAGTGGAGATTTAAAGTAGAAAGTGACTTAAATATTGATCTGTTTCTAGCCCACACTTATCATATTGCTTTTGATTTTATGGATTTAACCACTGGAGTTGTATTACTTTTATGCCATAGGCTACTTAGAAACCATTGAGAGAAAAAAAAAAAAAAATCCAGACTAACAGTCTATCAACTTTGTTAGTTGCGATAGAGACCATATGTGTTTTAGTTTACTCTCAAAAGCAACTTGACTTTTCTCCTATTTTGAGGCTTTCCACATGATTACTTGTCTTGTTGAGACATGCATGTTTGCTGCCATCATTTAGACCAGGGGTTCTCAACGGGGGCGTTCAAAGAACGCCAGGGTGTGCTGAGAGCAAATTAGTAGATGGGGGGCATTATGTTACAAATGGGTTACAAATTTATCATAATAATCAAACCTATTGTCAAGTTTCTCTTTGCATTAAAACGTTTATCTAGACTTGGAGTATATCATTTGGTTCTCAATTATATGGGTTGGTACGCATTTGTACCATGGTTCATCTGATTTTGAAGTCAGTGACACATCTGAAGGATCTGTTTTATCAGCGTTAAATACACAGGTGGAGGCACAACCTCGGCTAATGCAACTGTATGGCTCTGGAGATGAATACGGTAAGGGAATGAAGTAGGGGGTCGTTCATCAAAAAAAGGTTAAGAACCACAGATCTAGACCCATCAATCAGACCTTGGGTGAACAGATGGACCCTCAATGAAAAGGACAAGAGGTTTCCTGATGATTTTCATTCCTGGATAACACTAACATTAATGATAATATTCACTGCCTGGCTTGCAAGAATTTGTGTGTATTTTAATGTGTTTGGGATTGCACTCCCACTCGACTGAATGTGTGAGCATGGGGATGTACGTTACAAGGTCTGTGTATTTGTGAGAGGGTTGGTGCGTTTCCATTTGCGATGTTTTGAGCAGGTACCCGAGGGGTTTTCTTGTAGTTTGTACTGTGTGTGTTGTTTGGACCTGTGGTTGATTTGTCATGTAGAATTATTGGTGCAGAACCTCGGCTACACACTACCTCATCTATAAGACCTCAGCACTTAGCAGTTGTCATCAATCTCCCTGATTGTTCTTTTACTTTGGTTAATGAAAACCAGACATGTCATTACTCCAATCCATTGTTGGAAAAATTATCTAAAATACAGAATAAACCTCTTTATTCTTCACATTTGAAATACTTTTTTGTTGATTGTATGGAAGCGAGTGAAGATGGATGCAGTGGGATTAGCTGTTTCATTGCTCAAAGAGTCTTTTCTTTGTCAAAAAATAAAAAATATAAAGGTGGGGGTGGGGGTGGGGGGGGGGGGGGGGTGTGGGGGGTCTAAAGGTTCAAACACAATAAGCAAGCCAAGTCGAGTATGGTGACCTCATTATGCAGGACATAAGAGATGGGCTGTTGGTCCAGACAGGGCAAGGCCAGATGGTCATTGGTTAAGTGACATCCAAGTTATACTGTGCTGTTGCTGGACCACAAGGACAAACACTTTATGCACAGAGCACATCAGAACTGGTGTATATACACCCACTGAACATTATGGTCCTAATAAAGTGCCCTACGTGGTCTTATGCTGTTGTAGCCCATTCGCTTCAAGGTTCAACATGTTGTGCATTCTGAGATGCTATTCTGCTCACTACAATTGTATAGAGTGGTTATCTGAGTTACCTAAACCATTCTCCATTGACTTCTCTCATCAACAAAGTTTTTCTGTCTGCAGAACTTCCTCTTAATGGATGGGTTTTGTTTTTGCCACCATTCTGAGTAAACTCTAGAGACTGTTGTGCTTGAAAATCCCAGAAGATCAGCAGTTACAGAAACACTCAAACCAGCCCATCTCACACCAAAAATAATGCCACGGTCGAAATCACCCCATTCTGATGGTTTATGTGAACATTAACTGAAGCTCCTGATCCGTATATGCATGATTTTATGTATTGCACTGCTGTCACACGATTGGCTGATTAGATAAATAAAGTGCTCAGTGAGTGTATACGTAAGGTGCCCCGCTTGGTGCCTGTCAGGCGGATTAGCATCAAGGGCTCATTAGGGTTAGGGCCACAGTTAGGGTAAGGGCTGTGTCAAACTGTCAGGTACAAAGTGGGGCACCTTCTCCCACCCATGGGCCATAACTGGTACAGCCTAGGAATCTATTGAGATAGAGGGGTTTTAGCAGTGCATGACAAGGCACAATAGGCAGCAGGTGCATCTCATCACACTTTGCCAACAGTGTTCCATTCTCCTGCACTTCCTCATTGCCACACACTCCTGGACATGGGCCAGTGAGAAGAGGGTCAGAGTGACAGTGATTGGAGAGTAGAAACATCCTCCATCACAATTGTTCGTGTGTGTGTGTGTCTCTTTACACATGCAAGTGTGAGAGTAAAGATGTGGTTACGAAAGTCTTTGAGCATGCAGAATTCAATTCAAGTAATTTTTAATTGTATAGTGCTTTTCACAACACACATCATTTCAAAGCAGCTTTACAGAAAATTATGCAATAACAGAAAATTAAGCTGTAATGTCATAGTCATAATTTTTTGGTTTGATAGAAATGTGATTGCAAATTGTGCCTTAAATAAATAAATAATATAATATGTGTATTTATATCCCCAGTGGCAAAGAACACAAAACTCCAGGCAATTTTGGTTAATAGAGAAAAATAACTTGGGAAAAACCAAGCTTAATGTGGGGGCAGTTCACCTCTGTATAAACAGCATGAATATAATGCCAGTATTAGCTATTTATTGGAATTATTTAGAACCCTGCTGCAAATATGGGTAACAGGATATGATGTCATGATCTAGGGCTTTTGATTTCAACAAATAATGGATAAATAACATAAAAATATTTAAGGAATAATTCACCCAAAAATTTTAATTCTGTAGTTATTTTTTATTTTTCAGGTTGAAATTTTTACGTCTGTTGCACGGTCATAAAAGCTATATGAAAAGCTTGTTCACAGTGGTATGTGTGTTTATTTTTTAGTACAGAACAATGTAAGTTCTTGTGTGAAACTAGGCGTGTAAAAAATATTGTATTGCATTGTATAATACGATATGACGCTCACAATACCATACCTTATGTATCATATGATACACAAACAAACACTAGTGTAATTAAAACCAAGCAGTGCAATATTGAGAGTTGCGGAACAGTCTCCTCCTCAGAGAGGCGGCACTGAGCGCTCACAGGAAAACAGAGCAACACACTTATAGTACATAGTCGAGAAGATAGCAAGCGCCAAGTACATTGCACTGTAGTGGTACAGCTACAGTGCAAGGGGGCATTGTAGGGGGCATCTCCCTCGCCCCTGGCAGCAGTTCTCCCACTCCAGGTGGTCGACCGGGAGCCCCTCCCCGCTTGTTGTTGGCGGTCTTCACTTTTGTCAGTTTAGCAGCTGGTAGGTGTCTACTCCCACCCCTGGCAGCGGCCATGGCCGCTCCAGGATGTCGGCTAGGAGCCCCTTCTCCCCTCGCGGTCGTTGGCCGTTCCTCTGCTTCCAGGCGGCCGGGCTCCTCCGTCCCCTGGAGATGGCCGCGGCAGCTCCGTTGGGTTGGATGGTAGTGGCGAGTAATTAATACTTAATTCACAGTAAGTCAGGACTGATATCGAAGATCAGTCTTAAAGTCAGCAGCATTAGTCAAAGTAGGATAATTAACAAATATTGCTTTTTATCCTGTTATTGGTGATGAGGAAATTACTTTAACCCATACTTCTTCAAGTCACACAATGTCAAATGCAATATGCTGCTTTTAAAATGGTATACAACACAGGGTATATTGTGTTTGTGTTACGTTGTTGAATGCAGACACACACAATAAAAGACTATCAAATGATCTAATAGACACTTACAAAAGAGGGACAAATACACAAGAATATAAAGTTGAACCAATACAATGTTCCAGAAGCATCTGAAACTGAAGTGTAACGAGCGATAGCAAGACAAATAGATCCAAATACAGAGGAACAGTTCAAAGGATTTATTTACATTAAATGTGAGCACTTACTGTGGATGTCAAGGATCCTGGCAGCGGGGAGAGATGACAGAGAAGCATGCTTGGTGTGGCCGCGCCCGGGGTAATCCATGAAGAGTGTGTTCGTAATGTGTTTGTGCATTGTGGAAGTCAGAAATAGATTAGTGGAATACTCAGTTGAAGCTTAGTGAGGTGCAGAAAAATGCCCAGCAGGGTAAGGCGATCTAGCTTCCGACATGCAGGTGAAGACAAGGGTGTGAAGACGTCACAATCAGCCCAGTTTATGTCTCACTTCAAAACTTAATCCATGAATTGCCCCGAATTTACCCTGCCGCTCACACTTTACCAAAGTTGTGTTGAGAAATATGTTTGAAGAGACAAAGACTGTTGTGCAATGAGCAGCCCTATTTATATCTGAAAAAAGTGCAGAATATAGTGCAGTCTATAATCATTTGGAAACTTTTTTGATTAGGCATCGATCCCAATTTACTGTATCAGTCATAAGCATGATTTAAACCAGATGAATATTGCATCATACTAAATTATTATTGAGAAACCCAGTGCAGTTTATTATTATAATATAATTCTGAATTAACATTATTTTCAGGATAAGATTTGTTAAAGATAAATTAAAATACTTCTGTCCAATTTACTTCACCCTAAACTGGGGTTTTTATTTGAAAATATTTTGTTTATTTCACCTTCACCAGGAACTTTTATTATGAAACAGGAAGTGCAATGTTTGTTTGACAGTTATGTTTAGCATCTTGTGAACCGGTGTCAAACTCTCCTTTTACTATTCCGCGTATGTAGATTTGTATAATAACTTTATAGCGGTTACTAATGTTTGGAATTGCACAAATGCTTGAACCTGCAGTACTTCACAATGCAGGTGAACTCTGCTAAAAGCACGAGCCCCCCGCAGCCTTTACGTGTACACACAGATCAGCGCGTCGCCAGTTCATTCTGAAGCACACACACAGACCATGTTTATCTGTATTAAATAGCAACATTTGACAGTTAAATAATAACATATGATCATATCTCCATTTTTTTGTTATTTTGATTCATTATACAGCCCTGAAGGATCATGAAATTGGTCTACCTGATGCACTATGAAACTTAATGGGCAAATAAAATGCTCATTAAAATCATCACGATTTTCATGACATTGTTGAATTTTATATCATCTGCACAATCATTGGGATTATATTGTGTGTATTCGATATGTCGCCCAGTCCTAGATAGTTGTATTGCCACTTTTCGTTGCCACTATTTTTAAAGAAATTAGACATACAGGCTTGTTCGCGTTAATGGGCTCTCCTCTCCGGGGCCGGATATAGGCATGGGCAAGGAGGGGCAATGCCCCCCCAAATGCCGTGACTGCCCCCCCAAACGTGATGGCATGCAAAGATCCCAAATTTAAAAAACATTTCAAGAAAAATTGTCAGAGTGAGCGCTCTCTGCTCTCTATCCCTCAAAGTAGCTACTGATTGGTAGATGGGAGGGCGTGGCCAGTCGCTTCACCGCTTGTGAACTGCTGAGCTTCACGTCTCAGTCAGTCACTGCAGAGCGGAGCACGCAGACACACTGTCGTCAGCTGAGCTCAGCCCCTGTTTTGAGTTTCCTTCGCCGTCAGTCACTGAAATTATTTGGTTACTCTTTCTGTAAAAGCGTGTTCTCATTCCCTCTATATCTCTCTATCGCTTTCTCTTGTAATTTGCACCGAGTGACGAGTTGAGTATGCGGCGATTTCTGGTTGCTAAAGCTAGCACTGGCAGCAGCAACGAGGCTGCTAGGGCATTAGCTGCAGCAGAGACTGAATCCCCTGTCGTTCCCAGCCCATCCGTGGCTGTTGCGGATGAATACAACATAGGCTTAAACACTGAAGCACCGTCACAACCCATAGCTCTGGTTTTCCCCAAACGTAATTTTGGCAAGAGCTCCCGCTCATTTTGCCCAGGTTGGTATCGTGGACGCATTTGTTAGAACTTTTGCGAAGAAAAGCAGACGACTGATGCTATAATGACTGATATAAGCCATGCTGTGTACAGAGCTAAAGAAATGAAAAAAAAATTTACAAAAAAAAGATTGAAATAAAAAACAAAAGGACAGACAGACAGACAGGAAGACAAACAGACAGACAGACAGACAGGAAGACAAACAGACAGACAGACAGGAAGACAAACAGACAGACAGGAAGACAAACAGACAGACAGACAGGAAGACAAACAGACAGACAGACAGGAAGGCAAACAGACAGACAGGAAGACAAACAGACAGACAGACAAAAAAAAAAAGACAAAAAAAAGAAAAAAAAAGATAAATGCAGCCTCAACAGGGCACAAGCCAGTGTCCTGTTTGTGCCGGTCCCAAGCCCGGGTAAATGCAGAGGGTAGTGTCAGGAAGGGCATCCAACATAAAACCTATAAGACAAATCAAATGGATCAAAGGAGCTGATAGATTAGAGCTGGGCGATATAGGATTTTTTCATTTCACAATATATTTTTTCATTTCTGGCCATATCGAGATATATCACAATATAAATCAAATCACTATATTTGTCAAATTTAAATGTTCCGTTAAATGACTTGCCCCCCCTGATATTCTAGCTGCACCCCCTAGTGCGGCCGGCTGAATCCGGCCCTGCGTAATCCAAATTGTTCCTACTCCTGAGCTGTTGAATGCGGCTTTGAAACCAAGTCCATTTGGACAGATTTTTCCAAACTTTCTGGCTGGAATTATGCAGTCGCCAGGAAAAACTCCTATTAGCCTAGAGTAACACATAATATATTCATCTGTTGCTGTCCGCTCCTTGTGTGAGTGTGGAGGAGCTACCTGAACCCCACCACCGACACAGAGAGCAGACGAGAGGACAGAAGCAGAGCGACTGGCTAAAATGTTCTTATGAAAGCAAACATGTAAAGCATGTAAACACAATGGGCAATATTGAGGGCAGCAAAAATGATCAAGGTCATGTCCATATATCGAACGATAAGTTGATATCGTAATTATCATGATAGGCCTAGTGCCAAGTCAGACCAATCAGTGGCAATATTTGGAAAGCTATTTTCTATGGATACAAGATGTATAAAAGTACAGCTCCTATCTACTTAAATGGGGAAAGACCAAAATCTCCAAAATTGTTGATCAAGATTATGATCAAAGAACATATTTCAAATCAGCAGTAAAATAGGACAATAACGGTATCATTAATTGCGCTTCTTTAGCTCATATCACACACAAAAAACTAAAAAAAAATTCAGGCTGGTTCAGCTAATGCGCATGCACGTGCTTGAGTTGACTGACAGGCTATGTCTGTATCCAAAAGATGATTAGATCTTTTACCTGTAAGGCAGAATTTAATTTTCTACATCTGCCATATTGAGCATTCCAATTTGAATACACTTCCTCATTTCATTTAACCGTTTACAAAGTTCTTTGTCTTGGACTAAATAGTCTCTGCCCTCGTGCACCTTAAATTAGAGAGAAGGAAGGTCATCACTAATGCCCCTCGACCCAGCACGGCCACTGGGCTCAAACCCCTTCAACGTGGCGCCTCAGGCTTCGCTCCACCCCACCCGCCAGTAGATCCAACGAGATTGTCCCCCTCGTGGCTTGCGCTCTCCAACCTGTCGCGATGGCGGACCATCTGAATGGCTACACGATCCAATGCGGCCAAACTTGAACCTGTGAGTACTGAACCGGGCTTTACACAGACTCCCATTCAAGATGCAGACACGAAAATGCATTCTAGCGAGCGACCGACATCAAGATTGGTTCCCAGACCCTTTCTGCCATTTGCGCTCGAAGGTCGGTCATACCAGTTAACAATTACTATTGTTATCAATACAGTTCGCCCTGCAGCGGTTCTGCCCATTGATCCAGGGCAAGCACGTGTTGGTTCGGACAGATAACATGGCAACAGTGACAGGCACAAGCGGAGGTTGTATGTCACAACTCGCATGCCGTCTCCTCCTGGAGACTCCAACCTCAGGTGGTCCATCTGATTTGGAGTCGATTCGGACAGGCACAGATAGACCTGTTCGCTTTTCCAGAATCCTCCCACTGCCCGCTTTGGTACGCCCTGACCGAGGCACCTCTTGGTATAGACACGCTGGCCCCCTGGATTGTTGCAAATATGCCTTTCCCCCAGTGAGCCTACTTGCACAGACCTGTGCAAGGTCAGGGAGGATGAGGAGCAGGTCATCCTAATAGCACCCTCCTGGCCCACCCAAACTGGGTTCCTGGACCTCACGCTCCTCGCGTCAGCCCCCTTCTGGCAAAATCCCCTAAGGAAGGAACTTCTTCCTCTGGAATCTCCATGTCTGGCCCCTGGATGGGACACGGAAGTCCTAAGTGGCCTAGAGGGACAACTTGGCCCACAAGTGGCCTACGAAATGCAAATATACACTTCACCTGGTACATCTCCTTCTCACTGTCATCAGCAAGATCCGAGAGGACAAGGAAATGGATCTGTTGGTTGCGCAAAAATTACCCAACTATCAACGGTTTCCAGAAATGATGGAGATATTAGATGGCCCCCAGTGGGAAATACCAGTGAGAAGGGATTTGCTCTCTCAAGTGTCCTTGAATGGAGTACAGCGAACAAGCCTGAATTTGCTCAGTCTGTAATAAAACACTCCTCTATGCACTAAAATGGCATGTGTTTGCGGATTGGTGCTCTTCACACAGCAAAGGCCCAGTGAATTGAACCATAACAGAGGTCCTTAAATTCCTTGAAGAGCATTTAAGGTTTATGTAGTGATCATCTCATTTCACACCCCAGAGGCTGGATCCTTTATAGGCAGACATGATCTGATCATAAAGATCCTTTGGGGAGCGAGGTGCTTTTGTGGCATAAAAGCGCATTCAACTCGAGGCATGGCCTCCTCATGGGCATGGACAAACAGTGTTTCACTACAGGATATATGCTTTGCAGTAGGATGGTCTTCTCATAAATACTTCGCAAGGTTTTATATCCTAGATATGGTGCCCATCGCTTTGCTAGTCCTCTCTGTCTAGACTAGAGAGTTTACTATTCCAACACCCAGCTGGTGAGCCCGGGCTCCTTATTATATGGCAGGCTATATGTTATAATTTTAATACAGCCGCGTGTGTAGGCATCTGTCCAGTTTACTCTAGAAGTAGTAGAAGTCACACGCTTTCAATACAATATACCTCCCTTCCTACCTCTGGCTATGAAAGGGTTAAATTATTTTTGTGTATTATATACTCTTATATAATATATATACTTTATATTAAGATTAACTTCCCGTCTGGTTTTCACCATGTGACCTGATGGGCCTGTGACCTCATATACATATTCTTCAAGTGTTTATACCCTGATCCCTTTGTTCATGCCAAATATGCTGATACCAAATCTGCCATAGTCGGACATACTTCCTGTTTGCCATTTTGAATTTAATTGAAAACCTCCTTTTCTAACTCCTCCTAGGCTGTAAGCCTGATTTACACAAAATTTGTTGTGTATCATCTAGGGACACTCCCGACAAATAGTTGTCAGAAGATTTTTGATAGACTAAATAGATAGAATAGTGCGCCAACAAATTTGATGGCAAGTCGCCAAAAAGCATCTGAAGCTGTATCTGCAATGCTTTGCCATATTTTCATGAAACTTTGATTGAGTCATAATGACCACACCTTGAACTCACCATGCAAATTCGGTGACTGTGCCACCTATTGGTCAAAATGGATAAATAATTATATTTTAATACCTATGATACCTATTAATATGCATATCAATATCAAACCTATTTTATTACCTATGATTTTATGCTGCTTTCGTAGTCATAATCAGTGATGTCTAATGACACTTTAGTACATGCCATACATTGGAATGCTTGGCCCTGCAATTTCTGCTTGCATATATATTTGTAGATGTTATTCATATTTCTTCTCATCTTAATATTTTCCTTTTTTTAAACAGCTTTTGGACCATAAGGTTAAAAGTTACCAAACATTGCATGCAGGTTATTTCTGTGGCTAAAGTGTGAAATCAGAGCACAGTGCTGTTTATACATTAAAAACACTCTCCACTTATTAAGAATTAATTTGTGGAATAACTTCAGACCCCACAGCAAATATGGGTAACAGGATATGATGTCAATATTGTCACATCATCTGCTGTCTCTTCTCCTAGCCAGTTCACACAATCTTCTTCCCCTGAATACTAATCCCTCACTGGACTACAACTCCCATCATGCATTGCCTTCCGCCATTATCTCTCACACCTGTTCATTATTGCTCTGTTGCATGGGGGCGCGTGGTCATGTGTCGGTCTGCAGGAGAGAGAGAGCGGTAAGCCTCGTCACCTGGTTCACAATTAACCCTAACACCTGTCTCTTGTAACAGTGATGCAGAGGGAGACCAAAAAGGGACCCCAGAGCGTCACTGGGGAAGAGAGAGTGACCTGAAGGCTCAAAAACCACTCTCCGAAATAGTTTTATTGTTTGGAGTGCTTTAATTTATTTAAGAACGTTTTCTTTTGTTATTGACGGTTACCGTCGAGTGTGTGTGAAAAGGAGAATAAAAGACTGACCTTGAACCTGCATCGTTGTCTCCTGACTCCTCCATTGCCCACAAACTAAGATCTCATTACAGTGGTGCAGAGAACCAGGCTTTGGAGGAGAACGCTGCTATGTAGTCTTCACTGCTGGGCGAAGTCTTCAAGACTCTCACCAGCATCGAGCTGTCACAACACCATACCCTCATGGAGGTACACCTGGAGCCTGATCGCCAGGGAGGGGGCTGACGCTGCAACCTCCTCGGAGCCCGTCTCACCTGTGGCTCTCACGAAAATGGGGCCAAACGATGATCCGGAGGCCTTTCTCGACCTCTTTGAGAAAACCGTTTGAAAAAATTGAGGTTTGGAGATGGCTTCCCGATCAGTGGGCGGCCCATCTGTTGCCCCTGCTTTCCAGGGAGGCGCAGCTGGCAGCAAAACAACTCCCCGCCATCAGCCTCCTGGAATACAATCACCTGAAGAAGGCCATCCAGCAACGGGTCGGTCAGACCCCGGAGCAAAGTCAGCAGCTCTTCCACTCGTTAAACTTCAGGAAGGACGGCCGCCCATTCGCTTTTGCAAGGAAGTGGTCGATCTGGTGGTACTGTAGAAGTTTGTCCCCCAACTTCCCCGAGGCATGTCCGAGTGGGTCCAGTGCCATCGTCCAGGCGTCATTGGACAGAGCCATCCTGCTGAAAGAGGACTACATGGCGGCTTTCCCCTACCCCCCATTCCCCTCACTCCCGCCCAGTTCTGGCTCCTCAGAGGTGTGGAGGCCCACCCAGACCCTGCCCCAGATCCAGAGGACCCTTCCCCTTGTCTGTCTCTCCCACCCCCCCATCTCTCTCCGCTATCTCCCCCCAAGTTTGACGAGACCACCCCACAAGTGCGGAAGGAAGACCTGGGCCGGTTTGCTGGAGCTGCGGGGAAACTGTACACAACCAGGAGTGGTGTCCAGTAATGGAGGTGGGGGGGGACACTGGTCCGGATCCCCGACGCTCCACAGGCTGCCCCCGATCGGGCAGGGGCATATCGTATCATATAGCTTTGGTGGATACAGATTGTTCTCAAACCTCGATTCACCAACGCTTGGTGCGGTGTGTGCATGGTGACATTCACCATTATCCAGTGGTTACCATTGAGATCCTATTCAGGGAAAAAAGGCATAGAATCGAGGCTACAGTTAATTCCCGCCTCACCCATCCACTAATTTTGGGCCCGGTTTTAAAAATCTATTGAGGATTTGTCCTGTAAATTTGTGGGGCGGGGTGTGATGTGTGATACTATGGCTGGTGAGGCGGTGCCAGGGCCACCAACGGCAGCTCCGCATCAGGATGACGCAGATGGGGGGATTTCCGTACTCAGGGGCTTCCCCGAGGGGGATTTCCCTCTGGAGCAGTCGCGTGATAAGTCCCTCAAGCACGCCTTTGATCAAGTGAAAGTAAATGATGGTCAACAGCTTCAGCCTGGTGTTGCACTCACATACCCGTAATTTATTTATTATTAAAGAGCGGTTGTATCGAATGATGCAGAACACTCAAACTAAAGAGACTACAACTCAGCTTTTAGTACCGAAGAGCCATCGGAAAACACTCTTCCAGAATGCTCACTATAATCCAATGGCTTGTGAATTAATCATTAGGCATTAAGTTGATTCACACCAGTGTTTACCACCCGCAAACTGATGAGTCAAACGATTTAATATGACCTTAAAAAATATGATTCGCAAGTTCATACATGAAGATGCTAAAAACTAGCTCGAACCCCTGCTGCTTGAAGTACTAGAGGTCCCACTAGCCTCCCCCAGTTTTTTCCCAATTGAGCAGCTGTATGGGCGTCGGCCACGCTGCATGTTTGACATCATACGGGAAGCTTGGGAGGTAGGACCTTTGAATAGAAAAGTCTAATTCAATATGTTCTTTACCTTAGAGCAAAACTTCACTCTTTGGGGCAGGTAACACAGGAGAAGCGCAAGAACATCAACGGCGACTGTACGACTGGGGCTCTCCACTACGGGAATTTGCACAAGGAGATAAAGTGCTTTTGTTACTTCCCACCTCAAGCTCCAAATTACTCGCCAAGTGGCAAGGAATCTTTGAGGTCACACGACTAGTCGGAGATCTCGATTATGAGGTTAGCTGAACAGATAGGGGAGGGGCACGTCAAACATAACACCTCAACCTCCTCAAACAATGGAGGGAGGCGGTACATGTAGCCCTGGCACGGTAGTTCTGGAGAGGGCGGAGCTCGGGACAGAGGTATTCCCCAATTCAAGTTAATTCACCCCGGTCCCTTGTGGAGACCACCTATCACTGTTGCAGCTTACAGATATTGCCAGGTTGCAAGCGAAATTCGTGGATGTGTTTTCACCCCTACCCGGATATACGAACCTCATAGAGCACCATATTGAGACCACCCTGGGTTTGGTGG
The DNA here is from genome assembly GCA_032164185.1 of Moxostoma hubbsi. Lineage (NCBI taxonomy): Eukaryota > Metazoa > Chordata > Actinopteri > Cypriniformes > Catostomidae > Moxostoma > Moxostoma hubbsi. The sequence continues at coordinate 23,617,908 of JAVLUX010000010.1, forward strand.
TTCGTAGCCGCCCCTATCGTCTTCCTGAACACAAGAAAAAGATTGTTCAGGAAGAATTAGAGGCAATGCTCGAAATAATACAAGAGTCGCACAGCGATTGGGCCAGCCCGGTAGATCTGGTACCGAAGAGCAACGGCTCGGTCTGTTTCTGTGTCGACTACCAGAAAGTGAACACGGTGTCCAAATTTTACGCTTATCAAATGCCTCGAATTGACGAGTTACTCGATCGGTTTGGCGTGGGTCAATATTTCTCAATGCTGGAGTTAACAAAGGGTTATTGGCAGATTCCTGTAACACCAATGTCCTGAGAAAAGATGGCTTTTTCCACTCTGTTCGGACACCAATTTGTGACACTTCCGTACATGCCCATTATCTGTGTATTTAAGCCCTGGGTTTCTACCATTCTGTGCGGAGTCTTGCCAGATCTTTCTTAGTCTGCATTTCTGAGTGTTTATTCCTGTTCGCCTGTTTGGATTTTTGACCTGTGTCTGTTTATTGTGAATTTTGCCTCTGTGTTCTCCTTTTTGGATTTGTCTGCCTCGCTGGACTGTTTTCTGGTTTTGAGCTTTTGCCTGCTTGATCTCTCTATTAAACCTGCAGTTGGATCCTACATCTGCCTCACAATCTGGTTCATTACAAATATCTAGGGCTTCTGTTTTCAATAAGCTATACATGGTAAATAATAAACATAAAAATATAAAAGCAATACTTCACTCAAAAATGAAAATTATTTAAAAATGTACTCATCCCAAGCCCATATGACAGAATTTATCTTTTTGGGTTATCTGTTACTTTAAAAAGCACTCTTTACTCCCACAACACTTGAAACCATGATGTGTTATTTATGTCCTCTGTTTTTAAAACATCTGTTCACTTTTAGAATTCACAGGTCAGAGTACGCCAAGCTTGAACTTTGGAATACACGCAAAGATTTTTCTTTGCATATGCTTGCATTTCCATTCTACATATTCACATGCATATGAAAAGAAGGAAAAGGAGCATAAAGTCTTTTGTGACTGCACCTAATACATCTACAGTATGTTTTGAAGTTTCTTCTTTTTTGGTTTATTGGTAAAACATTTTGAATCTTCTTATTTAGTCCAGAACTGATCTGCATGAAATTTAGAATGCTTGTTCTGTTGACTTACGTCATACTTAAATGCAAATGAATAGTTGAAAGGATAATGACAATTTTACTTGGAAATGAAAATTTCTGTATTCAAGTTATCCTACAAACATGTTTATCTTACAAATGAAATGGGGTCAAACTGCCTGACAAGTTACTGGAAAGTAAGAGCACATAATAAACCGCTGATGTAGTGCTACATTTCATGGATGTGGTCACAAGGGTGTAGCTTCTAGAGCAAACTGAATTTGCTCTATGTTTCCTGAAACAATCTTTTGCTAAAACTTTGCTTAAGTTGTTTAAACAAAACATAACAATGACCAATACGTCATTGCTTCTGACAAGACATTTTCCCACCTCTTACTGTAAATGCACATTATACAGAAACATATTTATCTCTTTTTGGTTTGGAACTGCTTGCAGCTATATTATTTTATCAAAGTTTATCCTGCATTGTGGAGGCTAAAAGGTCTATCTTATTCAAATGATTATACAAACACTTGACCTGTTTAAATATTCTCTAATGGTCTTTCACTGTATTGTAGCAAAACCTAACAGTATCTAAGTTTGCCAAACCATGCGCCATTATGTGTCCTGTAGTTGTCAACCGTCATTTTTATTTTGACACTTTTTCTAGTTGTGCTGAACCAAGTGTCTTGTACAAGAAAGCTTGGAAACATATCATGAATTAGGCAGATGATGATATGTGTCAGCTGTGGCTGCAGTCCACTCAGTTTTGTGAAACACAGCTCAATAAAACCATAATGGGAACAAAGGCTTAGATGTTTTCACCTTTGATGAGATAAGTAGGATTTTGTCAACTGTGAATTTGCCACTGTTTGAGTGGCATTTTCATTAGTCTAGACGAAATAATCTGATCATTATTTTGTTCAAGATTAATCTATTTTATTGGCCCACTGGAGGTCTTATTCAATTGGATCTTTTGCACAATATGAAACTCATTTAAGATTTTGTGTTGGCTGGTAAAATGATTGATTGGATTTATAGGAGTATTTCACAACTAAGTAATGATTTGTGATGATTATGTATGTCTTTATCAGTTACAATGTATTTGTTCTGATTCTGTATTTATGTACAATGCAAATGTGCATTTGTGTATATTAGCAGGTTGTAAAGGAATTCATGGAAAGGAGGGGATGAGAACCGGCTTGACAAAACAAATAATATTTTAATGAAGAACTTAAAACGACAAACACAGTTGCCCCTCCCTCCCTCTCTCTCTCTCTCTCTCTCTCTCTCTCTCTCTCTCTCTCTCTCTCTCTCTTCACCGTCCGCCTTTATCCCTCTTGGAGGCTTGATTAGCCTGATACGGGACCGGGTGTGTAAAATCAGGACCTGGCCCCGCTCTCCATCCTGTCACATTGGTTAATGAGTGAGGGTGGTTGGCTGTCAATGTGACACAAATAGACAAGAAAGAGTGTGAACACATGAGGGGTAATCTCTACATATGTGCCTCCGGATCTTATGCTGAAGTGTATGCTGTTACAATATGTTTCAATAATCAGTGTCAACTTGTATTGAAGCAAATGATTTGCACATCTGGGTCAACATTTCTGTGTTATTAGAATTTCTATGCAACTAAAATGTTTTTTTGGGGGGGGGGCTCATTGATATGAGCTATGTCTGAAATGGCTCACTTGTTCACTCTTTCACTATTTTCTATATAGTGGATGTCTGTGAGTGCCATATATCAGGCAAGGAGTGAACGAAATGAGTGAGTGAATTCAGCTTGTGTCGAAGAGCGCCGAATAGGCCTCTGATCTATGAAAAAATGCCAGTGAGAAGTTGGCAGACAGTATTTGCATACCCCGCCCCCAGACATACGGGTATAAAAGCGGGGAAATCGAGTTCATTTAGAAATTTTCTTCAGAGCCGATGGTTGTACTGCAGTGAGCTGCGAGTCACACACCCGTTCCTGTTCCTCTGACGCTCTGTCTGCTGTTGGATCTACGGCACATTACAGCTTCTTTGGGCCAGCATGCCCAGGCTGAGGCTGACGCCCAGATGGCCGACATGCTTTCCCGGGCCGCTGCCAACGTGGGCTTGGACTGGAACCCTCCGTCCTCCCCACAGCCATCGCGGTTGGATGACTCGTTCCTGGGGTCTGGGCGCCGCTCACAGCCCACAGCCCATGGTCACGTTTTTCCCGGAGGTGCATAATGAGCTGACGTGATCGTGGAGAGCACCCCTCTTCACCCGTCACAAAGCCACTCTCTCATCCGCTCTCGCTACCCTCAATGGCGGAGCGGCCCATGGGTACACGGCGATTCCCCAGGTGGATAAGGCGGAGCGGCCCACGGGTACACGGCGATTCCCCAGGTGGATAAGGCTGTTGCGCTCCACCTGTGACCCTACCACCTGGCGGGGTCGCCCTGTGCTCCCATCCAAGGCCTGTAGGACAACATCCTCGCTGACCACGAAAATCTACAGCACCTCCAGACATGCCGCTTCCGCCCTGCACGCCATGGCCCTCCCGCAAGTCCACCAGGTCAAGGCGCTCAAAGATCTGCATGGGGGTAGCCCTGATACCAATGTGTTGCAGGAACTGCGCTCAGCGACCGACCTTGCCCTCTGAGCCACGAAGGTCACAGCACAGTCACTCAGCCAGGCGATGGCCACGCTCGTGGTCCAGGAACGTCATCTGTGGCTGAACTTGGTCGAGATGCGTGAGACCGACAAGGCTCGCTTTCTCAACGCCCCTGTCTCCCAGTTCGGCCTCTTCGGTGACACTGTCGAGGACTTCGCCCAGCAGTTCTCCATGGTGAAGAAGCAGGCGGAGGCCTTATCTCACATCCTGCCCTGCCGCAAGCCTGCCTCCATGGGCCATGCCCCATTTGCCCGCCAAGGGTGTCCTCCTGCAGCTAAAAATCACCCTGCTCTGCCTCAACCTGGGCCCAGCTCTCAGCCGATGCCCCCTGTCTAAAGGACCCCCTCGAGGACCCGGAAGGCTCCCAGGCGCTCCTGAGACGCTCTACCCAGAGCCCGAGATGTTAGCTCCGGAGCTGGTAAGACCACTCCGTCCCCCGGCAGGAGAATTTTCAACCGGGCTTTGCTCAAACTCCCGTTCAAAATGCTCACGCAAAAACACATCTTAACTTGCATCTGGCATCTAGATTGGTTTGCAGCGGTAGACCTGAAGGACGCGTACTTCCACGTCTCAATTCTGCCTCGACACCTACCCTTTCTACGGTTCACGTTCTACGGTCAGGCGTATCAGTACAAAGTCCTACCCTTCGGCATATCTCTTTACCCTCACGAAAGTCACAGAGGCAACTCTTGCCCTACTCCGAGAAGCCGGCATTCGCTTACACAATTACCTCGATGACTGGCTTATTCTGGCCCACTCACGAGAGTTACTATGCACTCACAGAGACCAGGTGCCAGGCAACTCAGCCGCCTGGGGCTTCAGGTCAACTGGGAAAAGAGCAAGCTCACCCCGGTTCAGAGCATCTCTTTTCTCTTGGTCCCTTTAAAACTCTCCCAGAGGCTCCTGGGTCATATGCTTCAGCACTGGATTCAGACTCGAGTCCCGAGGCTTTCTACGGGCAGGAGTACCCTTGCAGCAGGTGTCCCGACACGTCTTGGTCACCACCAACGCCTCCAGATTGGGTTGGGGTGCTGGGTGCAACGGGTACGTAGCTGCGGGCCATTGGACAGGGGCCCTGCTGCGCTGGCATATCAATTGCCTAGAGTTGTTGGCTGTTTTTCTTGCCCTGTGGAAGTTCCTCCCGTTAGCTCTGGACAAACATGTCCTAGTCAGGTCAGACAGCACCACCGTGGTAGCATACATAAATTGCCAAGGCGGCATATGTTCCCGCCAAATGTCACGACTTGCCCGTTGTCTCCTCCTACTCAAGTCACTGCATGCCACTCACATCCCCGGCAACCTCAATGTGGTAGCGGACATGCTGTCACGACAACGCTTGCCCAGCGGAGAGTGGAGGCTTCACCCCCAGTCGGTCCAGCTGATCTGGGAATGGTTCAGAAAGGCCCAGGTAGACCTGTTTACCTCCCAAGAAACCTCCCACAGCCCACTCTGGTATGCCCAAACAGAGGCTCCCCTTGGGGCAGACGTACTGGCACACAGCTGGCATGCGGGGCTGCGCAAGTACGCATTTCCCCAGTGAGCCTTCTTGCACAGGTGCTGTGCAAGGTCAGGGAGGACGAGGAACAAGTCACCCTGGTGGCTCCTTATTGGCCTACTCGGGCCTGGTTCTCAGACCTCGTACTCCTCACAACAGCCCCTCCCTGGCGAATTCCCCTGAGGAAGGACCTTCTTTCTCAGGGACAGGGCACGCTCTGGCACCCGCACCCAGACATTTGGAACCTCCATATCTGGCCCCTGGACAGGACACAGAAGATCTAGCTGGTCTACCACCTGCCGTCGTAGACACAATCAGCCAAGCCAGAGCCCCTTCTACCTGGCATCTTTACGCCCTGAAGTGGCGCCTGTTCGCAAATTGGTGTTCTTCCCGGGCTGAAGACCCACACAGGTGCGCAGTTAGGTCAGTGCTCTTATTTCTGCAAGAGAGGCTGGAAGGGAGGCTGTCCCCATCCACCCTAAAGGTGTATGTTGCTGCAATCGTTGCCCACCACGACGCAGTAGATGGCAATTCTTTGGGTAAGCACAACTTTATCAGGTTCCTAGAGGCAAGTAGAGGTTGAATCCCTCCAGGCCAAGCCTTTTCCCCTCCTGGGATCTCTCAGTGGTCCTCACGGGCCTCCAGAGACATCCCTTCGATCCTCTAGAATCATTTGGACTCGGGGCCCTCTCTCTAAAGACGGCCCTGCTGATCGCGCTTGCCTCCATCAAGAGGGTCGGGGACCTACAAGCGTTCTCTGTTAGCGACACTTGCCTGGAGTTCGGTCCGGCAGACACATATGTTATCCTAAGACTGCGACCGGGCTACGTCCCCAAGGTTCCTACCATTTCCTTTAGAGACCAGGTAGTGAACCTGCAAGCGCTGCCCTGGGAAGAGGCAGACCCAGCCCCTTCGTTGCTGTGTCCGATACATGCTTTGTGTACCTACTTGGACTGCACGCAGAGCTTTAGATGTTCTGAGCAGCTCTTTGTCTACTTTGGCGGACAGCAGAAAGGGAATGCTGTCTCCAAACAGAGGCTTTCCCATTGGGTCGTGGATGCCATTTCATTGGCCTATCACACCGTGGACGTGCCCCCCCCCTTGCGGGTCCGAGCACACACAACAAGGAGTGTTGCGTCCTCGTGGGCACTAGAGAGGGGCACCTCCCTGGCAGACATATGTAGAGGAGCGGGTTGGGCAACACCTAATACCTTTGCGAGATTCTTCAATCTCCGGGGTGAGTCAGTATTGTCCCGTTTACTTAGTTCCGAGCCGGTAGAACTCGGTAACATGCTGACTGTCTGGCCTGGTGGATCACTTGCACCAGGCTCCCTTTCCCTCGGATGAGCTTAAACTGTGTGCTTTCTCTCCCTGGAGATCCCACTCATTCGGATCCCTGGATGATTCCTCCCTAGCCCTGTGGGTCTGCAGTTCAGCGGAACTCGCCGACCCAATCCACTACGGGTACTTAATCTACCCTGTACTGGAATAGGTGCTCCACAGGCTGGACTCCTACGTGGACTCCCCCTGTGTGTATTATCCACGGTACGGTCCCCTTACGAGTGGACCCGCATCTCCCTTAGGCAGTTCCAGCTGAACTCTGGTCGCTGTGTTGTAGCAACTCCCCCCTCTAACGATGTTGGACATGTCCACATGATGCCTGGAAAACCCATGTGATGTATTCACCACTCTTACCTCCCCTTCAGGGCAGGGGTGGTCTCCGCAGGGTCTTTTCCCTCTGAAAGAATAGGGAACTGGGTAAGACCCCCTTCCCTCGATGCGTGTAAGGCCACCGGCCATTCTTGCTCTATGCGAGAAACATATAGAGAAAAGAGGCCCAGCCAGGCTATGCCCGTTCCCAGGTTGGCAAGCGTCACCTTGTTCCACTGCCTAGGGTAACCAGAAGGATTCCGGCGACTTTTTTGGGGCTTTGGGGAAGGATACGTGCAGTCTGACACAGCTGGTCGCCTCTGCACGTGAAATACCTGCCCGCTCCTGTGTCAGCAGTACACATACACGGCTCAGTGCATGGCGTGATTTAAATTGGACCCCTAGTGTCACTTCTTTGACACAACATCGAAGTGAGCGACAGACGGGGAACGTCTAGGTTACGTATGTAACCTCTGTTCCCTGATGGAGGGAACGAGACGTTGTGTCCCACATCGCTGAGCCGAGCCACTGTAGTGGCCGGACCATTTCCGGCTCCTCAGAAAAATCCTGAATGAACTCGACGTATTTGCCCGGTTTTATACCTGTATGTCCAGGGGCGGGTTATGCAAATACTGTCTGCCAACTTCTCATTGGCCTTTTTTCATAGATCAGAGGCATATTTGGTGCTCAAGAGAGACCCCTAGTGTCGCTTCTTCAACACAACGTCTCGTTCCCTCCAGCAGGGAACGGAGGTTACATAAGTAACCTAGATGTTATCTATATAAATAAATAAGAAATAGTTCAATATATCTGTATGATTTTGGATTGCTATATTCTATCATGTTATTTTAACTCAAGATTTGATATGTCAGTGTGACATAGCCAGTGTGAAAGAAAACATTTCAGGAATGACATGAAGCTGTAAACTGGCGTCTCTCGCACTCCCTCACTTTCTCGCTCACCCACTTGCACTCTCTCTCCCTGCACGTCAGTCCTCCACGCATTGGATTATGGGCAAGATGGGCAGCTGCTTATCCTTGGCAGGCCTAAATGAACAAACTTCTCCCGAACTTTCATTTGGAACTTTTTTTGGTATTGCTAGTGGCTCAGAAATTACACACTTTACTAGGGCTGTCACGATTATAAAAGTGTGTGTATCTTCATAGAAAATAATTGTTTCGCCATGCTGACCACTAGACGCGTCCTTTGTGCAACCGTTTTTTACATTTAGAATTGTTTTTATGTCTGTGTGTAAGTATTTTCCCACCTGCATGTTTAGATGGATACTTGCCTGACAGGGGTTGCAGATGTAATTGTGTATATATATATATATATATATATATATATATACATATATACATACATACATATATATATATATATACAGTACTGTGCAAAAAATGTTGCATAGTGAGGATGTCTTCAAAATAATGAAATAAATAGTTTTCATTCATCAGTTAATGTCATACAAAGTTTAGTAAACAGAAACAAGCTAAATCAATATTCAGTGTGACCACATTTGCCTTTAAAACAGCACCAATTCTCCTAGGTACACCTGGACATAGTTTTTCTTGGTTGTTGGCAGATAGGATGTTGCAAGCTTCTTCGCCACATTGCTTCTATCTCTTTATGTAATCTCAGACAGACATGATGTTCAGTGGGGGGCTTTGTGGGGGCCATGACATCTGTTGTAGGGCTCCCTGTTCTTCTATTCTAATCTTTTCTATTTGCAAAAGTAAAGTTTGGGAGTCTAACATTTGTATTTCCTATTGACACACTAAAGCTGAAGATATGACAAATGCTTTTGAGAATCAACAGACTTTACTATATATTAGAGATGCACCGATTGCAATTTTCTTGGCCGATTCCAATTTCCGATTTTTTTCCAAGTGTGACATGCCGATACCGATTTTTAAGATTCCGATTTTCTTTCAAAGAACTATTGACCGCATATACAAACAAAATCTACCTTTCTTCAATGCAAAATTTAATTTTCATAATAAAATAAATTATTAAACATTACAATTTCCCCCAAACAAAGTTACAGGATCTTCTCTGACTTCTGATATATAAAGTGCTCTATGACTGGAAAGAGGTAGAAATAACAATTAACTGCAAATGAGTTGCTTTATATAACAAAACAGATGTCATTTTCCACAATTTTTATAAATGGACCTTTTTCTATTTTTTACTCGTCTAACAAAACAATTCCAAATATTACAAGCCTATGAACAAAACTGAAGTGTCCAATACGCTCAACATTGACATTAAGCTTACGTTAGATACCAAATATCAGAGGTAAAACTGATTGCTGCTTCAGGATCGGCTTGTAACCACACCTGTCGTCACTCACCCCCGTTTTTCCCGGGAGTCTCCCGTATTTCACACCCATCTCCCACCGCCCTCCCGTTTTGTTATTTCTCCCGGGAAACTCCCGTAATTTGTATGGCCCAAACCACGTTATATGAATAATCACATCAATATATTATTCCAAGGTTGTCCAGTTGCCAGATCTTGTATGAAACGCATCCTACTCACACAATCGACGCACCATACACATTTCTGCTTGTAGTAGACGCGAGAAGTTCTATGGAGAACGGTTGGTCATCCAGGGCCATGAATTCCATAATTTTCCTCGTAATTCCTTTGGTCTTTTTGCTTCTCATACCAAGGAAAGATAGGAGAGGATGCTGACTTGTGGCTGGCTCTGAGCTCTGGCTAGCTTTATCCGCTTAACTTTTTTAGCTTCTTTTTTAAAAGCGGTATTTTCAGCTGGGTGAGGGTGTTTTAAGTGTCTAATTAGGTTTGTTGTTCCAAACGTTATCGTGGTGGTTCCCCCACGGTTTACTTTAGCCTTACAAATATTACAAATTGCGAACTTTATGTATTTTTCACTCACAGTGAAGATCTTCCACGCCAATGTCATGTTTCCATGCGGCTGTGACGTTATTGCCTGCGCTACTGGCAACAAAACGGACCGGCTCGGATTCGGAAAGACGTGAGACTGACCGGCCGGTTACCGGTCCGACCCGAGCATGCGGAAAACCGGCTGATTCAGGTCCCTGGCTGGTCGATCGGTGCATCTCTACTATATATATAAATAAATATAGTCCGAAGTTTACATACACTTAGGTTGAAGTCATTAAAACAAATTTTTTAACCACTCCACAGATTTTATATTAGCAAACAATAGTTTTTGCAAGTCATTTAGAACATCTACTTTGTGCATGACACAAGTAATTTTTCCAACAATTGTTTACAGACAGATTGTTTCATTTTTAATTGACTATATCACAATTCCAGTGTGTCAGAAATTTACATACACTAAGTTTAACTGTGCCTTTATGCAGCTTGGAAAATTCCAGAAAATGACGCCTTTAGGCAATTATCCATAGCTTCTATATCTAGCTTCTGATTGGCTAATTTCAGTCAATTGGAGGTGTACCTATGGATGTATTTTAAGGCTTGCCTTCAAACTCAATGCCTCTTTGCTTGACATCATGGGAAAATCTAAAGAAATCAGCCAAGACCTCAGAAAAAACATTGTGGACCTCCACAAGTCTGATTCCTCCTTGGGAGTAATTTCCAACTGAAGGTACAAACATTCATCTGTACAAACAATAGTCTGCAAGTATAAATACCATGGGACTACACAGCCATCATACCGCTCAGAAAGGAGACTAATTCTGTCTCATAGAGATGAACGTAGTTTGGTGCAAATCCAAAATTCCAGAACAACAGCAAAGGACCTTGTGAAGATGCAGGAGGAAACAAGTCCTTTATCGACATATCCTGAAATGCTGCTCAGCAAGGATGTATATATATCGTGAAGGTGGGAACAAAACAAATGTATTCACACACATGATGGATTTTCCCGGACAAAGAAATACCCGACCGGTAGAGAATGCACAGATGCGGTAGGTTCTTTGCCAGAGATATGTTACCCTTCACAACTGTTGTAAAGCCATCTTTCAAAAAGTTGAACAACATACATTTTAATTGCACTTAAATTTTTTCCAGTGTCATTAGAATTTTTTGTTAAAATAAATACAAAATAAAAAGTTTAAAGTTTGAAATCATGGTCTTGCTTTTTTGTGTAGGCTTAACCCTAACCCTGCTTAATGAAAATTACCCCATAGTACCACCTAGCGTCCAACCGGCGGTAATACCGGTGTTCATCGGTTTCTGTGGAGATTTTTTTTCTGTGACCAACTGACTAATCAAAACTTGGTCGACCAAGACTCTTCTCATCGACTAACGTTTGGTTGACTATTAGGGAAGTGCCCTAGAGCTCAGTGATTTCGACCGTGACATGATTCTTGGTTGATTTTCATGCACAACAGTCTGTACAGTTTACTCAGAATGGTGCTAAAAACAAAAAACATCAAATGAGTGATAGTTCTGCGGATGGAAATGCACTGTTGATGAGAGAAGTCAACAAGAATGGCCAGACTGTTTTGAGCTGACAGAAAGGCTACAGTAACTCAGATAACCACTCTGTACAATTGTAGTGAGCAGAATAGCGTTTCAGAATGCACATCACGTCGAACTTTGAGGCAGATGGGCTACAACAGCAGAAGGCCACTTAATACATAATACATATAATATACATAATAAACTGTGTGTGTAAAATATAGATTTGTCCTAAATTCTTCACATTAACACATTAATTTAAGGCTCTCCAATTAAACCCACAAGTCCTTATTTTGCATGGTGGAAGATATTTGAGATATTGTTTTTCCTCACTCTATTATCTCCACAGAAATAGATTAAGTGGGCATCTCCTCCTCTGTGTCACTGTGTGTCATTAATATGGCATGTATGAACCTCAATGACCAAGAACATTTGACATTACACAAACATAAAATGAAAGTGAAACCGGAGTGCTTTGTTTGTCTCTATCAAAATCCTTGTTCATATTTTTGCAGGAGTTTGGCAGAAACCTCCACAGATGGCACGTGCATCAGAGCACTATATATATATATATACATATATATATATGTGTGTGTGTGTGTGTGTGTAAAATTATATACACACATAAGATGAAGACTATGGAGTTATATCAGAAACCCTATAAAAACTGTTTAATTTTACATGGAGCGTGTCGCCCCCCTCATACAAGCTGCCATGTTGTTAACGCATGACACTTTGTCATGCAATAGTCATCAGTGGTACCAATGATGGTATGGTATTGATAAACAGGCGTGTGTTCCACCAGACAGTCCACCCAGAATGAGTAAAAGCTCCCAAGTGGCGGCTGTCTGGCCACAGTCCGGTGCACAACAATGCGCAAAAACTAGTTTGGATTGGATAGAAGAATGTCCATCATAAGGATGTGTGTAATATGAAACAGGTAAAAAACACATACTAAATGTAACAAAACAGAAGATAAACAAATCATTTGGTGTGAAGAGTCCAAAACCGCAAGTACTTCTAGGACCGATGGGACGAGTAAGAGCCAGCTAAATCCTTGCTAAAATCTTACTTAGTGCACCTTTAAATGTTCATGACATCGGTGGATGGAAAAGATGTTAAAGAATGCACAGTTCCAGTCTGGCCTGTTTCACCATGTCATTAACAGTGACAGTCATTTCTGGTGTTGAGATGATTTGTGATTCAGACACATTGAGTGTGAGATAATTTCTGCGCTTTGTCTTTTATCTGTGCCTTTTTTAGATTTTAATTTATGGCAGTCCTTAAACATGAAAAAAAATCAATTCTCACTGTGGTGCCACAGCCTTTGAATTAGGGCATCAATTATTAACTTGAAATATTAAATCTCAGGTTCACAGTTCAACTTAAATTATCATTGTTAGAAAATGATAAATGCAGAGGGAAACAGAGACTGGATGAACAGAATTAGGCTACAGCTTAAGCAAATATTATCCATTCTATTGCCCTAAGAATATTATGAAACCAAATGAACCGAGGTGGCTGTTTGAGGGAAATTCACAGTAAAGTGGCTTTGCTGTCAATATAGGTCTTTAGTATAATCAATGAGTTTGTTAGGAGACATGATGCAAATAGCAAACAGTAATTACATTAAAGGGTCAAGAATTGTATATGGATAATTAACAAGATCGAAAATCCACCAGTCAAGCTTTTTAATCAAAGAGAAAATGGAAGACTAAGCCACATAATGTAGTGTGTAGTGGCTGTGTCATATTTTTCTTTGGTGAGTTATAGGCTTATTGTGTGTTGTGTGTGTGTCTAAGAGTGTGGGGAGAGAAAAACTGTTTTTTTTCACAGGGTGTCTGGAAGGAGCTTATACAACATGATGAAGTTGGCCAAGCTCTCAGTTTGATGCCTGTATGTGTGACCTCTGAAAATGTATCAGGATTTATCTCTTCTATTATAGCCTTTTATAGATAATTGAGTAAGAAAGTTGCTTCTTGATAGTTTATATGGGAATTGTGATTGTACAGATATTATTAATGGTGCAAACCATGTGTGTTTTGCTGGCCAATATAGCTGTCATCTTGGACTTGTACTGACATCTAGCTGTGTGGATGCGGTGTCATGTAAATGCAAACAAGCTAGTTTTCAATTACTAATGCTAATGTAGAGATATGCTATTCACAGCCAGCCATGATTTATTCTGTGAGAAATATTGTGTGAAATATCAGGGGGGGTTATTTAGATAAAATGAGTAGTATCTAGTCATGTGATCTCAACATTGGATAGTGATCGGATCACTCAAACCACATTCAGAGGCAGTCAGGAACAGATTCTGACCACTTTCAATAAAGGTGTAAATGCACATGCGTATTCATTTTCCAGATACAACCACGCAAATAATTAATTATGCGTTGAGGTTACGCTGCCGTCATCCATTGTTTAAGCGCTGTATTGCGGGTTCTTGCCTTATTCTGTTAATTCAGCCATTGTAATGTGAAGAACATAACAGAAACTGCCGTTTTGCAATCTTGTCACCCTAACAATGAACAGTAATCCATTAATTATTTCATTGGAATACACTTGGAATATCTCATCTCGCTCCTCAAATCCCACTCGCTCGCATCTCTCTCCTGTTTACTAATCAACCGCGACACTCATGTAAAACCAGCCTTCACTCTTGCTTCGGCGGCCCGACATTTAGTTTAGGTGGCTGCCAAAAATTGTTAAATGAAGGAAAACACTGACTGTTAAAATGATGAAAAGCATTTGAATTATCCATCAATGTTTTTTTAAATTCTCTAAAATACGGATCATTACCACAGACTCTGATGTAATATGGAAGTAGTGTTTTCCTTTTTGAGTGGGTAACTTTGATTAAATCTCCATCCGATCACAGTGGAGATGCATTTGATTGAAAGGTGTAAATTAAATACAGCTAAAGAATATTAGGATACTATCTGGATATGAAATGCATGTTAATGCAAGGTGTAAATGGGGCCTTTATGTAATGCTTCACAATCTATCAAGCAAATCTAACTAAAATTTCTAGCACTGCTATAAGCTTCAACGTGCTTTGCTGTCATTACTTGAATAGCTATGTACAACTGGTCATCGTATAAGAGTGCAAACCCTGTACGTGTCTCTGCAATTGTGCCAAGGACAATAAAAATGCAGAACAGCCCAAACATAAACTGACAAATTAAACACTGCATTTACAGAAATTTGTAGGGAAAACGCTGTGGATCTCATTCGTATTAATTTGTGAAAGCATATTTGATGAACAGCCTACTGAAGGCTCGCTGAATTTAGATTTATTACACAACCTCCCTTTTAGATGAATACACAAAGTGCTTTTGGCTCTCAAGTCATGAGAATGTTTTCTCATTTAAAATTAGTTTGAGTGTGTGAATGTATTTCTGACCCCAAAGCATATGCTCCTGTGAGATTGCCCTCAAAACCAAGACAGCCAGAGATGCTCTGGTTATGCCAGACCAAATGTTGAATGCATCACTGCCAGCTATTCCACTATATCACTGTGTCAGTTGCTGGCAAGAGCCAGCAGCTTGGCATGCTGTTCCCAAGGTGTACCTACTGTGCCATTATAAGACAGCTGTGAAAATCGTGCCTTGTTGTGTTGCATATTTTATGGCGTTTTCAGACAGTGGCTTTGAGCTTTCTTATAGTGAGCGCGCGCGCGTGTGTGTGTTTTCTATAAAAAAGAAATTGTTAGCAAAGGAACAAGAATTTCAGAATGTTTTATTATATCTGTTTGTTTTCATACTGTCAGATATCACAACTTGCACCATCTGGTGTTCACAAGTACATGAGATGGAACACCAGTAACTTTAATAGAAAACATAGTTCGAAAAGCACATTTGATGAAAAAAACACAAGACAGAAATACTCGTGTGGGTGGAAAGAACAGGTAAGAGATATAAAATTGATGGATGGCTGAAAATTACACTAGGGAGAATTTCAAGCAACCACCTTGAATTTACAATGTAATTAGTTGAAAAGCATAGTTTCAAAGGACCTTGACTTCCCCATGCCCTCTTCCCCAGCCACTGGTGATTTCAAATACTGCAGGTGGAGCAGCTGGCTCAATGGTAATGGTCTCAGACTATTTGTTATAGAACAAGCACTGCTCCAGGGACCTGCTGTTGCTGTATCTCTGCCTTTCTATATTCTCAAATTCTCTGCAAATAATGAGAGAAGGTGACGAATGTAGACGGAGTGTGGGAGGATAAAAGAGGGAAATTGAGCTGGAGAAAATGGAAGCAATTGGGAGAGATTGCATAAACAGCTGGACAAAATAATGTTATAATGTTTTACAGAAAGGTATAAAGACAGAAGTTTGGAGATTTGGAGACTGAAAAGAATGAAATCACTGACAGAAAGGTTTCCAGAGTAGTGTATAACCCCTGAGCAATTGTTTCCTGTGGGATATCTTCTAGCTATTGTCTTTCCATTACATACAGTAGCAGCCAGAGTGCCCTGTTTTCACTGCAAGAAATATTTTTCTTAAGAAGCATCTTTGGTTTAAGGATATTTAGATAAGACTATCTAAATCAACCAGCTAAGCATGACTGCATATTTTAAGACTCTTTAAGATTCATATAATGTATCTTGAATAAATGTGAATTTTGTCTTATTTATACTTAAAACAAATTAATAAATCTGCTAGTGCACCAAGGCACAATGCACTTATTTAAGAAACATTCTCTGAAACAAACCTTAGGAATAGTTAATACAAAAATGAAAATAATGTCCTCGATTACTTACCCTCATCTCATTCTAAACCCATATGGCTTTCTATATATATATATATATATATATATATATATATATACAGTATATCATTTTTTATGGATAATATTGTCATTTCTCCTGGCATTGCTTTTCCTTCATTCACAAGTTTTGCCTAATGGGAATTATCTGAATATATATATATATATATATATATATATATATATATATATATATATATATATATATATATATATATATATATATATATAATACTTTATTATAGGCCAATGTATTATAATGATTTTAATATATTTATCATATTATATGTTTATAAAAACCTTTGATGCCTGCATTTCTAAAATTAGCTACAAAGTCCATAAGTCCGTCCACCCCTCAAAAGTCAATGTGCAATTCGCAACCTGCACCTAGCTGCAAGAACAGCTATAGATGTATTTGTTAGGCATGGATATAGATAATATTATAAGGAAAAGGTTTCGTCCTTTAGTATCACATGTAGTAACAGATCATTGTGAATAAATGGTATGTCTACATTATTCTTCTCAGCCGAGCTTAGTAATCCTCAATTTTTTTCTCATGGGTGACCCTACCAATTGATGGAACTCAGATGTTGAATCTTCTGATCCATGAATCTTCATGTTGTTTTGATTTACTGTAACTCATCAGTTAAGCCTCATAACTGAATAGGAAGACTTTACATTGGAAACTCACATTGGCTTTTTTAGTTTTAACATTTTCTGAGCTAGTTGACAGCAGACCACTGATGCAATCGATAGAGCTGGAGTTATATTTAAATCTGTGTATTTCTCTTTATAAAACATTTTCATAAATTGGGATTTATTTCCATTAGATTTTTTTTGTTGGAAAAAAAAGAAAAAGAAAAAGTCTGTCACACCATATGCTTATTTTGATGTTCACCTTTCAAATCAATCAAATTCTGGACATGTAAACAACCATGCCCTGTCAACCACCCACATACACATACACATGTCTACACCAACACAAACACATGCATACCAGATATAAATATACAGAAAACACACAAAGAAAATTATATACAATATATGCATTTCTCCTCATGTAATATTTCTTGGATAATGGGGTATGAGATGACACTGGCTAATGACAGCAGCCCATAATTCTTCCATTCAGCTCGGCAGCCGTGTTCAGTTTCAACTCGTAAAAGTAAACTCAAGCTTTGTCCTTTGAAATAAGCCCTTCCTTCAGCTGCATCCATGGGTAATTTACATGAAAATACAAACATGTTGGGGAGCCAAGATATGGAAAAGGAACTTTTTTTTTTAGATTTCCCTTATCGAGAATAAAAAAAAATGCAACCTACTTGCTGCCATTTTTGATCATTTATGGACATGGTTTTGTGAATGCCGTGTGACTTGTTGTCTTAGGTAAATGATGTCATGACAATGCTGATTGGCTGATGGCTCAGCATCAACAAGTACAGTGTTCACACACAGGCAGGGAAAAGGCCTCCAAAAATCTGTCACAGGTAAAAAATCTGTAATATGTGTAATATTTACAAAAATATTTGAAATAATATTTATTAAGAATCAGCTGCGTCTCTACATACGGGGCTAAGCCCCACCAGAGGTGGCAGTATTGTGCAAATTTCATGGCATCATCATACATTTATTTTAAGAAATAATATATTTTCCACAACTTAAATGTGTTTTATGTTCATTATACAAGAAAAAAGTATAAAATTATTTTGAGAAATGCAATTATTATTAAGGTATGAAGCCATTTAATCATTCTCATTTGCTATGCGTGGGTTAGCCCTTCATCCTCAATGTTAATCGACGGAGATCTGGAGAATGTCATGAGCATGTGCAACAAGTTTTCAACGATGGCCTGAGGGGCTCGTTTGCCTTTGCCCCTGAGCTAATCAAAAGCTTAGATCATATTTATGTCAGCTGTTGACATGAGCCTCAAAAGTTACTGCTCTTGAATGCAGACCTGCGTAGTGAACTTCATTGGTAAGTTTTAAAAGCTATTTTGTTCTAATGGGCTGTTGGTTGGATTAGTTAAGCACCGTTCATCATTTCATTGAATTGTATGCCATTGTATTGAGGTGTTGTGTTGTTTATGCATTGGTTTGTATTAGATATCAATGACTGTTAAATATTGGGTGTCTGTCATTTTGATTAGTTTTGTTATGCTGTTTGTTCAAGTTAGTTTGACAATTTTCCTATTTATGGTTTACTTTCATTTCACTTGAGCTTTTTGACATGGATGTGCACGTCTTAGTGGTGTTTTGTGCTGCGATAAAATTATTAGGGATGTTTGTGTTTAGATGTTGTCCCCAAAAATGTCTTTATTCATCACTCTCCGTAAAATGTCTGTCATGGTCTATTTTTATCAGTCATACTTGTTGTAATTTTTTAAGTACTAGGGCATTTATAATGGCACATATCATCATTTTTACAATTGTTTTTTTGACTCCACTTGTTTGAGTTTGGTGAAACCAGTGAGTTCTAGTGTGAAACTTCTACTTGTCAGTCAACTGCTGGACTGAAATTAGGTTTTTAAATGTGTGCATGCACACACACACACAAGTTCACACAACTTCATAGTCCCTGATGTTAGCATAAAGTGTAACATGAGAAGCACATCTGTGAAGCTCAGTTAACACAGTTACTCCACATCGTTACTTACATATAAGCATTGTGATTAAAGAATGACGTAAAATGGCTAAAAACACTTGTTTGTTAGTGAAATTAATGTGTTTGTTGTATTTTATGAGTTGAGACATTTCTAATGTTATGACTAATGACCCGAGGTGCATTAATGCACAGGATTCTAAGGGCTGAAGCCCAGGGGGAACTCCTATGTGGCCTGACCAACAACTCACATGGGGCCCAACAGGAGGAGTGCGTTTAAATGCTTTCTGTGGGAGACGTGGTTATGCTGAGATAGTTGCTACATAAACCATGAGCGTTGACTGGGTAAGACCAGCAATTCAGCAGGTTTTTACAACATGATGAGCACACAGCATAGATGTGTCTCATGGACGGTTCTCCAGCCTGCAAAATGGTATTCATCACCAACTGACCCAATTCTGTCTCTGTTTAAGGATGAATTCTGAATTCCCCTGGTAATATTCCCTGGCGTGACAACAGATCCGCTCCGAAAATCAGACGTCCTGGGACATGTGTCGCACACAACGAGAGGAGATGATTTATGTACGCCACTACTGTTGTGTTGTCCGAATGAATCAGAACCTGGTGATTCACAATGTCGGAATGAAACGCTCTCAAAGCTAGAAAGACCTAGATCTAGATCTAGGTGGTCCACGGCCATTTCGCACCTGTCAAAGTGCTGAAAGTCTGTGTTGGATGCATCCAAAGTGAACACCACTTTTCTTCTGAAAATTTGACCCAGCATAACACCATGTTGGTAGAAGGAGCCAGTACTGAGCCAGAACTGGCGATATCTCATGTAAAGCAGACCTAACGGTAAATTCACAGAATGCTGGGTTTTATGGCAGCAGCATATAAAACCCAGCATTCTGTGAATTTTCTTCAGTGGCAATTTTTTACCCCTTTTGAATTGAGACAGACGCTGAAGAATAGTCTGTACGTGCTCGTTTGTGAGGTGTGCGTGCATGCTCACAGAGTTGAGACGAGCCCTAAAAAGGAGATTTTCTGGCTGAGAAAAAGTGTTCTTTTCGCCCAATTGACATTCAGATCCAGATTCTTCAGATGGCAAAGCAGCCAAGCACAGATGACAAGTCTCTGTGTTCGTTCAATAGTACCTCTGATTGGGCAACTAAAAGCTAATCTTTGAGGTAAATCAAAACATGCACACCAATCATTTTCAATGGGGCGTGCACCACATCGTTACACTCTATGAACGTGCGGGGAGCCAGATACAGATCTACAGGAATTTGAATTGATACGCATTCCCCTCGCTTGCTACGCGTTCACGTAGTGGGACAGCAGGCTTATTGATTCACTTGCTATAGGAAATAGAGCGCCGCTCACCATAGGGAAGCGGTTGAGCCTAGTGTGTGGGATGTATGATACATGAAGAGGAAATGGCTCTTTTTCTGAGATTGTGTGAGCATCCCGTGTTTGTACAATGGGCACTTTTTTCTCTTTTATGAGAACAACCTCTGTTTGAGTAACATTTTGAACAATGTCCCATTCCTGATGTACAGTAATGGGGATGAGGGGAGAAACACTGCACCTCGAATCGAGCCTTCTTCGGCTCAGGGCCGTGAATAACGGTGAGCTCTTGGCTCTTCTTTACGGGGCTGAGCATGTCAGGAACATTTCTACTGCTTGGCCGGGGTTTGTCTGTCTGCTTGTTTTTTTTCACGCTGAGTTGGCGTGTGCTTACGCATGGTCCACGGTTTGCGTGGCTTCACAGATGTCTCAACAGTAGCTTTGGGCTGAGTTGGGACAGCAAGAGATGGATTCTTTGCCAGGCGCTGAGCGGAATTAGGTTGTCAAGGAGGGCGGCTTTCTCTGTGTCACGCAGCTCTGTGAGAGTTAGCAAAATATGCTGGTCCAGAACCACCAGGCTGCTCATAACTTTTCTGATGGACTGAGAGGTAGCTTTCGTGGCTCGCAGCACCAAATCTGTAGCGGTGCGGAGCTCTTTAAACAGCTCTGGATCTTAGCTTGAAAAACTTGGAGTATCGACGTGCTGTGGAGTGCTGAACCAGCTTGGCCAACTGCTGTATAAACTCTTACAGCCAGTGTGGACATCAGTCGACATGGTTCGGAGAGGTGGAGAGGGATTTCCATCCCATGGCAGTATTATTGCAAAAGTGTGCTGAGACCGCCTGTTCCAATAGGGGAAGCTTTGAGTAACCTTTTCCTATGTGTGGTCCACTTAAGTGAGGAAGGCAGCATCTTTGACCTGAGTGCACGAAAATTGGGGCACATGGCAGGTCTTTGCGGTCTTCACTCAGAATGTCTATTTTTTAACATTTTTATTTATGCAACAATTAACATTACACATAATCACACAATTACATAGAAGACAATACTGCACATATACAAATAGGAGAAAAAAAGAAAAAAAACACAAAAAGAAGCAACATACAATATTGTGTACGTAAAAGAAAGAAAGGTCCTCTCACTTTCAACTGCTTTTATTTTCAGCAAAATTAACATGTAAATATTAGTATGAACATAAAAGTTTCAACAACTAAGACATAAACTGAACAAGTTTCACAGACATGTGACTAACAGAATTGGAATAATGTGTCCCTGAACAAATGGAGGTTCAAAATCAAAAGTAACAATCAGTATTTTGTGTGGCCACCAGCTGGATTAAGTTCTGCAGTGCATCTCCTCCTCATGGACTGCACCAGATTTGCCAGTTCTTGCTGTGAGATATTACCCCACTCTTCCAACAAGTCTCTTGGAAGTTCCCGGACATTTCTGGGGGGAATGGCCCTAGCCATCACCCTCCAATCCAACAGGTCCCAGACGTGCTTAATGGGATTGAGATCTAGGCTCTTTGCTGGCCATGGCAGAACACTGACATTCCTGTCTTGCAGGAAATCATGCACAGAACAAGCAGTATGGCTGGTGGCATTGTCATGCTAGAGGGTCTTGTCAGGATGAGCCTGTGGGAAGGGTACAACATGAAGGTGGAGGATGTCTTCAGTGTCTTATTGCACAGCGTTGAGATTGCCTGCAATGATAACAAGCTCAGTCTGATGATGCTGTGACACCACCCCAGATGGACCCTCCACCTCCAAATCGATCCCGCTCCAGAGCATAGGCCTCGGTGTAATGGTCATTCCTTCGACGATAAACACGAGTCTGACCATCACCCTTGGTTAGACTAAACTGCAACTCATCAGTGAAGAGCATTTTTTTCCTGTCTGGTCCAGTGAATATGGGTTTGTGCCCATAGGTGACATTGTTGCTGGTGATGTCTGGAAGGACCTGCCTTATAACAGGCGAACAAGCCCTCAGTCCAGCCATGATATTATCTTATTTAAATAAACAAAAAAGGATATATATATATATGTGTATATGTGTGTGTGTATATATAGGTATTGTTTGAAATAGATATAGAAATTTAGTAAGACTGTTCATCTTTATTATATTGATCTTTCCAGCCGAGGTTATTGGAATTCTAGACCATTTTTCAAGGGCTGTCTTTGTATGGTCAAAAAGGTAGCAAAATTTAGTTTGAACAGTTCAGAGATATTTCTTGGTACAACTACACCGATATATGTAAAATGATCAAAGTCTAATTTAAATGGGTAAGCAGAGGAGGAACGTTTAGCAGCTTGATTTATAGCAAATAGCTCAATATTTGAGAGGTTAAGTTACCTGAGAGATTACTGAAGCATTCAAGCATGGCCATGACATGAGGAAGAGAGTTATGTGGATCCGAGATAAACAGAAGCAGATCATCCACATACAATGATAACTTATGCTCTCTGCCCCCTCTGATAATTACTTGGATAACTGCTGTAGGGGTATTTGGTATGCTATATTTAGAAGGGAACCGTTAAAGTGCCCTAATTCTCACACCATTATATGTAAGGGTATTTGGTTCTGATGAATTTAGATGGGAACCGTTAAAGTGCTATTCTTCTCCTCACACCAATAAATGTTAGGGAATTTAGTGTTGTGAAATATGTGAGCTATGATCTAAATTAAACTGTCATTTTTCTACATTATTATGTAATGAAATATATAATGGAATTAGTCATGTTCGACAACCATTATAAATTAGATAAATGATAAATAACTAGATTATTTGTCTGAATAAAATTCTCCACCATTAAAATCGTAATACAACGTCTCGTTGTATCCGCTCACAATTTCTACTGTAAGGAATTAGATTTAATAAGTGAAATATGATTAATTCACTTTTTGGAGTAATATTATTCTCATGGCGTATTGAAAATAATATCACACATATTCAGGCACAGCTTTGAAGCTAAATCTTTTAGAAACAGGTATAAGATTATTTATCAAAACACACCACAGTCAAATTTTGAATTTTGAATCGTCTTTGAATACAGACTAACTTTATTTATTTTCTAAACATAAATCTAATCTAACACATATATAAACAGGGAGACAGGTTGGTGAGAAGAATGACAGAATGTGAAATAAATGATCAATAAAGTGAAAATGAACTTTATGGAGTCTATTGACAATGCCTTAAGAAACATTTATCCTTATGAGTCTACATCAATTTGCTATAGGATTACCCAAAGTATTTAACTACATTCAACAGCACTTTGAGCACAATATTGGAGCTGTACTTGTGTGTTGTGGTGTTTCCTTGTATTCTTTGTGTTGCTTGGTTCTTGGCTCTTGGTCGAAAGTTTGTTCCATTGATGTTTTGAACCTCTGTAAGATTGGATATTTATTGTCTGTATGAAGCAGTTTGGCTTTTAAGCGAGGTCTTCTCTTGGAGGATCCGCGACTCCCGTTGGAGAGTGAGAGGCTTCCTTGGGATTTCGAGTCCCGAGGTTCCTTTGACCTCAAATGGCATGGATCTGGTTCCGAAGAGATCCAGAGAAGACCGAAGGAAGGGGAGGAGACAAGAGAAGACGAGAGAGAAGCAGGAAAAACACTTGTGTTCTTCCTGTTTGGAAACATTTTAACTGAAATTGGCCGCATTCACAAAGGTGTCCTGCTCCAATCAGAAGTGACTTTTCAGAGTCACGTGGTCAACTGGGCTGTCTTTTTCAACAGTTGATTTTATGGTCCTTTGTTTCAGATTCTTTGACAAATTTCCCGCTCAAAATAGTGCATGTTTAATCATTAACTTTATATCTTGCAAATGGTACAAGAGGCATGACATTCATTGTCATCAGCTTTCTCTGCATATACCAGCAAATGTTTACATACTAAACATACTAAACAATAAACTGAAAATCCCTGGTTACAAATTCCTTGGTTATACAACATGGATAAAATATTGCACACATTTTAAAGAGGTATAATCATCAGGCTATAATCATTAATTTGTCAGTTATACAAGTTACCACAGTTCAAAGCAATTGTCAAAATTACCTAGCAAGACTAGGTATTGTATAAATCATTGATTTAAATGCATTCTGTACATTTTAGAGGGTTAAATCTGAAGTACTGTGACTGTGTAGAATGTTCCTGGATTAAGATGAAATGTGTTAGTATTAGAGTCGTGCAAATCTAATGGTCTTTTGGAAACCTTTCAAGGAAAAGTCTGCTTTAACTCTGTGTGGAAGTTCAAAAGGTCATGCTGAGGGGGCCTTGCTGACCAATGACCCTTTTTGCTTTGAATTATGGTGATTAGAGTGTCTTGACCAATTTATTGTCCAAAGCCAGGCCTTCAGTAGGACTGTTGTTGCTTGGTCCGTTAATTTATGGTTGTAACGCAGTTCAATGGAAAGGAGGAGGTAAGAACCGGCTTGGCAATGTAAATAATATTTTTATGATAAACTTAAATAAAAGACAAAAAACATATGGACATGTCCATAAACGATCTCCCTCTCCCCCGCACCACCGTCCGCAATTGGCCTTTATCCCTCTCTGAGGCTCAATTAGCCAGATAAGGGATAAGGGCCGCCCTCCGCCCTGTCACATTCATCCCTTGTTCTCTCAGGCTGGGGAGCCCCCGGCATGACATACATGGGATGTACATCATGCCGGGGGCTCCCCAGCTTGAGAAAGGGCATGCCCTCTTTCCCTGGGGGAAGATCTGCCAGCAGGTCATCCCCATATACCTGGATGAGGGAGGGGACAAGGGGAGGGGAACAGAAATAATTAAACTGGGGGGGTTCTTCCTGTAACAGTGTAGTTCCCCCCCCCAAAAAAAACATTACAATTTAAACAAGAGGGAAAAGTCCAAGGCAGAGCGGCAGTGAGAGAGAGAGAGGAGAGAGAGATGAAAAAAAAAACACTTACTCGCCAGTTCTCCGATACGCCATAGCTTGGTCCCTGGCCACTCCTCCACCCTCCAACGGACGACAGCTGCACCTCCCCGGGCGGATCGGAGGCAGTTCTCCAGCCCCTGGCGAACGGAACGCCCTGCCACATTCTCGGGGAACAGAAGGGGTCTGCTCCGCCCATGGCAGTGGTTCTCCTGCTCCAGGCAGTCGGCAGCAAGCCCCTTCCTGCTCGTGGTCTGCGGTCTCAGACCCCGCCGCATTTCAGCGGCTGGTAGGTGACTCCGCCCCTGGCAGTGGCACTGACCGCTCCCCTCGTGGTCGGCGGCTGTTCCTCCGCTTCCAGGTGGCCGGGCTCCTCGTCCCCCAGCAGATGGCTGCGGCTGCTCCGTTGGGGTGGACTGAAGTGGCGAGAACTCTACTACGGCGTATCCCTCCTCCTTCCCGGATTTCAGCACCAGTGTAACGCAGTTCAATGGAAAGGAGGAGGCGAGAACCGGCTTGGCAATGTAAATTATATTTGAATGCTAAACTTAAACAAAAGACAAAACACACACATGACGGACATGTCCGTAAACGATCTCTCTCTCCCGCACCACTGTCCGTAATCAGACTTTATCCCTCTCTGTGGCTCAATTAGCCCGATAAGGGACCGGGTGTGTATAATCACGACCCGGCCCCACCCTCCGCCCAGTCACAATGATGTTGAGGAATTCCAGGATTAAAAAGGTTGGGTTTTTCCTAGATTCAAATCATGTTGTTTCAATTCTTCTGCATGTATAATACTACGCTGCTGTTGATATTTCTTTCAAAATATAATCGATTCTTAATTAAACTGGTCTGATCAGGTGCTATAATAGTAGGTTAAACATTCTCTAGGTTTTTGGCTAAAACCTTTGCTAATATTTTGCAATCCACATTCAGCAAGTATATGGGATGAAACGATCCACAATTAAGAGGGTAAAAGAGGGGAAAGCCCCTTCTACAGTAAAACTGAAATTGCTGCTTGGTAAAAATGACTTTGGGAGCCATTCTGAAAGGAAGGATTCCTTAAAAACTGCTAATAAAAGGGGCATCAATTTATCCTTAAACACTTTGAAGAATTCTACAATAAACCAACAGGTCTTTAGAATTTTGCATATTAGAAAGGGATGAATTAAGTTGTTCTAAGTTCAGGGGATTCTCTAGTTCAAGTTTATCATCTACAAGAATTTGGGGCACTGCTATAGAATTGAAAAAAGAGTCAAGTTTGGATGGGTCGTATGTAATTTCAGATGAGTACAAGGAAGTTTAAGTTTGTTCAATTGTTAATTGGTCTATCACTGTTTGGAGACTTGTTCTCTCCTTTAAAATGTCTGATAATGGTAATGATAATTGAATCTAGTTGAATCTAGTCCTGATTAATGATATCATTCAAGCTTGTTATTTTCTTACTCTCCCAAGATGAAAATGAAATTATTTCCCCCCCTCAAGTAAGCTTTTAAAGTGTCCCAAAGTGTATCTTTACTAATATCTGGAGTATCATTGAGAGATAAAAAGACATCCATTTTATTATTAATGAGGTCCACAAAGGATAGATTAGAAAGAGTGGTATTACTAAAGTGCCATGTTCTCTGAATAGGTGTTTTAGGCAAATCTAGCTTCAATACTACAGGGCTGTGGTCTGAAATAATGATTGATTCATATTTACAGTCTGCAATAGAAGTTAAAAGTTGATTGTGTATTAGAAAATATTCAGACGTGAATAATAATCATGAATATGAATGGTGTACTGGGGAAAAGAATGAGAACTGTTTGAGCTTAGGATGTAAAAAATGCCAGGGGTCTGAGAATTTATATGTTTCCAAAAAGGTAATAACCCTAGCAGATTTAGTTATATTATAAGGTGTATTTGATGACTGTTTGGGTGTAAAACACAATTAAAGTCCCTTCTTAAAATTTGTTTGTGTGTGTGGTAAGGTTTGAAAAATTGAACAAAAAAGATTTCATAAATGATACATCATCCCAGTTAGGGGCATACATATTGGCTAGTGTCAGGGGAATGTTATATAATGAGCAACTCACAATAACAAATCTTCCCTTTTTTTCAGCTTGCACTTTACTCATTATAAACGGTGTATTCTTATTGATAATAGTCCCTCTTGATTTCGATTGATAGTATGAATGGAATATCTGCCCAACCCAAGATTTGCATAATTTATGATAATCAGAGGAAAACAAATGAGTTTCTTGAAGAAACGCAATATTAGCATCCAGCCGTTTTAAATGGGTAAGGATCTTGTTGCGTTTCACAGCCTGATTGACCGCTTTCACGTTCCAGCTTACAAAGTTTACTGTCAGTGATTTGCGCTTCGGGTTATCCAGTAACTTTTAGGAAAAAAACAATAAGCTGTACACAACTGTACACTGTACTGTAACATAATAATAAATAGAGATCGATTCCGATTTCCGATTTTTTTTCCAAGTGTGACCTGCCGATACCGATTTTTCCGATTCCGATTTTCTTTCTAAGAACTATTGACCGCATATACAAACAAAATCTACCTTTCTTCAATGCAAAATTTAATTTTCATTATAAAATAAATGATTAAACATTACAATTTCCCCCAAACAAAGTTACAGGATCTTCTCTGACTTCTGATATATAAAGTGTTCTGTGACTGGAAAGAGGTAGAAATAACAATTGACTGCAAATGAGTTGCTTTATATAACAAAACAGATGTCATTTTCCACAATTTTTATAAATGGACCTTTTTCTATTTTTTACTCGTCTAACAAAACAATTCCAAAGATTACAAGCCTATGAACAAAACTGAAGTGTCCAGTACACTCAACATTGACATTAAACTTACGTTAGATACCAAATATCAGAGGTAAAACTGATTGCTGCTTTGGGAACGGCTTGTAACCACACCTGTCGTTTTCCCGAGAGTCTCCCATATTTCACACCCATCTCCCACCCCCCTCCCGTTTTGTTATTTCTCCCGGGATACTCCCGTAATTTGTATGGCCCAAACCACGTTATATGAATAATCACATCAATATATTATTTGCAAGGTTGTCCAGTTGCCAGATCTTGTATGAACTCACATACAACTCACACAATCGGCGCACCGTACACATTTCTGCTCTGTTGAAATCTGCCCAGGCAGTAGACGCGAGAAGTTCTATGGAGAACGGCTGGTCATCCAAGACCATGAATTCCATAATTTTCCTCGTAATTCCTTTGGTCTTTTCGCTTCTCATACCATGGAAAGATAGGAGAGGATGCTGACTTGTGGCTGGCTCTGAGCTCTGGCTAGCTTTAGTCGCTTAACTTTTTTAGCTTCTTTTTTAAAAGCGGTATTTTCAATTGGGTGATGGTGTTTTAAATGTCTAATTAGGTTTGTTGTTCCGAACGTTATCATGGTGGTTCCCCCACGGTTTACTTTAGCCATTATTATTTTTCAATCACAGTGAAGATCTTCCACGCCATTGTTTCCATGCGGCTGTGACGTTATTGCCTGCGCTGCTGGTGACAAAACGGACCGGCTCGGAATCGGAAAGACATGAGACTGACTGGCTGGTTACCGGTCCGGGCCGAGCATGTGGAAAACCGGATGATTCGGGTCCCTGGCCAGTCGATTGGTGCATCTCTAATAATAAAGTATACATACACATAGTTAGATATTACACATATACCCTGATCCCTCCCTACCCACTCTGCAACTCCCCAAACGAGAAGCAAGAGAACACCCCACATATCACTAACACTCAGCGTTTCCAGACGCATTGAACTTAATCTAAGTGCTCAATTAAGAGGAATGTGTAACAATTATTTTTTTATTTGTGCTGCTGACACAGAAGCGGGAAGGTATTTCACGTGCACAAGCGACCAACTGTGTTCAGACTGTGAGGATGCCACACTCCTGGTAGAGAGTACACAACACCTGTGCAAGAAGGCTCACTGGGGGAAATGCGTACTTGCACAGCCCCACTGGCCAGCTGTGTCCCAGTGCATCTGCCCCGAGGGGATCCTCTGAGCGGGCGTACCAGAACGGGCAGTGGGAGGTCTCTCGGGAGGCAAACAGGTCTAACTGGGCCTTGCCGAACCGTCCCCAGATCAGCTGAACCGAGTGGTGGTGAAGCCTCCACTCTCCGCCAGGCAAGCGTTGTCGTGACAGCGCGTCCGCTATCACATTGAGGTTGCCGGGGATGTGAGTGGCGCGCAGCAACTTGAGACGACGGGCGAGTTGTGACATGTGGCGGGAGAGTACGCCATCGCAGTGGTGCTGTCCAACCTGACCAGGATATGTTTGTCTCGAACTAATGGGAGAAACTTCCGCAGGGCCAAAAGGACGGTCAACAACTCGAGGCAGTTGATGTGCCAACACAGCTGGGCCCCTTTCCAAGGGCCTGCTGCTGCGTGCCCATTGCAAACGGTGCCCCAACCCGATCTAGAGGCGTCGGTTGTGACCAGGACACGTCGGGACACCTGCTGTAAGGGTACTCCTGCCCGTAAGAAACAGCAGTCTGTCCAGGGTTTGAATGTTTGCCGGCAGGCGGAGGTGATTGTCACACAGTGTGTGCCGCGGTGCCATGCTTGTCTCGGGACTTGGGTCTGAAGCCAGTGTTGAAGCGGTCTCATATGCATCAACCCCAGCGGCGTGACCACCGCGGAGGACGCCATATGCCCCAGGAGCCTCTGGAAAAGTTTTAAAGGGACCGTTGTGCCTGGCCTGAAGGCGGCGAGGCACCTCAACACTGACTGGGCAAGCTCGGTGGTGAGACGTGCTGACATTGAGACTGAGTCTAACTCCATACCGAGAAAAGATATACTCTGGACTGGAGTAAGCTTGCTCTTTTCCCAGTTGACCTGAAGCCCCAAACGTCTCTGTGAGGGCATAATAACTCTCGCGAGTGGGCCAGAATAAGCCATCCGTCGAGGTAATTGAGTATGTGGATGCCGGCTTCTCGGAGCGGGGCAAGAGCTGCCTCTGTGACTTTCGTGAAGACGTGAGGGGACAGAGATAGGCCGAAGGGGAGGACTTTGTACTGATATGCCTGGCCATCGAATGCAAATCGCAGGAAGGGGCAGAATGGAGACGTGGAAGTACGCGTCCTTCAGGTCTACCGTTGCGAACCAATCTAGATGCCGAACGCAGGTTAAGATGTGTCTCTGCGTGAGCGTTTTGAGTTTGTGCAACGCTTTGTTGAGAACTCGCAGGTCCAAGATTGGTCGTAAGCCGTCGCCTTTCTTGGGTACGATGAAGTAAGGGCTGTAGAAACCCTTCTTAATCTCGGTTGGAGGGACAGGCTCTATCGCGTCTTTGAACAAAAGAGTAGCGATTTCCGCGCGCAGGGACTGGGCATGTTCGCCATGTACTGCGGACAGTGAGAGCATGAACCATCCATCGCCTGTGGCCGTCTGAAGCGGCGAGCACTCTACTGCATCCAGGAACTACACAGGGATTGAATGGCATCTTTAAAAAGATGCGTCTTGAAAAGGACGTTCAACGCTGCTGTGTATTGCTCTTTTCAGAGTTTATTTTCAGAGAAATAAACTCTTTTACAGAGAAAATTACTCTTTATAGGAAACTCTTTTAACTCTGCGCTGTTGAAGCGCCCAGGGGCAAACTGCACGCTGTGCAGAGAAGAGAAAAGCCGCTGAAGTGCGCCGTACATCCAACAGCAAAGCAGAGCATCAGAGGATCAGAAGCAGGAAACAGTTGTGTCACTCGCAGCTGGCTGCATACACGACCATCGGCTCCGAAGAAAATTACTGAATGAACGAGCCTATTTCCCTCGCCTTTATATCCGTATCTGGGGTGGGGTATGCAAATACTGTTCGCCAACTCTCATTGGCCTTTTTTCATAGATCAGAGGCATATTCGGTGCTCGAGAGACCTCTAGTGTCGCTTCTTCGACACAGCGTCGAAATGAGCGACAGACGGGGAACATACTGCATTCACGCTTAAGTAATTCAAGCTTTCAAAGAGTTGTTATGTTTTAAGTAGAATTGCTTGAGATAAAGGAAATTCTAAGTGTTTTTCTTAAATTCTATTCTATTAAATTCCTATTAAGTGCCTAATTCACTAATGATTCTGTGAATTTTGCATACTTACTGTATACGCACAGTTCTCATGAAAAATGTATGCCTGATTCAGATTTTTTTCTGAACCTTGTTTTAATGTTAATGAATCCAGATTATTCTAAATAAAGGGGCTTCTGCCAGTAGACTGTAATTTGTTGTGTTGGGTTTGAGTCCACTTTAGTCGAGTCCGAGTCAAGTCTGAATCTTTAAACAATTGAGTACGTGTTGAATCCGAGTTCAAAGGGGCAGAGTCAAACTCAAGACAGAGTCCATAACAGGCCGAGTCGGAGTCTGAATTAAATCTGAATCTGAATTAAAATTGTACCCATAAACACAAAATCAGTATTTTAAGCTTATTTTAAACTTCACAACTATGAAAAACAGTCCGTCAAAATAAATGTAACAAAAACACCTCTGTTGCATTTCATATATACATTTTATGATTAGTATTCTGCTGAACAGACTTCAAAGTGGTTTTAGAGTGACAGTATATGCTTTAGGTGTATGAAGACAAAACTGTCCTTCAACACAATTCTTATTGCGTTATTTGTTACTTTTTCTCCTCCACTCAAACATAGATTAAAGAAAGTGAAAGCTGCTTTAGTCATTACAACCAAGGTTATTATGTTTCAAATTTTAATTTAGTTTTTATTTCTATTTAAATTTTCAATTTGTCAATTAAATAAAATTTTGTTTTATTTACAATGATCCCTATCTAAAGAAATAATAGTCTATTCTGATATTTCTTTCTGAATCTTTTTTTTTTTATTTTTTTTTTTATGTCTGCTGACTGATTTGGGAAAATACATACTGCACAAATTAGTCAACACAATAGTAATTAGCACGGGCTGAGAAGTTACATCTCATGAGTTTACTGCAAACACAACATCCAAAAACACTGGAAAAGCCCACAAATAATATAAGGGCCACGTTGTCACAGATAGATAATTTGAGGGAAACTGCACAATGCAGGACAGTTCTGCGTGGTGCTTATGTGCCTAAATCACTGATGCGTCCGTGTGTATCTCATAGCAGCTGCCGCAGAAGAATAAAACAATTATTAGAAATGATATTATCTTGAGCGGCCTTTAATCAGTTTGAAATCTTTAAATACCAACCAAAGAACATTTCATTGAGCTCTTCTTTAATTGCAAAAACATGGGGAATTATAATTTTGAGTGATAAAATTAACAGAATTGTCCTTCAAAGGTGTCAAAGATTTAGGCTTAAAAAAGACGTGGATAAGCTACCTGGTGGTTTAAAATAAAAA
Organism: Moxostoma hubbsi; assembly: GCA_032164185.1. Classification (NCBI taxonomy): domain Eukaryota; kingdom Metazoa; phylum Chordata; class Actinopteri; order Cypriniformes; family Catostomidae; genus Moxostoma; species Moxostoma hubbsi. Next base: position 23,650,170 of record JAVLUX010000010.1, read on the forward strand.
TAAAATAAAATTGTAAATAAAAATTTCATAACCAACTAAATTTTTTCATTTTCAACAAAGTTTAGCTTCATACACGAACTCTGTCATCGAATAATACATTCATTTCATAGTCTATAATTAAATTATAAACAAAATATTTCACTGCCCAAAATATACTAATATTTTATTACACAGTTACACAGTAAATTTTTCAAGCTATTATGGACCAGTTCAAGCTGACAACACTGTGTGAACCACAAGAGACTACAAAAGCCTACGTGTGTAGATACGTTATGCCTAAAACCACTTAATATCCAATATTAATATTATTTTTATGAATTTTTTTTCTATATGCTGTTTTTAGTAAACTGACATGATGTGGGTGACTTGACTCAATGATGTTCTTGATTTTAAGTTTTTAACCACGATGAAACCACAATACAAGCACCGTCTTGGCTAGTAAATATTGAGTCGGAGTCCAAACTCAAGTACCCCAACTGTAGTAATTTGCATAAAACATGCTTGCTGAAGCAAAAGGCCAGAAAAAACATCACATTCTAAAACAGCAAAGTAAAGCAATACAAATTTTATAAATATTAAATTATAATATGTACCACTGTAAACACTGGATTAGCTGAAGGTGTTTTGACTTTGAATAAGACTATATAATGTATAATAAGACTGAGTATAATTTCATTAATTTTGTGTTTATTCAATTTTCCAGTAGTAAATGAGACCCATTGATTGCACAGATCAGCTACGGCTGCACTGATAATAGAAACAAAATTGAGTGAATGATTTGTTTTTAAACAGAAAAGCTGAAATTAAATGTGATAAACAAAGTCTACATGCTCTTCATGCTTTAAAGTGAAGGTCTCACAATATTTCACAATATTTGTCAAATGACAATGATTTTTTGACCATATAGTGCAGCCATTTAGTCTTAATATACAGTTCTCAGTTTCGTTAACCTTCTTCCTCATGCAGGGTTACATTACCATGAAACTAATTTAATAAAGAGCCAAATATTCCCCTAACCCCCTGTTCGGTCAACAACTCTGCGTTTGATTGATCTTAGCAGTTAAAAGTGTTTTCTATAAGCAAATTTACAAACGTTCATAATTTTTTATGTGCATTTCCCAAAACTGTACATTATATGAATGTGCAAGGTCGTGCTTTAAGGTCGTGCTGTCTGTGTAACAGAGCTGAAATGTGACCGTATAATGCTGTTTGTCATTGTAACTTTAGTATATTTGTATATTTTATAATTTTTGTAAACTTTTGTAATTTACCTTGCTAAAATTAGTTTTAAAATATTTTCATAAATATTCAACCTAAGTAACTGCATATTTACATATTGTTTTTACAATAATTTTGTGCAGAATTATCTTTTTCTTTTATACAATCTGCTTCCATTATCAGGTGTGTATTTCTAATATTTTTTTTCCTCAAATTCCTCTTGATATAAAAACTTACAGTAACAGTAAAGATAGTGGAAGCCCTGTATATGATCCTGCTAATTACAATAATTAATTTAACGTGTTATCGTGGAGCACAAAATAAGGAGACATATGGAAGCTGCACTTTAGGGACATTCACCAATAAAGTGGAGGTCTGCTCTTTACTCCCAAAAGTGAAAACGGTGAGAGCAAGCCTGCATGTGTGGTGTTACACAACTTAGTACTGGCGAGAGAGCCTTTGGTGTCAGAGAGGAAGAGGATAAAAGCATCTGCCAAATGAACAAATGTAAATGTAGGATGATGAGCCAATATATATGGATGATTTTATGGCAGCAAGTTAATGAGATTTTTTATTCTCTCTCTAATATTCATTTTTACAGATGTCGCTACCAATCAAGCCACCACTTTGTTGTTACCAACTTGTCCAACTAGTCCATAGAAATAACTTCTATTCTATATAACTATATCTATTTAGACTATCTATTTTATGCATATCCTGATATAAAAATCTCAGCATAAAGTGCAGCTATTGGTATTTATATTGTAATGAAGTGTAATTTCACAATTTTCAGTCTATGTCCTTTCAATGCTCTTAGTACTGAACAAATACTCCAGAGCACTCATAAATCTACAAGCATTTTCAAGTACTACTTAAGCTATGCTTTTGGGAACGATGCTTTTGGGAAATGGGCCGCAAAACTAAGTTGAATCATATGCTGGATTCTAAGATTTACTTAAGCTTACGATGCTTTTGGGAAACGAGGCCCTGTTCTCTGTCCAGAAGCTCACAAAATTAAAAATGTATGAGTACTCCAAAAGTCTCATTAATTTACCTAAATATATATTATGTTAACTATCAGCCTTTACTCTATTATAAGCCAAAAGTAGGAAGTTAGTATTCACAGTAGTCATATAGATGTAAGTGGCTTCCTAGAGCAGTATACAACTGCTCTTTGAAAGATTATAACCTGAATAGTCACAACAGTCAGAAGAACGTGGAGAAAAGGTACACCTGCATCACTTACTGTAGGAATAATTTTATATGCACACCAATTTAAAGTGGAAAGAGGGTCAGACTTTATATTAGGTGGCCTTAAATTCATACAAGACAATGCATTTACTGTGTAACTACATGCTGTTCTGCAAAATGCCCACATTTGCTGTTACTGAGGTTGAGATACAGGTAGGTTTAGGGGTTAGAGTTTGGTTTTGGGGTAAGGGTTGGGTTAGGGGTAAAGTAACAGTGTAACTACAAATGTAATTAAATGCAAGTACTTTAAATGTAATTACAATGCAACAACATACATGTACATAATAAGTAGATTGTATCAAATTATTAAGTACATAGTAGTTAAGGTCACCTAATATAAAGTGGGTCCAGGCAAGTTGAGTTCTTCCACACTAGATTCTGTAAACCATTTAACCATAATAGACCTTGTTTGCACAGAGGCATTGTCATGGTGTAGCAGAAAAGATATGCCCCATCCTACTAAATTGTTTATCTATAAGGAGATTGCATGGCTGTATGTGTGATTTGGCTGTTTTTATGCTTGATTCGCCATTCCAATCAATCAACTTTGATTTTGCTTATCTTGTCCAATCACGTGAACACATATAGATCCCTTACGCAACCATTTAGTATTACAGATCTAAATTTTTACAGTAGTGATGATCTGATGCTACTTACTTAATACTTTGAAGCAGTTCCCCAGATAGCTGTATGAACTGATGTACCCAGAACTACTGTATGGAGAAATGACAGAAGGGATGAGGTGTTTGTATTCACGCGTGTCCCATTTGAGAGTATAGGATGCCAGTGTGACTGGTATCTGGTGGCAAGATAATGTCAGCTGGGAATCCATTGCATGCAACATAACATTCAACAAACAGGAAATTTCCATGGCTTCTTTTATGCAATGATTGCTGTGTTCTTCTGACGTCTAGGCACTTGTTTCTGTCCTGTGGGGAAAACTTAAAAAAACACCATTATTCTGTCACCTGCAACCACTGCGTGCAAGAAGTCTCCTCGTTCATTTTTTAAACAGTTTGAATAATGACACTTTTAAGATTTCATAAGCTGTATGACAAGCTCAGGGACTGCTTTAACAAACCTTTTTCCTCTCTCTCTTGAGCTATAGAACCTTTGTGTGTTTTAACAAGCTGTGGAGGGCTGTTTCATAGTTGATGCTGGCACTCTGTAATTGATATGTTCATCTCGTCCTGAGTTCAGGTATTGAGTTTGCTGACTATTGAGTGAGAAAGATGAATGACATCTACCAATAAATGCTTCTTTCTTTTTTAATCCTCACCATTTAATCAAGAACGTCTACTTTTTCTGATGGTATTTTTACCTATTAAAAAGAAGTGTCTCTTTCTTTTTTTCACCTAGATACCACCTTTACCTGTTGTTCGATTTGAAGCTGGCACCACTCACACTGTATAATCTTGATTGTGTAATGTAAAAGCATTCACCAGTAGCACCAAAGGAGCATTTCTAATCAAGAGGTTTGGGTGAAAACTGTTCACAGATGAAATTGCTTAGAGGAATGTAATGTCATTGTAAACAGCTTGATATCTTCACTTTCATTAGAGTGGCCTGTTCTCATGAACATTTTTTACACTTTTTAAAAATGTTATTACGTGACTCCTTACACATACAGTTTTGCGGCAGTTTCACAATATAATGTTCAGTGAAAGCGCTGAATTTGTAAAAGCAAATAAAGTTTTCTCCTAAACAGATTTTTAAGGTTAAAGCTCTATGTAGTTTTAAATCATCAAAACAAGTGTTACAATGTATTGCCTCCCAAGTTATGCTCTGTAATAAAATAATTTGTATGTTATAAGTTAGCATTGTGTGAGGGACATGGTGTTTATGAACTAATAATGTGCCCTTTTATTTGTGTGAAAGGAAATAAAAGTAGTTGTTTTAGTGCCTCTAGTGTTCATTTCACCAGAAAACTAAGAAGAATATAGCTGCAGCAAGAGCTCCAAAAAGGGGTGGGAGCACCAAACCACCAGCAAAACTATCCCTTTCCCTAACCTTATCCGTATGTGGAAGTGACTCCTTCTTTTTGAGTTGGGGCAACCCTCTTTTGAACTAACCACGCCCACTTCTGTAGTCAACTATAAGTAAGCTATATATTGGCTGACCTCTACGAAAAAGGTAAACACTATGTGTTTTGTTTTATTGAGCATCTGAACTAGTCCAACATAGGACCATTGGCTCAACCAATGGTACTGTATGTGTTTGGGGAGAGACTGCCTTTTTGGCGACTAACAGTAGATGGAGAGAGTGTCCGAGAAACCAATCATTATTTATTTTGTAATTAATTTTTTGTTATGCTAATGTCACACAAATTACACATACAGTATTAGCTTTAATGTAATTATTTTGTTTGAGCCATTATCTGGCTTCCAAATCTCTGAAATGGGTCCAACTAATTTATAGTCACCTGGCCGCCCTTATTTGAACTAGTTCTATTTATTGATTTGTCACTCTTGTGCCAGTAACTGATGAATCCATTTACAGACACATTTCTGCTTGCGAATTAGGTTGTCTTTTGCCTAACCTCCTCTCTTTTTCTTTCTATCATTTGCTCTATCTTTATATCTCTCTATTTATTCTGCTCCTACACTCAAAATCTCATATACAAATACTATTCTGCATTCCCTCTTTTTTGCAATGCTCAACAGCAATACTGGTAATCCCTGTTACATGCAAGCCTTTCCTTTTTACACTCTGAATTGGTGCATTACTGGAGAAGAAATCCCCTGCTACTTAAACAGGTTATTAAGGAAACCTAAATTGTCTCACTGGAGGAGAGAGCAGCTCAGTGACCATGAAGTCATTTTCATTGAGTCTTGATCATTAGGACAGATTAAACACTAAAGACCCATTATCCTACTGCAATCAATATCTCTTTGATTATGATGTGTAAATAGGTTTGCATAACTCTCACTAAGCATTGCTGAGAGAATGTTCTCAATGCTAAAAAACAAACAAAGCAGCGTGGAAATGAGTGGAGCAACAGATAAAATTTATTTGGAAAAATTTCCGGAAGTAAATACAACATTTTTCAAATTTCATGTGCTTTTCTTGTTATTTGTTTATATTGTCATGAATGACTTTAATTGGTGCTGATTCAGTGATTTAGTTTGATTCTGTTATGAACTCATGATTCATGTAGTTGCTACAAACACGGCGACCAGGTGGCAGTGGGAACTGCCCAAGGGAGACGCGGGTCCACGCGTAAGGGGACTGTACCGTGGAAAATACATGTAGTCCATGTAGGAGTCCTGAGCTGTGGAGCACCTATTCCAGTACAGGGTAGATTAAGTACCCGCAGTGGATTGGGTCGGCGAGTTTCTCCGTCGAATGAGTGGGATCTCCTGGGAGAGAAAGCGCACAGTTTTACCTCGGCCGAGGGAAAGGGCGCTAGGTGCAAGCGATCCACCCGGTCAGTCCATCAGCGTGTACCGAGTTCTACTGGCTCAGACCTGAGAAAACATGGGACTATACTGACTCAACCCTGAGATTGTAGAATCTCACAAAGGTATTAGGTGTTGCCCAACCCGCTGCTCTGCACATGTCTGCCAGGGAGGTGCCTCTGGCCAGTGCCCACGAGGACGCAACACTCCTTGTTGAACCCTTAAGGAGGGGGCACATCCTGGGGTGTGATAGGCCAATGAAATGGCATCCACCACCCACTGGGAAAGCCTCTGTTTTGAGAGAGAGCGTTCCCTTTCCGCTGTCCACCAAAGCAGACAAAGAGCTGCTCAGAACGTCTAAAGCTCTGCGTGTGGTCCAAGTAGGTACGCAAAGGACGTACCGGACACAGCAACAAAGAGCTGGGTCTGCCTCCTCCCGGGGCAACGCTTGCAGGTTCACTACTTGGTCTCTGAAGGGAGTCGTAGGAACCTTGGGCACGTACACCAATTTGCGAACAAGCACCACTTCAGGGCGTAAAGTTGCCTGGTAGAGGGAGCTCTGGCTTGGTTGATCGTGTCTACGACAGCAGGTGGTAGATCAGTTAGATCTTCCGCATCCTCATCCCCGTCCCTCCATCAGGGGACGGAATGGTCTGCTTACCAGCTCCGGTGCTAACGTCTTAGTCCCGGGGTCGATCGTCTCAGGAGCGCCTGGGAGCCTTCCGGGTCCTCCAGGGGGTCCATTAGATGGGGGGCGTGTGCTTCTTGCGGGGTGCTCGGGCTGAGAACTGGGCCCAGGTTGAGGCAGAGCAGGGTGTTTCTTAGCTGTAGGAGGACGCCCTCGGTGAGCAGACGGTGGCTGCAGGTTTGCGGTGGGGCAGGATGTGTGAAATGACTCCGTCTGCTTCTTCACCACAGAGAACTGCTGGGCGAAGTCCTCGACGTTGTCGCCGATGAGGCCGAACTGGGAGACAGGGGTATTGAGGAAGCGTGTCTTGTCTGTCTCACGCATCTCGACCAAGTTCAGCCACAGATGACGTTCCCACAGATGACGTTCCTGAACCACGAGTGTGGCCATCGCCTGCCTGTGGCCTTCGTGGCCCTGAGGTCGAGGTCGGTCGCTGAGCTCTTACAGGAAAATACTCTTTTACTGAGAAAATCACTCTTTTAACAATATAATCTTTTAAGTTATGCGCTGTCGAAGCGCCCAGGGGGAAACTGCACTGTCGTACAAAGAAGGAGAAATTTGCGCTGTAGATCCAACAGTAGTATCAGCTCAGAGGAAGATGAACAGGTGTGTGACTCGCAGCTCACTGCATACACGACCATCGGCTCAGAAGAAAATTTTCTGAATGAACTAGACGTATTTCCCCACCTTTATACCCATATGTCCGGGGGCGGGGTATGCAAATACTGTCTGCCAACTTCTCATTGGCCTTTTTTCATAGATCAGAGGCATATTCGGCACTCAAGAGAAACCCCTAGTGTCGCTTCTTCAACACAACGGCGAAGTGAGCGACAGATGGGGAATGCTTGTTTTTGTACAGATCGACAGAGTATATATATATTTTTTTTTTTTGAAAGTTTGGAATCTGTATGTATTTTTTTATGTAAATCAGCGTATTTGCATGTTCTATGATGCAGGTCTAAATATTATTCTGCACAATGTTTACAGTTTTATGTGGATAATAATAGTGCAAATCAACATTTGAAAATCGTCTCATAGAAACAGTTTCCTTTGAGTATAGTCTGTAGTTCTGCTTTCATGCAAATGTGCTGTAACTAATTGTTTAACCACTTAACATTTACTTGAAGTGTTATTATACATGCAGTCCACAGTCTGTCATATGTGAAAACATCTGGCAAAAGCAGAGTTATAGGCACAGTAATTATTTTCGGGATGTCAGAGCTTTTCACAGAAGAATGGTGAAACGACAGCAGTGGGGCCAGAACTGTGCTATTGCCCAGAGGATTTTCTGAATAATATATCCCATTCATGTGATTTTATAATGAGAACACAGTCCTTAATACATGCAATGTCATTTTTTATTCTCAATACTAGGGCTGGGTAAAAATATAGATTTTCTGATGCATCGTGATCTTCATTTGAGCAATCTCAATATCGATTCTTAAAGCCCAAGTTTGATCTTTCACTTGATGTGGCAACCCTTTGTAGCCTAATGCAAGTAAATCACTTACGTACAACCAAATCTCACGCTATGTTACTAAAATATTTATGATTAGTCACTGTCTAGTAAATGTTCATATTTCACTCACCAGTGATTGAGTAGTATAGTGGGAAAGAAGTTATTGGCACAGAGGTCCTTTCACTATGTGTTGATAGTAAAAGTTTGTTTTTACTTGTTCTGTGTGTCAAAGACAAGATCCACAGATCCATATGTCACTGAATAATGTCTCTTTTAATACCCTTTCTGTTTTTTTACAGTCAGTTGTTGGTCACACTTGGAAGTGCTAAAGGTGTGCTGAAGAAATGATTACGCACGTGTTCTACATAAAATTGTACATATTATGCAAGTAAACAATAAATATGTAACAAAATATATATATGCTACATAATATATGCAATTTCAGGACATTCATTGATGGAATAGACTTAATTAGACATTTTTTAAAAGTTTATTGTACCTCGAAGGGTTGATTAGAAGGTTCCTTTAATTAAGTGCTTTACCTGAGAGAGAATTCCTTTTATTTTTAAGTAAAATTGACATTGTAACTGAAATGTACACATATGAATCGAATCGATAATGGAATCGAATCAAACCGTGATCTTGTGAATCTGAAATTAATCAAATTGGGAAATTGGTATCAATACCCAGATAGTGCAAACACTCCTAGTAAATTGCCATTAGATTTAGCTCTCTCACAAAAATTGCATAAGACATAGTGCACGGTATAGAGCAAAGCCTTGCACTAAACATATGTACAAAAATATGGCCCAACATTGTATTTGTATAAAAAAGAATATAGTTGAATTGAGTGCAAGGAAGTGAGAATAAGATTTACAACCAAAACAGATGTGGACTCATTCATGGCACATCAGTACAAGGCTTTGTAATTAGTAGGGTGGTGTATAATATTGATTTTATGGAGATGGTCATTTAGCTGGCAATGACTCACCTCAATATTCCATTTGTGGATTGGTGATTGTGCAGATTGCTGCAGCTACAGTGTGATATTAGATCAGATTTTTCATTCATTTACTATGTTGACAACACATTTGACTGGTGAAGAGTGAATAGATAAATGCGAAATAAGGTCCTTACTGCACTGCTGAGTATGTGTGGAGTCTAGGATATTTCTTGTGCTGCTCTCAGTAGTCCTGATTTAATACAAAATAAAAAATACAAATTTGGACAAACTCCTGGGCCTGTATTTATTTCAGAAACTTCCAATCCAGTCTAGTTGGCATGTATGCAGCAGACCACAGTGGACCTTTGAGTTCAAAGGGTTCAGTTCATGTTTTACAGTTTTAACTCGCAAAGAAATATCTTTTTTCACTTTTCAGCTCTACGTAACATCCAGTCAATCAATTCTAAGCAACTAATATAGGGTCCAACAGTGACAATACTTCTGTTTTGCATTTGTCTAATTTAATTTTTTTTAAATTAAAAATCATATTAGCTACATAATAATTTGAGTTAAATGTCGAATTGAAAGAGCCCACCATTTGCTTTAATCACAACATGCACTTGAGATGGCATGGACAGGATAATTCACCCCAGCATGATTTGAGAATGTTCCAAAGAGCATCTTGTGAGCTTCAATTGAAGCAAGGAAATCTGACCTTTTGTACAAAGGGGTTTATATGGTCAATGTCACAAATTTGCTTGTGATTAGTGATGTTGAAATAGATGATAAATTAAATATTTATTTGACCTCATAACATTTCTTTGTTTTAAAGGTTTCAAATTTCATATACTGTCTGTTTGTTTGTTTTAAATGAGGGTTTAAATCCCAAATTTTCAATGGCTATGTTTACATGCAACCTAATATTCCCTTTAAACTGATAGCTCAATCGGAATGAAAAGTCATCATGTAAACACCTTAATCGATCCATCAGAGCTTGATCAGAATTAAATTTAGATCAGATTGAATAGGTTTCTCTAAAATTTTAATAATCTGTTATTAAGAATATTAACCATGTAAACCTTTACATTCAACTAGATTTTCAATCTGACTGGAAAATACCTTGCGCACATGCACAGTGGTATGAATGTCACGATTTCAAAATTACATGATAATTGCCTCAGGAAGATAATTTATACAAAGCGACGACAACATGCATTATTAAGGGTATGAAGGCTTGCACTCTATATTCTGGTGGCATATATGTTTTTTCATGACATCACATAAAGCAAAAAAGTATGCAGTGTCATTCTAACATTTTGTTTCCATTTCACATCTGTAAATTCTTTAAGGACAACACTCTTCCCCAATCTTTACCTGTACTTTCTTCTAGAGATGTCTGGTTATTGGAAAGGGCATGAGACTAACAGTGTTAAGCCACACAGACTGTAGGGATGTTGCTTCTCTTTGTCTAATGAAAGTGAGTAACATAAGAACAAAGCTTTACTGGCATATTTTAAGATATGTTAACAAAACAAAAGTGACAATTACTGACTTTGGTGCCATGCTCCCTGGTGCCTTTCTCCACTTATTCAGAAAGCGACGACTGATGCTCTTCGCATGCACACAAGATTTGTTCAGAAAACATATAATGCACATGTAAACAAATATTTGTTTCACATGGCAATGTTTAGGGTAAATATAAACAGCACTTCAATCAGATTTAATTTATTTGGATTGATGGAAATTAATGCATTTGAACATACTCATACTCAAATGGACCCCACTGTTTTTAAAACCTCTCCCTTGCTTACAATGCCTTATCCAGTCCTTCTATTAAAATACTTAATATTTTCAGCTAAGTTTAATCAGTGCTACACATGTGCAATTCTTTGATGGCAAAAGGGCTGTTTGCATTTTTATGATTATCAATTTGATATTGAACAAATACTAGATTTGAATAAAAGCTGTTGATTTAACATGTTAATATAGTGCGATTGAAAATGTAAAAATAGCACGTTAAATAAATGAATGCATTTAATCCTGACCCTGAACCATATGTACATTTTGTAATCACACATTTAGAAGACTAAGAAAACATAAAACCAAACTTTAGGGAAAACAAATAAAAAAAGAAAAATAAGACTCAAGTGTGCTCCCTGAATGATAATAATGCATGTTTCCAGTTGTGGAAACCATCCACGGCAAAGGCAGGTTCAGTTTTCTGTTTAATGTCAGTCCTTTGACTGCACAAAAGCAACAATAACTATGTAGGATTTTATTTTATTTTTTGGCTAAAATAGTTTGAGCACATACATTTTTTTTACCGATACATATTTATATATAGCTTACTGAAATGTGTTTCAATTTAGTGCAGAAATCCTTTGTTGATTTGTCAAGTAAACTTCGGTTATAGTGTGCTGTTTTGCAACCCGTTCTCATTCCCTAACCGTCCAATTTTGACACTTGTGCAGAAGCTGTCCGCGTCTGCATGATGACGCCAAAGGTCCCCTGACGTCATCATATTGACTTGGTGAGAAACCCCTTTTTTTTTTTTTTTTTTTACGAGACAAATTTGTCATCAGTTATCAATCTTTAAATATTATTGTATGTGTTTAACCTGAATGTTTTATTATAATTATAAAAATATTAGTGTGATATTACATTATACAATAATTTATAATATTTTAGATCCCCTAACCCAACCCCATTTCTAAACCTAACGATAATCAACTATATAAAACATGAAAGAGACACTTAGATATTCTTAATTTGATATACATTACACTATTTATAGATATTTTTAAGCCACCAACCTCACATTTATGCCTTAACCTAACCAGTTATCAACAATAGAAAAGATTTAACAAGCAGATAAAGTACAGTCACAAACATTTATTTATAAAGATGCACTATAATAATATTATACAAGTTTTAATCTGTAAAAATATTCCCCCTTCGTGAAGGCCTCCTGATCCTGTGTCATCTTGATTCTACTGGCACGTGGCACGTTTCATTCAAAAAATACATGTACATATGAAATTGAGGTTGTTGTACTCGCGAGAGCCAATGGCATAATCGCTAAGACTCTGACGTCAAACCCGTGTCATTACTCCTGAGGCGGAAACATTTTGAATATGTTACAACGAAACTTGTGCAGGATGTGTTAGAGTGGATAGAGGGTAATTGTGATCAGTGACTAAACACTTTCATTTAGGTTTCTTCTTCAGATAAAATGATTGTAAGACTCGGAAAACACCCGGAATGAAACGGGCCACTTCAGCAGTGCAGGATGTGTACAGACAGATTAAATAGACAGATAAAAAACAGATTAAATAATAACCACTGAATAAATGTTACTGATTTAAATTGAAATGAAAATCATACCCCCAACATATGTCACAATGTCAAGATTTTACCCCAGCGCATAATTAAACAATGTAAAATTGTAATACCCATCGTATCAATCAGTTGACCTCAAAGGTTTCTCATTGAAAAGAACGTACTTGCTGGTTGTGTCGGAAACTGATGCCAGAGGGTGCTTTTGCACAAGCGTCAGTCTTTGATGCCTTGGGAGTGAGAACGTGTTGTGTTTCGTCATCATTAAAGCTTCCGCAGACTGTCTGCATGCAGCCCAATTTTTCCAGATATATGGACAATGTCTGTGCGTAACGTCTCACCTGGCACCTGGATTGGACTGTACTAAAGAGTATTAAAAAAAGAGTTGTGCGAAACGTAAAGTCACAGGGAAAACTCAACTCGTCCGTCTTTTTCTTTAAAAAAAAAAGCACAAATCAAAGTAACAGTGAGACACTTACAATGGAAGTGAATGGTGCCAGTTGTTGGAGGGTTTAAAGGAAGAAAAGGATAGTTCACCCAAAAATTTTAATTCTCTCATCATTTACACACCCTCATGCCATCCCAGAAGTACAGTATATGACTTCCTTTCTTCAGCAAAACACATTTGAAGAAACATTTAAAAATATCTCAGCTCAGTAGGTCCTTATAATTGAAGTGGATGGTAACATGATTTTTGATGCTCCAAAAAGCACAGATAGTCAGCATTAACATCATCCATATGAATCCAGTGGTTAAATGTATGTCTGATAAAGTGGTAAGCTCATTTTTGGTGTGAATAATATCAATATTTAAGTACTTTTAACAATAAATAATAGTTTCTGTTAAGCAGCAGTATGTGCATTGAAGAGAGGGCTAAGGTCACGTGGTCTCTCATCTGAAGTTGACACGTGATAAATGCGTGAAACACCAGGAAAAGCAGCGCTGTTTACAACTGAGTAGGAGAATAGCTGTATAGACAGAACTCCATAAATAAATTGAAGCAAATTTAAACAAAGATGCCTGAAGATTTAATTTAAGAGGAGAAACAAGTTTTTGCACAGCCATATTTATTTGAACCTGAGTACTTTGAACCAGGAGCACAGGGAGATGCAGGAGGCTGGACCAACAGCAGCACAACAAGACTGTACTTTACTGTAGACTGCGTAATCTGCATCTAGAAAGCTGCGGAACTGCAACTCTGTACGTATCATAAATGGGTCATTCCTACAATTCGGTGACATTACAGCTTTGAAACTTTTGAAAAATAAAACAAACTATTACAAGTTCCTTCATTACATTATCATTTACCATTTAAAGATTGTATTAGTCATACTGGTCAAGGTAAATTACAAAAAAAATCAGATGTCCCTCCAGTTAAATGGATAGCATCAGGGTGGGCATTCAGTGGATAAATGAGCTACTACATGATCTGTGATTGATTTCTAGGAAACGTCTCGGGTTACATGTGTAACCCTTGTTCCCTGAAAAAAGCAGAACGAGATGCTGCGCTTTGCTAAGTGCTATGGGGAACAATCTTATTGTGAGCAGCTTTGAATATGTGTGTAACACGTCAATGAAAATTGACTGGAATTTATAGCCTCGGCTGGTGAGATCATTGAATGCACCTGTGACTAGGCTATAAATAGAGGCATCACCAGAGTGTCGTCAGATATTTTTCTGAAGAGCAGTCCTGGGACGTCCCAGTGCGGCAAAGAAGCGCAGCATTTCGTTCCGCTTTTTTCAGGGAACAAGGGTTACACATGTAACCCGAGACGTTCCCTTTACAAAAAGCTTCACTATGATGCTGCGCTTTGCTAAGCGCTATGGGGAACGGAATACCCACGCCGCCGCACTGGGGCTGTCCGGACCCCTATGGTTGTGAAGTGTGCTCACAAAAAACACGAGAGGTCTAAGACATGAGCTTGAGATGTTGACTCAAGGGCGTAAGAGCCCGGAGTAGCTAAAACATCTAAACCATAAAATTTGATGAATGTGTGCGGAAAGGACCAGCCTGCCGCATCACAAACGTGTTCAGACATGGGCTTGAGACATCGACCCAAGGGCAAACAGCCCGGGGTAGCTAAAACATCTAAACCAAAAAAATAAAAAATTTGATGAACGTGTGCGGAAAGGACCAGCCTGCCGCATCACAAACTTGTTCAGGCATAAGGATCTAAATCGTAAGATTTAGGAATGTGTACGAAAAGGACCTGCCTGCCGTACACAAACCTTCTTAGAATTGAGATCATAAATGAACACAAGGGAATCCAGATATGGGGCCTGAAGAATGTGTGCGGGAAGGACCAGCCTGCCACATCACAAACTTGTTCAGGCATGAATCGTAAGATTTTAGGAATGTGTACGGAAAGGACCAGCCTGCCGTACACAGACCATCTTAAACTTGAGATCAGAAATGAACTCAGGGGCATGAGTGCCCAGACATAGGGCCTGAAGAATGTGTGCAAGAAGGACCAGCCTGCCACATCACAAACTTGTTCAGGCATGAATCGTAAGATTTTAGGAATGTGTACGGAAAGGACCAGCCTGCCGTACACAGACCATCTTAAACTTGAGATCAGAAATGCACTCAGGGGCATGGGAGCCCAAACATAGGGCCTGAAGAATGTGTGCGGAAAGGACCAGACTGCCGCATCACAAACTTGTTCAGGCATAAAAAGAGTTTAGCCAATAAAGTCTGAGACTGTGCGTGGAAAGGAACTAGCCTGCCGCAACACAAACCCAACTAAAACTCCTACCCCCGGACCTAAGGGCCCGGGGTAGCTTGAACACCTAGACCATGAGAACACAGGAATGTGTGCGGAGAGGGCCAGCCTGCTGCATCACAAACTTGTAGAGGCATGGGGTTGAGATGTCAACTCGAGGACGTAAGAGCCTGGAGTAGCGTGAACATCTAAACTATAGAACTTGATGAATGTGTGCGGAAAGGACCAGCCTGCCGCATCACAAACTTGCTGCAGAGGGACACCTCTAGCCAAGGCTTTAGAGGAAGCGACACCTCTGGTGGAGTGAGCCCTGATACCTACTGGCGAAGCTTGACTGCGCGCCTCGTAGGACAGGGCAATAGCATCCCTCACCCAATGTGACATAGTCGGTTTGGTAGCGGCCGTCCCTTTGTTGCGGCCCCCAAAACAGACAAACAACTGCCCTGACTTACGCCACTGGCTAGTGCGGTGGACATAAGTCTGAAGGGCACAGACAGGACAGACTCGGTGAAGTATTTCTTGCTCCGGCGTTAAAAACGGCCGGGAGCAGAAGGCTTCCAGAGTGACAGGATGTACTGTCGAAAAAGGCACCTTGGGGAGATAGACTGGATGCGGATATAGAATAGCTTTTAGCTGTACCTGGGGCAAATTCTAAACAGGCCGGCAAAACAGACAGAGCCTGTAGATTCCCAACCCTCTTGAGAGAGGTAATCGCCATAAGAAAGACCATCTTTAGAGTCAGAAGTCTGTCAGATGCTGACTCTAGAGGTTCAAAGGGGGTCTCAACTAGACCTTCCAGGACTATTGCCAAGTCCCAGGAAGGAGTTCTAGTCCTGACAGGGGGCCTCAACCGCATGGCTCCACGAATGAAGCGAGCGAGCAGAGGATGTCTCCCTACAGGCGCCCCATCGATCAAGGCATGGCAAGCCGAAATGGCGGCCACATAGACCTTGAGAGTGGCGGGGCATATGCCTGCTGACAGTTTTCCTTGCAGAAAACCCAGAACTGAAACAATTTGGCAGTTAACTGGACCTGCATCATGTGAACTGCACCACTTTTCAAAGACAGTGTTAATTTCGTCAGACGAGACGAGACTAAATATGTTTGTCAACGACCTTTTTTTCCATGACTAAGACGAGACGATAACGAGACTGCACCAATGTCCAAAAACGCTGACTAAGACTAAATTAACATGCATTATTGTTGACGAAAAAAGACGAGACTAAAATGTTTTGCATAAAATTAAAAAAAAGATAAAATCTCTCTTCATTTTCGTATACAATCGTCTCTACATTTTCATCATGAGATAGAATATTCTGCTGTTACGCCTTCAAAATATTCCGAATGAGTTTGCGCTGTTTCTCTAGTAACGGTTACAACAGGTCTCATACTCCTGTGGCTGCAACACGAAACTACATGGAGCAAGAACACAATCATAGACAGTGGCGAACACGCGACGAGCGCCGACGACATGCTAGGTAGAAGGAAGAGGCTCGATATTTGGTCGCATTTTAGGTACAATGATATTGACAAAAAGTCAGAATGTGTCATTATAACTGACGTGAAGCACTGCGGACAAAAAATATCGGGGAAAAACACCACCAACCTTAAGCGACATCTAAAGGCTAACCACCCACACATTCAGGGAAGTTAACTTAAATATACGTCTCATAAGCTAATGCTGATTTTAGGCATCTACGCTGTAAATTAACCAGTTAGCTATGGTGTTGTGGCACATACATTATGCAGGTTATATATATTTTATGTAACTTATTTGCTTAATAAAATACTCTTCAGAACAAGTTCATCATTTGTGAATGTGTCTCTTAAATCAGAAAACCAGCCACGTTTAACAAAGTGAATTCAACATATCATTCAACAAGTGTATTTTGTCAGGTAATTATGACATTTAACCAATATTTGAGATGTGTGAAACATTATTTGACTGAAATGGTTATCTCAGAATTAATCTCAGAAATAATTTATTTAAAAAAAGACTAAAATGTTTTGAAACTTGACTAAGATATATTGAGTTTTCTTTTGACTAAAACTAGACTAAAATGACGAGACTTTTAGTTGACTATAACTTGACTAACAAAAAAAGATATGTGAATGACTAAATATGACTAAAACTAACAAGGACATTTGGCATAAGACTAAGACTAAGACTAAATTAAAAATAGGTGACAAAATTAACACTACAAAGACACCCCACTTATTGGTGTAAATCCTTCTAGTGGAAGGGGACTTGCACTAAGAATGGTCTCGATAACCTCAGGTGACAGCCCTGTGTTCCTAAGAATGGTCTCGATAACCTCAGGTGACAGCCCTGTGTTCCTCAGTTGGTACCCTTCAGGGGCCAAACATGAAGATTCCACAGTTCGGGACGGGGATGAAGTATCATCCCCTGTGCCTGAGACAGAAGATCCTTCCTGATCGGAATCGCCCAAGGTGAGCCGTCGAGGAGGAGCATCAGTTCTGAGAACCAAGTCCTGTTCGGCCAATAAGGCGCTATCAGCAAGAGGCAAGACCCTTGTTGGCGAACTCTGGCTAAGACCCCTGGGAGCAGAGAAACCGGGGGAAATGCATACAGGCGCATTCTGGGCCATGTATGTGCCATTGCGTCCAGACCCAGGGGGGCTGGGTGACTCAGAGAGAAGTAGAGGGGACATTGCGCAGTCTCTTGAGAGGCGAAGAGGTCCACTTCTGCACTGTAAAATTTCTCCCAAATTTATTCCACTACCTCGGGGTGGAGTTTCCACTCGCTCGTCGGCAGGTTGTGTCTGGACAGAAAATCTGCTCCCACGTTTAGGCGTCCAGTGATATAGATAGCCCTGAGTAACAGGAGCTTGCCCTGGGCCCAAAGGAGAACCCGACGCATCAGAAGTACAGCTGACAAGAACGTGGATCTCCCTGATGATTTATGTAAGAGGCTACCGCTGCATTGTCCACCCGCACCAAGACATGGCAGCCTCAGGAGGAGGTATTTCAGGGCCAGAAACAGTGACTGTGACAACCGAGCTGACGACCCTCCTATCCCCTTAAGCTGGACAACCACTTAAGGCCACTACCCCGCCCGTCAGGGAGGCGTCTGTCATTAGCAACCTGCGACAACAAGACGCACCTAGTGTGGGACCCAAGGCAGAAAACCAGGGTCTGAACCACGTAGAAAGGGATGAACCCTGAGGCGCGTAACCCTTATTAGCCTAGGGGTTTTGGCCCTTGGAAGAAAAACCCCTGGCTTTGAGCCACAACAACAACGGTCTCATGAGCAGAAGGTCCAGAGGGATCACCGAGGACATGGTCGCCCTGAGACCTGGAAATCGTTGATACTGATAACAGTGCAACCTTGGCCTAGCCTGACTTTGCTCAGGGTGATCTGAATGGAGTCAATCCTAGCGGGAGACAGTTGTGCCCGCATTGTGATTGAACTCCATACGATGCCCCGATAGACAGTGTTCTGGGTGGGAGAGAGGACGCTTTTCTTGGCGTTGAGCCTCAACCCCAGCGAAAACGATGAGCTAAGACGATGTCCCTGTGCTGAACTGCCAGTTCCTGCGCTAGGATCAGCCAGTCGTCTAGACAATTCTGAATGCAGATGCCCCGGAGTCACAAAGAGCCAGCGCTACATCATGCATTGTGAATGTGCGGGTAAAAAGGGCTAGACCGAATGAAAGAACCTGACACTGGAAGACCTCGCCCCCGGAAGCGAACCTCAGGAACTTTCCATGTTGTGGCAGAACTTCTAAATGAAGTATAGAAGTGCGTCACAAGATCGATGGTGACCAGCCAAACGAGTTGTAGGGCTTGAGACACAACCGTCTTGATAGGCATCATCTAAGACTTGAACACCCATGGGCAGTTCAAGCTTTAAGATCTAAGCCAGACGCCACCCCTCACCCTCCATGGGAAACAGGAAGTATTTTGTGTAATAACCCAACTCTCTGTCTGGAAGGGGAACACATACCATGGCCCCTTTAACCAGGAGATTTGAGTTTTTTTTTTTTTTTGCTATTCATAGCAGACATAAAAATAAATCCGGTTTACGGTAGTGAGACCACGCCGTTGAAACACGGAAAGGCGGCGAATGAATTAAATCCTGATGCTCTTTTAAGACCCACAGCAAAGAAAGATATCTGGCAGAAGTTTCCACGCTGCCAGGTTCTCTGAAATGGGAACTAATTTCAGCACTTCCTGTTGAGGGGGTGTTGAGTGTTCCATGTCCTGGACTAAGGCAGGAAGCAACGGTACACCCAACTTTCTGTCGGGAAAACTCTGTCACCCGAAACACCAAGGGTGGCGGGAGTGAAGGGTTTTCTTGAGGGTATCGGGAGGGCCGAAGTGAATAAAACACGCGCCCCTTCCCGAAGGAAACTACCCCCAAAAGTTTTTTTCCTTTTGGAAATTATAGCCCTGAAGTCTTGCTTAGGGGGCTGCTGAGGACGACGAGCCTGTCCCCTGTCTCTGCGAGGGGGAGCATGACTCGCCACGCTCTGTTTTTGAGCTTCCCTCCTAACAGCCTCGGGGCGAGACAGGGTGGCCGACGGCCCCGCCCCCTGAGTGCGGCGAGGAAAAAACTGCCCAAAGGCTTCCTCGTGGCTTTTTGCCTCCTGAAATCTGGAGATAACCGAGTTCATGGCGTCTCCAAAGAGACCAGAAGGCGAGACCGGGGCATCGAGCAGGAACACGTGGTCCTTGTCTCTGATGCCGAAAGGTTAAGCCATAAATGTCTCTCCGTGCTGATTAAAGCAGACATAGACTGGCCAATGGCACGGGCTGACTGCTTGGTCGCACGGAGAGACAGATCTGTGGCTCGACGAAGCTCTAAAAATGCTTCCTCATCGAGCATTTCACCCGCACTCAGGTCTTTTAGCAGATCAGCCTGGTAAGCCTGTAACACAGCCATGGTGTGCAGCGCTGCACCAGCCTGACCTGCTGCTTGATAAGCCCTTCCCACTAGCATGGAGGTAGTTCTGCATGGCTTAGAGGGGAGGGCAGGGCTTTTTAGTGATGACGCCGAACCCGGCGAGAGATAGCCCGCAAGCGTCTCTTCAACCGGCGGCAACATTGAATAACCTTTTGCGTCAGCGCCCACGATAGTCGAGTATAACGACGTCAAGGGCACGTGAACGCGCGAGGTATAAGGTTTTCTCCATGAACGAGCGAGCTCGTCGTGGAGATCATCAAAGAAGGGAAGGGACTGATGAGGCGTTCCCTTCCCTCGGCCACCAGACAGAAAGCTGTCCTCTAATTTGGAGTGTTTGGGGGTTTCTTGGTCGCGTGGCCAGTCTAATTGAAGCCTGGCCACTGCACGAGTGATCACGTCGAGCAATTCCTCAGAAGATTTAAAATCGCGTTTGGAATGCTCTGATGTGGGTAACTCACACTCCGAACCAAGAGATATAAGGTCCTCCCTGTGAACCGAAGAAACGCCGGAGCGCGCTTCGAGATCGCGTGAAGGACCGGCTGGGTCTGGGGAGAGAGCGAGCGAAAGGGACGAACCCGTCTCTCGCTCCTCAGCCAGATCCATGCGAGAGCCCCACGAGTGAAGTGTGGGTGCTGGCTCACGAAAGTAAGCGAGGCGAGCGCGAAGCATTACGACCGAAAGTAGGTCACAATGAGCGCACCTGCCCTGCCCCAATGCGAGAGCAGCGTGCTCTTCCCCCAAACAAACAAAGCAGAACTCATGCGTGTCCTTGTCGGTCATAGACCGCTGGCAAGGAAACACGCATCGTTTGCCTTGTTTCTCCGTCATTTTCTCTCTCTTTTTTCTATATATATATATATATATATATATATATATATATATATATATAGAGAGAGAGAGAGAGAGAGAGAGAGAGAGAGAGAGAGAGAGAGGACTTATTTTTTTTTTTTTTTTTTTTTAGAAAGAAAGGAAAGTTCTGCGCACTGCCTAACAATTTCTAACTCCTAACAAAAGGGAAGAAAGAGGTTTTTAGCAGGTTTGTGAGACACACAGTCATAGTGTGCTCTGAAGAAAAATCATCTGACGACACTCTGGTGACGCCTCTATTTATAGCCTAGTCACAGGTGCATTCAATGATCTCACCAGCCGAGGCTATAAATTCCATTCAATTTTCATTGACATGTTACACACATATTCAAAGCTGCTCACAATAAGATTGTTCCCCATAGCGCTTAGCAAAGTGCAGCATCATAGTGAAGCTTTTTGTAAAGGGAACATTAAATTATATTAATTTCCCATTTATCTTCACATAATAGGGTGGACATGTTATTCTTGATCATATTTGAACAAAATAAAGGAAAACATAAATAAAACAGTAGAGTTATAAAAATAAATGATTCAAATAAGTAATTTTGCATGTGACGTCATTTCCTAACATATATCTTCAATGAAAGTTCATGGTATCATGACATAACAGGGTGTGCAATAAATCAAGGGACACAAAAAAAAAAAACTCCACTATCAGTGTTAAAATTACACATTTACCACAAATGAATACATGTTAGTGAGAGAATGTAACACTAAACTCTTGACTGGATGTGGGGAAAAAATAGAAATCCAATGATTTAGCATTTATTTTTGTCAAAGATGTTTGACGTGCAGTTTTGGGCCACAAGGAGGTGACACTATAATAGAATAGAAATAGAAAATGATTTCAAAGAAGTGTGTAACGTTATAACAAGTCTTTATTTTTTTAACAAGCCTTTACATATTGTAATCTGGTTAAATTAAACAATATACTGTAAATACCACACACACTTGTAATGAGGACTTATATGACACAGGATTGTAGGAATGACCCATACTAACAGGCTTTCCTGCACGAGACACTGTATTACATTGAAAAACAGCTCGGATGGACTCAAAAAAGCATTCAGTGTGAACGTCCTCTTCTAAACTTAAAATGAAAGCTCTTAAAGACAATGACCAGGAAGAAGAGGGAAAGGGGTAGAAAAGGCTTAACATGAAAATAGTGTATTTCTCATTGGATTAGTGTAGTTGTTTTGGCAGTAAATAGTGCTTATCATAAGGGAAATGTAGGAAAATCATGTCAAGTGTTTTAACTAAACCTGTACTATTGTACTTTTATTTTGAGTTAATGGAGTATTGCAGTTTTTCTTACCTCTTTCTCGCTTCCAGAACGAGCTCTGACATATGCAATCAAATGTAATGGCATGTCATGAATAGCTGCGTTTATTGGTGTTTTAAAATCCCAATGGTGGGAAACAATTAACATGCATTCGAATGCTATATGATTTTGACAAAATGATTTTGCTTCTTACAGAAAATGACAGAAAACGTCCACTGACTGTCTCTGATCTTTCCCAAATCCGATATCTCACACGACTCATGAGAAAGTTGTCTGTTTCAGGTCCATTTCTCTTGATTTGAGAAACGTTCTCAGCAGTTTGGGTGTGTTATGCTAAATTACAGGACAAACGGCATTGCGTATGGAATTCATACAGAATGCAATTTTTCCCTTAATTACAATATGATTCCTTATTTTACAGGACGTTTGGCATATTATGTTAATTCATTTTACCTGCTTCAGCGTGAGGGTGACTCTCTCTCTCTCCACTCACTGTCATGAATTCCCTCAGTTGATGATGACGGTGACAATTGTTGTCAGGTGCGGGGAATGGTAGAATTCAATGATAATGCATCAATTACAGCAAAGAATCTCCAGTTTCACAAAACAGTATTCAATACAGTTAAAGGAAAACTAACACGACAGTAGATTATGGACTTCTGAAGCAGCAAAACAAGTGGGTATACCGAGGATATATGCAAATATTGATCCTTAGAAGTCGTTATACACAAACACACATATTGTTTATGTCTTGTGACTATTCTTTAGAAATAGTGAATATTTTAATGTTTATAGATTGGCCCCATTCACTTCCATTGTAAGTGCCTCACTGGAACCTAGATTTCTTATTAATTGTTTTTAAAGAAAAGGAGGTGCAAGTCAAAATACATTTTTGTAGTAATAAGTATTATGCCACAAATGCTGTCGATTGAGGTTAATGTTTATTGAACCCGGAATATTCCTTTAATATACCGTTTAGTTGACTATTTGTTCAGGCAACCAACCAACCAAATGGTTGATTCTGAAAATATATAGTTTTGCACATCATTACAGGATAATACAGATTAACAAGGAGATAAAGGGGAAAAAAAGGGGGAATGGAATTAGGACATGACAGGCCGGACTTGAACTGAGTGTAAAATAAAACAAAGTGCATTTTTCAGTGTTATGAGTATTCCATCTTGTAAATATGTTTTTATACAGCCAGGGTCTCTTTCATTCTGTCTGAATTTTATTCAATACACTGTTTGCTCAAATACATTTTCAAAAACACTTGATGTTTGAACGGATGAAAAGTGGCAATTTACAGCAACAGCACATTGTCAATGTAATATTTTCCTCCTGGTTGAGCTGATGCTGCTCCTTTTGATGTCATTTTCTAACTAGTTTGCAATATTTCATTGCTTGCTCAAGAGTCACAGATTTGCCTAACTGTAAAAATCACCCCATCTGTGTTGTGAACCTCAACCATCAACCCAGCACAGATCTTGATTGAGCAGGACCCTCAGACTTGGATTCACAATGTAGACATGCTAATCAAAACACGTAATGTGTAGATGTTTATTTATTTCAGGTGGGTCAAATGGGAAAGACTACATTACAGTGTTTTATTAACCCACTCATTATTCATGTTCTGACAAATTCACATCATGATTTTATACATATTTTCATAAGTGTTTTGTAGATGCAGTTAATGTACACTGAACTCAAGCAGTCAGCTAAATCTTTTCAGGCTTGGGGGTGAAATGTAGAACAACTTGCATTGCTAAGAATGATCTTAAGTGTTGAAGTCTGTTCCCCATAGATCTCTCATAGATCATTTGAATATAGCACTGACTAGAAACAGAGGAATTGGGTGTAGCAATGTAGAAATGTATGATGCTCATATCCTTGTTATGGAAAAACTATTTCACACAATATTAAGATTTAGTGATGAAGTCTACTTTTAAGGTGCTCTACATTATTTTTTCAATGTAACAGAGTTTGTGATGGGGTGCAAGGAGGAAGCAGGAGTCAGTGAAACTCAACTCAAAAAAAGGTAATTTATTTTATAACACAAAATTGGCATTTCAGCACTTCACTCAACAAAACTCGCTTTTCAGAGGAAGGTCAGCACACGCTCTCTCTGAGTGTGGGGTAGCTCTCCCCTCACTGGGGACTGGCTCACTCTTAAAACATGTCTCCACTGTCACTGCAATGACAAACAGCTGTTAGAAACAATAATTTCCAGGTGATGATCCTTACCATTCTCATCTACTGATCTCACTCTCCCTCCGCAAGCCAGCACTCAAGCATGCCCCCACCACAATATTTATGCAAACAAAATTAACTTTCACGGCTGCGGTGAGTTTGTCGGTTTGTTCTGAGTGTTTTGTTATTTTCTCTCCCTCATGTTTCGCAGGCACTGCCGGTATGCATGATTAGTGTTTCCATGGGAACATTGATTGTCCTGTTATGTTACACCGAAAGAAATTTAAAGTACATATGTTTAAAATCACTAAATCGTAGGAGATAAAGACTCTTTTTGTTCTACAAGAGCAGGTTCCCTCTACATTGAACAATAAAAGGGAATTTCTGTAGGGAAGAAACTTTTGCATTTGTGTGATTTCTGCATCCACACAGATGGGTGTCATTATAAACAAAACCCTTCTAATAGGGGGTCTACAAGCTTAGCCTAAAATAGCATAATGCCGCAGTCCAACAGACATTCTATGGGTGGTAGACTGGCGATGAAACAAGAGGCTGTTTTTTTAATGGATGTCTATGGAGCAGATGCTTCATTAAACTGAATAAACTGCTTTTGTGAGGAAACGCTCATCATTTAATGAATTGTCCACCTGTCCACTAATCTTCAACATGTTTTACTCTAAACAATCCTTTTGGATGAACTATGTGTGGAGTAAAATTGCTGTTTTATAAGAGAAGACACAGACAATTTTGCAGCAGGTAGGTGTCAGTTTATAGCTCGCTCCATTAATTTGTATAGTATCCGAAAAGAGGTTGTTATCTCTGTATAGAATGTGTATAATATGTGTAAAGCTAAAGCAAATGTTTTCAGTTTACAATGCAGTTGTAAAAATTAGGGATTTTTTTTATTAATTGATAATCGATTAATTGTAGTTAATAATTTGATTGATTAAGCTTATCCACCTTCGATTAATTAATTTCAGAACAAATGCATTCAGTAATCATGCCAGCATACATTGATCAGTCTGTCTATACAGCCATCCACCACTAGAGCGTGCGTATGTGCTGCAAGTCACGTATTATTTGCATCACATAAGAACCGCACAGACACACAGATCAGAGATGAAGACGGCTCAATGTAAACAATGTTGGAGCTTTTCTCTGTAAATGAACATGGTGTTTACACAGCATGTTGGGGTTTGACTAAATTTTGAATTAAAAATAAGCCCAAAGTTCCAAAATATCTCACAATGAAAATTTTATGAACTCAAATATGTATACAAGTTATTATAAACTGTTATTAATTAATAGTAATTAAACAACTCACACATTTTCACTAAGCATAGCCTAAATGTATTTAAAAAACAATGAACTAAGAATATTTAAAGAGGAAAATGCCAATATTTCTTAAGTGTATAAATTATATTTAATGAGCAGGCTACATGCACATATTTTTGGAGTCCTCTGAGTGTATTTTGCTGTATTAACGTTAACGAATGATCGATTAATTGATCTTTAATTTCCACAAAGATTGATTATGGGCATGTCTGAAAATGTACATCTCTAGTAGAACTGCACTCGGAAAATTTTATTTATTCTACAAGCGAAAGTGTCCAATAACAGTGGTGTTACTGAGATAAAGTTTGATTTCAACATGTCAGCCACCATGAGGAAACACACTTCTTATTAAAGAAAAATATTTTATTAGGCTACTCATATGACTGGGTCATCATCTTTTGAATGTGCATGATTTCATTTTTTAAAAAGTATTTCAAAATGTTCAATAGTGCTATTCATTTCTTTATGTAAAACACTTTTTTATAAGGTAAAAACGACAAGTTTTGGGGTTTTGATTCCTCATGCCAGCTTGATTTCATTTGTTGGAGAACTGTGATTCTCTCTTTATCATTCTGAAAGAATTGTGAAAGACTCTCCATCTTATCTTTACCCTGAGGCATCTCTCTCTCTCGAACAAGTGAGGTCAAATGTCTTTTTTTTCTCTTTTATTTCTTTCTTTGCTGCGAGAGTTAATTGTGTGGGTTTGTGCTGTTTATTTGTGCAGGAATATCAGGCCTGTGCAGTACGAGGAGAGGAAGACAGAAGATGAGGAAGAGCCGGAGTGTTCTAACTGTGTCACCTAATGAGGTATGTGCAAATCTATGTATATTCAAAATTAACAAGATGGTGGGTTGCTTGAATGACTAGTCGACTAATTGGTCTTAAGGAAGTCCTGAATATTTAGGCTGATTTGAGTTTCGCCTGACCCGGATTAAAGTTTATTTTTAGGTGTTGGTCTTGTGTTCAAAAACAGAACAACTTATAATGAACATTAATTATGCTACCTTATCTGTCAGCATGATGCCAGTGGATCGCGTTCACTTTCTTTGTACGTAACGTCATTGTTTTGTTCCAATTCTTCCAATTGTTAATGAATGTCTTGAAACATTTTTAAAGTATCATGAAAGATTAAAACCTTTTTGTAGGTATGATTTGCATTCTCAGTGTTGCCACAAGGAGTGCCATAGAAAACATTAACTTAAAAGGTGCAGTATGTAAGATTCAGAAACCCTTGTTATTAATGGCACCAGTGGCCATTAAGTGAACTGCAGCCAGCCACCTGTTGCTCGTGTACACAATCCATAGGGATGCGAGCGAGCGAGCATCGGCCAAAACAATGACGTAACGTACAAAGAGATTGAACATGATCCACCAGCATCATGCTGACAGATAAGGTAGCATAATTAAAATTACACAGTTATGATTGTTTAACTACAAACTTTGAGACTAAACTAAAACTACTTAGCTAACATAGCATACTGATACACACATACAGCTGCATACTACCGAAATATACCAGACAGTTTACTGTTGTACTACACTGTTATGTTGCTCTATATTATGTTTTGTATGTCATATGTTGTAATATGATCAAGAAACCAGCATATTTACTTAAATTTATACTGTATACCTGACTTTTAGTATAAAGAGAAGATTGTTGAAATAATTTGAAAGTTACGAAGCAAGGTAGCTTGCAATTCGTCAGCGTTAGCAGGCAAGATCAAGTTAAATAAAATTACACAGATCAGTCCTTATGGCACTATATTTCATATGCTTTGTAGTGTGTGTACGCTTACCTGTCCAATAAGAAGAATGCCAATTCAGGGTCGGTTTTGATCCCCAAAACCAAAGCAAGTTCCCTACAGGAATCAAATGCCCTGCCAATGTTCACTCTAGTTTTTGCTCGACCACGATCATGTTCCTGCTCAGCCAGATGGGATTCAGTAGAAGGCTCTCAGGAGTTTGCATAAACGTCACATCCTTTGGATTTTCCCGGCAAATCCAACCCGCTCCCTTGGCATGAAATTCAGTCTACAGGCTTTAATAGGCAACCTAGGAAGTCTGGGAAGGGCTAATTGTTTTAAGTTGTGTTACAAACCATTCACACATTGGCAAAAAAGGGTGAATATTACATGAAAATTGTTACATACTGCACCTTTAAACTGTCGGCCTCTGCTGTAGTAGACAGCCTGATCTCATTTAATTTATGTGACCATGACAAAATGTGCTTCTTTTCACGTTTGGCTGTAGTTTCCCTGTGAAATGTCCAGCTGGGGGTGCCGAAAGCAAGTTAAATTATGTTGTAATCAGACAAGGTTTTTAAGGTGAATGTTAGACCTCCCTAACCTAAAACTTTAACCTAAACCTAACCAGTAGTGTCCTAAAAACTACACTATTTTACGTATTTTATCAAACTACACAATGATGACTCTATGGCTCTATACAAATAAAAATGACTTGACTACAAGATAAATGAGAGCTGATCAAAACAGACATCCTTACCCTTAACCAATGCCTAAACTTAACTGATAAGTGTTTTAAAGGCAAATGTGACATGAAAAGCACATTTACTGAAGCAACCATGTCATTTCATGTCAATTCTATGGCACTTTCGCTTCATTTTCACTTTTGTTTTAATCCCAAGCCCACCCCTTTGGGATGGGCTTGGGATTGGTCTCCGAGTCCAAAGTCTAACAATCAATCAGGTGAGATACAAATAACTGTCACGAGGGAGCAAGGCAGGACCCAAAGTCAACAGAGCTTTATTTTAAAAATACAAACCAAACACCCACAAGGGGGAAAAACAGAATGACATAACTAAAGAAACAAACAAGTATCACACTGGAACCAACCACCTGGAGACAGAGAACTCAACGCGAGGGGAGCTTAAGAAGGGAAGGGTTGATAAGGAGCAGGTGCCACCAATGATTGTTAATTGAGAAAAAGATTTTGTCCAGGTAACAGTGCTGGCATTCTCCACGTGGCACCAGTGAAACACAAGAGGGAGAGAGAGTCAAAACCAGAAAGGGAAACACTCAGACAAAACAAACTGACAGTCAGAGGAGGCACAGTCAGGCCAGACTGTGACATTACCCCTCCCCGGTCGGACCCCTTGAGAAAAGTGGCAGGGTCCGGTGGCCTGGGAAAGGGAGTGAGGTCTGGCAGCCTGGGAGTAGGCCTCAGGACAGAAACAGTTTCAGTCGACCAGGGTGGAAGAATGAGGGAATGGGCAAGTTCCACCAGGAAGTGGAGGGGCTCGTTGTTGACCACCACAAGGGGTCAGAGTCCACTGAAGCACACCTTGAGGGGTCAGCGTCGGCTGCTGTTCCCTGTGTGGCCACTAATATCCAGTCCCTATTGCCTTCCTGGCAGTCACCCGCAAGTTCCTCCGCCTCCTGGCAGTCACCAGCGGGGTCCTCCGCCTCCTGGTGGTCCACAGTGAGTTTCTTCACCTCCTGGTGGTCCCCAGTGAGATCCTTAGCCTCCTGGCAGACCGCAGCAGGCTCAACCGCCTCCTGGCAGACTGCAGGGAGTTGTGGGAGTTGGCCATGGTCTAGTTGAGTTGGGCGGTAATATGAGAAACCAGTTCCTTTCGGGCTGGAGCGGGATTAAAAAAAAAGCCCATTGCCTTTGCTGGGTCCATTCCTGGTCGAATCGTTCTGTCACGAGAGAGCAAGGCAGGACCCAAACACAGGAGGCAAGTCAACAGGGCTTTATTTGAAGAATACAAAAATACAAACCAAAACACCTGCAAGGGGGAAAAACAGAATGATGTAACTAACACAAACACAAGAACCGACTGAAGTAAATATCACACAGGAACCAACTGACTATAGACAAACATTACAAACGATTCAACAAAGACCTCAACAGGAGGGGAGCTTAAGAAAGGAAGGGTTGCTAGGGAGCAGGTGCTGCCGATGATTGTTAATTGGAGAATGAGCTGTTGTCCGGGTAACAGAGCTGGTGCTCTCCACATAGCACCAGTAAAACACAAGAGGGAGAAAGATAGACAAAACCAACATAGGAAAACACTCAAGACAAGACAAACTGACAGTCAGAAGAGGCACAGCCAGGCTGTGACAATAACATAGCAGGGTGTGAATAATAGAGAGAAAAAAGAATTGTTTATAAAGTCATGAAAAGCCTTTGTACCCATGATTTGTGTGATAGTGATTAAAAATCACAGATGTTGGTACAGTTATTTGAACTTTATCATCCACTTGAGTACTGAGGTGTATTACCACAACAGTACCCCAAGTTTGCACATTTAAGAATCTGCAATGGGATCCTGCATTGGCAATGTGACGGCCAAGCACTTGGTCTACATAATTTCGTAATGGTTCTGGTCTAAAAGTGATCAATTTGAAGATGAAACTTTTCCAAGAGAGTTTTACCATGCACACTAGGATCATGCTAATACATCACCATCACTAAAAAATCTAAACTTATGAAACTAGTGGGCCTCACTTATCAACAAGTCATTTGTTGGACCCATCCCTTGTGAGTTTAAAAACCTGAAAAACGGTGAAAAAATTCTAGTGAATCTGTCGAGAGGTAGCAAGAGAGTGTGTTTAAGTTTGTGGATGTATATCCCTGGGGGAGGGAAGAGAATGAAAGGAGAAGGAATGGGGAAATATAAAAGTAATATGGAAGAGAAGGAGTAGTGCAGGGAAATTGTCCTCACATATGAGTTTGATCACAATGATCCCATTGTACAAAGTGTTCCTTGACAAAAAGACTGTGGGAAGAGGAGAGTCTTTAAAGATGATGAACGGTGAAGATTTTACCATTTTACCATAGGAGTGGTGGTGGAGGGATTGTCCCTGTAATAGGGCCCTGTAAGTCACTTTGGATAAAAGCATATGCCAAATGCATAAATGTAAATGTACTATCTCTTTCTCTTGTTCTTTCACTCTTTCAACACTTTTCACTATGCACATCTCATTCTTGCCAAATTTTCTGTCTTTATTGTATGGTGCCTTTGGCAGCTTTGGTCGTTGTGGTCTAGTGTAATGTTTCTTTTTAGTGTCATGCAAGTTGGAATTGTAATTTCACTCACTGCCAGCCCATCTGTCTGTCTTCCTCTAAACTCCAAAGAGGTACACTGCACTTTATATGCAGTTTAAAGCCACAGAGCAACCAAGAGACACAATCTCATTAATTTTCCATGAGAGCTTAGTAACTTCCAGCGGCACAAGTGACAGTGAACATTGGTGACAAAATGTGTCGCATGCCATGCCCAAAACAAAGTTCAGAAAAGTTTAATTATATGCAAATGAACAGTGACATTTGGGAGTAACTACCAATGAGAGAGAAGCCAGTGTAGCTCACATCACCCGTCTCCTGTGTAATACTCGTGTCGAGTGCATGCAAGACATAGAAGACATTATAATGTTGTGAGGGATTTCACTGTTTAATATAATTTGTCTATAACCACATGCATGGTTATAATAAAATGATGTGTGGAAAATCATGTCAGATACATGAAAGTTGAACTTAGTATGACTAACGTTATTACTTGCCCTGACCATATGAACATGCATATCAATTTGCAAAGGGCCTGATGACATTTGGAAGAAGCATTAAAGGATTCTCTTCTCTTTTGCCTACACTGTGGGAACCAAATGTCACTTAAACCTGAAAACACATAAATTGTGGACAGGGGTTACATTTTTTTTAGGAAGGGGACTTCAGAATTAGTAGTAAAAGTAAGAACTTTCCTGGGGGACTTGAATGCACCATCATACTTTTTAATTTTTAGCAGATGATCATTAGATATCTATTGAAAATTGTAAAGCTGATACTAGATCAGCAGTGTTTGTGAACACATATTAAACTTTCAGTCTTTAATTGATTTAATTCCCCTTTCTTTATTCTTTAATGAGAATGTTCTGCAGTCTGGTCCTGTGGCCTCGGACCCAATTTACTGAGCTCATAGAACTGTTTAAAAATTAATAGAAGCTGTTGCCAATGCCTGACATGATGAAGTTTTAAAACACAATGGATTGATCTTGTAACCACAAGCACCACACAGACTGACATTGCATATTAAATATTGAAAATACTGAATACATTTGAATTTATATTGCAGAGAATTTGGGTCGGCTGTGTTTGAGTTTGTGTGTTAACACAATGTATTCTTTAGCAAACCACTGTTTTCTATTAGTTTCTTGTGTTTTGCTCACTGGAGTACCTGGTCAAGGATTGGTTGATTGGGTGTATGAGATCCAGCTAGTGTGCTGCACACCTCCTGATCCACTGAACCTTTGTGCTTAGCCTTCCCTTCTACTTGCTCGCTTCCTCTTGCCCCTGCTTTTGCTCCCTGCTTGGCAGATGTTAAATGTCATACGTTAATGCTTAACAAACCCTCTTGTAAGCAGCAGGATGTGTGATAAAATGCATGTGTTCTGTTTGTGCCATAATGTGTTGGGCTCATCTGATCAAGCAACTGACTACAGTGTCATATATGAAAAGCACAGCAGCCTCAGTCTCTCTCTCTCTCTCTCTCTCTCTCTCTCTCTCTCTCTCTCTCTCTCTCTTTCTTCAGTCACCTTTAATTTATTCTCTTATCTGTTTTGGGATAATGGGACTAGTAGTCATTCACTAAGGTGCACCAAACATTGTTAAGCTACTTACCTCATTATATTTATTATAGGATTACATATAAGTAGTTAAGGCTGTCAATTGTAATGTGTTTATTTACTGCAATTAATTGTATAACAAAATAATACATTAAATAACTAACACAGTTAGTTCCATTATAAGGAATTTTACTACCACTGGAACAATACTCATGTTTTTGCAGTCAGTCCAACTCCAGTTGTTAATCAGATTATCATATAATACATTTAAATTCAAATAGAGCCCTTAATGTGGAAAATACAAAACTGTATAACATAGAAAAATTATGTGAACAGCTCCAAGATTGATAAATTGAACTGTGAAATGGATTGCTGTGGACTGCAGGCCAGTGAAAGGGTTATTTTCAAAGATAAAAAATGTAAACAAATTATATACTGAATTTTTGTAATGTTCATTCAGTGCTTTCTCATCTGCCAAAATAAGGCCTATGAATTAATGAATTCATCATAGCCATGTTCTATTTAGTCTAAAACTGTGCTGTTTGTGGTGAAAGCTATCTAATTTGTTTCCTTCAAACAAAGTCAAACAGTCAAATCACCATATGCTTAGTGAATTTTAGTTTAAAGGTGAAAAGGTTGTCTGCAGAGCACAGGGATCCTCTATAGCTTGGAGCGATGCTGCATTAGTCTAATGAATTGAAAAAGAACATGGTCTCGAGTGACTGCTGTGGCTGGCACTGAGCTGACCGCAGAGTGTTCCAGAGACTGAGGAACCACAGGAGGTCACCTTGGTCATCCCCAGTCTCATCATGCTCCTGTGCCCTCCCACAGAGTTAATTCCAGGACAGGATGCTGTAATTCTGTTTCACAGACAGGGCTGGACAAGCAAAAACAGATCACATATATTTAAGAGGACACTGTCCAATTATAAAATTATACCTTTATTGTGAGCTTATGTTTGAATCTGTTAAATCCTGACTATGTTATCTTTTTGCCAGACACGCAAGCTCATAGATTACATCTTTCTTGCAATATTATCATATTTGTCCTTGGAAAGGAGGAATCTTATTTCTGTTTTTCTTTTTTTATTATTATTCTTTTTTTATTTCATGATACACAGTCCTTTGTGACATCTGTCTTTGAACTAGAGATGCACCGTTTTGGCCACCAATATTTAGCATCCAATTTTGATCTAATTAAAGGAATATTCTATACAAGTTTTAAGCTCAATCGACAGCATTTGTGGCATAATGTTGATTACCACAAATAGTGATCTGATGACAGAAGTTCAAATAAGCAAAGTGATAAAATATTGGGATTGGCAGATTTTTTTTTGGTGTTAAATATTGGTGTTAAACGATATTGGACAAAACATTTCCAAATCTGAATTCCTACTATCCACTTGTCAGCTTTAGCCAACAAATATGTTTTAGAACAGAGAAAACCATCAATAATTATCCCCATATGTGCATTCTGAAGCATTAACTTTACTGTGGTGAAAAAGTGATTGAATATTGAAGTGAACTCTGAGAGTCTCAGCATGATTCATCCACCCAAGGTTAGATTTTAAAGATGACAAATTGTTCCCAGCATTCAAAGTAAGAACTGCATATAAAAACAAAGATAGCAGAGTGATGATTTTTACATTTTAGTCTCTCATTTATGAAAGCTGTTATTGAAAGTGCCTGTTATTGAAAAACTGTTTAATATAGACTTGAAGAAGAAAAAATATTATTTGGTGAAATGAAATAGCAGACTTCTATAGTTATTTATACAATTTGTCAATGTATGGAGATGTCATCCAGGGTAATGCATTTTCTGTTAGGTTAGAATTTTTTGCATCCACCTTCTCTCTTTAAAGATACATTTTTCCCTATACTCAATTCTAGTGCCGTGGGAGTGTGCAGCAGTGTTGTTTTGTCTGATCTAGAACTCTGCAGATCTAATGGTTTAGAAAGAGCTTTTTTAGCAACAGTCCTAAATGTTTCTCTTCATAACATGGAGCTCTGTTCAGTTCCTTGAGGTTTTGTTGTGGTAATTGACAGATAATGCAGAAATACCTCTTTTAAAATCAGGCTATGCCCCAGTGTATTTATTAAACTTATAGGCTGCGATGTAATGAGATAAATGCGGTTGAAGTCAAAGTTTTCATACACTTAGGTTGAAGTCATTAAACCTAATTTTTTATATTAGCAAACTATAGTTTTGGCAAGTTGTTTAGGACATCTACTTTGTGCATGACACAAGTCATTTTTCCAACAATTGTTTACAGACAGATTGTTTCACTATTGACTATATCACAATTCCAGGGTCAGAAGTTTACATACACCAAGTTAACTGTGCCTTTAAGCAGCTTGAAAATTATGTTAATCTTTAGGCAATTAGCCAATTAGCTTCTATCCACAGTAAATAGGGTCCTATATCAAATTAACCTGAAAGGCTGCTCAGCAAGGAAGAAGCCACTCTGCTGCAAATCCACCATAAAAAACCCAGACTAAAGTTTGAAAGTGCACATGGGGACAAAGATCTTACTTTTTGGAGAAAAGTCCTCTGGTCTGATGAAATAAATATTTAACTGTTTGGCTGACCATCGTTATGTTTGGAGGAAAAAGGGTGAGGCTTGCAAGCCGAAGAACACTATACAAAACGTGAAGTATGGGGGTGGTGGGATCATGTTGTAGTGGTGCTTTGCTGTGGGAGGTACTGCTGTGCTTCACAAAATAGATGGCATCATGTGGATGGAAAATTATGTGGATATATTGAAGCAACATCTCAAGACATCAGCCAGGAAGTTAAAGCTTGGTCGCAAATATGTCTTCCAAATGGACAATGACCCCCAAGCATACCTCCAAAGTTATGGCAAAATGGCTTAAGGACAACAAATTAAAGGTATTGGAGTGGACATTACAAAGCCCTGAACCCAATCCGATATCAAATTTGTTGGCAGAATTTAAAAAGCACGTACGGGCAAGGAGGCCTACAAACCTGACTCAGTTACACCAGTTCTGCCTGGAGGAATGGGCCAAAATTCCAGCAACTTATTGTGAGAAGCTTGTGGAAGACTACCTGTAACGATTTGGGGAGGCAGTCAAGGCAAGGATGAAGGCGAGGAGTAGGACCCAAGTGCAGCTTTATTGAAGATAGTGGTAAAACAGGAACAAGACAGGAACTTGGAACAAAGACAGGCTATGGCTTGGACTAGAGAACATCAGGGTAACATCAGGCAGGGGTAAGGGTTACAACAATACTTGACAAAGGTACAAGGGAAACATGAGGACTTAAATACATGAACAGGGGAAACAACAGCCAATTGATAAACAGGACCTAAACAGGATAATAAAGGTGATAAACTAAAGCCAATGACAAAACTAGAACTGATAAACAAGCAATCAAACAATGAACCAATGAAAAACAGACACATGAACAAGGAGGGGAAACAGGACATGACAAGACTGGTCAACAGGAACATAAGAATGGTTTCAAAATAAGAGTGCAATATGGAATTAGACAAGTGCCAAAAACGTAGACAATATGGAGTTAAACAGGTGCCAGAAACTTAAGAGTGAAGGTACAAAAACAAGAGACCACATGGAACGTTACAGGAGCCCCCCGCTAAGGAGCGGATTCCAGACGCTCCTAACAAAACAAAAAAGGAAAGGCAAACAAGAAGCACAAGGGGGCACAGAGAAACAAGACAGGGACAGGGAGACCATAACAGAACAAGAGGGCGGCCAGGAGACCATGGAGGACAGGCAGATGCCCAGGGATCCAAGGGGAGGACTTGAAGGCGGGGGCCGGGTCGGGAAGTCTGGGAGGTACGAGACTGGGTCGGGGGGGGGGGCAGGGAGGCAGCCATAGGGCAGGGACAGAGTCAGGAGGCCTGGGAGGAGGCCACAAGGCAGGGTCAGAAGGCCTGGGAGGAGTCTCAGGGGAGGTGGGCGGAGCCACGGAAGGCTCAATGGGCTTGGAAAGCTCTGTGGGCTTGGTAGGCTCTGTGGGCTTGGAAGGCTCTGTGGGCTTGGAAGGCCTTGAGGGCTGAGCAGGCGCTGGCAAAGCCGTAGAAGGCGGAGCAGGCAGAGCCGTTGAAGGCAGAACCGAGGAAGGGTCTGGGGGTGGAGCCGTGGAAAGGTCTGGAGGCAGAGCAGGCGCAGGCAGAGCCGAGGCAGTCCTCAGAGGCGGAGACTTGAGAGGCTCTGGGGGCCTTGATGGCTCTGGTGGCCTTGATGGCTCTGGGGGCCTTGATGGCGAAGCTGTGGAAGGTTCTGAAGGCGGAGGCGTGGAAGGTGGAGCCATGGAAGGCTCTGGTGACAGAGGCGTGGCAGGCTCTGGTGACAGAGGCGTGGCAGGCTCTGGTGACAGAGGCGTGGCAGGCTCTGGTGACAGAGGCGTGGCAGGCTCTGGTGACAGAGGCGTGGCAGGCACTGGTGACAGAGGCGTGGCAGGCACTGGTGACTGTGGTCTCGAAGGCTCGAGAGGCGGAGCTCTGGGAAGCTCTGGAGGCGGAGCTCTGGGAAGCTCTGGAGGCGGAGCTCTGGGAAGCTCTGGAGGCGGAGCTCTGGGAAGCTCTGGAGGCGGACCCGTGGGAGGCGCAGGAAGTGCTGGCTCTTGGACGGTCGAGGCTACAGGCGCTGGCTCTGGCTCTTGGACGGTCGAGGCTACAGGCGCTGGCTCTGGCTCTTGGACGGACGAGGCTACAGGCGCTGGCTCTGGCTCTTGGACGGACGAGGCTACAGGCGCTGGCTCTGGCTCTTGGACGGACGAGGCTACAGGCGCTGGCTCTGGCTCTTGGACGGACGAGGCTACAGGCGCTGGCTCTGGCTCTTGGACGGACGAGGCTACAGGCGCTGGCTCTGGCTCTTGGACGGACGAGGCTACAGGCGCTGGCTCTGGCTCTTGGACGGTCGAGGCTACAGGCGCTGGCTCTGGCTCTTGGACGGACGAGGCTACAGGCGCTGGCTCTGGCTCTTGGACGGACGAGGCTACAGGCGTGGGCTCAGGCTCTTGGACGATCATGGAAGGCGGAAACTGGCGAGCGGAAGCCCTTCCTCTTCTCCTCCTCCTTCTGGCAGACGAGGCTGGCAACGCTGGCACTGGGACGGACGAGGCTGGCAACGCTGGCACTGGGACGGACGAGGCTGGCAACGCTGGCACTGGGACGGACGAGGCTGGCAACGCATTGGCCGTGGCAGGCGTGGGCTCGCTGGCCGTGGCAGGTGTGGGCTCGCTGGCCGTGGCAGGCGTGGGCTCGCTGGCCGTGGCAGGCGTGGAGGAACGAGTTATAGAAGGCTGGGGGGTGACCACTGTGGGAGGAGAGGTAGCGTCCTCCTCCGCAACACCCACAGTGAAAGACGAGCCACAGATCTTCAGTGTCTCCTCAAGGAAGTCGAGGAGCGTCCAGCAGGGGGTCGCTGGTGGCAACCGCTCCTTAAGATGACTATTAAGATTAGACCTGAAGAAGACGACCAAGGGGTAATCCGGGAAGTCTGATATATTTGCCAGCTCCAGAAACTTACAGACGTGGGCCTCAATTGGGTGGTCCTCTTGCTTGAGGCAGAGAAGCTGGAAACTTGCCTGCTGCGCTGTCAGGGCTGCTGGGTCCATGGTTGGGTCAAGTATTCTGTAACGATTTGGGGAGGCAGTCAAGGCAAGGATGAAGGCGAGGAGTAGGACCCAAGTGCAGCTTTATTGAAGATAGTGGTAAAACAGGAACAAGACAGGAACTTGGAACAAAGACAGGCTATGGCTTGGACTAGAGAACATCAGGGTAACATCAGGCAGGGGTAAGGGTTACAACAATACAATACTTGACAAAGGTACAAGGGAAACATGAGGACTTAAATACATGAACAGGGGAAACAACAGCCAATTGATAAACAGGACCTAAACAGGATAATAAAGGTGATAAACTAAAGCCAATGACAAAACTAGAACTGATAAACAAGCAATCAAACAATGAACCAATGAAAAACAGACACATGAACAAGGAGGGGAAACAGGACATGACAAGACTGGTTAACAGGAACATAAGAATGGTTTCAAAATAAGAGTGCAATATGGAATTAGACAAGTGCCAAAAACGTAGACAATATGGAGTTAAACAGGTGCCAGAAACTTAAGAGTGAAGGTACAAAAACAAGAGACCACATGGAACGTTACACTACCCAAGTTAAACAATTTAAAAGCAATGCTACCAAAAAAAAAGCTACCATCAAAAACACAATGAAACAGAAAGGCTTTACTCCAAAACAACAGCTTCTGCCAAAATAAAAGCTACATTTTAATGGAAAAAGTATGATGGAAAATATCACTTTATGTAGTTATATAATATTCTCTATAATACTACTACTACTTCTACTACAAATAATAATAATCAATAATAACTGTCAGTGAAGTGCACAGGCCTTAGCAGGGACATGGGTGGGAGGATAAAGAAGGGCCCTGATTATTATTCTGATTTTATTTTAATGAGTAGTAATTATAAATACTAATTTCTTTTCTTTTTGAGTGTAACTATTTTCTTGTATACAAGTTGTACAGTTGTACATTTACGAGGTGGCTATTTCGTGTAATGTTGCACGATTCTGTTCGCATAAAAAATTCCCGGATGTGTAATGCGGAAGTAAGTGAAAGTTTCACTCACGAGCCGTTAAGGACATGCTTATTAATAGTATGCTCTTACCCAAACCCCTTATCTAAACTTATCCATTCAGTACAGTGTGTAAACATGAGTGGAAGCTGTTGTGTGTAACAGAAGCAAGGAATTGTCCTGTATTAGATGTAAACAATGTCCAGTGACATCATTGGCTGTAGTAAAAGTCGTGGGAATTAAAACAAGTGTTATTTTTACATTTATTAATTTAACTGAGGCTTTTATCTAAAGCTCTTTACAATTTGGAAATATTACTACAAAAGCAAAAAGAGACAGACATAAACTGACACAATTCAAGGTTCTAGAATTGCTCAGAACAGTACAAGAGTACAAGCTTGTACAGATATATTGGTGAGACATTGTGAGACCATAGAAACAGAATATAGAGTTGTAGTTTTTTTGAGTAAAAATAAGGTATAAATGCATCAACAGTTGTGAGTCAAGTGCCGTTTGGTCTACTATCAAACCCCTTCAGCTGCCCACACACTGTATCTTCCCATCACTCTCACTACCATTGTGTTTGACAGCACAGCCCACAACATTAGTGTGAATGTGTAAGTGTGTGTTCTCTAGAAATACAGACGTATTGTATTCCTTATATTTAATTAATGTCTTTGGGGTTTGTGGTGTCTATGTAAGTGTATGTGCGTGTTTGCTGGTAAAATTGTATTCTGTTATTCTGTTACAGATGTTAACTTTGGCATCTGTTGTCTATGTCTATGTGTATGTGTTGTATTTGTATTTGTACTGTATGTGAGAGAGAATATGCAGTGACTTTATTATAATTAAATGTGAACGGAACCTTTATAAGTTTCTTATTAAATTTCTGAAATGCTTGAAAGCATTTTTAAGACATTGTTTCTGTACTAACTATGTGTCCATGGCACATACACAAATCTGTAATTGAAATGCACACAAAAAGTGCTCTGGAACCCACTTTAGTTATCAGGTTGATAAACGTATTAGAAATGCTTACTGAACAGCATTGTGGCGAACAGGAAACCGGTATAAGAGCTAAGCCCTGCAATGCAATGTCTCATATTCCAGTAGTCTCATATTCCAGTTCTATGAAAGAGGAATCAGAGAATGCCATGGTACCACCATGGCACATGTCCAATAAAACAAAATGTATTTTTGTTGATCTTGTAACAAGACTGTTGCAAGAAAAGTCTTATTAGGATTTTGAGAGAAAGGTGTTGCCTCCCTCTAGTGGCATGAAAGGCTAATACAAACTCTCTAACGTCTACTCTTGTCTACAATTTGTATTTTTGTTGATCTTGAAACAGGACTGTTGCAAGAAAAGTCAAAAAGATTTTTATCTTACTACTAGGAGTTCTCCAAAGAGTTCCTAGCTAGGAGTTTTTGCTTAAAATCTATTCACAAAACTGCTAAAATCAAGTTTTACTAAGCAAATCTTAAGTTAAGCATAAAGAGCGTTCACACTGCCAGCGACTTTGTCGCTGCATGTCGCCAGTGGCTGGCAGTTAGGTCCCTAGTGGTGTTAATGAAGAGTCTAAACAGCACTATTTCTTTACAATTTATATTATTATTAAAATATTAGGATCACGTGAGCTCTACCATCTTCTCTTGTATTGGCTGTCACTCTGGAAAGTCGCTCTTTGTTTGCGTTAAGTTAAACATTTCTCATCTTTGTCACGTCGCTGGACACGGCCACATCTGGTCGCCAAATGTCGTCATCGCTCGTGTTGCTGGAAGTGGCCAGCTCTCATTGAAAATGAATGAGATGAGGTCGTTTTGTCACTGCGTGTCGCTGGAAGTGTGAACGCAGCTTAAGTTGGGGTTTACCTCATTGCTATGAATTACATCACGTTTTATGAGCATTCTCTTTTAAATCGTCCACTGTGATTGATGGACAGGGAACCACTATTTGTCAGCGAAGACAACGATATATATATATATACTCACCAACCAATTTATTAGGAAGATCTGTACTCTTACATATTCATGTGATTATCTAATCAGCCATTCATGTAGCAACAGTGCAATGCATAAAATCTTGCAGATACGGGTCAGGAACTTCAGTTAATGTTCACATCAACCATCAGAATAGGTAAAAATGTATTTATTTTTGAGTTCTGAATTTACTCAGAATGGTGCCAAAAACAAAAAACATCCAGTGAGTGGCTGTTCTGCAGATGGAAACTCCTTGATGATGAGAAAGGTCATTGAGAATGGCTAGACTGGTTGGAGCTGACAGAAAGGCTACAGTAACTCAGATAGCCACTCTGTAGTTATCAGAATAGCATCCAAGAACAGAAATCTGAGGCTGCAGATAGATAGACAGACAGACAGACAGACAGACAGACAGATAGATAAATAGATATAATAACATTCTAATATATTGTTTTTAATGTGGATTGACATCAGCAAACATGCTTTGGATAATTTGTGAGTCACTCTTATGGATTTAGAAGTCCTCAGGATGACTTATAAGCTGTCAAGTGTTTAGGAGCTACTTTTAGCATTAGACTGCTACATGAATTACTAGATAAAGATTTTACAACTTCTAGTCCAAGTCCATGTCCTGAAATGAGGAGAGACATGCCCCTAGTTTTTAAGAGTTGCTCCAAAATTGCAGCGTTAGGAGCTACTTTTAGCCTTATGATTTTTTGTGTATACAGGCCCAGATTTGAATTTTGAGAGAAGGGTGTTGCCTCCCTCTAGTGGCATGAAAGGCTAATACAAACTCTCTTATGTCTTCTTTTGTAATTATTGTCCCTCTATTCATTTACATATTAAAGGTGCACTCAATTCCTTTTTTGCTAATTGCTAAACTTTTAAACAAAATAAACTGTAACTACCGAATAGTGTAAAAAAAAAGAAGAAAAAAAAACACAAAAAAAACTTTAAAATGATGTATACTTATGTGAAGACTGAAATCATGTAATTCTTAGAGAAAAATCTGCTTCATTCTACATGTGGTGCTGGCCACAAATTCATGAGCACCAGCATGTTGAGCTGAATATGACCAGCCATACTTGTTTTATCTTGATTATCTCTTATAATTGGACGCTATGACTAGTGAGATATATTACAGTGATCATGGCTGACTGCTAATAGAGCATTTGCATAAGTAACTTCTGTTTTTGCATGATGCTGCATTTATGCTGCTAGTTGTCAATGCAACATAAACACCAATATTACTGTGTGAACATTTAAAAAATATATTTTCTCCCCCACTTCTTTCCCTCTTTCTGACTATAGGACAGTAAAGTGCCTCCAGACTGCAGACTAAGTGAATTGTTCACATCTTCAGGTTGTACACTAGGGATGGACCTGTGCCGGAGGCGCCGGCGTTTCTCTGGTAACCTGCAATTGCCTCCTTTGTCATGGCGGCAGACAGAGAGGTCACGCAGTCCTGATGAAGACATAATGGCAAGACCAACTTCCCTGCCCTTCATCACACCTCGCATTGACATCACACCTGTTGACTCTGAGTGGTGAGTACCATTCAGCTTTTCCCAATGACCTAAATTACATTTTTTATTTATTTAT
Source organism: Moxostoma hubbsi (assembly GCA_032164185.1). Classification (NCBI taxonomy): domain Eukaryota; kingdom Metazoa; phylum Chordata; class Actinopteri; order Cypriniformes; family Catostomidae; genus Moxostoma; species Moxostoma hubbsi. The sequence continues at coordinate 23,692,536 of JAVLUX010000010.1, forward strand.
TTTTTTCATTGCTTTGTTTACACATTCAAGAAAAATACTGACAATGAACTCAAGAAACAATGTGTGCAAATTCTTTTCCTGTGCCTTTTCTTTTGCCTTGTTTAAATTTTCGCTTGGCACCACAGTGCATAATGCACGCACAGCTCTCGACAACCCAAAGTGTTCATGGTGTCAGGTGCGCTCGTAATGCTTGTATAAACAAGCTGTTCTTGTTTTTCTGGTTCTGTGTTTTATTTAGTTAGTTTTATGTAACATTTCTTTATATTGTGTAAAAGGGGTGGCCAGACGTCCTTTTTTTCCCTGGACAGTCCCGTATTTAAGCACTTTTTCTAGTGTCCCGAAAATGTTTTTGTTTTGTCCCATATTTCCCATTTCCTAAAATTACTCTAACGCCAGCTTTCTCAGTCACTTGAGTATTCTAATCAAAGGTAGCCAATGATACAGCTTGTAAAACCAATAATATCACACTGTATTATTTGAAGTACATGATTGGATTAAACGATCCAATCACAATCCCCTATCAATTAACGGCCAGTTAGTGAACTGAATGAAGAGTCAGTTTGAAAGAGCACACAGATGAAATTGCGGCTGGAAAAATGTCAAGGAAGTGTGCATGTACATTTAATGAGGATCTCAATAAAAAAGAAAGAAACTGTGCCACACAAAGTGTTAGCGATTTTGTTGTGAAGCAAAGTTCAGAATCTGACAAGGTGCACACAAGTGAAACTTGTTTTTGCTTATCATTCTGTTGTGCACGGCCATAGTTTTGCACATTCATCAACTGAGAAAAGTCTGGAGGAATCATTCATACCCTCTGACATTAAAAAGCAGTTGGATGCCCTGGTTGAAGCTGGTGACATGCAAGCGGATGATTTATTTTGTGCTGTGAGAAGCTTTTATTCAGCATCGGTGGATTACCTCCAAAATTGGAGCCCCTCATTGGAGAACACAGAAAAACTTGAGTGGGCCCTACTGAGAGACATCCCAGAGTGAAAAGACATTCAGGGCAGCCTCGAAAACTTCTACTCCAGAATCACCACTCTCAGTTTGATTGACGAAACCACACTCTTTGATGAGTGGGCTTGCGTGAAAAACATTGTCACTTGTCGCATCACTGAGTTGAACATGAACAATTTGGCCATGTCTGAGAGATGGACAGACATTTTCCGTGAGCTGGAGAGAAAGACCATCAACTTCAGAGTCTTAGCCAAGGTCATGGAGTTTGTTTTATGCCTGCCTGGGACATCTGAATCTGTGGAACGTGTGTTTTCATTAATGAACGCAGCATGGACACCAGATGAATCTCGACTCAGTGTAACATGAAGACAATGCTTATCGTACGTCTTAATTTTGGACTGGACTGCTCTGCATTTTATGATAAATTCTTGAAAGACAAGTGCATACTGAGAAAAATTGTTGCCAGCGAAAAGTACAAGGTGACAACAGTTACAGATGCAGATGCACCTTCTGCTTCGCATTGATCTGCGCCTAGGTAAGGATATGCCAATTACATTTTTGCTGGGAGGGGTCTGTTCCATTTTCCACAAGCTGGAATCCGGTCACCCTAGGAATATAGTGATTTTGGAAAAGAAGTGCAAAGCCTAAATGTGTGGCTGTCCTAAATTACACTTGGGGAAGGAAATCACAAATTAAATCACAAATTAAATCTCTGAAATACCTGAATAATTTCTCATGAACGACAAGAAAACAGGGACTGATTTTTTGCTTTTTTTCTCACACATTTTAGAAGTTTCAGAAGATATCTGGTCAGATATTAAAATTAGATAGATATGAAAATTATTGAATTGCATTTAAATGATTTTGCTAAGATGCTGCTATAGTATATGTGCTATTTAATGTTCTCAAGGGTTTTAGGTTGGTGTTAAACCTGCAAATGCTGTAGGTCTTGCTAAATTGTAATGTACTTGTACGTCATGTACATGCTTTACTTACAGCCTGAGATCATGGAAATCAAAAATTGCTGCACAATGAGTGATGAAATATATTAGTCTTGCTTTCAGCATTGATGATTCAAGATGCAACTGTTCAATTCTGAGGAGAGTGAAATCTTATTCATTGCAGTTATCAGCACTGCAACAGTTGGTTTATAATTTGTCATTAGTTTGTCTGTCAGAAAGAAGTGATGTGAGAACATGTGACATCAATGTTTTAATAATTTGTGGGCCTCATCAAATTAAACAAGAGTCCAAAGCACGCTTGTTTTGATACTTTTATGTTTAGATAAATTCAGTTATACATTGAGTTTTTGTTGTATAGTATTTGCCTGGGCTGCATTTCCCAAATGCATTGCTGCATAGTTGATCATAAAGACTGCTGGCACCAATGGTTTCTATGATCTACTTAGGCTTACGATGCTTTTGAGAAACACAGCCCTGGTCTACAAGACCAAATTATCTTTAGACCACATGATTTTACAGTTTGATGCATTTAATAGTCTATGTTTACCATAGACTATGGTAAACATAGTCTACCATATTACTCAGTATTGAGTAATATGGCAATTGATTACTCAGCATTTTTTTACATTTTGGAATAAAATTTAAGCTGCTCTTTTCCATGACAGCAACAAAAAGACCAAAATACACCCATAAAAGAAACATAAAATTAGTTAATTTTACTTGTACGCTATGTGATAGCTTTGTGTTCAAAACATACTGAAATGTAAGTTGTTATTAATGTTAAATGTTCTATTTAAAATGTCATTCTCCATTCCACATATTCTAATTCCACATTTGAACTTGCTTGCTCTGTTCAGTTACGACATGCGCAAGAACTAATGGCATTTTGGCATCAACTATTTTTTTTTTAAATCTGCGTTTAAACACAATAGATAATTTCTTTAAATAATTTTTATTTCTTTTATTTTATTTACACCTGTCAGTAAAGTTTTCATTGAGTTTTTGGTCAGTAAATAATGTCAGTCTGCTCTTCACACAAAGCTACTGTATCATATTTAGAAGACTTGGAATTTAGCGCACAAGTTGAAAGGACATTTACTCTTAAGACTTTTTTAAACCTCTAAGCTCGGATGAGTGGCAGGTCTGCCAAGAAAAAAATATTTTTAACATATTAATAACTACAGTCTTTACCAACTCAAAGTAGGTATAGCTTTAAAGCTTACAAGCTGTACTTTACAATGTATGTAGGCATTATGACCAAAACTGAACAAGTGCTTTGGAATTTGCAGCCAAATCATAAGTGTTCCGTTTTGAAAATGTATTAATAATTTTCACCTCATAATTGATTTCCACGACTCACAGTGTGACCTCAAAGGGCCCTTTTCACTTGGCGAGTAATTTAGAGCTCGATGTGGGGAGTAAAACAAGGACTCTCTTATCTCTTGGTATAATTTCCCGTAGTCAGGTGCCTCTATTATACAGATGGCTTTGACATTCTTGAGCCTGGAGTAAATTCTCCTGTATTAATTGCCCCAGTGTGTGAAGTTTTGCTCTCAGGTCAAGAATGTATTGAATGTTGTTTTTACTGTTTGAAGGTGCCTCCACCCAATTTTCCACCCATACAATAATTAAAATGGGGAAAACCTTGTGGAGGCTTGCGGGACCTCTCGAACTGCAAATAACGAATCATATTCTTTAGGGTCTTATTAAATAGTTCGACCAAGCCTTCTGTTTGGGGGTGGTAAACGCTGTTACGAATCGATTTAATCCCCAATAATTCACACAGTTTGCGTAGTGTGCATGACATGAACAAAGTGCCCTGATCAGTGAGTATTTCTTTCGGAATCCCCACTCGGGTGATAATTCTGAATAGTACCTCCACAATACTTCATACTGAGATGTTGGGCAGAGGCACAGCGTCTGGATATTGCATTGCATATTGCACCAGATCCAACACAAAGCAATGCCCATGCGCCATCCATTCTAATGGCCCGACGAGGTCCATATCAGTTCTTTGGACCTCAATCAATGGAAGGGGGCACAATGGTGCTCTTGGGGTGGCTGGCTGATATTCATGGCATGACACACACCACCTGCGAACATCCCGCAAATGCCCGGCCTGTAGAAATGGGCCATTAGACGGTTCAGTGTTTTTTCCTGCCCTAAGTGACCTGCCATTGGATTATAATGAGCTTTCTGTAATACAATTTTTGATGGCTCTGCGGCATTAACAACTGGGTTGTATACTCCTTTGTCTGAGTATCCTACATCACTCGAAATAACTGATTGTTAAAAATCGAAAAATATGGGTATGAGAGTGCAATGTCCAGCTGGAGGCGTTGAACATCAATCACTTTCACTTGGTCAAAAGCATGCCTACGGGCCTCGTCTCGCTTCTACTTGAGAGGGAAATCTTCTAAGGGCTGGGGAAGCCAAGACTTCCCCTTCTCTTACACCCTCCTGACATGGAGCTGACGTAGACGGCCCTGGCACCACCTCCCCAGCCAGCAAATAGCTGGTACACTTGGTCGCAGGACCCATCCACTCATATTCCCCTCAATAAGTTTGTAAATGCCAGCCAATTCGTACTGAAAGTTCGTGGATGGGAGAGGCGGGGACTAACCGCAGCCTTGACACCCTGCTTTGTCCCCGAAATTGAATGATGACCATCACCAAAGGGTAATTTTGAATATCCCCATGCACACAACATACCTTTACCCATCGGCCTGTATCCAGAGCCTCGGATTGAACCAAGTCTTGGTGGAGGTTTGGCTACAACCTGAATCCACCAAGGCTTGGTATGTACCCCCTTAATATTCATAGGCAGCCTGTGGCACATCGGGGATTCGGACCGACGTCTCCAATTCTATGGTGGGACATCAGTCCTGGAAGTGCCCAGGTTCATCGCAGCTAAAGTAGACAGGCCCAGACTTCATGCCTACACCCACGGCAGCAGATTCACTAGCCTGTGGGGGAGAGCGGAGAGAGATAGCAGGAACCGGAGGGTTGAAAGTTCCCTGGGACTGGTTAACCTGTTTTGGGGTCATAACTCCCCATTTATGGGGAATAGGAACAAGACAGTGGGAAGGGGAGGGGTAGGGAGGAGAGAGAGAGATGGAAGAAGAGGGCTTGCTGGTCCCCGGATACGCCACCAGATGGTCCTCTACCAGTTGGACAGCCTGGTTTAGTGATGCCAGACGGTAGCACTGGACCCATTCTGTGGTTCTTCTCGGCAACCGAGAATTGTTCTAGCACCACTAGATATATTACCACATCGGCATCAAAAAAACAACATTAACTTGCCGTTTATCAAGCACTGAAACTTTGCTTGGTGCAGAACAACGAAAAAACATGTGTAACAGTTTAAACAGTTGCAATCACCTGAGTATTGACTTTCACTCTATAAACTACATTTCCCATTACCCCGTACCTGGTTCTGATTACATGCTCACCTGTTCCTCATCTACTCAGCTATATAAGACTCTCTCTCTCTCTTGCTATCATTGCAAAGTCTTGTTTTGCCCTTCATATGTTTCTGAGTGTTATTCCCTTTTGTTATTACCTGCCTGTGTTTGATACCTGCCTTATTTCCCCCTGTTTGATTCTCTGCTGCCTGCCTATGTTTATTACTTTTTACCTGGACTACTACTCTGATTGTTTGCTGCTTGCCCTGACCTCTTGCCTGTTTGTGACCACCCCTTTGATTATCCTTGGATACTGCTACTGCTGGTGATTGACCTTTGCCTGTTCTCCTGTTTTCATTATTATTAATAAAGCTGCACATGGATCTCAACTCCAATGACTCATTACAATATGCAAGTAAATCCATTATGCAGAGTCAATGGTCTATAACATAACGTCTTTTTGTTGGTTTGCATCTTCAGACATATCCTTTATTCATATTGGCTCAATAATTAATGTAATCAGTATTATCAATTAGTATATATTTTTTTCTGTTTATATTTGCAGTCACACATAAACCAAACATTCCTGTGCTCCCTAAATATAAAGAATGTTTAATAAAGATTTTTAAACTTCTGATTGCTGTTCTTCAGTTATTAAAACGTAACACAGGGTTGAAAAATAATTTAGAGATAAAAAGACACTAATGCAATGTTTGTTAACAGTACATGCCAGTTTTTTGTAATTCAGTTTTTTGCACATGGTGTCTAAAAAAATGTGGAGGTCCTGCAAGGGATGCTGAAGAAACAGAGAGACATGGTGCAATGATCATGGACATCCATCAAGCATGTGTTTACATAGGAAAACAATGGATAAAAAGTTCAGACACGAGCGAAAACACATTAGAGGTAATGGCCCCTAGCTCATTCGTTCGTGTGTCTGGTAGGCCTATTTAATTTTTTTTTATTAATTACAAACCCAAAGTCATACTTGATAAACTGACCCAAACTCAGCCCAAAACCTGGGTAGGGTTGTAGACCTCTAGTAGACAGTTGATTTAAATCGTTCACATCACTTACATCAGCAACGGTGAGATTATCATTCTTACGATTCAAAGCAGACCATGTACTGTATTATGCTGCAGCTCCTAATAGTTACCAGCCAAGAGGCGAGAAACACTTATTTTTAACTTGGTGCATATTCATTTTTTCATGTTTTTTGAGAGAGAGAGAGAGAGAGAGAGAGAGAGAGAGAGCGAGAAAGAGAAAGACAGATGAAGTTAGAGACTAGTTAGAGTTAGAAACTAATTAGAGTTAGAGACTAATTTAATAACCGTTCAACAGACGACACCATCGCCACTACCCTCCATCTGGCCCTCACCCACCTAGATAAAAAGGAGTCATATGTTCGAATGCTGTTCATAGACTTCAGCTCAGCATTCAACACAGTAATTCCTCAGCACCTGATTGGAAAGATGAACCTTCTGGGCTTGGACACCTCCCTCTGCAACTGGATCCTGGACTTCCTGACTGGGAGACCTCAGTCATTCCGGATCGGGAACAGCATATCCACCACCACACCACTGAGCACTGGGGCCCCCCCAGGGCTGTGTGCTCAGTCCACTGCTGTTCACTCTGCTGACTCATGACTGTGCAGCAATGCACAGCTTGCGCCACATCATTAAGTTTGCCGATGACTTGACAGTGGTGCTCTCATCAGCAAGAACGACGAGTCAGCATACAGAGAGGAGGTGCAGCGGCTAACGGACTGGTGTAGAGCCAACAACCTGTCTCTGAATGTGGACAAAACAAAAGAGATTCACTTTAGGAGAGCACAGAGTGAACGCTCTCCGCTGAACATCGACGGCTCCTCTGTGGAGATTGTCAAGAGCACCAAATTCCTTGGTGTTCACCTGGCAGAGAGATTCACCTGGTCCCTCAACACCAGCTCTATTACCAAGAAAGCCCAGCAGCGTCTCTACTTTCTTTGAAGGCTGAGGAAAGCACATCTCCCACCCCCCATCCTCACTACATTCTATAGAAGGACTATTGAGAGCATCCTGAGCAGCTGCATCACTGCCTGGTTTGGGACTTGCACCGTTTTGGACTGTAAAGCCCTGCAGAGGATAGTGAGGACAGCTGAGAAGATCATCGGGGTCTCTCTTCCCTCCATCAAACACTGCATCCGCAAAGCAACCAGCATTGTGGATGACACCAAACACCCCTCAAACAAACTCTTCATCCTCCTGCCGTCTGGCAAGAGGTACCGAAGCATTCGCGCCCTTGCGGCCAGACTGTGTAACAGCTTCTTCCCACAAGCCATCAGACTCCTCAATACTCAGAGACTGGACTGACACACACACCTGTCCTGAGTTGCACTTTGATTTGTCACTTTATACCTGGCTGCTACCTCAGTAACTGCTATGTGCATAGAACACTATCTCATAGTATGTTATTTTTACATTTGGCAGTTGTTAGAAACTGTCATCTTTTTGCACTACTGTTTACTGGTCGGCGCTGCACTGTCTCTCACTGTGCCTATTGTCCTGTTAATTTTTTGTAAATGATTGTACGGTCCCGTACTTTTTGCACACGTTTGCACGTGCACTTTTTATAAGTATGTTATTTAGTCTGTGTAGTCTCATGTGGTTCTGTGTTTGTCTTATGTTGTTTTATGTAGCACCATGGTCCTGGAGGAACGCTGTCTCGTTTCACTGTGTACTGTACTAACTGTATATGGTTGAACGACAATAAAAACCACTTTACTTGACTTGACATGACTAATTTCTCAATGTCATCACTGACAGGCACATGATGTGAGTTGTTGAGCCTGTTTCATTCAGAAGTGCTGTTACACAAGTCTAAAGGTAGGGATATCTCCCCCACGCTCTTGTGTCTGGGTCAGGCAGAGGACTGTGAAGTCCTAATCTGTCTCGTTTTGTAGTAAAATAGGCTGTATGATGTAAGAACAGGTCTATCTGTGTGACTTTTTAGCCACTCTTAAAGGGAAAGTTCACCCAAAAATGAAATAATGTCATCATTAATGCACCCTCAAGTTATTCCAAACCTATGTGATATTTTTTTTTTCCCCTCAGTGGTACACAAAAGGAGATTAAATGCAGAGGTTAGGCAGGATGGTGAGGGTGAGTAAATGGCAACAGAATTTTCATTTTAGAGTGAAATATCCTCATATTAGAGTAGCGGCAGATGTTGATATTTTGATTTGAATTATGCATGCCACTTTATTAAGCAAACATCTGATTTTTGTTCACTGTTTAATGAAAAGCATGCAATGATGCAGTTTCTAATAGTGTTACCTACAACCAGGTGAATATTTCTGTTTAATTTTCTCACCAAAAGCATTTTTTTTCTTGCATTTGCCATGTGCAAGGTGTTCATTTTGGACCATGTTTACATGAATATCAAGCAAATATTCACCAACATAGCTACGTTGACATGTATGACTTTTTCTGTAAAAAACTGTAAATTGTCTGCTACTCCCCACTCTTTCCCTGCTCCTTTTTCTTTTAATGTCCTATTTTGGATTCATTTCTGTAGATACATTTGTGGAGTAAGCAAATGACATCATGACATTTACTCAGTTTGGACTGTGTGCAGCTGATGGAACAGACCACTTTGACTTTTGTTGAGGGGGGTCACTAACATGGGAGGAGACAAGGCAGATTATAGGGGTTTTATTCCAACCAATAGCATGTTATTACTATATATTGTATATAACAAATGATAACATAATGGAATATCAATGAAGCCTTTCTGTGGGCCCCTCTCCAGTGAGGGCCCCTGTTACTCAGGTCCATCATTACCTGTGTTCCGATGCCTGTGTGTGTGTGTGTGTGTGTGTTTGTGTGTGTTCTTTCCCAGTCTGTACTATTTTCTCATTACTTGGTGCCCTTTCCTGTGTTGGATTAAAGGCTTTTGATTTTTTCTATTGATGGTGTCCTTCAGACCTTTTAGCAAGAGAGTTTGAGACATTTCCTTTCATATGACCCTTCACCTTAAAATGCCAGTGGAGCCATCTAACAAGAGGGTTGGAGGAGGGCTTGAGCACACACACACACACACACACACACACACACTGTGTGTGTGTGTGTGTGGGGGGGGGGGGGGGCAAATGTCCACACAAGGATAGTAAAACCTTGTGGAGCCAAGCCAGCATTCCCCATGAGGGAAATGGCTTATTAAACAAAATAAATTATGTTTTTTGAAAATTTAAAAATGCAAAAAATTTTCTATGAGGTTTAAATTATCATTAGATCTGTTTAAAATCCATAAAATACATGGAAGTTTATGGAAAGTCCCCACAATGATATAAAAATGTGTGTGTGTGTATGTGTGCCTGTGTGCGTGCGTGCATGCATGCTTGTGTGCAAACAATTTTCTTAGATTACATTGGCAGAGGTCTCTTGACTTACTAGGCTCGATTTTTGCTTTAGAGGCCTGGTAATGGAGAACGACTGGGGACTGAAAAGGCCTGCAGTATTCAGCTTCCTTAAAAAACTGACTTGCATTTCCCCATATTGTCAACTGCATGGTCTCCTGTAGTGGAATGAAGCATTCATTTAAATAATTTGAGTCAATTTACTCAAAGCATACAGAGCATGTCCCTTGTGTCCATAAGCATCATGGCTGATCAGAAAGATAAGGGCAGTTCCAACATCATAATGGCCAAAAGTATGTGGTAACCAAGCCCAGATCTTAAGCCCACTGAACACCTTGGGTTTGAATTGGACTTCCGACTGCAAGCCAGGACCCATCATCCAACATCATTGCCTGACCTCACTGATGCTCTTGTGTATGAATGGGAGCAAATCCCTGCAACCATGTTCCAACATCTAGTGGAAAGCCTTCCTAAAAGAGTGTAAGGTGTTGTATTTAGCAGCAAATGGAGTAATTAGTGCCTATGGTATTGAAATTAAATGCTCAACAAGCACATGTTTGTGATGTTCGGCTGTCAATATGTTTTTGGCCATGTAACGCAGTCTGCAATTGCAAGCACAGTAATGAATTCAGCTACAAATCTGCTGGACTCTAGAAGATAGCTTTCCAATGGCTGTAAAAATACATAAATTAATCTGCTTGTGGGCAGAAACAACATTAGATATACTGTACTCATAGTTTCCAGCCTGTGCTAATAGTGTGTTTGGGGTAGAGCAAAACTTCCATGATACAGTAATCAGGTTTACAAAATGCACTCTACAGGGTAAGACGACATTTAGCTGGGAGACGTCAGTAAGAGATTAAGAGAGGGCGTTTCCCAAAACATAATTCTGTGCAATCATTTTAAATTTCACTCTGCAGGGTTTTTTTTTGCCCTAAATCACATTTGTGCCATATCGTTAACTCTGTTGTCACTTCAATCACACCTTAGATTTGTATTTTGAAATTTTCAATGATTCTTTTCCTGAATGAACTTGCAAGAGGGTCCTTGTGAGCCAAGAATGACCTCCCTCACCGCAGCAGTTTGCAGTAAGGAAATGGCTTTATGTAAGACCTTCAGTTATGTAAGACCTCTTCTCTGAGGCTCCTTCAGTGAATAGGCTCATATCTCAGAAAGGTCAGTCAGAATGACTTGAGAACATTCACATTCCTCATCACTGAACATGGTGTCCACAACAATGATTGACCTCTATCACTGCACATGGTTTAGATCATGGGTTGTCAACTGGTTTTGCTTCAGGACTCAGATTTTACATTAATCATCAAGTGACGATCCAACACATTACCAAACCCATAACCCATATTTAATGTAGTTTGGATCATATTGTCATATTATCATCTTGAGGATCAGGACATGATAGGCAACCTGTCCATGTTGGCATCTGCCTAATTTTTCTAGCTTTTACGAAGTTATGAATTTGCTCCTAAAAACTGTTCAGTTTTATTGAATGCAAGGCTTTTGATGTCTTCTCCCTTTTAAAGTTGAAAAGCCTTTTTATTTAGTTGTTCTAACTGCAGTGTATACAAGTCGTCTAGGTTACAGATGTAACCTCCATTCCCTGATGGAGGGAACGAGACGTTGTGTCGAAGAAGCGACACTAGGGGTCTCTCTTGAGCACCGAATATGCCTCTGATCTGCAAATACTGGCAGCCAGAAATACAGGTATAAAAGCGGGGAAATACGCTGAGTTCATTCAGGATTTTTCTGAAGAGCTGGAAATGGTCCGGCCACTACAGTAGCTCTGCTCAGCGACATGGCCGGGAGGACACAGCGTCTCGTTCCCTCCATCAGGGAACGGAGGTTACATCCGTAACCTAGACGTTCCCCATCTGTCGCTCACTTCGACATTGTGTCGAAGAAGCGACACTAGGGGTACAATTTAAATCATGCCATGCACTGAGCCGTGTACGTGTTCTGCTGACACAGGAGCGGGCAGGTATTCTACGTGCACCGGTGGCCAGCTGTGTCAGACTGCACGTACCCTTCCCCAATACCCCATAAAAGTCATCGGAATCCTTCTGGTTATCCTAGGAAGGGGAACAAGGCGACGCTTGTCAACCTGGGAACGGGCCAAGCCTGGCTGGGGCTCTTTTCTCTCTAAGTTTCTCTGCATAGAGCAAGAACGGCCAGGGCCCTTACATGCATCGAGGGAAGGGGGTCTTACCCAGTTTCCTATTTTTTCAGGGGGAAAAGACACTGCGGAGGCCACACCTGCCCGAAAGGGGTGGTAAAAGTGGCGAATACATCACATGGGTTTTTAGGCGGCATGTGGAGATGGCGCAGTGTTAGATCCAACCTCGCTAGGAGGGGGGCGTTGCTACAACACGGCGACCGGAGGGCAGCTGGAACTGCCCAAGGGAGACGTGGGTCCACTCGTAAGGGGACTGTACCACATAAAATACACACGGGGGAGTCCGCGTAGGAGTCCTGTCCTTCGGAGCACCTATTCCAGTACAGGGCAGATTAAGTATCCGCAGTGGATTGGGTCGGCGAGTTCCTCCGCTGAACTGTGGACCGAAAGGGCTAGGGAGGAATCGTCCTGGGATCCGAATTAGTGTGATCTCCTTGGAGAGAAAGCGCACAGTTTTACCTCAACCTAGGGACAGTGTGCTAGGCACTAGCGATCCACCTGTCCAGACCGTCAGCGTGTTACGGAGTTCTACCGGCTCAGACCTGAGAAACCAGGGATGATACTGACTCAACCCGGAGATTGTAAAATCTCACAAAGGTATTAGGTGTTGCCCAACCCGCTGCTCTACATATGTCTGCTAGGGAGTACCCCTGGCCAGTGCCCATGAGGATGCAACACTCCTTGTCGAGTGTGCTCAGACCCGTAAGAGATGGGGAACGGCCTGGGTGTGATAGGCCAATGAAGTTGTGTCCACTACCCAGTGGGAAAGCCTCTGTTTGGAGACAGCGTTCCCTTTCCGCTGTCCGCCAAAGCAGACAAAGAGCTGCTGAGAACATCTAAAGCTCTGTGTGGGGTTCAAGTAGGTACGCAAAGCATGTACCGGACACAGCAACGAAGGGGCTGGGTCTGCCTCCTCCTGGGGCAGCGCTTGCAGGTTCACTACATGGTCTCTAAAGGGCATGGTAGGAACCTTGGGCACATAGCCTAGTCTTAGGATCACAAACGTGTCTGCCGGACTGAACTCCAGACAAGTGTCGCTAACAGAAAACACTTGCAGGTTTCCGACCCTCTTGATGTAGGCGAGCGCGATCAGCAGGGCCGTCTTCAGAGAGAGGGCCCTGAGTCCAGTTGATTCTAGCGGCTCGAAGGGAGGTCTCTGAAGGCCCGAGAAGACCACTGAGAGGTCCCATGAGGGGAACAGGCTTGGCCGGGAGGGATTTAACCTCCTGGTGCCTCTTAGGAAACTGATAATTAAGTTGTGCTTACCCAAAGACTTGCCTTCTACTGCGTCGTGGTGGGCCGCGATGGCAGCGACATACACCTTTAGGGTGGAAGGGGACAGCCTCCCCTCCAGCCTCTCCTGCAGATATAAGAGCACTGACCTAACTGCGCACTTCTGTGTGTCTTCAGCCAGGAAGAACACCAATTTGCGAACTGGCGCCACTTGAGTGCGTAAAGATGCCTGGTAGAAGGGGCTCTGGATTGGCTGATTGTGTCTACGAGGGCAGGTGGTAGACCAGCTAGATCTTCCGCGTCCTGTCCAGGGGCCATACGTGGAGGTTCCAAAGGTCTTGGTGCAGATGCCAGAGGGTGCCCCATCCCTGAGAAAGAAGGTCTTTCCATAGTGGAATTTGCCAGGGAGGGGCTGTCACGAGGAGTATGAGGTTCGAGAACCATGCCCGGGTGGGCCAATAGGGAGCCACTAAAGTGACTTGTTCCTCATCCTCCCTGACCTTGCATAGCACCTGTGCAAGAAGGCTGACTGGGGGAAATGCGTACTTGCGCAGCTCTGCAGGCCAGCTGTGTGCCAGTCCGTCTGCCCCGAGGGGAGCCTCTGTTCAGGTGTACCAGAGCGGGCAGTGGGAGGTCTCTCGGGAGGCAAACAGGTCTACCTGGGCCTTGCCGAACCATTCCCAAATCAGCTGGATTGACTGGGGGTGAAGCCTCCACTCTTCACTGGGCAAGCGTTGTCGACGGGCGAGTCGTGACATGTGGCGGGAGCGTATGCCGCCTTGGTGATTTATGCACGCTACCACGGTGGTGCTGTCTGACCTGACTAGGACATGCTTGTCCCGAACTAACAGGAGAAACTTCCGCAGGGCAAAGTTAACAGTCAGCAACTCTAGGCAGTTGATGTGCCAGCGCAGCGGGGCCCCTTTCCAACAGCCCGCAGCTGTGTGGCCATTGCACACGGCGCCCCAACCCAATCTGGAGGCATCGGTCATGACCAGGACGCGTCGGGACACCTGCTGCAAGGGTACTCCTGCCCGTAAAAAGCTGAGGTCTGTCAAGGGTTTGAATCTTTGGTGGCAGGCGGGGGTGATTGTCACATGGTGCTTGCCACGGCACCATGCTCATCTCGAGACTCGGGTCTGAAGCCAGTGCTGAAGCGGTCTCATATGCATCAACCCCAGTGGCGCTACCGCCGCGGAGAATGCCATATGCCCCAGTAGCCTCTGGAAAAGTTTAAAAGGGACCGATGTGCCTGGCCTGAGAGTGGCGAGACATCTCAGCACTGACTGTGCACGCTCGTTGGTGAGACGTGCTGACATTGAGACCGAGTCTAACTCCATGCTGAGAAAAGAGCTTGCTCTTTTCCCAGTTGACCTGAAGCCCCAAGCGGCTGAGGTGCCTGAGCACCTGGTCTCTGTGAGCGCATAGTTGCCAGTCATCAAGGTAATTGAGTACGCTAATGCCGGCTTCTCGGAGCAGGGCAAGAGCTGCCTCTGCGACTTTCGTGAAGATGCGAGTGGACAGATACATGCCGAAGGGGAGGACTTTACATTGATACGTCTGGCCGTCGAACGCGAACCGTAGAAAGGGTCAGCGTCGAGGCAGAATTGAGACGTGGAATTACGCATCCTTCAGGTCTACCGCTGCAAACCAATCTAGATGCCGGACGCAAGTTAGAATGTGTTTTTGCATGAGCATTTTGAACGGGAGTTTGAGCAGAGCCCGGTTGAAAACTCGCAGGTCCAAGATCGTATGTAAGCCACTGCCTTTCTTGGGTACAACGAAGTAAGGGCTGAAGAAACCCATCTTCGTTTCAGTTGGAGGGACAGGCTCTATTGCGTCTTTGAGTAAAAGAGTAGCGATTTCCGCGCGCAGGGATTTGGCTTGTTCGCCGTATACTGTGGTAAAGCAGACGCCCGCGAAGGGGGGCGGGGGCCTGGCAAACTGAATTGCATAACGATGCTGGGGCTGAGAGCTGGGCTCGGTTTGAGGTGGAGCAGGGTGCCTCTTAGCCTCAGGAGGACGCCCTCGGCGAGCAGACGGGGCATAGCCCATGGCGAAGGCTTGCGGCGGGGCAGGATGTGAGATATGGCCTCCATCTCTTTCTTCACCGCGGAGACCTGCTGGGCGAAGTCCTCAACGGTGTCGCCGAAGAGGCCGAACTGGGAGACTGAGGCGTCGAGAAAGCGAACCTTGACGGTCTCACTCATCTCGACCAAGTTCAGCCACAGATGACGTTCCTGGACCACGAGCATGGCCATCACCTGCCTGAGTGACTGCGCTGTGACCTTCGTGGCTCTAAGGACGAGGTCAGTCGCTGAGCGCAGTTCCTGCAGCACATCGGGATCAGGGCTAGGATGGCCATGGCAGAAGCGGCATGTCTGGTGGCGCTGTAGGCCTTCTTGGTCAGCGAGGATGTTGTTCTACATGCCTTGGAGGGGAGCACAGGGCGACCCTGCCAGGTGGTAGAGTTTCCGGGGCATAAGTGGAGCGCAACAGCCCTATCCACATGGGGAATTGCCGTGTAACCGTGGGCCACTCTGCCGGGTTCTCTCCACGATGACCTCAGCTCATAATGCACCTCTGGGAAAAATGAGACCGGGGGGGGGGGGTGAGGCTGTGAGTGGCCGGACCCCAGGAACCAGTCATCCAACCGCAATGGCTGGGGAGGACGGAGGGTTCCAATCCAAGCCCACGCTGGCAGTGGCCCGGGAAAGCATGTCGGTCATCTGAGCATCAGCCTCAGCCTGGTCGTGCTGGCGCAAAGGCGGCAGACCAGGGGAGACATCCACGTCAGACGCCGCGCTCTACGATGCAGTGGCGAGCTCATCCACTTTGAGCTCTAGAGGATAAGCAGGCTGGCTGTGAGGCGAGCCGCTATTGCCTCAGGCATGGACGGAAGTCAACGAGCATGCTGGGGGGGTGGGTGGTCCGAGGGGGCATACCCAGCAGATCTGCACACGCTGCCATCCACAGATCGCCTCCACCACCAGCCGCATCGTCCTCAATCCTTTGGGAAGAAGGAACAATGCGGGGGGGGGGGGGCAGCTGAAATGGCGTGCTTTCTATTGAAAGCGAGCCACAACGTTGCCATGGTCATGCCCTTGCAGTGAGAGCATGAACCATCCACAAACACTGCCTCGGTGTGATCACTGCCCAGACACACGAGACAACGTCTGTGGCCGTCTGAAGTGGAGAGCACTCTACCGCATCCTGGAACTACACATCGGTGGAATGGCATCTTTATAAAGACGCGTCCTGAAAAGGACGTTCAACGCCGCTGTGTATTGCTCTAATAGAGGAAAAACACTCTTTTAAAATAAATATCACTCTTGTAATTATGCTCTGCGCTGTCGAAGTTCCCAGGGACAACTGCACTGCCGTGCAAAGGAAGGAGAAAGCCGCTGTAGTGCGCCGTAGATCCAACAGCAGAGAGCGTCAGAGGAACAGGAATGGGTGTGTGACTCGCAGCTCGCTGCAGTACAACCATCGGCTCCAAAGAAAATTTGTGAATGAACTCTGCGTATTTCCCCGCTTTTGTACCCGTATGTCCGGGGGCGTGGTATGCAAATACTGGCTGCCAACTTCTCATTGGCCTTTTTTCATAGATCAGAGGCATATTCGGCACTCAAGAGAGACCCCTTGTGTCGCTTCTTCGACACAACACCGAAGTGAGCGACAGACAGGGAAATATGGTTAGTTGCATTTTATTATTTGCATTTAGCACATATTTGCTGTAAAACAGATCATATCCATGGGCAAGGAAGAGGCGAGAAACCGGCTTAACATATAAACTAAAGGTTTAATTGAGAACTCAAAAGACAAACACATAAGATAACGGACGTCCGTAATTGAGCTCTCTCTCTCGATCGCCGTCTGCGAGTGGCCTTTATCACTCTTGACGGCTTAATTAGCCTAATACTGGACCGGGCGTGCATAATCATGCGCCGGTCCCGCCCTCCACCATGCCACATTTGCATTTATGTGTTTTTCCGTGCTCTCCGTGACCTGATTAGAAAAGACCTGAGACCCATTTTTGGGTCGTGACCCACCTGTTAAAAACCACTGGTTTCGATTTTGCAATGGTGCACATATTCTTTAAATGATTGTGGTAGTAGCGTGGTTGTTAAAGATCCGGGCTTGTAACCGAAATGTTCCAGATTACTCCAGAAGAACTGTCCATTGGGCAGAGAGAAAAAGAGATGTGTTCTACCACCTACTGGGTCCTCAAAATGTCTATATAATTAAAATAATTTAAATTCATCAACAGTGTGCTGTCACTTTAATTAAGCATGAGTAAAAATAGACCCTTGTTGCACTGCTGCTCATGCTATTTTCCTGCTATGGTCTGCACTGCTTCAGCTTCAAGTGTAAAACTCCAACAAACTCTTACAAACATCAACATTCTAAAGTTGTCTGTTGGATATAGACTGTTGAGAATCATAACTGTCATTGTCAAACTGCCCCAACAAACACCAACATGGTGAAAACACTGACTCCACAAAACCGAACAAACGTGTTTGTTGGAGTATGCTGGGGCAGTGCGAATTGGCCTTAATTTGTTAACATAAGCACCTAAAAACATATGTGCTGCCTATGTGTTGTGTGAAACAGGCCTTACACTTTGCAGTTTCCCCCTATAGCGTTATCTCGCGACAGGGTAGTTATATGTCAGTCAATAGAACAAGAGACCCACAGTTTCCTCAGTGGGAACAAAATCACCACAATGTAACAAGATCTTGAGGGAAACTTAATACAAGACAGCAGAGGAACATATCTTTGTCAATACAACAGCTTAGAAACAGAGGAATCTAAGGCCCCTATTCACACCTGATAACATTGCAACTGATCCGGTCAGACGGGCTAAAAACAGATGTAAACAGGGTCCAATTAGTTTTGTATTCCGAAGAATCAAGCCACATTCAAACATGGACAGACACACATGTGACCACATTGCATTTGTAGTGTAAACATGAATGCGTCCTGATGCCTCCAGTGCAACTGTTTTTTCCAAAGAATGAAAGTAATGGTTAATGGGGCTGTCATTCTGCCTAATGTCTTCTTCTGTGTTCCACAGAGGAAAGAAAGTCGTACAGGTTTTCACTTGTTAAGCAAAATTCTGTTCCAAATCAAATACATTTCTCCCATACTGACAACAAATCTTTCAAGTAAGAGCAAAGTCCCATGGAAACACAAAATAGATGTAATGAAGTCTAAATTTCACCAAAATATCTGCACAATCACCTATGATGTCTTCACCATCCATCACTGTGTATTTTGGTGTAACTGAGTGGCTCCCCCTTTCTGCAGTTAATGAGGGTTGTGGGGCCAACAGCGTCTGTCTGATTTTAAATTAACCCCCACTCCCATTTAACTCAGCTAATTCGATTTTTAGTCCCGGATAACTTTCCTGCTAAACTACATATGGTTGAAATGCTTTAGCAACATATATAAAAATATCAATCAGGTTTACTTGTGGTGAATGTTGACAGTCTGTGAAATTCGTCGGTTGAGCTGCCAGGACTCCAATCACATCACATGGCAGCTTTGAAAGTATTTATTGACAGTTACTTATTCAAAAAGGCAAGAATAAAGAACCCTAATGCCCCATGCAAAGAGCCATTTCAGCACAAAAGGGTTCTTCAGGAAGATCTAAAGTTCTAAACAGAACTATTGATGGCAGTAAAGAACCTGTAAGAGTGTTTCATAAATCCTGTTTGTTCAAAGATTTGTCAAGAAATGTAAGATTTCACCATCTGTTCCAGCTTTTTGCTTATCCTCTTATTCATCATCTTTTTCTGTTCTCATTACTTCCTCTCCCTCATCTCCAAGGTAAAGCCCTGACATCCGGCGTGCAGGTTTATAACTGGCTAACATGCTCTATGAGAACCATAGATAACCCCACTGTGCTGCTGTCACACAGGGCAAGCAGTATACTGTTTCACTTAAAATGTGCTTTGAAGAACATGCAACAGTTGAGCTTTAGAATTGACCTCATGGTTTAATGATTTGCTTCTTTTGGTCTGGATTCTTTATTACATGTAATTATCTTACAGCTTTTTATGTTTTATTGCAATCTGTCCAAGGATGTAACCAAATATTCAAGATTAGTGTGGGGCAAATGTAAAATACTTAAGAATTTGTCATTGAAATGTCCATATTGATTGTCCACATTCTGAAAATTGGGGGACATGTGCCCCTCTAAATGGCTATAGTGCTTACGTCCCTGCTTCTGACTGAACAAATAATCACTGTAGGTATTACAAATTGTTAATTAATTAGGAGATATGAAGCAAGATATAAAATAAATCACACATTTAGTTTTCTTTGTGGTTGGATGAAATTAGACACGATTGCCTTGGTAAATGCTCAGTACATTTTGAGGACCTTTATGTTACATCATTTTCTGTAGCATTTATTATTTTTATTTTTTTTGCTTTATTAAACTTGGAAAGATTTACTATTTAAATTATTTTCCCTTTCAATTCATAGCCATAATTTTTTCTTCAAACCAGCCACTGAACAACATTTTTATATCTAACCCTTCATTTAGCTCAGAGCTACATTTATTTTCCCGGACACAGCTAATCCTGGGTTTAAATTGCTTTAGATTTTTTTCTTTTAACGGTGTCTTGAACGTCACTGAGCTGTGAAAGGGCAGAAGCCCTCATCAAAATTCAGCCAGAGACACCCATTAAACAAACCAACCACCGCTGGCCAATCAGCTGCAAACAGGGGCGGAGCATTTCCACCATCACTATGCACATCTTTTCTAATACAAGGCTCTCAAAGCGTTTCTGTTTATTTACAATGATGACACTGCCATGGGCTGCAGAGTTAGGTGTACTCAGTTCCTTCCTTTGAGTTTCCTCTCTGTCTCAAATCTTGAGGATTTGAGAGCATCATGGGAAGGTCAGCTTGGTAGTTCCTTAAAAGAGGAGCTGCTGATGGGAGAGAAGTCCATACTCTTGCTCACTGTTGAATAATTTAAGATGGAGTTTCCTAAAGCTGAATGAAGTCGGAGAGAGTCTCAGGAGCAGTCGGAACAGAGCGAGAGGAGTGAGGGGTAGACAGACATCTAAATAAATGAAAGTTTGAGTCAGATGAAGAAGAATGGACATCAAAGATCCTAACAGGAGTCAGCTATGTCTGTGTAAGAAAGACAGAGAGAGAGAGTGAGTGCTCTTTCTCTTTGCCTTCAAGGAGAAAGACTGAGAGAGGTGTGGTTACAAAGAGAGAGAGAGAGAGAGAGAGTGTGTGTGTGTGTGTGTGTGTGTGTGTGTGTTTCTTCTTACTCTCACAGGAAAGAGGTGTGACTGAGCTGACGAAGCCAGCTCTCAGTGTGTCAGTGGAACTGAGGGAGAGAGGATTATTCTACTGCATTGCCGAAAGCCTAAGCTGACAGAAAGAGAGAGAGAGAGGGAGAGAGAATAGAACAGCTCAAGCGTTTCCTGTCTGACACACCAAACATCAGCCTGTATGGCATAACCTCTAGTTGACTGAGAGAATAGGAAGGAATCATTGGTAGTAGTGTGAGTCAAAGAGGGCAAAATAGGGTTGTTAGCACCTGCAGCATCATCATGTCATCCAATGAGTTGAGTACACCCGAGTTGGACCCCTGCATCCGCACCTTCAAGGAACACATGCATTTGGAACTGGAGCCGCCGAGACTGGGTGCCGGCAACAAGCGCATGACCTCCCCCAAAATATCTCCCCGCAGCTCCCCGCGCCTCTTCCGCAAGCTCATGGTAAACAAGGGCAGCCGTCACAGACGCCGATTCACTGTTGCGCACACCTGGTAAGCGTGTCAGAGAGATGATAGGCAAAAAAGAGAGGTGGAATGGGGAGAGTAGGTGTAAATTGGGAGGGTTTCAGTGATGTGTTGTTTTTGATATGCCTTTTGCAGTGAAGACTGAGGGGATTTTTTTATGAATGATGTTGGATTTGTTTGGGCATATGTTACCATGGGTCAATAGGGTGTGACTTCACTGTGGGTGTGATATTGTAAAATTATTTGAATGTCAGAAAAACTAGTGACTAATATGTGATGTGTGGACTGTACACCAGATAAGGTGGAACAACAGGTTGGTTAAATGTGATGCTCTCTTCGGCCCCACTCAGAGGAAAACGTCGCAATCTTTTTTAGGAGTTAAAGGGATAGTTTACCCCAAAATAAAAATTGTGTTGTCATTTTCTCATTTACCTTCATGTAATTCCAAGCCCTCATGACTTTATATCTTCCATGGAACACAACAGGAGAAGTTTTGAAGATGCTGCTTTTTTTAATTACATTGACATGGGGAATGAGGATGTCAGTCCCTAACATTCTGCCTGACATCTAAATTTGAGGGTGAGTGAATGATTACAGAATTTGCATTCTGAGTGAACTATCGCTTTAAGCAAAATACCCTTCCACTTCGACCACTTAACGATTCCATATAATTTGTTATTTTTATTTTTAGTATTTTTTTTGTTATGTATAATTGGCTATTTAATATCTAATTAGACATTCCAACAAATAGCATGTTGATTTATGTAAATATATGCAAATCTATTTAATATAACGTATTTCTAAACATATGTACAAATTGTCAAAATTGTTTTGACCATTAACACTTTCTCTGAAAACTACTATATACACTGTATATCTTTTGAGGCAATATATATTTATTTTATATAACTAATACAAAGTTAAATGTGAATCTTTTAAATTGATATCACTGTAGACAATATCAACATTCTCAAACCTAAAGCATTACAAATAATGTGTATAAGTGTAATAATATAACACTTTTTATAGCATTGAACTAGATGTTTAGAAGTTAATGATGTTGTAATTGGGAGATATTAGCATAATCACCTATGATTTTTAAATATTTGAAACACATTGTCACATGAATGGTTGTTACAAACATCATGATCTGTACAAAATGAGCTGACATTCCTAACTGTACCTCTTAAAGGATTAGTTCGCCCAAAAATGAAACTTCTCTCATCATTTACTCAACCTCAATCCCTGCTAGATGTGTATGAATACTTTCTTCTGCAGAACTTTTTTAGAAGAATATCTCAGCTCTGTAGGTCCATACAGTGCGAGTGAATAGTGGCACAATGCACAAAAAATATGAATCCCAAAACAAAAGATAAAGAATGTGAAATTGAAAGTGGAGATTTATAGTAAAATAGGACTTAAATATTGATCTGTTTCTCAACCACACCTATCATATTACTTCTGAAGACATGGATTAAACATCTGGAGTCAAATGGATTCCTTTTATGCTGCCTTTATATGCTTTATGGAGCTTCAAAGTTCTGGCCACCATTCACTTGGTATGGATCTACAGAGCTGAGATATTCTTCAAAAATCTTCATTTTTTTTAGCAGAAGAAAGAAAGTCACACATCTGGGATCACATGAGGGTGAGTAAATTATGAGAGAATTTTAATTATTGGGTAAACTATCATTTTAAAGGAGTGGCTGCTCCGAAAATGGCAGCAGCAGTGCAAAAGGAGTGTCTTGCGTCACTCAAAATAATAACATAGTTAGATTTATATCTACTCTTATCATTTACTGTAACAAAATGAAAGCTTTGTGTGTCAGTAGATGCTTCCTGTGTTTTGAAGCGATTGGATCAGAGCTGGGAGGATGTGGGCAGGATATGATGTGACACGGAAGGTTATTTATCCTTTGGTAAATAGAACATTTCTCATCCTGTCTAGACTTTTGCCATGGTGATACTGTACAACAATGAAGCACTAAGCTGCTATTTATGAGCAATCATATTATTTCCTCTGTAAAATAGTGACATTGTATGAAAGATGTTTTGTTTTATGTTCTAGGTAATTGGTTTGTGTACACTGTACATTAAATTGTGCATGTATTGTATATGGAGGAAGCAGGCTTTGTGGTTGCTTTATTGCCTGGAATTTCAAGACGTAAGATGTGTTTTTCTTGAAATTCAGTCTTGGATGTTAGTTACGGCCACACGTGTGCCTCTATAGAAGACTGAGTTTCTATAGACAGCAATTCTGTGTCAGAAATCAGGTCTTCCATTCCATGAATGGTGTCAATGGAAGCATGCATATTTTATTCCAGTCACATTCAATAATTCAGCCATTCATTCATAAATGAGATCTCTGTAATATCTCAAATGTATCCCCTTGACATCCATGAGATTAAATGGAAAGAAAATTTATAATTTTCCATAAATCTCCTGCTTCACAGATTTTTATCTTGAGATAAAGACACTAGTAACCTCGCATGTGTCTCCTTTAGAGTTTCAGAAGTGGCATTTCTTATGAAATTCTTCCTAGACTAAATTATCTGAGCTATGTTATCCACATTAGAATCATGTTAACATGTGTATTGTTTATGTCTTGTAGCTAACCGATCAGCCACAACATTAAAACCGCCTGCCTAATATTGTGTAGGTCCCACTTGTGCCGCCAAACAGTGCCAACCCGTATCTCACAATAGCGTTCTGAGATGCTATTCTTCTCACCACAGTTGTACAGAGTGGTTATCTGAGTTACCGTAGCACTTGTCGGTTCAAACCAGTCTGGCCATTCTCTGTTGACCTCTCTCATCAACAAGGCATTTCCGTCAACAGAACTGCCACTCACTGGATGTTTTTTGTTTTTGACACCATTCTAAGTAAATTCTAGAGAGTGTTGTGCATGAAAATCCCAGGAGATCAGCAGTTACAGAAATACTCAAACCAGCTTATCTGGCGTCTTTAGAATTTACTCAAAATTTACAAAAAAACATCCAGTAAGAGGCAGTTCTTTGTTGATGAAAGAGGTCAACAGAGAATGGCCAGACTGGCTCGAACTGACAAAGTCTATGGTAACTCATATAACCACTCTTTATAATTGTGGTGTGAAGAATATCATCTCAGAATGCTATTCTGAGATGTGGGTCGGTGCTGTTATGGCAGCACGAGGGGGACCTACACAATATTAGGCAGGAGGTTTTAATGTTGTGACTAATCGGTGTGTACTGTAGCTCTCTATGGTTTGGTCCTTGCAGTGTTAGGTAACACACCAAGAATGGAAGGAGGGGACAGGGCTGTCTTGAGGGAGTGAGGTGGTGCATGAACATGAATGTGAAGACAAGACAAGTGCAGTGGCTTGGAAAACCTCTGAAGAGCATCTCATCCCTTCATATTAAGTGATGCTAAAAGAGAATATGGAATAATCTCTGATGGCCATTTGTAGGCATTAGTGCTTTTTGAGAATTTTTTCTCAGCTTTTGCCTCTTTATTAGATAGATATAATAGAGAATGTCAGGATTTTTTGGGGTGAGAAATATGAGATTGAAACATGTTGCAAATCGATCTCAAAATGCAGCTTCTGCATGAGCACCACAGCTCAGTGTGTCTAATGCATGTACACTGAGTGCTGTGCCATGGCTCTGACACGAAATAGGTTTTTTTTACTGTTTGGGAAATATTATACTTTGTTACAACAAAGCAAAACACCCTGTCCAATCCAGGTGCATTTCCTGTACAACTACGTAATTCACTGCTTAACCACCATAGTATCATGCATCGTTGGAGAATTTAACTAGCTAGTGACGAGCGTTTACAGAACATTTTGTAACTATGCCGGACATCCATTGTTCGAATCACTTTGGTTCAACAATATAGAGCTGTCGTCAGTGATGTTATGCAAGATGTGGAGTAATAACTTCTGTCAATATAAAATTATAATAGCTTATTTACTCCTAGTTCAGAAAGATGTTTAATGCACGAAAGCTGCATGCGCTGTGTAATGCTACTGCAATAGTGGGGTTTCCCTTTATATTATACATCCGCCAGGCACACTTGCGCACATACGCACTCTTCAAAAACATATAAGAACTTCACTTATGCGTTAACATGGAACCATAAGCCATGTGTGTTAAAGCGCTTTCTTTTCACAGCCTTTAATCCCTTAAAAAGCTGCAATCATGTTTTAAGTGACTTTACATCACTTTCTGCAAAATCCTGGAATAATCAGTTTTCTTAAGTGCATGTAAACATGGTCAAAGTCTTGATATAATGAAAGTTATATATGGAATAAAAGATACGGAAGCCTCAGTGAAGTCCAACTAGGGTCACACAGTAAACTCACAAGGATCTATGCTTCAAACCACAGGTAGAGAGCTGTAGTTCCAACCAAATTTGCAATGCTCCTTGCGAATGTTTGTTGGAACTTTTGTTTCAGGAAACATCAAATCATTAAATTGTGTTGTTAACGATGGAACTTGCAACCAAAGCTTTACAAAGGACCCAAAAGTGCCATAATAGAAGTCTATGTGACTAATTATGACAGAATTTCTATTTTTGAATGAATGATCCCTTTAATAAATGAGCATTTGAAAATACAGGACTATGTAAGGCAGCTATTGCTAAATATGTAACTGAAACATTCCTGACTATTTCCCTTGGCTGTATCTAAAAAGGGAAAAATCAACATCCTCCCCTTTTTTCATACTAATCTGCTTTCTTCTTCATCTAATGAGGTATTCTTTCATTCTACCTCCCCAGAATGTGGTGCTGTTCCCTCTATCTATGGGAGATATTATACTGTATTAGCATACATAAACATCCATGGCGTGTTAAAAAAGTTTGGTACGCTCTATTGAAAGTTATGCAAACAACTCCAGTTCCGTTACTGTGGGTTTGGTGCAAAACCAAGTGTGAAAGACATTTATTCACAAGCCGTTTTATGCTAACAGGAATGTCTCTGCATCAGACTGGGGTCAGTTTTGACTTGAAGAAATATTATTTTAAACCCAGCGTTATAAAGTACTTAAAGACATCTCATTTAGGCATGAGGCAGTTGTGTTAAAGGAAAAGTTCACCCAAAACTGACAATTGTTTCCTTACCCTTAGTGAAAGTAAATGGTGATTGAGACTGTATTCCATGGAAGAAGTTGTGTGGGTCTGGAACAACAAGTGGGTGAATACTGTAAATGATGACAGAATTTAATGTTAAAGTGAGATGTTGGTGTTTCTTGTATTATGTGTTATAAACTGGGCTCTTCCTGTCCACAGTCAGTCTAAAAGTGTTTGTTTACTTTGTGTTGTGCAGCATGTCAGTTTTTATCTCCTTTGCCTGCTGGAATGGACTGGAATGCTTGATATTCAGAACTATGGGAGAAGACGAGGCATTTGTGCATACACAAAAGTGTACAACCACACACATGCAGAGCATCATACATGTTTGCCTGAATCAGATGTCATGGGGTCACATCCCAGCTCTCATCACATTTCAAGACTCTAAACCTCTGTACTGTGGGTGTGTAAGGCCACATTTGATCTTGTGTTAAGCCAAGCACTAAGTGTGCAATAGTCAGATTTCAGTCTCTCTGTCACATTATTATTTACCTATGTTAATAGGTGACCTTGGTAACTAGTACAGTATGTATAGTTCTGTATATACAGTATAAGGCCCTATGAAATCTGTTTTATTTTTTCCAAAATTCATTTTTTTTCCTGAATTCCTTGTTTTTAAAGTTGTATAAAATTTGATCATAAAAAAACTGTCTAATTAAAATTAATTCATAGAATTTTAATCGAATGAAACAAAATATTTTTTCAACATACCATATTTTTTTAAAATCAAATAAAGTGGTTCTATACAGATCCTCACAGCACAATCCAAAACACAACATTGGAGTTATTTTTGGTCAAATACAATGCTGCATAACAGAATGAATGAAATCATTGATTCAATATTTTATTCTGTAGAACAGCATTCTTTAGAGATGTTGTTTAAACAGAATGTAATTATTATTTAACTATGATTATTATGTATTCTACATTGAAGATTACATTTTACTATGAAGTAGTAGTATATTTCTGTCACAATTTCTTCAATTTCATCTGATATTTCATCTAGTTAAATTTAGCTTTTATTTTGGCAGAAAGCCGGAAGAAGCAATTTGAGTTTGTATGTTCCTCTTCTGTCACTCACTCGACGTTGTGTCGAATGAAGTGACACAAGGGATCTTCCTTGGGAGCCTCGTGTACCTCTGAACTTGAGAAAAGGCCAATGTGAAATTGGCAGACAGAATTTGCATGTCCCGCCCCCAGACATACAGGTATAAAGGGAAGCGGGCGTGCGTCTGTCAGTCAGATTTTTTATTCGGAGCCGAGCAGTTGTGCAGCAGAGGGCTGAGTTCACCGCTGTTCCACTCACCTCTGCTGGCGAGAAGCACTGCTGTTGGATCTACGGCTTGTTTCCAGCTGGCGTTCTCTCTCTCTCTCTCTGCATGCTGTGCAGTCAATGCCCCTGGGCGTTTCGACAGCGCTTTTCATTACCTAAAATAGTGTTCTCCTCCTAAAAGAGTTTTATTTTCTCCAAAAGAATTTTAGTTTTCCACTCATAAAAGAGCAATACACAGTAGGCGTTTAACATCCTTTTTAGGACGCATCTTTTTCAAGATGCCCTTCCACCTCTGTGTAGTTCCGACGGCCAAAGACGCTGCCTCGTGTGCCTGGGCAGCGATTACACTGAGAACATTTCCATGGTAGCATTGTGGTCATGGCTCTCCTTCCATAAGGTGAATGCCAGTTCAGCCCCAGAAGACCAGCGCTGACGAGTTTTGAAGACGCCTCTCCAGGACATTTTCCTCAGTCTCTAAACTGCCTCCTGCCAGGTGCGCGGAGCAAGGTAAGTGCTTTGAGCCTTTTCTCAGCACCCAAGCCTCGGGATGCTCTTTTGCTTCCCGACGCGCTATTACCTGCTCCCCCCGCTGCAAAGCCCCGGCCGGTACGTCAAAACGATCGTCCCGTGGAGGGGAGGCTGTCCCCCTCCACCTTGAAGGTGTATGTAGCTGCTATTGCGGCCCACCATGGCGCAGTAGATGGCAAGTCCCTGGGTAAGCATGACTTGATTATCAGGTTCCTTAAAGGCGCCCGGAGACTGAAACCTCCCCGGCCAAGCCTGTTCCCCTCCTGGGATCTCTCAGTGGTCATCACGGGCCTTCAGAGACCCCCCTTCAAGCCGCTTGATTCAGTTGAGCTCAAGGCCCTCTCCCTGAAGACAGTCCTCCTGATCGTGTTAGCCTCCAAGAGGGTTGGGGACCTGCAAGCATTCTCTCTCAGCGACACCAGGTTGTGAACCTGCAAGCACTGCCCCGGGAGGAGGCAGACCCAGCCCTTTCATTGCTGTGTCCGGTACATGCTTTGCGTATCTTTTTGGACCGCACGCAGATCTTTGGATGTTCTGAGCTGCTCTTTGTCTGCTTTGGCGGACGGCAGAAAGGGAATGCCGTCTCCAAACAGAGGATAGCCCACTGAGTCGTTGACAACGTCTCACTGGCCTACCAGACCCAGGCTGTTTCCGCCCCCTTGTGGGACCGAGCACACTCGACAAGAAGTGTTACATCCTTGTGGGCACTGGCCAGTGGCACCTCCCTAGCAGACATCTGCAGCGCAGCGGGCTGGGAAACACCTAATACCTTCACCAGATTTTACAATCTCAGGCTTCCTGTATGTTCTCCTCCCTAGCCTTCTGGCCTGCGAATTCAGTGGAGCAATTCGCATCCAGACCCACAGGTGCCTCCTTAGGCAAAATCCCCGTGATGTATTTTCCGCAGAACGGTCCCCCTGTCGGCGGACCTGCGTCTCCCTTGGGCAGTCCCCCTGCCCCGGTCACCGTGCTTGTAGATCTCCCCCCCTCATTAGGCGGAACCTACCACCGTGCCACTCACACGTACAGTTTAACCTCCCTCATGGTGTATTTGCCACATGTTACCTCCCCCTAGCTTGGGCAGGATGTGGCCTCCGCAGGGTCTTTTCCCCCCTGAAAGAATAAGACTGGGAAAGACCGCCTTCCCCGATGCATTTCATAGTGCTAAGATAGCCCCAGCTGCTTCAGACTCTATGCGAGAGACATAGAGAGAGAAAAGGCCATGGCTGCCGGGCTTGCTCCCATGCTAGTCATGTAGCACCTGTTCCCCCCTCAGGGGTGCCGGGAACCTAAGGTCTGTATATGACATCTCTTTTGGGGGCATTGGGGAGGGTTACGTGCAGCCGACACAGTTGCCTGTAGCAAGCAGCAGCCTGCTTGCACCTGTCTTAGCAGTTCACATAACACGGGCTAGTGTGTGACGTTTTTTAATGGAAAAAGTGAGTCACAGAAGGGGAACGTCATGGTTATTCTTGTAACCTCCGTTCCCTGATGGAGCGAATGAGATTTTGTGTCCCTCCTGCCACAGCATTAGACCTACCACTGTAAACGTCCATGCCTTATTCTCGGCTCCTAAGTGCAAAAACCTGACTGACAGACGAAAGGAGGTTACGACAGTAACCATGATGTTTTTGATGACAGCTTCACACCTCCAGATAAGAAGTTCGCTCTATGGCTTATTAAACCACAAAAGGCTGCAATTTAATTAAATAAAAATAAATAGTCTACATATGCTGCATGTTTCAAGTTTAATGTGCATTCTGCTGTCTGATATCTATTACAAACACAGAACGCAAGTGATGCTTATGCTAATGATGAGGTGTTAAAAGTGTATGAGCGCCGGCTTAAGACATTCCATTAGAAGCATGCAGCACATTCTGGCTGTATATGTATTTAATTAAATCTCAGCCTTTTATGTTTTAGTCATCATACAATGACATATCATGGTTTTAATTTTAATAATTGGGCATGAATACATACAATTTATTCAAAATATTAATTTCCGTTTAATTGTATTAAGTTTATTCCGTTTATATGATTCCGTCCCATTTTCCGCATCGCGGAAATCACAGTGCTCTACATATACAGTAGTTAGTATGTGACCTGCATGCTGCCATCTTTTTTTGTAGCTAATCACTACAGTCATAAACAGTCAGAAACGTAGAAAAATTACATTCAGACAACGCTGATGGCATCACAAGCAATCATATGCCCTTGATTAGTGACTATCCTATGTCCAAGGCCAAACTGATCACACTGTGAACACTGCAACAGTAGGTTGAATTTTGCATCTTAAATTGGTCTGTTCATAACAAAAATCTAATCACTGCCCCACAGTGGCTGAATCTGGAAGTGTTGTTGAATGTTTTGAAAAGTGCAAGCTCCAGTTTCCAAGTGAAAGTGGTGCCAAAAGTGAATTGTATATTTAGTTGTAAATGATGTAATACAGTCAAGAGGAATGCATATTTTATTAACCCTACTCCCTAACCCAAAACCTAAATCTAGCCATCTGTGGAGTTAAAATGTAGTTTCTGAGTGAAAATGCAACCTCAGAATCACGCTTACTATTGTTCCATTGTTACCTGAATCCGTGTCTTGGAGGGTGCTCCTGCAACTCGCCATCAAAAGGCAAATGATGCAAAACTGTCTCATAGAGGATGTGCTTGTCAGAAATTTGGCTGAATGGGGTTGATTTCAGGGTACATTAACTTTCAGAAAGGTGATTTTCCGTGTTGCAAAACAGGGAAAAAATTAAGTCTGTTTCAGTTGATTACTGGTAAAACATCAGTAATATAATGACATCTTTGTGATGTACATGTATTTAATCATCATTCACAGAAAAATTTATTTAATCATAATACAGAGCTTCTTTTGAAGAAACAGGCCTTCTGTTTACAGAATTGTGAACTTATGACATCAACCAGCAGGGGCTAACTGGTCCATGCTAACCAGCCAAACCCTGGCCCTTTGCTATTAACCTTTTCACACATAAGTTTCTCCTGTACTAAAGGATCTCCCAGCGTGAGTTCTTTAATGCTCACAGTAATTAAAATATTTCTTACCTCACACACAGATGTAATGGAGGACAGATTATTTCACAGTCGGTGCACTGAAGGTCTGATTATATATTATCAAACATATAATTTTTTTCCCCCTCCCCATTTTCTCCCCAATGTAGAATGAACAATTCCCATTGCACTTTAAGTCCTCGTGGTGATGTAGTGACTCGCCTCAATCTGGGTGGCGGAGGACAAATCTCAGTTGTCTCCACATCTGAGATCGTTAATCTGCGCTTCTTATCACGTGGCTTGTTGAACACGTTACCACGGAGACATAGCTTATGTGGAGGCTTCATGCTATTCCCCGCAACACCCACGCATAACTAACCACGCGCCCTACCGAGAGTGAACAACATTATGATGACCACGAGGAGGTTACCCCATGTGACTCTACCCTCCCTAGCAACCGGGCCAATTTGGTTGCTTAGGAGACCGGCCTGAAGTCACACAGTGCACCTTGTATTTGAACTCACGACTCCAGGGGTGATAGTCAGCATTTTACTCGCTCATCTACCCAGGCCCCATGTGTTTTTTTTCCTTTCTGTTCTTTTCTCCCCAATTTGGCATGCCCAATTCCCACAGCTTACTAGATCTTTGTGATGGTGCGGCTACTCATCACAATCCAGGTGGTGGAGGACAAGTCTCAGTTGCCTCCACTTCTGAGATAGTCAATCCACGCATCTTATCACGTGACTCGCCGTGCATGACACTCACAGCATGTGGAAGCTCATGCTATTATCCGCGATCCATGCACAATTTACCACACACTCCATTGAGAGTGAGTACTACAAATCGTGAACACGAGGAGGTTACTCCATGTGACTCTACCCTCCCTAGCAACCAGGCCAATTTGGTTGCTTAGGAGACCTGGCTGGAATCACTCAGCACACCCTTGAACTCGTGATTCCAGTTGTGGTAGTCAGCGTCAATACATGCTGAGCTACCCAAGCTGCCTATAATGGGATTTTTAGGTGTTTATAATGATTTATTATGATAGATAAGATGCGGTCGCGAATGCACTTGCCAGCTATGCGTGCCACCATATTTTCATTGCAATTCAAGATGGGATTCTGAGTTTGTATTGTCATTGAAGCATACAAAAAGTTGAGCATAGAAGGTTCTAAAAATCTAGCCCTTCCACTCTGCCAGCTCTGGAATTGGTTGTGACAGATGGATTGGGAGAATGCTCAAGTGGACTGACTAGTTTGTAGGCTATATTCTTTGATATCAGAAAACATGACCACAGTTGCTGCATCAAAACAGTGCGCTCTGACGGTAACAGCATTATTCTTTTATTTTTTTATTTGTTTTAAAGTTTGTAACATATAAAATTAAAGATATTGTTATGTTGAAAAGACTATTTGAGCAGCTGGTTCATTACGACAACCGCTTCAGTCATTATGACAAACGATTTTACTGGTAAACAGCAGAATGAATGCAGATCACACCAGTTTTATCATTCCTGTGAAAGGGTTAACCTGTTAGAGGAATTTCATTAGTGCTCAAATGTATAAACAACAGTGCAATAGTTAACAAGTTTGTGACGTCAGAATGTCTCCAGTATGTGAGCCTTGCTTTTGTGCAAATTAATGCAGAGTTTACACTACACGATTTTAGGCCTGATTTTCTCTCGCCGACAGTTTTGTGGAGATCGCAGAGAAAAGCTCTAAATCACAGGAAAATCAGAGCTCGCTCCCATGAGCGACGATCGCAATTTATGAATTATCAAAGACGTGCTTTGAGAGTAGCACCGATGCATCACCGATGTCAGAGATATATCTAGAATATTAAATATCTGGACCTGTCTGCAATTCCAAATCGTACAAATTGAAATGTGTTTTGACTGAATACAACAGCAGCGTTGATCTACAGCCAATGAGAGAGCAAGAAACGGGGCACGGGAAGTTTCAGTTTGAGGAGTCCTGATGTACCTGCATTTGAACATCAACAAGCATGACTGCGGTATCAAGAAAGTCTCATTGGACCAAAGAAATGGAGGAAAAATTTGTGGAACATTGGCAGGAGCACTAGTGCCTATTTAATGTTTCCTCTGAACTGTACCACAACCAGGTACAGAAAGAGAAGAGTTGGAGTGAAATTGGAAATTATCTTGGACAGTCAGGTAAGCAAATAGGAGTAGGAGTAAGGAGTAAGTTTCATTAGGAGGTACTTTTTCATATTGAAACCCAAAAAATATATGATGCCTTTAGGCGATTAAAAACATACACATCATATTCTGAAATGCATAACATGTGATCATGCACTTGTTTTTGAATCTCAGATCACTTCTCGCATGTACTCTGAAACGTAATTCGGAGTCCAGGCAGAGTCGTCTGGGATTCGTTGATAGTGAAATATTTTGTAACGTTTTCACCCCTGTTGCCGATTCCTTGTATAATTTGAAAACTCTACGACTTCAATTACAAGATAGACAGTTGTGTAATATGAACGGTACCACAATCTGACATCTTTGTGAGTCATGTAGTGGGTAGGAGGCATAACTTGCAAGTTTTAGATTACGTGCTCAAGTTCATTTGCTGGTATCCAACACATTTATCCCCAGCACCACAGAGCTGATCCAGTGCTGCACAAACTATAGATTAAACTGCTGTATCCTGTCCTCGCTTGCTTTATTGCCATCAGTAAAACTGATGCACACACACAAGGCACCTTTGTTAGGCTGTCAGTATATTTTATTAAAATGTGTACATTATTTGTTTGCTGTGATCTCATCATCATATTTACCATATTTTACAAGAACAAGCAGTTTACAGTACAGAATGTTCTTGTGTGTTGACTTAAGTTCCTGGTCTTATTGACAATTCATCCATGCATGCTATTCCTATTATTATAATTTTTAAACATTTTTACATTTTGCTCTTCCTCTGTAATGACATTCCTTTTGCAATTATGTACTATACATAGTTAGTGACTCACTGTGACCATAGATCTTTTTTTTTTTTAACACAAATTCTGTTGAATGAGCTTAACTTGTATTGATTCACTTTTCCACATTTTGTTATGTTACAGCCTTATTCCAAAATGTATTAAATACATTATTTTCCTAAAAATTCTACAAAATATACCCTATAATGACAACGTGAAAGAAGTTTGTTTGAAATCTTTGCAAATGTATTAAAAATAAAAAACTAAACAAATCACATGTACATAAGTATTCACAGCTTTTGCTCAATACTTTGTTGAAGCACCTTTGGCACCAATTACAGCCTCAAGTCTTTTTGTGTATGATGCTACAAGCTTGGCACACCTATTTTTGGGCAGTTTCTCCCATTCTTCTTTGCAGAACCTCTCAAGCTCTATCAGGTTGGATGGGGAGCGTCGGTGCACAGCCATTTTCAGATCTCTCCAGAGATGTTCAATCAGGTTCAAGTCTGGGCTCTGTCTGGGCCACTCAAGGACATTCACAGAGTTGTCCCGTAGCCACTCCTTTGTTATCTTGGCTGTGTGCTTAGGGTCGTTGTCCTGTAGGAAGATGAACCTTCACCCCAGTCTGAGGTGCTTGCCATTCAGGCCAAAGTGTTCAATCTTTGTTTCATCAAACCAGAGAATTTTGTTTCTCATGGTCTGAGAGTCCTTCAGGTGCCTTTTGGCAAACTCCAGGTGGGCTGTCATGTGCCTTTTACAGAGGAGTGGCTTCCATATGGCCACTCTACCATACAGACCTGATTGGTGGAGAGCTGCAGAGATGGTTGTTCTTCTGGAAGGTTTTCCTCTCTCCACAGATAAACAATTGAGCTCCGTCAGAGTGACCATCGGGTTCTTGGTCACCTCTCTGACTAAGGCCCTTCTCCCCTGATCGCTCAGTTTGGCCGGCGTCCAGCTCTAGGAAGAGTCATGGTGGTTCCAAACTTCTTCCAATTACGGATGATGGAGGCCACTGTGCTTATTGGGACCTTCAATGCTGCAGAAATCTTTCTGTACCCTCCCCCAGATCTGTGCCTCTTTACAATCCTGTCTCGGAGGTCCACAGACAATTCCTTGGACTTCATGGCTTGGTTTGTGCTCTGACATGCACTGCTGCTTCTGCTTCTGCTTCTGCTTCTTCTTCTTCTTCTTCTTCTTCTTCTTCTTCTTCTTCTTCTTCTTCTTTCAGAGTTTTATGGCGGTTGGCAAACCAGCTTCTGACATGCACTGTTATCTGTGGGACCTTATTTAGACAGGTGTGTGCCTTTCCAAATCATGTCCACAGATGGACTCCAATCAAGTTGTAGAAACATCTCAAGGATGATCAGTGGAAACAGGATGCACCTGAGCTAAATTTTGAGTGTCATGGCAAAGGCTGTGAATACTTATGTACATGTGTTTTTTTTTAAATTTATTTATTTTTTATAAATTTGCAAAGATTTCAAACAAACTACTTTCACATTGTCATTATGGGGTATTGTTTGTAGAATATTGAGGAAAATAATGAATTTAATCAATTTTGGAATAAGGCTGTAACATAACAAAATGTGGATACGCTGTGAATACTTTCCGGATTCACTTTATTCCTTTTAACTAATAGCCAGATGTACACCCACTGAGCACATTTTCAGGAACACCAGTTCACCGACTTATTCATGTGATTATCTAATCAGCCAATAGTGTGGCAGCAGTGCAAGTCATAAAATCATGTAGATATGGGTCAGGAGCTTCAGTTAATGTTCACATCAACCATCAGAATGGGGAAAAATGTGATCTCTGTTATTTTGTCAATGGCATGATTGTTGGTACCAGACAGGCTGGTTTTAGTATTTCTATATGTGCTGAGCTCTCTGGATTTTCACGCACAAGAGTCTCTAGAGTTTACTCTGGTAAATAAACAAACAAAAATCTAGTGAGCGGCAGTTCTGTGGACGGAAATGCCTAGTTGATGGGAGAAGTCAATGGAGAATGACTAGACTGGTTCGATTTGAAAGAGAGGCTACGGTAACTCAGATAACCACTTTGTACAATTGTAGTGAGCAGAATAGCATTTCAGAATGTACAACATATCGAACCTTGAGGTGGACGGGCTACAACAGCAGAAGACCATTTTGGGCACTTTATTAGGACCATAGTGTTCTTAATAAAGTGCTCAGTGAGTATAAATTTAGACATTATTTTAGCAAACTCACATTCAGGTCTGACTCAATTCTGGTATGGAATGCCAACTGGTCACAGTCCAATCAATTCTCGGTCCCACCCTACATTTCCTCTCATTGAAAAACCTGTTTTTCAAATAAGCGATATTACAGAAGTAAAATGGGTTGCGAACAGGAATTCATATTGCCTTTAATGATAACAAACCAGATAAAAATACATACGCACACATGGACACACATGGTTTTATGCTACGCCCTTTCTGAGGAGAGAATGTTTTGCCAACATTGTAAGAATAGCTAGGTGACCTTTTCACATGCCTGTTGTTGTTAATGCTCTCATTCTCCAGCTTTCAGACACTTTCAGGCTGGTGAACTCACTTTTTTTGCCAGAGAGGATGCCAGAATCTGTCTCTAGGGCTGAAGTATCTGGAACACAGTGGATCTCCTGGATGCAACAAAAACAAAGTGTAAAATGTTGAACACCTAATGCACTCTGCGTTCACAGCTTGTTATACTTAGTGGAAGGGGCGGGGTTACCTTACCACGATGCTGGCCTGACCTTAGTCGTATTTAATTATGAATGTGACACATACCAAAACTTCTGTGAAGACAGCACCTTACAAGTGAGTTGAATGCGTTACTATCACCCCTCATTGTGTGAATATGTGCATTATTTGAGATAAAATGTTGGAATAAGTTTGGCTAACAAGCTAAAGCTAGCAGTTTGTAGGGAATTAGTGACTCCCTTTTAACTCTATTCAATCTGTGCATGTCAGACTAAAGGTAAACAATTTTTTTCTTTTCTTTTAGATGAGTGTTTCCCAAAGCTATGATTAGCATATCAAAGTGGATGAGTAGACTGGACAGGAAGAGAGAGTGAGTGCTGGAGCAGTGCAGGAAGAGCTCATTAAAATACATTATTAGTGAGGAAGGGAAGAAATGATGCCTGATAGTGATGTCATTCTCGTGAACGACAAGCATTCAGTGGCAGTATGGATTGTCTGAGATTATTTTTTAATTAGAATGCCACCGCTGGTCTTCTGGTATCCATCATATCACAAACTAATTTATACTTTTTTTACATCATTGTTATTGACATTTTGTCTCTTACAGTAGCCTGGCTCCTTCACAGATTTCTCCTGATTCATTATATTGTCTAAAAGGGGATCATCTCTCTCTCTACCCTGCTGAAATAATCTTAAACCAGGGTAAGTTGGTTTGGTGGTCTTAGCTGGTTTAAACTGGTCAAACCTGGCTACACTGGCTACACTGGTCCCACAGCCTGACCAAGCTGGTGTTTAGCTCATCTATTTTGTTGGCCAGCTGGTTTCCAAACCTGACCAGTTCCCAAAAACCTTCTAAAAGCACCAAAGAGACCAGCCTAACCAGGTTGGGAGTTAAGCTATGACCAGCAAACCAGCTAAGGCTGGTCTAAGCTTTTTTTTTTTTTTTTTTTCTAGCAGGGTATTGATTTGATTTCTGTTCTCAAACATTATCATAAAGGCATTAATACAAAAAAAAGGCACTGACTTAAAGACTGTCTGAATGTAGTTGTCTCTATAAAAGACAGCTTATTGATATAAATTACTTTCTTCACCATGACAGCAACCATGTGGAGAGTTGCCCTTGCACTGTATTGTGGGACCATTGCAGCTTCTGCCATTGCAGTGCTTTAGTCATGAATAAACCAAAAGCCAAATGCGCTCTCTTCTCTTAGCATTCCTCTTGTTTGAGTGTGTTCCCTGTTGAAAAGCTTTAAAGGATTTGCCCTGTACTGTGTGTATATATGTACCAGCGGGACACATTAACTAATGGTCTATTCTAATTTAAAGCATACTTGAGACATCACAGAGCTATTTACTCTTTCAGCTCTGAAGTTCGAGCAAACACTTCTTTCTCTTTCTCCCTACATCAAGATCTCCCAAGGTAGCCAGTTGTGTGTGACATTTGCTGTTCTTACATATGGTCTCTATATAACATGCTTTTATATGCATGCATATCTCCACACTGAATACAAACAGGAAAAAGGATGTGAACCTTTGGACATGCATACATTGGCCATAAAATCTGAAGTAATAAAATAAAATAAAAACTGATATTTAACAATTGATGTACATTGTCTGTTTAAACAGGTACCACACAAACAATGTTGTTCATCTCTGACGACACCATGTAAAGATTTACCTTGCAGGGTGGAAAATGTAAACCCTTGGACTTAATTACAGGTTAAAGGAGTAGTTTACCCAAAATGAAAATTCTTTCATAATTTATTAACACTAAGGTTGCTCCAAACCCATCTGACTTTCTTCCATGAACACAAAAAGATAAACTGTAAAAAGTCTGCACAATGTGTATTTCCAAAATCAAAATGTCAAATGTATAAATGTAAAATCCTAGATGTGTATGACTTTCTTTCTGAAAAAGTGGGTACCTAAATGTTTAATCACCAAAAGGACATAAAGGCAGCATAAAGAAAATCCATATGACTCCAGTGGTTAAATCTAGATCTTCAGAAGCGATATGATAGGTGTGGGTGAGAAACAGATTTATTTAAGTCCTTTTTTACTATCAATCTCCACATTCATTTTCACATAGTTTTTTCATTGTTTATCACCACTTAATGGGCAGGAGATGTATTTATTGTAAAAAACGAGCTGAAATATTCTTCTAAAAATCTCCATTTGTTTTCAGCAGAAGAAAAGCAGGCCTAAGTCACTTTAATTATATGGTAAATAATAATAATAAATAAATATATTTTGAATACATTTGAAAAAATAGAAATTTTGCACCATTCCTTTTTCCAAAACTGTTCCCCTTCTGTCACTCACTCGACATTGTGTCAGTGAAGTGACACTAGGGGTCTCTCTTGAGAGCCTCAGTTGCCTCTGAGCTATGAGAAAAGGCCAATGAGAATTGGTGAACAGAATTTGCATAAAAGGAGGGAATCGTGCATCTGTTTAGTCAGATTTTTTTCTTCGGAGCCAAGCGGTTGTGTGTCCAGAGAGCTGGTGTTTCACGACTGTTCCACACACCTCTACAGAGCTACCTCTACTTACGACTCGTTGCCAGCGGCTTTCTGCGCCCCTTGGCGCTTCGACAGTGCTTCTAAAAAGAGCATAAATCCTCTTAAAGATCATTAATTTCTCTAAAAAAGTAACACATTTGGCATTGAATGTCTTTTTAAAGACATGTCTTTTTAAAGATGCCCTTCCACCTGTGTGTAGTTCCTGGATGCGGCAGATATCTCTCTGCCTCTGACGGTCATAGGTGCTGCCTCGTGTGTCTGGGTCGCGATCACACCGAGGCAGTGCTTGTGGATGGTTCTTGTTCTCACTGCGAGAACTTGACCATGGCAACGTTATGGTCGTGGCTGTCCTTTCTGAAAGGAAATGCCACTCCAGCCACCCCCTGCGTCGCGCCTTCCTCCCACGGGATGGAGGTCGACCTGGCTGCAGATGGAGGCAATTTGGGGAGTTCAGCGTGAATGGCTTCGCCGAGTAAAACCCCACGAATCTTGGACCTGCGAGTTCTCAACCGGGCCTTACATAGACTCAAGTTCAAGATGCTCACGCAGAGACATATCCTAACATGTGTTCGGCGTCAAGATTGATTCGCAGTGGTAGACCTGAAGGACGCGTATTTCCACATCTCGATCTTTCCCTGACACAGAGCCTCCCTACTGTTCGTGTTCGTGTAGAATGCCTGTACAAGGGAGTCACTGTGTTCCCACAGGGACCAGCTGCTCAGGCACCTCATCCGGTTAGGGCTTCTTGTCAACTGGGAAAAGAGCAAGCTCACCCCAGTTCAGAGCATCTCTTTTCTCTTTTTAGAGTTAGACTCAGTCTCAATGACACCGCTCCTCACAAACAAGCGTGTGCAGTCAGTGCTGAATTACCTCTCCTTATTCAAACTAGAAACCGCGGCCCCTCTTAAACAGTTCCAGAGGCTCCTGGGGCTTATGGTGTCCTCAGCGGCAGTCACGGTGCTCGGGTTGATGCATATGAGACCGCTACAGCACTGGCTTCAGACACGAGTCCCGAGATGGGCATGGCGCCATGGCAAATACCATGTGTTTTTCACCCCCTCTGCCGTCAACTACTCAACCCCTGGACAGACCTCTGCTTTCTGGGGACAGGAGTCCCCCTGCAGCAGGTGTCCAGATGCGTTGTGGTCACCACAGATGCCTCCAAACTGGGTTGGGGCGCCGTGTGCAACAGGCACAGAGCCACCGGTTCCTGGACAGGGCCCTGACTGCGTTGGCACATCAACTGCCTGGAGTTGCTGGCTGTAGTTCTTGCCCTCTACAGGTTTCTCCCACTGATTCAGGGCAAGCACGTCTTGATCTGTTCAGACAGCACCACAACGGTAGAGTACATAAATCGCCAAGGTGGCATACACTCTTGTCATATGTCACAACTCGCCCACCATCTCCTCCTCTAGAGTCTGCAGTAACTGGAGTCGCTGCGTGCCACTCATATCCCGGGCAGCCTCAACTTGACAGCGAACACACTGTCACAACAATCCATGCTCAGCGGAGAGTGGAGGCTCATCCCCAGGTGGTCCAGCTGATCCGGGACCGATTCGGCAAAACACAGGTAGACCTGTTCGCTTACCAGGAGAACTTCCTCTGCCCACTCCTTGTTGGAGGCTCCCCACGGGACAGACGCGCTGGCACACGGCTGGCTCCGGGGGCTGCGTAAATACACATTTCCCCTGGTTAGCCTTCTTGCACAGGTGCTGTGCAAGGTCAGGGAGGATGAAGAACAGGTCCTCATAGTGGCCCCTTACTGGCCCGCTCGGCCTTGGTTCTCGGACCTTATTGTCCTCGCAACAGAACCTCCCTGGCATGTTCTTCTGAGGAAGGACCTCCTTTCTCAGGGACGGGACACTCTCTGGCATCCACGCCAAGACCTCTGGAATCTCCACGTCTGGCCCTTGGATGGGTCGCAGAAGATCTAAAAGTGCCCTACCACCTGCTGTCGTAGACACGATCAACCAAGCCAGAGCTCCCTCTATCAGGCAGCTCCATGCCCTAAAGTGCCGTCTTT
The DNA here is from genome assembly GCA_032164185.1 of Moxostoma hubbsi. Taxonomy (NCBI): domain Eukaryota; kingdom Metazoa; phylum Chordata; class Actinopteri; order Cypriniformes; family Catostomidae; genus Moxostoma; species Moxostoma hubbsi. Next base: position 23,733,551 of record JAVLUX010000010.1, read on the forward strand.
TCACAGCTGGTGCTCTTCCCGATCTGAAGTCCCACAGAAATGCACAGTCAGGCCAGTGCTCTCATTTCTGCACAGGAGGATAGAGGGACGTCTGTCCCCCTCCACCTTGAAGGTGTTGAAGCCATTATACCGGCCCACCACAATGCAGCCCTTGTGGGAGCACGACCTGGTCATCAGGTCCCTTAAAAAGCACCCAGAGGCTGAATCCTCCCAGGCCATGCCTGTTACCCTCATGGGGTCTCTCTGCGCCCCCTGTGGGCCCTCAGGAGAACCCCCTTCAAGCTGCTAGACTCAGTCGAGACCTGCAAGTGCTCCTCGCCAGCGACACATGCCTGGAGCCCACATTTATCGGTCATCATGATTGCCCCCTGTGCTGTATTTTCTGCGGTACAGTCCCCCTGTCGGCGGACCCGTGTCTCCATTGGGCAGCTCCCCCTGCCCCCGTTTGCTGTGTTTGTAGAGCTCCTCCCTCACCAGGTAGGACCTACCACGTGTGGCTCATAAGCCCATGTGACATATTTGCCACATGTTAACTCCAGCCTGGGCAGGATGTGGTCTCCGTGGGGTCTTTTCCCCTGTGCATTTGATGTCATATCACTTTGATCTCCAGTTAGCGAGATACTACATTTGAGTATTCTGCAAGCATACAGTAGACCGATTTTAGCTGACAACATTTTTTTTACTTCATGTCGCTGATTTTTCCACTAGAGCAGTCTTTTATTATTGGTCAATTTTAAAATGGGACTTGTATAAAGATTGTATATATTGTACATTGTGTTTTGAAATGTGTGCTTGTATTCCCAGAATGGCAGGTGGACTTTGAGTCATTGGATGTCAGATGTAGCACCAGATCAGTTTGTCATCCTCACCAGATTGCCCATGTGAATGCCAAGAGAAGTATTAGGGGCTTTGTCCGGTCTTTCATTTAAAAGCCATCTCTCTAAAAATGAACATGCATTATTTTATTGAATATGTGTTCATTTTTAATAGTTACAGCCTGATGTTACTTAACATGCTCTGGTGCTGTTCCAGTGCAATTTTCCACTGCCACATTAGTGCCTGCAAGATCCAATTTTGCTTCTCCAGAAATTCCACCCACTCCCTCAAGAAACCCTTAGTGTTCATTAATGGCCCATTCATTATAAATTACCTATTGAACATACACACACGACAGGTGACCCTTCTCCAACACACTGTACTCCCAAATCCCAACTATAATTAGAGCAGTGAGCTCAATTTGGTTTCATCTTCAATGTGTTTTTTATTCTTTGTGCCCTGAACAGCATATACACAGAGCTTTCTGTGATAGCCTCATGGCTGTCTTTATCTGTATTTGTAAAACTGAAAGTATGGACCTTGCAGTAAACCACATCACACACTTTTTAGAGTGACATTTTTTGTGCTGCATAGTCCAAAGAGTTAGTGATTCTTTTTTTTTTTTTTTTTTTTTTTTTTTTTTTAGAAAAGGGTTTTTAAACACTTTCTTCCTTAACACCAAGGAGAGAGTCAGGAAGAATAAATGGAATGACTCATATGTCTGTTTTAACTAGTATATATTTGGTATTGTGCTAAAGTAAAAAAAATAACTGTACCCTGAGTACTTTGCAGTCACAAAGCACACAATAAATGAACCACACTGTGTGTGCTATGGACATCGGATAGTTCATTTAAAGTGTTCACATTCAAACAAAAATGATTGCGAACCACTCTGAAACAAATACAGTGCATCTGGAAAGTATTCACAGAGCTTCACTTTTTCCACATTTTGTTATGTTACAGCCTTATTCAAAAATTGATTAAATTCATTATTTTCCTCAAAATTGTACAAACAATACCCCATAATGACAACGTGAAAGAAGTTTGTTTGAAATCTTTGCAAATTTATTAAAAATAAAAAACAAAAAAAATCACATGTGCATAAGTATTCACAGCCTTTGGTATGACACTCAAAATTGAGCTCAGGTGCATCCTGTTTCCACTGATCATCCTTGAGATGTTTCTACAACTTGATTGGAGTCCACCTATGGTAAATTCAGTTGATTGGACATGATTTGGAAAGGCACACACCTGTCTATATAAGGTCTCACAGTTAACAGTGCATGTCAGAGCACAAACCAAGCCATAAAGTCCAAAGAATTGTCTGTAGACATCCGAGACAGGATTGTATCAAGGAACAGATCTGGTGAAGGGTACAGAAAAAATTCTGCAGAATTGAAGGTCCCAATGAGCACAGTGGCCTCCATCATCCATAAATGGAAGAATTTGGAACCACCAGGACTCTTCCTAGAGTTGGCTGCCCGGCCAAACTGAGCAATCGGGGGAGAAGGGCCTTAGTTAGGGAGGTGACCAAGAACCCAATGGTCACTCTGACAGAGCTCCAGCGTTTCTCTGTGGAGAGAGGAGAACCTTCCACAAGAACAACCATCTCTGCAGCACTCCACCAATCAGGCCTGTATGGTAGAGTGGCCAGACGGAAGCCACTCCTCAGTAAAAGGCACATGACAGCCACCTGGAGTTTGCCAAAAGGCACCTGAAGGACTCTCAGACCATGAGAAATAAAATACTCTGGTCTGATGAAACAAAGATTGAAATCTTTGGCCTGAATGGCAAACGTCATATCTGGAGGAAACTAGGCACCGCTCATCACCTGACCAATACCAACCCTATAGTGAAGCATGGTGGTGGCAGCATCATGCTGTGGGGATGTTTTTCAGCGACAGAAACTGGAAGACTAGTCAGGATCAAGGGAAAGCTGAATGCAGCAATGTACAGAGACATCCTTGATGAAAACCTGCTCCAGAGCACTCTGGACCTCAGACTGGGGTGATGGTTCATCTTCCAACAGGACAATGACCCTAAGCACACAGCCAAGATAACAAAGGAGTGGCTACGGGACAACTCTGTGAATGTCCTTGAGTGGCCCAGCCAGAGCCCAGACTTGAACCCGATTGAACATCTCTGGAGAGATCTGAACATGGCTGTGCACAGATGCTCACCATCCAACTTGATGGAGCTTGAGAGGTCCTGCAAAGAAAAATGGGAGAAACTGCCCAAAAATAGGTGTGCCAAGCTTGTAGCATCATACACATAGACTTGAGGCTGTAATTGGTGCCAAAGGTGTTTCAACAAAGTATTGAGCAAAGGCTGTGAATACTTATGTATATGATTTATTTGTATTTTTTCTTTAATAAATTTGCAAAGATGTCATACAAAATTATTTCATGTTGTCATTATGGGGTATTGTTTGTAGAATTTTGAGGAAAATAATGGATTATTTTCTAATAATGAAGCGCTGTGAATACTTTCCGGGTGCACTGTATGACAAAGGAAGAAGCATGAATCTGGAAATGGATATATGCACGCATTTGTTTTACATCTGCATCATTTCAGCTGTGCAAACATTCTCTTAACTAACATAATCTCTGTTAACACAGTGTCATACAGAAAAGATAGCTGATGTTGCAAGCTGTATGTTTAGTCATTTACATAACACATTTAGGCATAAATAAGGTAAACATTGGCCCACAAACTAGTGCTTAGTCTCGCAAAGCCAGGCCTATGACTACGGCAAAGGTCTGGGCTCTATAGCAGCTTCAGTTGTCGAAGAACTGCCCATTTAGACAGAAAAGCCATCTAAATTACATGTTAAGCGACCAATCACAGTCAGTTTCGTCATTTCGGGGTATTTTGAAGCAGGGTTATCGGAGAAGTATCAGATAAACAAAGCAGAGTAAACAAAGCAAAAAATCAGCTCTGCTCTTGGATATCTGCTTCACTTTCTGCTATGTACCTCAAACAGAGGTACATTAAAAGATTTGATTTCTCCATCCTGGCAAACTTGGTCAAGTCATTATTTTATCCTTAAAAGTACTTATTGTATCAGTTCGGAAACTTGTGAACACAACTTGGCATCCAGGTGGATTGATAAAACATGCTTAGCTACTCGCAGAGGTTCCATCAAAACAACAAATCAGATCTGATCGAGAAAGCTTTTCCAGCTTTGTCTGCCATGTGCATCTTTGTGTGCCATGTGCATCTATCTGGTTAGAGATCGGACTGTGGCTGAGACTAATAGTCGCCTGATGCACTTTTCTGGATGAATAGTAAAAATCAGTATTCACTGTAAGATAACCTAAACAATATGCTTCATATGTTAACATCTAAAGTAAATGTAGATTCAAGTTGAGTTGTTATTAGAGTAAAGATATTAATTAATAATCTGACAAAATCAACCTAAAAAATTAGGTCACACAAACTAAAGTAATTTTTATGACTTAGATCAAGTGGAAATAGATCTTTGATGTAACAATTTCAAGAATATGTTTTAATAGGCTGTGAATACTACAGTTAGTAGTCTCTTGTTTTTTTGTTAAGAAAACATTTACAATTATCTCTTGATACTTTTTGGAAGAGGTACTGTTTCTCAGCTTGAAAAATCACACAGTCAAAGTATTATAGTGAGTGAGAAAGAGTGGGGAGGCACTTTGAATAAGAATATGATGAATATTCATCAGGCACAGTGAAGTGGAGTGGGGCTTCAGTAGTTGGAAGCTTGGTTTTGGTCTGTGTTAGCATTACATTGTTAAAACATCTGGCAGGCTACATTTAGAAAGTGAGCCGCACAATGTGTAAAGAGGAGTCGCGTTAGTTGGAATCATTTAATGGTCCAAAAACGGCTTTTGCCTTTGTCTCCAATGGTAGTCAAGGACAAGATTAGGGTGCCATATTGCTCTTTTTGTGATGATTGCATAATATGATATTCCATTTGGCCCTATTTGTGTTAACTTCCTCCTCTGAAAGAAGTCTATTTATTGCTATCAAACCATTTTTGTCCTTGAATCATGCATGCATGTTTACATCTCTGTATGCGTGTTGTGTGCCCATCTGTCCACATCGCTCAAAAATGTTTTAATTAAAGTGTCAAAATTAACTCTAACTAAATCAGAAAAATTTGCTGGGAATAAAATACACAAATACTTAATGCCCTGTTTGGGCCACTGAAAGGTACCCGGCTAGAAGGCCATTACTGGACAGTACGCTGTCAAAGCCAAAGCTTCAGATTTAGACCAATTGACTTTGTATCCTGAGAGCTTTGAAAAGGAATTAATTATTCTATGGAGGCAAGGCATAGATCTAGTAGGGTCAGAGACAAATAATAAAATATAATCTGCGTAAAGCAAAAGCTTATGTGCTGTACCTTCCACCACCACTTCTGAAAAATCATCCTCCTTTCTTATCGCGGCTACTAATGGTTCCAGGGCAAGACAGAACAATAATGGGGAAAGAGGGCAACCCTTCTGAGTGCCCCTATTCAGAGTAAAATAATCTGAAATGAATCCATTTGTTTGTACCGCTGCTAAAGGGTGTCTATAAAGTAACTTAATCCATACAATAAAAGTACTCCCAAACCCATTAATTTCCAAAATCTTAAAAGATAATCTCATTCTATCATATCAAATGCCTTTTCAGCATCAAGTGAGAGGGCAGTGACCAGAGACTGATCATTTGCTACTGTCCATATGAAATTGATGAAATGCCTAATGTTATCAGAAGAGCTACGGCCCCGAATAAACCCCAATTTATCTATATGTATAAGAAATGTCATAACTTAATCGATTAGCCAAAATGTTTACATCTAGCTGGATCTGGGAAATTGGACGGTAACATTTACACTCGCTTGGATCTTTGTCCTTTTTAAGAATCAGACTGATCCGGCCTTGTGTCATGGTTGGCGGAAGCTTTCCGTTCTTTAATGATTCTATGTAAACTTCTAATAAAAGTGGAGCCAATTCTGTAGCATAAGATCTGAAAAATTAATTTGCAAAACCATCTGGCCCTGGAGCCTTGCCTGTAGGGGAGGCCTTAATTAACTCGTCAATCTCCTTCAAATTTATCTCAGAATCAAGAGAGTTGTTTTGCTCAGTCGTCAATTTAGGAAGTTCTAATGGTTCCACAAAGTTTCTAAAATCCTCATCAGTAGACGAAGACTTGGAATTATAAAGATCAAGATAGAATTCTTTAAAGTCATTATTAATATCAATGGCCAAGGCAAATTTTTTACCCCCTGCAGATTTCACTGAGGTAATGGTAGAAAAAGTTTTATATACCTTGCCAAAAGCTTCCCTGCTTTGTCCCCAGATTCAAAATATGGCCGTCTTGCTCTGAATAACCAAAACTCCACTTTCCACAACAAAATAGTATTATATCTGTATTTCAATCGTGCCAATTCTTTGAGGCCATTAGACGACATTCTTTGCTTCAGCTCTGCCTCGGCACTTTTAATATTCCCTTCCAATTCCACGAGTTCTTGTGCTTTGGAATTTTTGATGAATGAGGCATACTGTATGATCTGACCCCTAAGAATCAACCTAAGTGCCTCGAGACATTGATTTCAGCCTTTAACATTTGTTGGAAATCAGGATTTTGCAAAGGGATGCATTAAAGTGCCAACTATATGATCTCTTTTTCTCCATATGTTGCAACTCTTCTAAGCACACCGGGGTGTGATCTGAGACTAAGATGTTTCCAATTGAGCAATCAACAGATGAAATGAGGGATTTAGATATATATAAAAAAATCTATTCTAGAATAAATCTTATGAACTGATGAAAAACAATTTATAATCCCTACCAGGTGAGTTCAATCATTCTCTTTACTCTGTTTGAGAAATTTGAATTGTAGATGTTTATTTATCAATATAATAACTCCCCTTTTTTATTGAGCCAGCACTAAAGAAAACATGCCCACCCCATATCTTCCCAAATGTTTCAGCTTCCTGCAGGGAAAGATGTGTTTCTTGAAGAAACACAATATCATATTTCATACATTTAAGAAAAGAAATAACCTTCCTTCTTTTTATGGGGTGCCCCAACCCATTCACATTCCATGTGGAGAGAGACAATATACACATTTGACATTTTGATATAATAGCAAAATAAATTGTGTGTCAAAAACAAAATTATAAAGACCACATTTCAACATTAGTGCAACAATAAAACCCTGAACTTACCCCCGAACAAATCAAACAGAAAAAATAAATATGTGTGCATTAACCCCCCCCGCACGATAGCACCAACCGGTGACAATCCCTCTAAATTTAAAGAGTCCATGCATCAGAGTGTCCCCGCGACAACTTTGCCATCGTATTGCTCCAGTCCGGTGCTTTTGCACAAATTTTGTGAGGCAAAATTACATAACAGAAAATATTTTGTAAAAAAAAACTCCAGCCAATAGAAGGCATAAGCATAAAGAACCAGCAGATTCATCCACCACTGTCCCGAATATATGTTTCTCCACAAAACAAACTCCAGCCACTAGGCGGAACCAGCACAAAAAAAACAAAACAAAGTCTGGGAACAAGAATGTTGTGATTCTTCCTAGAAAGCTTTCCTTTGCTCCTCGCCTTATGTAACACAAAATCTTTATCAGACGATCTCAGAAATTTGGTCAGGATTGATCAGGGCCTGTCTCCCTAAGCCGATTTCTGAACCGGGACTCTGTGAGCTCGCTCGATTTCCAGTTCATGGCCTGTTATGTCGAGCAGATTCGGGAAGAGCTTGTACAGAAATTTCACCATATCTCTGCCCTCCTCATGCTCAGCAACAATTATGATGATTATTCCTATTCTCAAGATTTTCAAGTTTTTCAAGAATGTGTTCCAAATCAACTTTGGTCGCTGATAGATTATCAGATAATTCCTTTTCCGATGACTCCAGATAATTGATTCACTTCTCAACATCTGCCACTCTTGTAACCAACTCAAGAGAATTTTGTTTCCATTCCCATAATCGATTGACGTATTACAGTGAGTTCTTCTAAGTCGGCAACAACTTTCATCAGCATCACAAACATGTTGGACAGTTGACGCTGAATTTCTCCACAGACTGCAGGCCCAGAGATTTCAGCTTGAGCACTCAAGTGCCTTTTAATGCCTCATTTTTGACATATTGACTTCAAAGAGCAAATATGTAGCAGGGTGTATTAGAAAAATAATTAAAAACCAGCAAAGTGCGCAGAGCTTGCCGTTTTCATGTCCACTTCTCGCATGGCATCACGTGACCCCCGAGCAGTGCATGCTTATTCTTTATGTGCGACACATGTTCCTGTAATAAACATAGAGAATGGAGACTTTACATGCAATTGGTGAGCCAGGTGTGAGTAGAGATACAGAAATACTGCCCCATCTTTTCACATTACCCGAAAACACTCTTTTATCAACTGAATCAGTGTCAAAAGCAAAGCTGCACGAGAGAGACCCAGCGTGTGCGTAAAGAGACTGAACAGCAGCCAGAGAAAACGTCTCGGGTTACTTGTGTAACCCTTCCAGACATGAGCTTAAGATGTCGACTCAAGGGCATAGGCCCGGAGTAGCAGAACATCTAACACCATAAAATCCGAAGAGTGTGTGCGGAAAGGACTAGCCTGCCGTATCACAAACCTGGTTAGACATGAGCTTGAGATGTCGACTCAAAGACATAAGAGTCCGGAGTAGCGGAGCATCTAGCCCACAAAGTCAAAAGATGAGTTTGAGAAGCCGATCCAAGGGCTCTAACTCAAAAGTTCGTACCATGAACTTGGATTTGGCATGAGCCTGGGATGTCGACCCAAGGACATAGTCCGGGGTAGCAAAACATCCTAGCCCATGTAGAAAATTGTAGAATGTGCGTGGAGAGGACCAGCCCGCCACGTCACAAACTTGTTCCTGCATGAGTTTGAGATGTCGACTCGAGGACGTAAGAGCCCGGAGTAGCATGAACATCCAAACTATAGAATTTAATGAATGTGTGCGGAGAGGACCAACCTGCCGCATCACAAACTTGCTGCAGAGGGACCCCTCTAGCCAAGGCTTTAGAGGAAGCGACCCCTCTGGTGGAGTGAGCCCTGACACCTACTGGCGAAGCTTGAACACGCGCCTCATAGGCCAGGGCAATAGCATCCCTCACCCAATGTGACATAGTCTGCTTAGTAGCGGCCGCCCCCCTGTTGCGGCTCCCATAGCAAACAAACAATTGCCCTGATTTACGCCACTGGCTTGTGCGGTGGACATAAATCTGAAGGGCACGGACTGGGCAGAGTCCGTGAAGTCTTTCCTGCTCCGGCGTTAAAAACGGCGGGGAGCAGAAGGCTTCTAAAGTGACAGGATGTATTGTCGAAAAAGGAACTTTAGGAAGGTAATCAGGGTGAGGATGCAAAATTGCTTTGGCCATACCGGGGGCAAATTCTAAACAGGTCGGCAGAATAGACAGAGCCTGTAGATCCCCAATCCTCTTAAGAGAGGTAATAGCCATAAGGAAGACCATCTTGAGAGTCAGAAGTCTGTCAGACGCTGACTCCAGTGGTTCAAAAGGGGTCTTGACCAGAGCCTCCAGGACTATTGTTAAGTCCCACGAAGGAGTTCTGGCCCTAACGGGAGGCCTCAGTCGCCTGGCTCCACGAATGAAGCGGGCGAGTAGAGGATGTCTCCCTAAAGGCACCCCGTCAATCAAGGCGTGGCAAGCCGAAATGGCGGCCACATAAACCCTGAGAGTAGCGGGGCATATGCCTGCTGACAGTTTTTCCTGCAGAATCTCCAGAACTGAAACAATTTGGCAGTTAACTGGATCTGCATCATGTGAACTGCACCACCTTTCGAAGACACCCCATTTATTGGTGTAAATTCTTCTGGTGGAGGGAGCCCTAGCACTAAGAATGGTTTCAATAACCCCAAGCGACAGCCCTGTGTCCCTCAGTTGGTACCCTTCAGGGGCCAAACATGAAGTTTCCACAATTTGGGCCGGGGATGAAATATTGTCCCCTGTGCTTGAGACAGAAGGTCCCTCCTGTCCGGAATCGCCCAGGGCGAGCCGTCTAGGAGAGACATCATCTCTGAGAACCAAACCCTGTTCGGCCAGCGAGGCGCTATCAATAAGAGGCAAGACCCTTGCTGGCGAACTCTGGCCAGGACTCCCGGGAGCAGAGAAACAGGAGGGAACGCATACAGGCGCATTCTGGGCCATGTATGCGCCATCGCGTCCAGACCCAGGGGGGCTGGGTGACTCAGAGAGAAGTAGAGGGGACATTGCGCAGTCTCTTGAGAGGCGAAGAGGTCCACTTCGGCTCTGTAAAATCTCTCCCAAATCTGTTGTACTACCTCGGGATGGAGTTTCCACTCACCCGATGGTAAGTTTTGTCTGGACAGAAAATCTGCTCCCACATTCAGGCGTCCAGGGATATAGACTGCCCTGAGTGACAGTAACTTGCCCTGGGCCCAAAGGAGAATCCGACGTGCCAGCAAATTGAGGTGGCGAGAATGTAGGCCTCCTTGATGATTTATGTAGGAGACTGCTGCTGTGTTGTCCACCCGCACAAGGACATGGCAGCCTCTCAAAAGTTGGAGAAAGTATTTCAGGGCCAGAAATACTGCCATCAGCTCGAGGCGGTTTATGTGCCAATCGAGTTGATGACTCTCCCATTCCCCTTGGGCTGGACGACCACTTAAGACCGCACCCCAACCCGTCAGGGAGGCGTCTGTCGTAAGCATCCTGCGATGACACAACGCACCAAGAGTGGGACCCAAGGTGAGAAACCGGGGTCTGAACCACATAGAAAGGGAACGAAGCACTGGGCGCGTAACCCTTATTTGCCTGAGGGGACTGGCCCTTGGATGAAACCCCCTGGCTTTTAGCCACAGCTGAAACGGTCTCATATGGAGAAGGCCCAAAGGAATCACCGTGGACGCAGATGCCATGAGACCTAATATTCGTTGGAACTGAAGAACAGTGCAACCTTGACCTAGCCTGAGAATGCTCAGGGAGTTCTGAATGGAGATGACACGAGCGGGAGACAACCGTGCCTGCATCGTGATCGAATTCCATATAACCCTTTGATAGGAAATTTTCTGGGTCGGAGAAAGAACGCTCTTTTTGGCGTTGAGTCTCAGACCCAGAGAACCTAGATGAGCCAAGACGATATCCCTGTGCTGAACTGCCAGTTCTTGAGACTGGGCTAGGATCAGCCAGTCGTCTAGATAATTCAGAATGCGGATGCCCTGGAGTCGCAACGGAGCCAGTGCTGCATCCATGCATTTCGTGAATGTGCGGGGTGATAGGGCTAGGCCGAATGGAAGGACCCGATACTGGAAGGCTTCGTCCCCGAAAGTGAACCTCAGGAACTTCCTGTGCTGTGGCAGAATTCCAATATGAAAGTATGCGTCCATGAGGTCGATCGTGACCAGCCAATCGAAACGTTGGAACTGAGACACGACGGACCTGACTGTTAGCATCTTGAACTTGAGCGTCTTGACCGAGCGGTTCAAGGCACGAAGATCTAAGATGGGACGCAACCCCCCCCCCCCCCCCCTTTCTTGGGGACCAGGAAGTATCTGCTGTAATAGCCAGACTTTTTCTCTGGAAGGGGAACATGTTCTATGGCCCCTTTTTCCAAGAGATTTTGCAGTTCTACCTGAAGTAGACATGCCTGTTCCGGGCTTACGGTAGTGGAAACCACGCCGTTGAAGCTCGGAGGGCGGCAAGCGAACTGAATTCTGTAGCCTTTTTCTACTGTTTTTAGAACCCACATAGAAATACCTGGCAGAAGTTTCCACGCTGCCAGGTTCTCTGAGATGGGAACTAATTTCAAGACTTCCTGTCGAGGGGGTGTCGAATGTTCCATGTCCTGGATCATGGCAGGGAGCAACGGTACATTCAACATTTTGTTGGAAACCCCTGTCACCCGAAACACCAAGGGTGGCGGGAGTGAAGAGGTTTCATGAGGGTATCGGGAGGGCCGAAGTGAATGATACACGCGCCCCGTCCCGAAGGGAACTACCCTCACAGGGTTGGATACAAGACCGTCAGGGCTTCTTTCTCTTGGAGATACAAGCCCTGAGGTCTTGTTTGGGAGGTTGCTGAGGGCGATGAGCCTGTCCCCAATCTCTGCGAGGGGGAGCACGACTTGCCACGCTCTGTTTCTGAACCTCCCTCCTAACAGAATCAGGGCGAGACTGGGTGACCGACGGCCTTGCCCCCTGAGTGCGACGAGGAAGGAATTGCCCAAAGGCTTCCTCATGGCTTTTCGCCTCCTGGAATCTGGAGATAACCGTGTTCATGGCGTCTCCAAAGAGACCAGAAGGCGAAACTGGGGCATCAAGGAGGAAAACTCTGTCCTTATCCTTGATGCCGGATAGATTAAGCCATAAGTGCCTCTCAGTGCTAACCAAAGCGGACATAGACCGGCCAATAGCACGGGCTGACTGCTTGGTGGCACGGAGAGACAAATCCGTAGCTCGACGAAGTTCAGAAAAAGCTTCGTTGTCGAGGCCTCTTCCAGCACTCAAATCTTTTTGTAGGTCAGCCTGGTATGCCTGCAAGACAGCCATGGTGTGCAGCGCAGCACCAGCCTGACCCGCCGCTTGATATGCTCTCCCGACCAGCATGGAGGTTACCCTGCATGGCTTAGAAGGGAGAGCAGATTTATTAAGTGACGATGCCGAACCCGGCGAGAGATAACCCGCAAGTGTCTATTCGACCGGTGGCATCTTTAAATACCCTCGCGCCTCAGCGCCCACGATAGTCGAATATATTGACGTCGAGGGCACGTGAATGCGCGAGGTATAAGGTTTATTCCAAGAACGAGAAAGCTCGTCATGGAGATCATCAAAGAAGGGAAGGGACTGATGAGGTGTTCCCTTCCCTTGGTCACCAGACAGAAATCTGTCCTCTAACTTAGAGCGCTTGGGGGGAACTTGGTCACGTGGCCAGTCTATTTGAAGCCTGGCCACCACGCGAGTAACCACATCGAGCAGCTCCTCCGAAGATTTAGAATCGCGATTGGAGCGCTCAGATGCGGTTAACTCGGAATCTGACCCAAGGGAATGGAGGTCCCCCTCGTGAACTGAAGAGGCGCCGAAGCACGCTTCAGGATCACGCGAGGGACCAGCAGGATCTGGGGAGAGAGCGAGCGAAAGGGGCGAACCCGTCTCTCGCTCCTCAGCCAGATCCATGCGAGAGCCCCACGAATGAAGTGTGTGTGCCGGCTCTCGGAAGTAAGCAAGGCGAGCGCGAAGCATCCCGACCGAAAGTAGGTCGCAATGCGTGCACCCGCCCTGTTCCAACGCGAGAGTAGCGTGCTCTTCCCCCAAGCAAACAAAGCAAAATTGATGCGTGTCCCTGTCAGACATAGAACGCTGACAAGGAAACACGCATTGTTTGCCCTGTGTTTCTGCCATTTTCCCCTTTTTCTTTTCTTTTTATATATATATATATATATATATATATATATATATATATATATATATATATATATATAAAAGAGAGAAGGAAGGAAAAGACTTAGATTTTTAAACAATTTTCTAACAAGAGTTTTGTGAAAACACACAGAGAGAAAGCTCTGAAGAAAAATGTCTGACGACACTCTGGTGACGCCTCCTATTTATAGCCTGGCCACAGGTGCGTCCAATGATCTCACCAACCGAGGCTATAAATTCCAGTCAATTTCATTGACGTGTTACACACATGTTCAGAGCAGCTCACAATAAGATTGTTTCCCCATAGCGCTTAGCAGCGCAGCATCAAAGTGAAGCTTTTTGTAAAGGGAACAATAGTTTTGAGATATTAAACTTCAGCAAAGAAAACTTAAACATTCAATTTGGATTGTGTCTGTATGTATAGTGTCTAATAATGCATTGGCAAGGTACACTTGCCAAAACGCATCTTGCCAAAAATAAAAAGCTTGATTTGAATCTGCCCATTTGATCCTATTATTAAAGTCCACTGGAAAACACCAGAAGATTTTGTAAAACATTAAAGTATGTCCACCTATTTAATGGCATGTCTACATATACTTGCATCAAAGATTTATACCTGTAAAAATATGTCTAATTAAAAAAAAAAAAGAAAAAAAAAGGTAAAACAAATTCACATATAAATAAAGACTAACCAATTTCTTGCAAGTTCTTTGAGTATAAGGTAAATATTTTTATGATTATATTTTAATGTTTGTTTTAATGTACCATGTTAAACTGTGCGATCAATTAGTTAAAACATTTTAATCGATTCACAGCCCTAGTATCACTATACATTCATTTTCCAGGTGTAGGCAATATATAGAGTGTAGATACAGCTACAGCTGACATTTAGTTATAACAGTGGCGGGCCGTGCATTTACATTCTAGGCCTTCAGTGTGATTCATGCCATTAATAAAGCACAGTTTCACAATGAATAAGACATACATTATGTCGCAGCTAACTAATAATACCAATTTACATTTTTGACATGACTGTTTTGTGAAATGAACATATCCCAGACATTCAAAAATCATTTTTTATATGAATCTACCAAGGAGGTCTATAATACCTGGAAAAATCTATCTAATAAAATTTGCGATTTAAATGTTGCTTGCAATAAATTTCATTTAGTCAGGATACACAGTTATGCTGCGTTACATTCAAGTTGGATGTGGGATATTCCTATTTCCTATCGCCAACCATAAATGCTTTCTATTTCCCAATGTTTGGAACTGCAACCCTCCTGTTAGCTTAGCAGGGGTTTGACTCTCATTAAAGATGTCTCCTACCAACCCAACTAATAAACAATGCTGCAGCACTAGCATTTGTGCTACAGGTGAAGGATTATCAAAAGAGATTATAATGTTTTATACACCTTTTCTGCAGGCGTTTGTTAAACAAGCTTTAATATATTTTAATGTCGAAACAAACTCATTTATCGAGTACTTAATACTTAGTACTAAATAAAGTGAATGTTTATCACTTTGTATATCTCCCTTAGTGTCGTCATGTTTGTGTGACGTCATGCACCTGCATCTCGGCGAAATCGGAGCCATCACGAGCCATCAAGTTGTAATTCTGACTTCAACATGCATTCCATTGCACTTTTCCTAGTAGGAAGTTGTAAAATCTGACTTTCCGAGTTGAACGGAAAACAGCACTACTTTTCAAAACTTGATCTGACACTGAATTCTCAAGCAGCCTAATTTACACTTAGAAAACACCTGATGTTGCTGTAACAATGCAAAAAGCACTTACCAATTTGCTTGAGGTGAAAATAAGTCCTCCTTTCCTGTTTAATAAATTAAACAATCACACGGACATGCAGAACATTTTGTGCTTTTAAATCCATTAGGATCTCTTTCTCAATGGCAATAACAGCAGTGATGACAGCCGACTCATCAGACAGCTTGATCTTATGCTTTTCTAGGCTTCTTATGTCTTATGCTTTTTCTAGGCCAGCTAGAAGGCCTCCACCGGGATATATCCTAAAGATCACACCCACCAAGAACAAATAAATCAATCTGATTGGCTGATGAATCTGACAATCTGACTTTAGTTGGCAATTAATTTGCACTGTTGAGGGATTCTGAAGAAATTCTGAGAAAGGCCTGAGGGGGTGGGGCTCAGACTCACATGCTGCTTCGGGTAAAACTGCTGCTTCGGATTTGTGAAACAGTTGTCACACTTGGCTTGTAAGCATCAAGGAATAAATTCTGACTGTATTTTTTGTTGATTAATTAAGAGTGGGAAGCGATTAAAAATACATGGGCAAAAAAAGGTGATTGAGAATGAAAATATTTATTTATTTGGCATGTTAGGCCAGAAGAGAAGGCTTTGCTGGCCCTGAAAATACGCCACTGAGTTAAAAGTATAGATTTCTCGTATCGTTAAAAGTCTTATCTTAGGTAGATAAGTGTTATACATTCTTTACAGGATATGACACCAGAAGACATTAATTCCTAACTGAGAGGAAACTAATATAAGTAGCTCATACAGAAGCTAAAGCATTGGAATGCACAGTGTGTAGTATGGACTCATAGCAACCTTTTTCTGTAGCAACACACACACACACACACACACACACACACACACACACACACACACACACACACATTATTTGAAGGTCATTGTTTAATATTTCTCTGGTGGAAGGTTTTGATACCAAAAAGGTTTGGAGTTCTGATTGTTGTACATTGTGAATTTTGGTCAGGGTATTTTAATTTCTGAGAGAAATGTCTTGAGAAATTCAGAGTTTCTCATGAAAAAATTGTCATTGTCGTTTGCTTATTTGAGGTATTTGCTTTTTTCAATTTTGTTCTCCATTTCATGTAATATTAGTAACATATTGTTTGTAATTATAATATTAACATTATCTACAATATTAGAAACAAGAGACCATCATGTTTTCTTCTTGAATTAGATGACACAGTGGACTAGCTTTTCAAAAAATCTGAGAAACAAACACATGCACACATGCATAGATTAGAGTGTGAGTCATAGAGTGAAGGAGAAGCAGATTTCAGGAACGTGTTTACATGGTTCCTCGAGCAGCTGATGTGCTGTGTCCAGCATTTGATTTAATGAGAAATATAAGAATCTCTCAAAGAGGTTAATGGAAGGACAAGAGCAGCGTAGAGTGCTCTTTCTCTATAATGAAGTGATAAACTCTTTATTACAGCTCTACTACAATTTAAACCCTGCTGAGGGAGAGATTGAGAGACAGAGGCATATAAAGAGAGGTCTTAAAGTCTTAAATCTACCCATATGAAAGTTGACCGTGGTTGTACATGTTTATTATAGTTTCTAAATATATTTATGCTACTGTTTTTCATAACAATGTATTAATTGAAACTAATAGATTAATGTATTTACATTAATCTAAATAGTAATAAAGAACACTCCATGGTTTTGATCTGTAGTTTTTTGATTTTACAATAAAAACACAGTTAAGCTATGCAATATTGTTATGCAAGAATTATGAAACTACTTTTCATAAGGGTAGATACCCACAGTATTTCTTAAAAAACAAAACACACTTCATAAATGACTTAACCACATTCATTTTGTATAAGGCAGTGGATTCCAGAATGTGGGACCAGAAACCAGATTGTAGGTTTTTATATTTTAAGCTGGGTTTCATAATGGTGAACCACAAGAATGTTTGTACTTAACATATTTACATTTAAATGTATTCATTTAGCAGACACTCTCATCCAAAGTGACTTACAAATGAGAGCAGTGAGAGCAAGCAAAAGTGATTACTGTAATTAAGTGATCTGAGGGATGCAAGAAAACAATGCAAGTAGTGCTACACTACCAATGGAGAAATAGAATATAGTACAACAACAGAGCAAAAGTGCAAGTACAGTAAGGTTTTTTCCACATATCACGCATAAAGATACCCTTTAACTGTGGTCGTAGCATGGCTCAGTGAAGGTACAACATAATCACATGGGAAGTCTGAAATAATCTCATATAAGACATTTTTTAATCGTGCCAGTGTGTTTGCCTTCTTTTGTGGCGCGACTGTTGTGTCAACCCGGGTCCAGATCACGCATTAAAACTAGAAAGTAGTTGCATTTGCATAATCAGTGACGTGTGCAATTTGGAGGTTGCATTTGGTTAGGATTAGGTTTGGGGTATAGTTATATATGGTATAGTTTATAAAATATGCCTTCCCTTATCACTGTATAACAACTTGTGAAACTGAAAACAACTTGCTTCTTGCACCCCACATTTCTCCAGGAAAATGGAGCTCATACATGCCCATACACTCAACGACACTTACCACTTTTGCCACTGGGGACAGTGTTTCTCATTTTTGTAGCACACATAGATTTTAGCTAAAGAAAGTCAGCCTACTGTTTCTGATTTCACTGTGAGATCAGTCTGGATGGTATAATGGTATTAGCATGGCATTGAAGGGACTGTAAGACTGTCTAACCCTCATCCTCGCTTACATTCACATCAAAAATCAGAAATAGCACTATTGTGAATAAGGTCTTTAACGTGGTAATTTGATGTATTCCATTGTACTGAATGATATCCGTACTAAATTGTTCTGTATGACATTGCATTAGTGTTCAAGAAACTGCTGTGGAAACATAGCATATTTTGAAAACTTTGTCCCAGATTGACATTGCCTCTACAGAGACATTTCTGTAGCTTCTTCTTGTACTAAATATCCCTCAGGATACTATAAAGACAATCATTTTTATCAGGGTTCTTTGTATAATTCCCAATATTTGGAAAAATAACACTCAGAGGGTTTAAAGAGGAGTTTTAGTTTGTTCCTTTTGAGTTGTCATTATTATTTTTTATAGCATTTTTCACAACACAAATTGTTTCAAAGCAGCTTTACTGAAAATCATGCTTTAACAGACAATGGAGCTGTAATATCTATAAGTCTTAGAGTCTTCACTGTGGATTAAGTATGATTGTAAATTGTGTATAAAAATAAATAATTAAATAATAATTGTATTTAGGACCCCAGTGAGCAAGCCGAAGGTGACTGTGGCAAGGAACACAAAATTCACTCTAGGGGCCAGTTCCCGTCTGGCTAAACATCATGAATGTAATGCCAATATTAGTTATTTGTGTGCAGTGCAAGTCATGGTTTAAAATTTGTAAACTAAGTAAGTGTCCATCCTGGATTAACTGCAGAAGTTCACATAGATGCATTGTCCTTTGTTTGCTGGTTGATGAAGGCAGTTAATTGTTGGTCTATGTATTCCATTTCAAGAGTGTATTCCATCAGTAGACAAAGGTGATGCATGCAGAGATCAATGAGGTCCATCGCAGTTCAACCGGCAGGTTTGTTTCGGTGAGGTTTGGTGGAGTCCATCCTAAATCCAAGTTTCAGGTAGTGGCATATGAAGTATCTGATATCTTACAGTTTGAGTTGGCATCAGTTCATCCTCTAAAGTCCAAAGTGATGACTGGCTAACACCAGCTGCAGTTTGTTGTCACCACTCAGCGACACATAGCAGTGGAGTCCGACACCAAGCAGGAATGGAGTTGGGTCAGGCTGGCTCTGGTAACCTTGGTATGAGAATAGAAACAAATAGAATAATATTAGCTTAGATGCCATTCAATTTATTGCAGAGTTATAGATTATGAGAAATGTTTCTCCGACCCCTGGCAGACGGAACCGCTCCTCCCCTTCTCTGCGGACAGCAGCAGTTCCTCCGGCTCTCAGTGGCCGGCAGCAACCCCTCCGTCCACAGGCAGATGCCACGGCTGCTCCTCTGGAGGACGGCAGCGGCGAGGACTCCACAGTGCATCCCTACTCTCTCCTAGGTTTCGTCACCACTGTAAAAGGTAAAGGATGGGCAAGGAGGAGGCGGGAACCGGCTGAACAGTCAACGTAAATTTTAATATCAAACTCAGCATTAAACAAACATAAAAAACACACACACATGCAGTGAGGCCGCGCACGTCTCTCTCTCCTGAACTAGCATCTCTGGCCCCCCTTTATCTCACTCTCACACCGATCTTCTAATTCACGGCCCGGCCATGCCCTAGTACAGAATGCTGTTCTACAAACATTGGAAATTTTATTTGCAAAGGATAGTTTAGTATCAAATATAACAAGTTCTTCACTGTAGAAGACAATGTAACAGTACATCCATGGAGAGTCAAATTATATTTTAGCTGCTTATTTTCAGAGGATTTTGATCCAATAATTAGTACCTCTGTTTTGTCGGAATTAAGTAGAAGGAAATTTCTGGCCATCCAATCTTTGATTTCATTGATTCATATCATTGGCATAATAGTGGAAACTTATTCCATGATTCCTGAAAATATCTCCCAAGGGAATCATATATAAGGAGAAAAGCAAAGGCCCTTAAAACAGATCCCTGTGGCACTCCATATTAACCTTTGTTTGATTTACACAGACCAAGTGGTAGTGGTCTGATAAACAGGACCTAAACCATGCTAATGCAAGTCCACTATTGCAAACATAATTCTCCAGCCTATTCAAGAGAATATCATGATCTATCGTGTCGAAGGCAGCACTAAGATCTAAAGGCACTAGAATAGAAATGCAGCCGCAATCAGATGAAAAGAGCATGTAATTTGTAAATCTGATATGTGCTGAAATTGTTTATATATACAATTTCTCTGAAGAAATTAACATAGTTGGGATGACACTACCTTTTCTAGTGTTTTTGACATAAATGTGAGATTTTAAATCAGTCTATAATAAGCCAGTTCTCCAGGATCAAGCTGTGGCTTCTTAATAAGCGGTTTGATGCCATTTTAAAGTTTCTTGGGACATGTCCTAAGGATAGCGAGGAGCTAATAATATTAAGAAGATGCTCTGAGATTACAGGGAATACTTCTTATAAGAGCTTAGTTGGATGACCTATGACAGTGAAGGATTGAAGTTGCTCGTGAGGAAATTTATGAGACAGTTTTCTGAGGTGCAGTGACAGTTGATTGCTTAATTTCAATTTTATTTCTGATGATTTCTATTTTATCAGTAAAGAAATTCATGAAGTCATTACTATTGTGCTGCGACGGAATACCTGGTTCAGTCGATCCTTTTTACTAACCAATTTAGCCACAGTACTGAATAAACACCTAGGATTGTTGTGGTTATTTTCTATGAGTTTGCTATAATATGCTGACCTGGCAGATTTTAGTGCCTGTCTGTAGCTACAGACACTATCCTTCCATGCACATGAAGTACCTCTAATTTTGTATTCTTCCACTCGAGCTCCATTTTCTGAGCTTCTCTCTTGAAAGCATGATTGTGATCATTGTACCATGTTGCAAGGCTTTTTTTCTTTAATTTTCTTTAATTGAATTATGGCGACACTATCAAGAGTACTAGAGAAGACTATTTATATTTTCTGTTATCAAGTTCTTCTAGGCTTTTTGGCTTACTGAGTATGTGAGACAATTCTGTAAGATTATTAGTGAAGCTATCTTTAGTGGTCGAAAGAATAGTTCTACCTGAAAGATAGCGTGGTGTAGATTGAGTGACATTAGCTGATCGCAGCAAACTAGAGACAAGGTATAATTTCTATTGTATCAACAACTCCATATTAATTAAATCTAGTGTATGATTATGGCAATGAGTTGGTCCCATCACATTTTGTCTGACTCCAAGAGAGTTGAGAATATCGATAAATGCTAATCCCAATGTGTCATTTTCATAAACTATGTGAATGTAGATCTATCTAAAGTAACTACAATATCTGATTTGCAAATTCACCAAGGAAATCTGAGTATGGCCAGGTTGGTCTATATGCTGTAGCAAGGGGAAAAGATGACAGAGATTTTTTTATTCATATCTGACGGTGTCACATTAAGCAATATTAGTTCAAAAGACTTCAATTTACAGTATATCCTATCCTCTGAGTAACACACAAAACTTCACTGTAAATTGTAGCAACACCTCCTCCTCGACCCACATGAGCCTCATGTTTATAACAGTTGCCTGGGTGAGTAGATTGATTTAAACTAATATATTCATCCAGTTTAAGCCAGGTTTCAGTCAATCCAAACTATAATCTTTAATAATTTCATTTAAAATTAGTGCTTTGGTTGAAAGAGATCAAATTTTTGGTAGCCCTACATTTATATGATGTTTATCTTAAATGTTTTTTGTTTTTCAAGTTTGACCTTAATACATTATTTTCTCAATGATTTAGTGAGGGGTTTGGAACAGACACAGTCTGTATATGATATCGAGGTGATACAATCTCTATATTTATGTGACCTGCGTGATGTCTCAAAGCAGCTAGCAGACGTTCCTATTAACCAGTTTGTCTGCTTCCTGAACTGGGCCCCAGTTAGTCATATACTATCACTATTAAGACTATAAGCCAAATTACTAGAGACCTTCCCTGGAGGGGAGGGGAAGAGAGTCCATCTCTCTTTAGCAGGTCAGGTCTACCCCAAAAACTCTTTCAGTTGTCTATATATCCTATGCTATTCTCCGGACACAACTCCGACATCCAGTCATTCAGTGGCACTAATCTACTACAAACATCATCAGCACGACAAGCAGGGTGGGGCTAGAGCATATAACAGTGTCTGACATTGTTTTTGCAAGTTCACACACCTCTTTAACTTTATATTTAGTGATCTCCGACTGGCAAAGCCAGACATTAGTTTACAACATTTTGAGAAAAAAAAAGCAGATATACATTTATAATTTTCAGTCTCTCTCTCTCTCTCTCTCTCTCTCTCTTCTGGAAAAAACATTAGTCCCAACATGAATCTACGGTTAGCATTAGCCAGCACTTGTAAAATTTATCTGATGTCAGATGCTCAAGACCTGGAAATGCATTTAACAGAATTTAAATGCTGTAGAACACCTATGATTAAGGCTCTTTCAAAATGATTCTCAGTGGGTGCATCACTGAGTGGAGAGAATCGATTGGAAACCCTAACAGGAACAGTGGTGTTTCTTTGCTGAGTGAGTATGCAACTGAGACGTCACCCAAACGCCCTGCTGCAAGGGCTCTACAGCCATAACCAAAGTGTGTGTGTTGCTTGCTGTACGAACCACATCCGAAACAGTATCTACTGGCTTCTCTTTCTCACTGACCTCTACTAGCGTTCAGTTGCATGTCTCTAACTCATTAACCTTCTCCGTTAGCCTGAATAATTCCTTACGTTTATCACATGTAAATCCCTCACTGCTGATGGAAGAAGCAATAGTAAACATGTGGCATGCAATGCAGGAAGAAATAACATGAGCGGATGCAATGACTTACTGCAATTGTTTGTAATTGTTGTTGTTGATATGGTTGTTCTTGAGCGGCGAGGGTTTGAGATCAATGTGGTTAGATGGGGTTCCTGATCAGCAGAGGTTTAAAACTGATGCAATAATCTGTGTAAAACACAGAGGAGAAAACGTATCTATGCAGTTGAGACGTGAGATGAAGACAAGCAGAGAAAAAAAAAGAAAAGCATAAAAAAGACAAAACGGGTGCACACGGTAAAATACAAGCATTTGAAACAGTGGAAAAGTGGGAAAAAAGGAAGCACGTGATAAAATGGCAAAGGATAAAACGATGAACATATATGAAGAATAAGCTATGCTAAGCAGTCTAGCAAACTACAAAAACAGACTTATGCAGCGTGCCGGCAGCGACCAGAACAGGAACTTGTCTTTTGAGCATCTTGAAATTCCTGGTTTGGTGTATATTTATATAGCTGTTAGTTCATACTTTACTTATTTCATTGTCTCGACAATGTTACGGATAAATTCATTATCTCTGTTAATTTAAACAAAGGAAAATTGAAGAAAAGTTAAGGGTGAATAATTGTACTTTCTCTTAACCTAGCTTAATATGCAGAGACAGCCGTAAGTAAGCCAATCCTAGGTTGATTTCTGGTAAAAGTGTAAACACTGTAACACTATCTCCAATGGCATGAGTTTGGGGCAGGACTATCTGTTTGACCTGTTTGAAAACAGTAGTTTTTATGCAATTATTTTTTTGATAAAAGTAAAAATATATATATATTTTTTACTGATATTCACTGGAATGTACAGCCAGCTGTACTTTTAAAATACATTTTAACACACAAACACAAATATAGACAGACTATATGTATTGGACAGGTTGACATGACACGAGAGGAGGTTGATGGCTTCATGCACCACTAACTGATGAGCCATGCCATTCTAAAAGAGCTTGTAGTTAAGACTCTGGGCATATTATCTTGTGTGTGTGTGTGTGTGTGTGTGTGTGCGTGTGCGTGTGCGTGTGCGTGTGTGTGTGGGCATGTTTATGTGGTTTACGAGGACAATTATTTTAGGTTATAAATGTGATTATTATGCTATAAATGTGATTTATTAAACGATGCTGTATTGAACATGTAAAAATGCAGAAAGTTTTCTGTGAGGGTTAGGTTTAGGGGTTTATGTTAGGTTTAGGGGACAGAATATATAGTTTGTATAGTATAAAAACCATTATGTCTATGGAAAGTCCTCATAATGATAGGTAGACCAATGTATGTGTGTGTGTGTATGTGTGTGTGTGTGTGTGTGTGTGTGTGTGTGTGTGTATTTATCACTTTGTGGGGACCAAATGTCCCCATAAGGATAGTAAAACCCGAACTTTTTGATGTTGTGGCGACATTTTGCCAGTCCCCATTAGGAAAACAGCTTATAAATCATACTAAATTATGTTTTTTTAAAAAAGGTAAAAATGGAGAAGGTTTTCTGTGAGGGTTAGGTTTAGGGGTTGTGTTAGGTTTAGGGGATAGAATATATAGTTTGTACAGTATAAAAACCATTATGTCTATGGAAAGTCCCCATAAAACCTGGAAACCCAACGTGTGTATGTGTGTGTGTGTGTGTGCTGGCATGCTAGCATGGTTGTTAACTGCTGTATTGGGAGGCTGCTTTTAGCAGGCTGATTCATTGGACCTGTCACGATTTAAATAAATGCAATTGAGAATGAGTTGAAAGCAGTAGCTGCTGTATCATGCAGTCTCACTTTAACCTGTTAGCGTTTAGCTTAAATATGATTCAGATCCTCTGGGACCACAGAAAGTAAGAACAATGAGGAGAGAAAACACACATGCTCTCTAAATGGGGACATACCATAGACTTCTATTATTTTTATATAAAGCTAACTATAATAACTTTAAACTTACCCTAACCCACACCCTAAACCTAACCCTAACAGAAAAACTTTTGCATTATTCTATTTTGTTTTTTTTAGAAATTAAATCATTATTCAATTTAGGTATTGATCTTTTTTTATTTATTTGTTTTTAAATGAGGACGTCCCAAAATGTCTCCAAATGGAGATTTTGTCCGATTTAGCTCACTTCTGGGTGAAAATATGTTCCCAAACTATAGATATGTAAGTACACACACGTTTATTCTTCTCTCATACCCTGTATGTTGCTATAGGGACATGCCCACCAGCTTGCCAAGAGTAGGAATTACAGCAAGCTATCTGTCTGACCGCTGGCATCTGTCCACTTTACCTTCATTTCTCTTTTCTGCTCAGTAACTGCACCCTATAAACTGTTGTCATCATACCACCTCTGTAACAATGGTTTTCCTGACTCAGGAATGCAAGCGAATCGGTCGATTTCTCATTAGTGTAGGTTGTTCACACCGAGTCCTCTTTGCCATCGATTTTGGTGCTGAAGGTTTTGCACATCCTGTATCCTGTGCGCTCTTGTGTAGGTTATGGAAGTTTGCTTAATCCAAGCCTGATTAGAAAGACACATAAACACAGACAAAAATTTTCTTGGCTTTTTCTGTAATTGTGTGTTTAGAGGGCAGGTTTTGCCTACATTGCTGGCGATGAAATGTCCCCCAAACGGATAGTAGGTCAAGGGTCCCCACAAGGAAAATGGCTTATATAACATTCTAAAAAGTGTATTTATAAAAGTTTAAAAATTAAATAAGTTTTCTTATGGTAGAGTTAGGAGATATATATCATTAGCCAAGTATAAAACAATAGAAATTAATTTAAAAAAAAGTATCTGGATGGCTACGTGATGATGGCTATTAACTTATATTTTGGTTTTGCACAGCAGATAACGTGCATAGAGTGCATATGACACATGGAGACACACACTTCTCTCCTCCGATTTCTTAAAACCTATCTTGTCAGGTTTTTTTTTTTTCAATAGTATTTATAGAGAAGATACTCCCAGCAGTTTCTGCTCAATATAAAATATCTTTCCATCTTAAAAAAGGTAGAATTTGCTGTTAAATCTTTCTACATTTATTCTCTAGTCATAATATTGCTGTTGCATCAGTGTTTGTGCTTCACAAGCTCTGTCCTTGCAAAGATCATAAATATATGGAGTGTTTGATGGCAGTGTCATTACATTAAGCATTCAGTTTAAATAAATACGAACTAATAAGATTATGTAAATGTCCATTGGCTTTAATGAGAATGAATGTTATCTGTGCTGTTGCTCACAGGGGGAATCAGTTATGAGCAAAGCAATTTTTTAAACTGATGTGCAAGCAAAAATTTAGCTGATCATGGCATATCTTTATAAAGACATGCATTTTAGGTTCTGTTTAGAGTCGTGACTGACTGTCAATAATTGACTGACTGTCAACCTACATGTCACACAGCATTTTGATTCAGGCAAAAAGGAGCATTCTCGCTCTTTCTCGTTCTCGGGGAAACAGGTGGGACAGGTTGACCAGAAGTGTATTTATGCCTCTATTGCCTCAGCCAACTGCTGCCATCTGTGCCACCACATTTGCTGTGTTCAGAACAGAGAGGGACAGAGAGGCAGGAGGGAACGTTTGGGGGCGTTTGGCAGCGAGAAGAACAGTAGCATCACAGACCCATTGACGGCACATGCGGTGATGGATGTAATGCAAGGAATCGTCTGGATGATAATGATGGTGATGATGATTATACACCTAAAATTTTATATGAACACTCACACTCACATGTTATTATACATTCCCACTGGTATCCATCCATCCATCCATCTGAGTGACAGTATATTGTATGTTAAATTCTCTTTTTTATTAATGTATTCATTATGAATTCATGTACACTACCAGTCAATATATATATATATATATATATAAACTGTATTATATTTTAGCATCTTCAAAGTAGTCACCATGTACTCTTGACATTTTCTCAATCAAATTCTTGAGGTATCACCCTGGGATGCTATTTAAACCATATTGAAGGAGTTCCCATCTATGTTGGGCACTTATTGGCTGCTTTTCTTTATTATTTGGTCCAAGTCATCAATTTAAAAAAAAAATTGTATTATTAAATTTGAGTTTTATAATGAAATAAATTAATATGGTGGCACAATTATATTTTTGTCTGCTAAATTAATTTCAAACATTTAAGCACAGGCCTTCAGACCAAATTATTTTTAAGATAATGAGAAACATTTCAGTCAAGTATTTCAAAACTTTTGACCGGTAGTGTATATCTTTTTAAAAACAAATATATATATATTTTTTTATCTCATGCCTCTGAATGACTTCTTTGGGGTTTAGGTGAGTACCCAGATCCTGTAATGCTCTCTAACTTGTTGTGTTCTTTGTGTCTTTCTCTCCCTCTCCCTATCTTCATATCTCTTTGAGCTATAAAAAGAGTGAGATACAACTCTTACATAAGAGGAGGTGAAGTTAATGTGATGAGAGTTATACGCTCTTACCTCCGGTATCGTATATCCCTCTGTAATAACACTAGTGAGAAATTAGCGGTTGCGTGGCTGCTATTACTTATGCAGAATCTATTTCCCTGCTGGCATCAAAGAGAGGCAATAGGCTTTTTAATTATCTGCCACTTATACCACCTTCTATAAATTACCATCTTTCTTTGGTGCACATCCATCTTCTTGGGGCCACTCAGATTTCAAATAGTCTTAAATAGTCTGTTTTAAAGTTCGCCCAAAAAGAAAAATTCTGACAACATTTACTCAACATTATGTTGTTCCCAGCTCTGTATTACTTTCTTCTATGGAACACAAATTGAGATATTAAGCAGGTTCTTATGGACTGACAGCCTTAGTCACCATTCACTTTTATGGGATCTTTATTTTTCTTCCATTCAGTGAAAGTGAGTGGTGTCTGGGGTCTCTCTGTCTTTCTCCTTTTGTGTTCTATGGAAGAAAGAAAGTTGGGTTTGGAACAACATTAGAGTGAGTGAGGGTCAACTATCCCTTTAACGTCTTCAACTCTACGGACCCGACGAGCAGGTCCAAAAGGGGGTGCTTTGTTGTGGAAAAGGTTTACGATAAAAATTTTCAAGTCTCCGTATAAAAGTCAGGCATATGGGGTATCATTTGAAATCTTAGAATCTGAACTTTTCATAAATAACAACTTCTGCATTTATGGTACATAAAATAACAAATTCAGCACCACCTAGAGGTCATGTGGTAGAAAAATTATTTGCCCCAAATAGCAAAAAACTCTATATCTGCTTTTGCCAAAGGCTGTTTTCTAACAAATTAGCTATTTTTTCTTGTCTGTGAGCTTGCTTGTGTGAATAATCCAATGTTTCTCTTGTAGTTTCAGTAACAATAATTCTGGCTTAATGCGTCTCATAAAAGAGTGCTCTAATGCTCGATGTAATGAAAAAATATACATTTTTTAAATACAGATAGCTTGCAGTTTTAAAAAATAATTGCTGTTTAGAAGTAGATTATTATCCCAATTTCATCAGCGACTGCTACTCTGCATCATAATCCACAGAGCCAATTTCCTGTTCGCTTTTTTTTTTTTTTGCAAATATGTGTTTCGTGGTGGTGCTATTTTTGGATGTAGGGTTTTTGTTGAGTTCCATTTAATTGCATTCTTCTCCCAGTGTTCCAATTCTGTGGACTTTATTTAATGTCTTCCATTTCATTTGTCACAACTAATCAAATTGAATAGCCCTGTTTTCCACTAACAGTGTCAAGGCCTTTTGTTGTGAAATGGCCATTGGGGAGGAAAGAGAGAGTAAACATTGTGGCTGCAGAGGTGCAAACAAATAAAATATCACTTTGCGGGTTCAAGCCCATTTCTTGCCACTGATCAATATTGTATGGCTGGTGTCGGTAGCAGAAAGTGGCACTAGGGTCTGCCAAAAGGGTTACCCTGGAAACAAGCTCCGTGGCATTTGCTAACCAGCCTAATTGTTCACCCAGAGGTTAATTGTCTCATGTCGATACTGGAAATGGCAATATGGATAGTATTTGAATTCTGTGGCTTGTACTATCTGTAAAGAGCCTTATGCTTAATTTGATGTTAAATTATATCACGATGATGGTTGTTAACATGTTTAATGTACTAAAACCTAATAGAAAGTGTCTCATGCTGGCACAGTGTATGTAGACAATGTGATTGAGTGACAGCAGCTTGCGTTGATATCATAAGCTGTTTTCTCCTTTAATCCACTCTGGATTTCAAGGTGTTTATGAGGCCATTATGATGTCCATTCATTTCACTGACTGACTCCACTCAGTCATTTTTTTAATTTTTAATGCATGCTCTTTGAATAAACAAAAAGTCCTGGATACAGTAAATCTTCAGTTCAGTGCAGGAGGGGCAGTTCTACCCCTCAGGTCAGTTCTTATCAATGTCTACCATTTATAGTGGCATTTACACCGCCTCCACCCAAACATTCTATTGATTTATATTTTTCTCCACAATAAATTACATAAACATACAAATACATAATACATAAAATAAATACAAACTCATAGACCAGTGCCCCCCCCCCCCCCCCCCCCCCCCCCCAAAAAAAAAATATTGTCCAATATTTCTTCTGGTACTTCTGCTGTAATGACGACAAAGCTGTTTTTAAAACATATTAACAGAATTAAGGAATGTCACTAGATCAAAATTATTAATTGTGATTAATTTTGTGATTCCAGAAGTTTTAAGAATTCTTCATCGTGATAATTAGCAGTTTTTGTATTTTAATAATTATTAGGAAGTTAGATTATTATATTATAGCTTATTAACTTATTTAAAATAATTTTAAGCTATTTTGAGGCCCCTTTGAAAGTTTGCTAAGGCCCCCTCATATGCCCTGGCCCCCTCATTGAAAACCACTGTTATAGACAACATACGCAACACAAAACAAATACAAAGGAAATGGCATAAAAAAGGTGTGTACATAGATACTTTCTTTCTTCAAGTGGCACTCTCAAAAGTTTGATCCCGTAATGATGATCGCTCACTTTGTTCTGTTAATAATGGATGGCATGAAGGTTTTTAGAAAAAAAAGTAAAGGAAATCTTTTGGACCTGACATTCTTTAATTTTTAGGAACCATTAAAATCTATTTAGAATGACCTTACAAGCACAATGTTTCTTTCAGAAAGACAAACTTAATGTTGTTTAAAGCCCATTTCTGTTTCCTGTTTCTGTACTCATTAAAAAGTCTGGACTTCTGCTTGTGCAAAGAGAAGATTTGTTCCTGGTGCTGTAGTAATCATAGGTTTGTGTGCAGACAGATCAGTGGAGTTGGTCTTACTCTGGCATTGTGTAATAGGTTATAGTGTCTGTGGTGCTGTGATTTGATTCAATTGTTCCAATTTTAAACCCGACTCTGTGAGATGTGATACAAAGTTTGAACGAAGTAACACTGGTCCACCTGGGGATATCAGATGGTGTTCTGTGACAGTGACATTGGGAAAATTGAGCCTTTACACACAAAAGAATCACGTCACAGATGATGTCATTCCATCATGGAGAGCTTTCCTGGGTAGTTCTGGCACAGATTAGTATTGTTTTTTCCCCAAGCACAATGTTGTCACAGCTTGGATTGAACACTACATGTTTCCTATGCCAACAGCAAGGCTCCTCTGTATGACATATATACTGTGCAATAATAATTTGTCAACTGGTAGAGATTCTGCTATTCAGTTTATAATAAGTATATATGTGGTGCATTTAAAATAAACACCACCAAGATAAAAACATTTATGTCAGTGTAGACAGCTATAAGAGCAATTCTGTTTTCACGCATCGTGACACTCCACTCATATCTAGTGTAAATATGGTGTAACTATAGGTTGTTCACAGTTGCCAAGCAACATTGCAACTTGGCACTATAATGAAGTAATATCACACGAGCAAGAGTGCGATATGGCCCTATATCAGCACTGCCGAGGCCGCAGGATTATAGCATGATTGCAAGTGTGATATTGCTTATATACAACAGTTCACAATTAACAAGTAAATTTAAAAAAAATAGGAAAAACCAAGTACGGTCGTAGAAATGCATTTGTGCATGGAACTACTTTATTACGCGACGGATCAGAATCTGATCAGAATCTGGTTTAAAATAAATTATGTGTTCAAGCCTTCATTAGTAATTAAAAAGTTCCCTTCAGAAATAGTATCACAGCTTGTGCTGTTTCTAACAAGTTATTGGATAATAAGGATGGATTGATGGGTGATGTGTCTTTGTCTGTGTGTGTGTGTGTGTGTGTGTGTGTGTGTGTGTGTGTGTGTGTGTGTTTGAGAGAGAGAGAGAGAGAGAGAGAGAGAGACGGAGCATGTGCGATCACCTGTTGCCACTCCCAAGCAGAGATGCTGTCAGCATTCTGAAGGTCAGCTTTCTCAGTAGAAAAATGGCATCCAAGCGGGGGTATTTCTCCCTATTTCGTGGTAGCCGCGCAAGAGTCATTCACTATAGAATCAGTGATGTCCTCCGTCATTTTAAACAGTGTGTATCCAATTTGGAACCTCAATAAGTGTTATGTCTCACAACTGTTGTGTCTCTCAGCTGCAATGAGCCTTAATTCTGAAATTGTTAATTTAAAGCCATTTAAAACAATGTCCTAGCTTAAGTAATGTAGTGGTAATACGAGTGATCAGGGAGCGCTGTTCTATGTAAACAATGAATAACAGATTCACTTTACATCACCGACTGGCTCATATTACACACAAAAATTATCTTTTGCCCCCACCTGCTTGCTAAAATATGTAATTTCAAAAATAAAGACATTAACTCCTAACAGATATACACTACTCTTACACTTTAGTTTAGAATGGCAGGAACACAAGCGGAGTGATGCACACATAGTGAAGTGTCCGAGTGCTGATGGAACGTCTCTCGTACGATTTGAGGAACGGAACTAACTGTTGTATAATATAGAATTTAACTGATGTGTGGTCATAAGTGTGCACACTGTATATTGTCTAATTTACAGTGGCTTCCATTCAGTTCCATTTAAAAACAAAACAAATTAGTATCTATCATTTGTTAAGTATTTAATTCTTTGGATTACCAAAAATTATGCACTACTACACGTTTTATATATATATATATATATATATATATATATATATATATATATATATATATAAAACGCTTTGGTATGTATTTGGTAAATAATTATTTTACGGTTTATACCATTTACGTGATATACGATAAGATTTTGGTCATACTGCCAACAGTGGTGATTGATTTAATACTACACGGGAAGCACGCCTCCCCCTAAAATTTAATAAGAAATGTGGCAATGACAAGTTTAATATATGTAAAAATAATGTAAATATTTTAGCGAGTATATATCATACATCACTATAGCGCCGTTCGCTCATGTGACGTAATCCATGTTTCTTTTACATGAATATGTCCATAGTAGTCTGTGGACCCACGGCTCATATAGCATATAGCACATTATCTCCCCATAAAATATGGGATTTCCTGTATTGAAAGATTAAATAATGTGATTTGTCCTGTATTTAAACTGGCCAGATGGCATCATGAAGAAATCTTTCCAAATCGTTAATTTAACACTAATATAAGTTGGATATTTTGCCTACGGAGGGTAAGGGGCCATCACATTGTGCTAAAACATGCTGATACTATGGAGGGTGTGGTAAGGGAGTGTCTGAAAAGTCCACACAATGTGCTAAAACTGGATTTGTTTTATTGAAAACAAAAAGAAGGTTCGATATAAATGTTCAATAAGATATCCAAATAACACAGATCGAACAAGTTATGAATTGAGGCACAAAAGCTTGATGTTGATTAGATAAGAGACTTATGTCTACATGCCATTTTGGGTCCCGCCCAGATAGCGTGCTTCTCTGGAAGTCAATGGAAGCTTAGTGAGCACTATTTGAATTGGATCTGCATCTGGTTTCTTATTAAACACTGGACTTTTAATCAGTGTGTTTCGGATTGTCTGGAAGCCTTCTCTTCTCTATATGATGATTGGGCTCTTACTTGGGCAGGATTTTTTAATAAATTACCAATAATTATAACTATGATGTATGTGATTGACAACATATAAGATCTAAAAGCACCACTTTTGTTCACTGAGCACTGAGTGTTTGTTGGCTCAGAGATACACGTACAGTTATATTCTATCTAACATAACACAGAAATTTCAGCTTTCATAATTGGATATGTGGCCTGTTTTGTAGAAAAAAGGTTTTGAGCTTAGTTAATCATTTAATAAATTTCACTAAGTAGCAGTCTGAGCAGCATTTGGGAGCAACATTGCATATAACAAAAACAATAGTTCCCCGTCTGTCGCTCACTTTGACGTTGTGTCGAAGAAGCGACACTAGGGGTCTCTCTTGAGTGCCAAATATGCCTCTGATCTATGAAAAAAGGCCATTGAGAAGTTGGCAGACAGTATTTGCATACCTCGCCCCCCGGACATATGGGTATAAAGGCGGGGAAATACGTCTGTTTCATTCAGAAATTTTCTTTGGAGCCGATGGTCGTGTATGCAGTCAGCTGCGAGTCACACACCTGTTCCTGCCTTTGTTCCTCTGACGCTCTGCCTGCTGTTGGATCTATGGCGCACTTCAGTGGCTTGTCTCCTTCTCTGCACGACAGTGCAGCTTGCCCCTGGGCGCTTCGACAGTGCAGAAAGCTAAACGAGTTTATTAAAAGAGTCATTTTCTCTATAAAAGAGTATTTTCCACTAAAAGAGCATTTACACAACGGCATTGAACGTCCTTTTCAGGACGCGTATTTATAAAGATACCATTCCGCCCCTGTGTAGTTCCTGGATGCGGTAGAGTGCTCTCCGCTTCAGACGGCCACAGGCGTTGTCTCGTGTGTCTGGGCAGCGATCATGGATGGTTCATGTTCTCAGTGCAAGAGCATGACCATGACAACGTTGCGGTTGCGGCTCGCTTTCAATAGAAAGCTCGCCACTCCAGCCGCCCGCCACATTGCTCCTTCTTCCCACGGGATTGAGGAAGATGTGGCTGGCGATGGAGGTGGTCTGGGGATGGCAGCGTGTGCAGCTCTGCCGGGTATGCCCCCTCGGACCACCCGCCCCCCAGCACACTCGTTGACCCCGTCCGTGCTTGAGGTAACGGCGGCTCGCCTCACGGCCAGCCCGCTTATCCTCTAGAGCTCGAAGTGGATGAGCTCGCCACTGCATTGGAGAGCGCGGCGTCTGATGCAGATGACTCCCCTGGGCTGCTGCCTTCGGGCCAGCATGGCCAGTCTGAGGCTGACACGCTAATGACCGACATGCTTTCCCGGGCCGCTGACAGCGTGGGGCTGGACTAGAACCCTCCGTCCTCCCCACAGCCATCGCGGTTGGATGACTGGTTCCTGGGGTCTGCGCACCACTTACAGCCTCGCTTCCCCCCTGTCCCATTTTTCTCGGAAGTGCATGAGCTGACGTCTTCGTGGAGGACACCCCTCTCCACTCATCACAAAGCAACTCGCTCATCCGCTCTCGCTACCCTCTACGGCAGACCGGCCCGTGGATATACGGCGATTCCCCAGGTGGATAGGGCTGTTGCACTCCACCTGTGCCCCGGAAACCCTACCACCTGGCGGGGTCGCCCTGTGCTCCCCTCCAAGGCTTGTAGAGCGACGTCTTCATTCACCGCCAAAGCCTACAGTGCCACCGGACATGCCACTTCCGCCCTGCATGCCATGGCCCTCCTGCAAGTCCACCAGGCCAAGGCACTTAAAGATCTCCACGGGGGTAGCCCTGATCCCGATGTGTTGCAGGAACTGCGATCAGCGACCGACCTCGCCCTCAGAGCCATGAAGGTCACAGCGCTGTCACTTGGGCAGACGATGGACACGCTCGTGGGCCAGGAATGTAATCTGTGGCTGAACTTGGTCGAGATGCGTGAGACCGACAAAGCTCGCTTTCTCAACGCCCCTGTCTCCCAGTTCAGCCTCTTTGGCGACACTGTCGAGGACTTCGCCCAGCAGTTCTCCATGGTGAAGAAGCAGACGGAGGCCATTTCACACATCCTGCCCTGCCACAAGCCTGCCGCCATTGGCTATGCCCCGTCTGCTCGCCGAGGGCGTCCTCTTTTGGCTAAGGAACGCCCTGCTCTGCCTCAACCTGGGCCCAGCTCTCAGCCGCAGTGTCGAGCACACCGAAGGAAGCAGACGCCCCCATCTCATGGACCCCCCTCGAGGACCTGCAAGGCTCCCAGGCGCTCCTGAGATGCTCGACCCAGAGGCCAAGATGTTAGCTCCGGAGCTGGAAAGCAGACCACTCCGTCCCCCCGGTGGAGGGCCGGGAGGAGAATTTTTTGTTTAATTTATTTTATTTGCCACCCCCCCTCGGGGCTTCGGCACCCACATTCTCAATAACAGAGCTATTTCCTTTGTCTCTGGGTCACCTGGCCCGCAAATGCCATTCTCACAGCACACTGCCGCCAGATCTTTACAGTCCCGGCATGCTGGATGTGGACCCCCCGCCTTCAGCCCCATGACTGTTCCCCGGCCGTCCGGTTCTGACGAGTCTAGAGGACACCTACACTGGACCTCCTCCTCAATCACTAACCCGCCCCCTGCTGGGTGTGCGGAGCAAGGTAAGTGCATCGAGACTTTTCTCAGCACTAAAGCCTCGGGACGTGTCTTCGTATCTCGACGCCGTACTACCTGCTCCGGCCCGCTGTGAAGCCCCGCCGGGTATGTAAAAAATAAACGTCCCCTTGGTGCCCCTAGCATGGAGTTTGGATGCGTGACTTTCACTTCCCAACCCGTCACGTTGGCTTGCCCGGACCATCCGTCTCAGTTACGCAATTCAGTTTGCCAGGCCCCCGCCCCCTTTTGTGGGCGTCCGCTTTACTGCAATACACAGCAAACATGCCAAATCCCTGCGCCTGGAAATTGCTACTCTTCTTCTAAACAAATATGGGATAGAGCCTGTCCCTCCAACCGAAATGAAGAAGGGTCTCTACAGCCCTTACTTCATTGTACCCAAGAAAGGCGGCGGCTTACGACCGATCTTGGACTTGCAACTTCTCAACCGGGCTCTGTTCAAACTCCTGTTCAGAATGCTCATGCAAAAACATATCGTAACTTGTGTCTGGCATCTATATTGGTCAGCAGCCGCAGAACTGAAGGACACGTACCGTCACTTCTCAATTCTGCTTTGACAACGACCCTTCCTACGGCTCGTGTTTGACAGCTAGGCGTATCAGTACAAAGTCCCCCCCTTCGGCAAGTCTCTGTCCCCTCGCGGCTCCACGAAATTTGCAGAGGCTGCCCTTGCCCCACTCCGAGAATCCGGCATTCGCATACTCAATTACCATTCTGGCCCACTCCCGAGTTACTATGCACTCACAGAGACTAGGCGCTCAGGCACCTCAGCCGTTCAGGGCTTCAGGTCTACCGAGAAAAGAAAAGTTTCAGAGCATCTCTCTTCTCGGCATGGAGTCAGAATCAGTCTCAATTTCAGCACGCCTCATCAACGAGCATGCACAGTCAGTGCTATGCCTCCCCGTCTTCAGACCGGACACGGCGGTCCCTTTAAAACCTTTTCAGCTCCTGGGGCATATGACATCCTCCGCCGCGGCATGCACTGTGTGACCATCACCCCCACCTGCCGCTAAACGTCAAAACCCTGGACAGACCTCTGCCTTCTGCGGACAAGAGTCCCCTTGCAGCAGGTGTCCCGATGTGTCCTGGACATGACCAATGCCTCCAAATTGGGTTCAGTCACCGTGTGCAACGGGCACGCAGCCGCAGGCTGTTGGAAATGGGCCCAGCTGCGCTGGCACATCAATGGCCTAGAGTTGCTGACTGTTTTTTCTGCCCTGTGGAAGTTTCTCCCATTAGTGCAAGACAAACGTATCCTAGTCAGGTCAGACAACACCAACAAGGTAGCGTACATAAATCACCAAGGCGGTGTATGCTCCCGCCACGTGTCACTACTCGACCTGTTGTCTCCTCCTTTGGAGCCAGCAATGACTCGCTGCGTGCCACTCACAACCCTGGCAACCTCAGTGTGATAGCGGACGCACTGTCACGACAACGGGGCAGATGCACTGGCATACAGCTGGCCTGCGGGGCTGCACAAGTACGCATTTTCCCCAGTGAGCAAGGTCAGGGAGGACGAGGAACAATTCACCCTAGTGTCTCCCTGTTGGCCCACCCGGTCCAGGTTCTCGGACCTCGTACTCCTCGCGACAGCCCCTCCCTGACAAATTCCTCTGAGGAAAGATCCTCTTTCTCAGGGAAGGGGCACGCTCTGGCATCCGCACCCAGACCTTTGGAACCTCCACTTCTGGCCCCTGGATGGGACGCACATGATCTAGCTGGTCTACCACCTGCCGTCATAGCCACAGACAACCAAGCCAGAGCCCCTTCTACCAGGCAACTTTACACCCTGAAGTGGCGCTTGTTCACGAATCAGTGTTCTTCATGGGCTGAAGACCCACAGAGGTGCGCAGTTAGGTCAGTGCTCTTATTTCTGCAGGAGAGGCTGGAGGGGAGGCTGCCCCCTTCCACCCTGAAGGTGTATGTTGCCGCTATTGCGGCCCACCATGACGCAGTAGACGGCAAGTCTTTGGGTAAGCATGACTTAGTCATCAGGTTGCTAAGAGGCGCCTGGAGGTTGAATCCTTCCCGGCCAAGCCTGTTCCCCTCCTGGGATCTCTCAGTGGTCCTCGCGGGCCTCCAGAGACCCCCCTTCGAGCCACTAGAATCAGTTGGACTCACCTCCATCAAGAGGGTCGGGGACCTGCAAGCGTTCTCTGATAGCGACACTTGCCTGGAGTTCGGAGTTCACATATGATCCTAAGACCGCGACCGGGCTACATGCCCAAGGTTCCTACTATGCCCCTTAGAGACCAGGTAGTGAACCTGCAAGTGAAGTTGCCCCAGGAGGAGACAGGCCCAGCCCTTTCGTTGCTGTGTCCGGTATGTGCTTTTTGTACCTCTTTGTCTGTCTTGGTGGACAGCGGAAAGGGAATGCTGTATCCAAACAGATGCCTTCCCACTGGGTAGTTGACACCAGTACCTCGGTTTATCAGACCCAGGCCATGCCCCTCCCCTTATGGGTCCGAGCACACTCGACAAGGAGTGTTGTGTCCTCTCGGGCACTGACCAGAGGCATCTCCCTGGCAGACATATGCAGAGCAGCGGGTTGCGCAACACCTAACACCCTTGCAAGATTTTACAATCTCAAGGTAGAGTCAGTTTCGTCCCATGCTTTCTCAGGTCCAAGCCGGTAGAACTCGCTAACACGCGGACGGATTGACCGGGTGGACCATTTGTGCCTAGCGCCCTTTCCGTTGGCCGAGGTAAAATTGTGCGATTTTTCTCCCAGGAGATCCCACTCATTCGGATCCCTGGATAATTCCTCCCTAGCCCTGTGGGTCCGCAGTTCAGTGGAGGAACTCGCCGACCCAACCCACTGCGTGTACTTAATCTACCCTGTAATGGAATAGGTGCTCCAAAGGTCAGGACTCCTATGTGGACTCCCCCTGTGTGTATCGTCCGTGGTACGGTCCCCTTATGATGTGGACCCACATCTCCCTTAGGCAGTCCCAGCTGCCCTCCGGTCACCATGTTGTAGCAACTCCCCCCTCCTTGAGGCTGGATCTATCACTTCGCTACTTTCCACATGTCACCTAAAAACCCATGTGATGTATTCGCCACCTTTACCTCCCCATTTCGGGCAGGTGTGGCCTCCGCAGGGTCTTTTCCCCCTGAAAGAATAGGAAACTGGGTAAGACCCCTTCCCTCGTTGCGTGTAAGGGCCCCAGCCTGGCTAGGCTCGGCCCATTCCAGGCTTGGCAAGCGTCGCCTTGTTCCCCCGTTTAGGGTAACCAGAAGGATTCCAATGACTTTTATGGGGAATTGGGGAAGGGTACGTGCAGTCTGACACAGCTGGTCGCCTTTGCACGTAAAATACCTGCCTGCTCCTATGTCAGCAGTACACGTACACGGCTCAGCGCATGGCGTGATTTAAATTGGACCCCTAGTGTCGCTTCTTCGATACAACGTCGAAGTGCGCAACAGACGGGGAACGTCTAGGTTACGTATGTAACCTCCGTTCCCTGATGGAGGGAACGAGATGTTGTGTCCTCCCGGCCACATCGCTGAGCCGAGCCACTGTTGTGGCCGGACCATTTCCAGCTCCTCAGAAAAATCCTGAATGAAACAGATGTATTTCCCTGCCTTTATACCTGTATGTTCGGGGGTGGGGTATGCAAATACTGTCTGCCAACTTCTCATTGGCCTTTTTTCATAGATCAGAGGCATATTCGGCGCTCAAGAGAGACCCCTAGTGTCGTTTCTTCGACACAACGTCTCGTTCCCTCCATCAGGAAACGGAGGTTACATGCATAAACTAGACGTTATTTCCACTGTTACTAAACCCTAGCCAACAGATATGTATATATTTTGGGAGAAAATAATGTATATTCTAAGTGGTAATGCATTGTTTTAGATTTCAGTTATGTTCTTAGTGATAGCAAATTAATAATTTGGCTAAATATACTGAAGCATAGAATGTTTGGCTTGAAAACAGAACAGTTTGTGTAGTCAGACAGCATGTCATTATTAGATGCTATAATTTTAATGTCAGTTTTTCAAGACCTCTAAAGAGAATTAGCTTGCACTCGTGTTAATGTTGGTAGTGGTTTAAAGCTAACATGAGAAGCGCTTGGAGGGCCAACATTTCTTGACTGAAGAGACATCATGAGTTGAGTGTTTCCGAGTGCACAGTTCACCCTTTGTGGTACGTCCCACTGTTGGATGCTGTTCATGTGATCTTTCCTTCCCAGAAACCTACATTGAGCTGATCTGAGACTGCTGAATGGCAGTAAATGTAAATGATACTGTAATATAATCTAAAATATTATTTAGAGGGACATTATTACATTTAGCGATTCTTAGTTGTAAAAAGAGGAAAGAGGCTGCGAAATTAATTGTATTTTAACCACAATCACGGTTTCTGCATCTCACGGTTATATAAGCATAACCATCTGTGGTATTAGTGAGCTAGCAAGCAAAAGGCAGATAAACTTGAAAATTGTTGTTAATTTTAATTATAAGCTGTCTACGGATGACAGACCAAATCACAAACTCTTTCAAAGTCCATTTTCACCTCAGCTGACCAATTACGATCTCTTCAGAAGTTAGTCACTGATTAATCACTGTTTCTCTTTTGAGGACACTCTGAATTACAGAGCTGCAGATGTTTACGAGTATCATATGTCTCTTATTTTCACCGTTCTGATCTGTATTTTACATCAAGCTCATAGCGGTTCTGTGCTCGATACACACAAATTCCATCTTGTGCTCTGATTATGTGTTATATACAGAACAGCTGAGCCCTGAGTTCAGTTTGTTTCATGCACGTCACTAAAATGCTCTAAATGCATTATATTAAGATTTACTTAAATTTTGCATCATTTTAATATGTTTGGCCATTACAAGTGTCTTAAAGCTAAAGTAACCCCATGGCACTGTGATTTTGTGGACAGAGGATGAGATGAGAGCATTTAACTATGAATAGAAGGAGGAGCACAAAGCTGTTGACAACTCCAACTAAACATAGAAACATCAACACAATGTCTTCCTTCTGCCAAAATAAAGAAAATAATTTTCGGTCATATAGCAATGTCATGTGCTAAATTATTACTGAAACAGCCCTGTAATATAAAAACAATACATTAATATAATAATGATTAATAATCATGATAAAAAAAAGTAACAAAATAATCATGATTATCATTTTAACCATTACCGTGCAGCCCTAATCTTATTATGTGCTTGTGTATGTGTTGGACAGCTTTTAGAAGCAGTCCATGATTCAGTTTTCTCAAATATAAGGGGACGGTCAGGGGACTTTTTTTGCCCAAATGTCCAAATGAGAGTGAGAGGAGACAGAGCAAGATAAAAATATCAGACATCTGATGCCTTAGAGTCATGGCAACGGAAAGATCTTTTGTTTAGTTTGCGTCATGTCCAATGCCCTGCAATGGGCCAAATTCATCCCTGAATTGCACATAAGCAAGCAGATACACTCATATCCATTTCTGTTTCTTGGGTTTGAAGATTTTCTGCTGTGTTTTATCTGAAAACAAGTTAAATCTAATTGTTACCTTGGCAATATTTGTTATTATGACACATTAATGCTCTGTGTAAGTAACTTTAAAGCCACAGGGTGTTTTTGAAACATTTCATCACTGAGAACTGCTTGATCAAATAACTGATTTTATACCATGGTCTGTTCCAATGCTTGATTCTGATTGGCTGGAATGTGTGCAGTTCAAACCGTTGAATG
Source organism: Moxostoma hubbsi (assembly GCA_032164185.1). NCBI lineage: Eukaryota > Metazoa > Chordata > Actinopteri > Cypriniformes > Catostomidae > Moxostoma > Moxostoma hubbsi. The sequence continues at coordinate 23,774,262 of JAVLUX010000010.1, forward strand.
CACAGGTAGTTCCGGTCAGTTTTAATCACAGTTCTATAATAATCCGCTATTTGTAACCCTAGTAACATAGCATTACAGTTCAAGCGGAGTGAGCTAGAGCAATTGAAAACATTTCCTAACCACTTTCATCAGCATAGCTAATATAATGGAATTCAGCTTGTTTTGCACGGACGGTGAGAGAAGGAAATCAGAACCTATTAAATACATCTTTCGTTGTCCGGCAAGGCGATGCAAGACGATTATGTGTTGTGTATGTTATGTTTCTGTGCTTAAGTGCCACCTATAGCCACTAGAATATAGCATACCCTAAACGTCATTTTGCTCATCTGAAAGACATAATCCTTAGTTAAGATATTACTTTTTTCTGTGTGCTATCAAGTTTGTGTTTTATACTCACATACTTGTAGTAAACCAGGGCCTTAGTCATGTAGCCAAATGTGTAATACATTTTATAGCAATGAGCTAATGTTTCAGCATCTGGGAAAGACATTTGCTCTCTTTGGTTGTATATCCATTTAGCACTAGTTCTAGATACACAGGTTATTTTTAAATCATCATTAAAAGCTTTCCATGGGTTTGACACAGCCTGTGTATGTGTGTGCACATGCACCTGTTTTATATAGTGTATTGAATGGCTCAGCTATCTTGGCCTCGTTTCACAGTAATCTGTTAACCCAGCCAATTAGTGCAGCAGCAACATACCATCCACATTTGTCTCTGTCAAGCTGGCCGACTGCTTCACATTCATAAACACACACATACACGCACACACCAGCCTGATCTCATGAACATTAAGTGACCGTGGCAACATTTCAGCCCCATACACAGACATCCCCTATACCTGGGTCATATTTTTTCAGTTTGGCCAGTGTCTGCACTGGTGAAAAGCAGGATAAATTATCACTGGTAATTTCAGTGGATTTCTTGCTATACAAAAAATATAGGAAATTATAGGTATAGGAAATTATACCTGTTTGTGTTATGGCAAGCAATTCTCAAAATAGAATACATAATGATAGTTGTGATTTATTGGCCATCACAAGCTACATTTAAATGGTTAGTTGACATGAAATACTTCACTCTACTTGTGTGATATGCTATACTCCTAAAATGATGTTATTAAATGGATAGTAACGACTCTTAATTCTGATGAGCCCTGTTCGAAGCCATTGTAAAATGACTAAACCACACCTATGAGCACACATTCTATATTAATGGTATATTAATATAATAAGTTACTAATAATTAAAAAAAATGCTTCGTTCCTTGGAAACCACAAATCCATATGTTAAAATGAACTATATTACATGGCACAAGATTTAATTATTCTGATTATAATTCATTGTAAATATTGAAAAAGGCTATTTTAATTTAGTTCAAATGCAATAATTCATGCTAATTTAAACATATACTAATATATTTTTAAAATTAGAAATTGTATATGTTAACATTAGTTCAGGCTTTATGAACTAACAATGAACAGTTGTAACAACAATTGTATTTTTATAAATCAACACAGTGGTAAATTTAGGAATGGGCGGTATTGACTTTCTTCTGCTGAACATAAAAAAAGAAAATTTCAATAAGATATATAATAGATGTGAGTGAGAAACAGATCAAAATTTAAGTCCTTTTTTTTTTTACTATAAATTCTCCTCCCTGCCTAGTAGGTGGTGATATGCACGAAGAATGTGAATCGCCAAAAGAAAGAAGAAGAAAATAAAAGTATAAAGGATTAAATATTGATCTGTTTCTCACTAACACCTATCATATCACTTCTGAAGATATGGATTAAACCACGGGAGATTTATGGATTACTTTTATGCTGCCTTTATGTGATTTTTGGAGCTTGAAAGGTCTGGTCTGGAATTATCATTTTTGGGTGAACTCTTACTTTAAGGCTAAAATGGGATGACCATTCACAGCTCCTAAAATATCAACTTTTCCTTACACATTCATATTTTTTTTTGCCTAAAATCAAATGTTGAATAAAAAGTTTTATAGGTATGTTATACAGTATATCAACCTCACATAGTGTCTTACCTGCCTGTATAGCTATTCGACCTACTCTACCTGGAAGACATGCAGGGATTTAGGATTTTCTATATGTGTGACATATGTTACAGATATTAACACCCACCCACATGTGCAAGACACACTATGTTGGGTGGCCCTTTGGGAGGGGGTGCAAAGTCACAAACATGGTTGCCATGGAAACAAAGACAGGACATTAAAGGGATTAAATGATGAGGTTGCCTCGACTACCGTGTGCATGAGTTTGCGTGAGCGTGACTAGCATGAGCATGAATGCTGCATCATAGAAGTGTGGTCGCTCATCGTCATGAATGGCTTGGGCCCAGTCCTTCTCATAATTGATAGTTGTGCGAATCATGTGTGAATCGTCTGTTATTTGCTGAACAAAGCCACAAATGACGCTTGAAATGACGCCTTTTGCTGATGTAGAGCAGATAAATCTTTATTGTGTCTATCTACATTACTTGGTTGTTAGGAGCCATGGCTGCTATTAATCATTAGTTTAGGTTGAACTAATGGGATTAACATGTGTGGTTACATTACTATATTTAACTTTTTCAATAAAAAAATAAGAAACAACGAGATAACCCTGTTTGTCACAATAAAAGCAATCATGTTTCTCACAAGAGTGTGCATGGCATGCTTTCCATTTGAGATGCTGGTGGAATTTCAAAAACCCCTGCGATGTCTGTCTTCTTTAACAACGTGATAATTTTGTACGGACAAAGAGGAAACACCTTCACATATCTGCCAAAATAGCAGCTGGAAATGACTGGACATTTAGTTCATACAGGCACTTTCTAGGAAGCAATTGTTCAATTCCTCCACCAAAATGAGTTTACTGACCCAATGAAAGATAGATACCTTGATAGCAGCACTTCATTCTAAAACAAATTGCTTGTCTGGTGTGCACATTTCTATGGTACTCTGTAAAAAAATGTCTTATTTTTTTGAAAATGTCTGCTCTATTTGGTAACATCCAAATTAATTTTATTCAAGTTAAAAAGGTAATTTAACATGACTATGAATCGACCTGACTACATTACATTAGACCAATTAAATATTTTTAAGGGTAAAATCTGGTAGAAATAGGTCCTTATGGTAACTACTGCAATTTTAGTTTGGTTTTAGTTTTTTTTTTCTAAAAATGTGAAACATTCTAGTGATATGCCTCAGGGACTAATTTATAAGCTTGAAACAGTGTCCCCTTGACAGCTTCAGTTAAATTCAACTGCAATGGATTTGAAATAATAGTAATACAAATCTATGGGGGAAACATTTGGATTTATGTCACTATCTTTTATGTCGTTGCATCAAAGCCTGATAGAGCAGCATATGGCATACCCATGCCAACAGGATGGGTCGTTGGCGAGAACGAATGTGCTTTAGTACATACACAGTAGCAAGAAACATTATGTGAACACTTTGGAATTACCTGCTTTTATGTATAATATTTATCTTCAAATCTGATTTGATCGTCATCTAAGTTAAAACAATGAACAAATACTGTCTGTTTTGTGATGTTGTGCTGAAATTTGATTCCCTATATCCTAATGTTTAGAGGTAAGTGTTACTGTCTTTCAGACGCACTCTTTCTGCAAGATCAAGCGAGGCAGAAGGGCTGTAACTGAACATCATGAGACTGTGGTTGCCGTATCTCTCCAAACAGAAATATGTGAAATTCCTCATAATTTGTGTCGGTTTTGTATAGACTGTTTTCGTAAGTATCAGAAAGAGTGAGAAACACCCACAACATTTTTATGTGGGCAAGTTCAAAGTAAGAAATCTCTTTTACTAACAAACAATAGAATACAATCAAGGGCGTAGATTTGGCTTGAACTTTGAGGGGGTTGCAACGCGAAGCATTTACATGTTTCCGTTGATCATGGTAGGTTGTACTTGCTTGTTTTGATTATTAGGGGGGTTTCCTCCCACCCATCCCCCTGGAAACAACGACCCTGGATCTGTCCACAGTTAGACAAATTGTATATAAATGGAGATGATTAAGTACTGTGGCTACTCTCCCTATAAGTGGCCGTCCAGCCAAGATGACTCAAATGCTCAATGAGGTAAAAAAGAAGCCTAGAGTGACAGCTAAACACTTGAAGGAACCATTGGAACTGGTTAAAATCTCTGTTCATAAGTCTACTATATGGAAAACATTTAACAGGCATGGACAAAAACATTGTTGCGTGCCTGAAATTTGTCAAAAACTACCTTGGCACACCACAACGCTACTGAGAAAACTTTTGATGAACTGATGAGACTAAGGTTGAATTGTTTTGGAAGAACACGCAGCAGTACCTAAGGACACCACATATCAACATGAAAACACCAATGGTGAAGGGAGCATCACGATTTGGGGCTGCTTTGCTGCTTTGTGGCCTGGACCGCTTGCCATCATCGAGGAGAAAATGGAATTTCCAAATTTATCAAGATATCCAGGATAATGCCAGGGTAGCTGTGCCCCAGCTGAAGCTCAGTAAAAGTTTGGTGATGCAGCAGGACAATGACCCTAAACATTTAATCCTCTATAGAATTGGTTTAAAAAAAGACAATTCACCTTTTGGAGTGGCCCAGTCAGAGCCCAGACCTTAATCCAATAGAGATGCTGTCGAATGACCTCAAGAGGAATGTTCTGAACGTTGTGCAGGTCTAATCCACAGGTCTAATCACTTACTTTTTCCACAGCACTATGAATGTTTAATGGGATGTGTTCAATAAAGTGAATGAAAAATGAAAGATTATAATTGTTTGTGTGTTGTTAGCTTGAGCACTTTTTTTGTATATGCTTTTGACTTTGATGAAGATGAAATCACATTTCATGACCAATTAATGCAGAAAACCAGATAATTCCAAAATGTTCACAGACTTTTTCTTGCCAATGTATGTGCAACAGCTGTGTTATAATTTTGCCATTTGAAAGCCAAGTCTAGCTCTCTAAGATGAATTTCAAGCATGGGTTTCTCTGTGTACGAAACAGGTACAGTCTCAGGTGATTTCTCAGAATCTAGGCTGTGGTAAATAGTGCCTGCAGAAGCCTGACCCAGCGAATTTGCCTCCCAAGGCTACATTTGTGCAGTTTTACACCGTCTACTCCAATAATGTCCCATCCCGCTCCAATTTTCCAGTTTGTCATTTAAATATACTCTTAAATATATAGATGAAAACAAAGCATAAATTCCATCAAGCAATTACTAAAACATAAATTTTCTGTGAATTGTTAACACCTGCATCTTGCAGTTGAAATGTAATGTTTTTAAATGTACATTTCAAAATAACACTTACCACAGTCATGGAAAAACTGTATAAAAATAGCAGAGAATTTTCAAAATGTGTTTTCTGTTTGAAGTCATGAAAGGTCATGGACATTTCTATTTTCCATGAATTTATGGTAATATTTAAAGTCATGCTGTCCTCTATAATATATAATTGCCTTAATATTAATAATCTTACTTAGAGCTTGAGTAGAATGTACTCACAAGCAATAGTGATGTTCAGTCAAAATTATTCACATAACTGTCTGAATGATACATTAGCAACCCTGAAAACCCTGAAATAAAGTAGCAGAATAAAAGAAAAGAAAATAACTTCACCACAAGCAGACAGTCATTAAATGTAAGGCTGGTATTAAGCACTAGATTAGGCCTACAGTGATTTTTTATTGTGCTTGCTATCTGCTGGGGAGGAGAGTTAAACAAATTAAAATTATTTAAACTCCAGGCTAAAGCTCCATCCACATTAATCCGAATACATTTGAAAATTGTGTGTTTGTTTTCAAAACACTCTCCGTCCACAATGCCATTTTCAAGCGTTTTTAAAAGTTGCTTGTCCACACTGATACGTATGAAAACCCTTAAATTCTGCGCATGTGAAAAATTGCCTTTCCATGTAGGGTCTGGAACACAATTATCCTCAGGTTCTGTCACCGGGCAGCATTTCCAAGTAAACATCCCAACGCCTTTAAAGGAATGTAATGTGAAATTTGTACAAAGTAACATTTATCTTTAAATTTTTACATTTACCTTTATTAATTTGGCAGAGGCTTTTATCCAAAGTGACTTACAAAAGAGGAAAAAAATAAATAAAAGAGGAATAATACATAAGCGATTCATCTTACAAAAAATGCTGCATTACAAAGTTTTAATTGTACGAGATTAATAGAATTCAAGACAGATTAGAATGCAACAAATTTTATATATATATATATATATATATATATATATATACACTACCGTTCAAAAGTTTGGGGTCACTTGTCTGAAATGTTTCTCATGATCTTAAAAATCTTTTGATCTGAAGGTGTATGCTTAAAAGTTTGAAATTAACTTTGTAGACAAAATATTATTCTGCCAAAACATATACATTTATTTAATTACAAATCTAAAATTTCCTAAAAAAAAAAAAAGTTTTTGAAATGGATGACTTGGATCAAAATATGAAGAAAAGAAGCCAATAAGTGCCCAACATAGATGGGAACTCCTTCAATACTGTTTAAAAAGCATCCCGGGGTGATTCCTCAAGAAGTTGGTTGAGAAAATGTCACGAGTACATGTCTGCAAAATCTAGGCAAAGGGTGACTACTTTGAAGATGCTAAAATATTACATAGTTTTGGATTTATTTTGGATTTTTTTGGTCACAAAATAATTCCCATATTTCTATTTCTATTATTCCATAGTTTTGCTGACTACTATTATTCTAAAATGTGAAATAAATAAATAAATAAAGAATGAGTAAGTGACCCCAAACTTTTGAACGGTAGTGTATATATATACCTGTATATACACACACACGACTGGTCAAAACGTTTGAAACACTTAACTGAAATGTTTCTCATGATATTAAAAATTATTTGGTCTTGAAGGCGTATGCTTAAATGTTTGAAATTAGTTTTGTAGACAAAAATATAATTGTGCCACCATATTAATTTATTTCATTATAAAACTCAAATTTAATATAAAAATAAAAAAGTTTTTGAAATTAATGACTTGGACCAAATAATAAAGAAAAGCAGCCAATAAGTGCCCAACATACCTGTAGATGGGAACTCCTTCAATACTCCTAATACTTTTTAGGAACTCCTAAAAAGTATCCCAGGTGATACCTCAAGTTGTTTGAGAAAATGTCAAGAGTACATGGTGACTACTTTGAAGATGCTAAAATATAACACAGTTTTGATTTATTTAAAAATTTGTTTAGTCACAACATAATTCCCATAGTTACATTTATGTTATTCCATAGTTTTGATGACTTTTCAATTATTCTTAAATGTGAAAAAAAAAAAAAAAAAAATTATATTTATATATATATACTAAAGAATGAGTAAGTGTTTCAAAACTTTTGACCGGTAGTGTGTGTGTGTGTGTGTATATATAAACGATGTGTCTTTAGCCGTTTTTGAAGACAGAGAGTTTGCTTTATTGGTGGAGTTGGGTTGGTCATTCCACCAATGAGGTCCAGTGAAACCGAAGGTCCGGGAAAGTGATTTGGTTCCTCTTTGTGTTGGTACAACAAGGTGCCGTTTATTTGCTGACCACAGGCTTCTGCAGGAATGATTTTGGGTACGCTGGAGCAGATCCAGTGACTGTTCTATATGCCAGCATCAGAGCCTTGAATTTGATATGTGCATCAACCAGCAGCCAGTGAAGAGAGACAAGGAGTAGTGTAACATGCACTCTCTTTGATTAGGTGAAGACCAGACATGCTGCTGCATTCTGGATCATTTGTGGTCCCAGAGATGATGTGTATATAGAGAAGAGATGTGGCCCAAGCAATGAGTCCTGGGGTACCCCAGTAAGTAGCTGATGTGACTTGGACACCGCATGTTACCAACGTTATCAAAGTGAATAGTAGGCACAACAATGCCGCTACAACACGGACCCCCATCTTGATTGTTTTGGGTCAAATGGATCACATGATTGCGTCACATGACAACAAATACGTCATTGTTTTCAGAAGTCTGTTTTCCCTGTCCAAACTACAACACAAAGACTGTCAAAAATATCAGAAGGCATGGAGAAAAAGATGCATTTTCAGATGCATTCTTTTACTTTTTCAAAAATTTGTATTTATTTAAATGATTATTTTGGCTTTACCAGTATATCGATACTATTTTCAATATTTCTAAACATTAATTCCTTTTGGAGTCTGGTATGTTTTACTATGAGGTACACCAGATTCAACCAGTTGTAAAATTATAGGCTAATTCTGGAAATAAAACATAATGAATATCACCACATTTCCATAGAGACGTTCGTACTCTGTTATATAAAAGCATACTGTATGTAAGCATTTATGTTAATACTGTGTACTTATAACATATATCTACATCTATAACATATATAGAGTACATTAATATACGTTATGCATCATTAATATGAATGTAATATGTTAGTATAATGATTCATAATTAAATTTAAATCAATTGATTAATTATTTTATGTGAAAATTATTTTAACCATATATTACCATATTGAACATGTTAACTAGCTAGCCTATTTTAGTGTCTTGGACTCTTGATGTTGAACTTTAGATGTTCCTTTGCTAATGATTATTAATGTCAGTTAATGTAAGCTAGCTGTTCATTTGAGTGATGAGAGCATTTATAGACAGGAAGAGTCAGAAAATGATAGGGTAACAACTTGTCACTATCTTTGTTAAGAAACTTTAAATTTAACACTGCTACAATATAATTTTTTTATTATAATATATATATATATATATATATATATATATATATATATATATATACACTCACCTAAAGGATTATTAGGAACACTTGTTCAATTTCTCATTAATGCAATTATCTAATCAACCAATCACATGTCAGTTGCTTCAATGCATTTAGGGGTGTGGTCCTGGTCAAGATAATCTCCTGAACTCCAAACTGAATGTCAGAATGGGAAAGAAAGGTGATTTAAGCAATTTTGAGCGTGGCATGGTTGTTGGTGCCAGACGGGCCGGTCTGAGTATTTCACAATCTGCTCAGTTACTGGGATTTTCACGCACAACCATTTCTAGAGTTTACAAAGAATGGTGTGAAAAGGGAAAAACATCCAGTATGCGGCAGTCCTGTGGGCGAAAATGCCTTGTTGATGCTAGAGGTCAGAGGAGAATGGGCCGACTGATTCAAGCTGATAGAAGAGCAACTTTGACTGAAATAACCACTCGTTACAACCGAGGTATGCAGCAAAGCATTTGTGAAGCCACAACACGCACAACCTTGAGGCGGATGGGCTACAACAGCAGAAGACCCCACCGGGTACCACTCATCTCCACTACAAATAGGAAAAAGAGGCTACAATTTGCAAGAGCTCACCAAAATTGGACAGTTGAAGACTGGAAAAATGTTGCCTGGTCTGATGAGTCTTGATTTCTGTTGAGACATTCAGATGGTAGAGTCAGAATTTGGCGTAAACAGAATGAGAACATGGATCCATCATGCCTTGTTACCACTGTGCAGGCTGGTGGTGGTGGTGTAATGGTGTGGGGGATGTTTTCTTGGCACACTTTAGGCCCCTTAGTGCCAATTGGGCATCGTTTAAATGCCATGGCCTACCTGAGAATTGTTTCTGACCATGTCCATCCCTCTATGGCCACCATGTACCCATCCTCTGATGGCTACTTCCAGCAGGATAATGCACCATGTCACAAAGCTCGAATCATTTCAAATTGGTTTCTTGAACATGACAATGAGTTCACTGTACTAAAATGGCCCCCACAGTCACCAGATCTCAACCCAATAGAGCATCTTTGGGATGTGGTGGAACGGGAGCTTCGTGCCCTGGATGTGCATCCCACAAATCTCCATCAATTGCAAGATGCTATCCTATCAATATGGGCCAACATTTCTAAAGAATGCTTTCAGCACCTTGTTGAATCAATGCCACGTAGAATTAAGGCAGTTCTGAAGGCGAAAGGGGGTCAAACACAGTATTAGTATGGTGTTCCTAATAATCCTTTAGGTGAGTGTATATATATATATATATATATGGGTCCTCGTGATGGCGCGGTTACTCACCTCAATCCAGGTGGCGGAGGACAAGTCTCATTTGCCTCCGCTTCTGAGACAGTCAATTTGTGCATCAGCTCATTGTGCATGACACCGCGGAGGCTCCCAGCATGTGGAGGCTCGTGCTACTCTCCTCGATCCACGCACAACTTACCACGCACCGGAAGGTTACCCGATGTGACTCTACCCTCCCTAGCAACCGGTCCAATTTGGTTGCTTAGGAGACCTTGCTGGAGTCACTCAGCACATTCTGGATTCGATCTTGCGACTCCATTGGTGGTAGTCAGCATCAATACTAGCTGAGCTACCTAGGCCCCTGCTACATTATAATTTTTTACATGGGTTGCATTAAATGTCCTGAAAAAACTTGAAAATTTGCATACCTTTAGATTTGGTCGACAGGTAGATATTTAATACATTTTAGTCGTTACCTTACCCCAATTCACTACGTAAAACATATTTGTATTTTGAGCTATCGAGTAGAATTTGGTGCAAAATTACTAGCTTATGATGTACATTCCTGTGTCATTACGTCATGTCCTTAAACACAAGAAAGAAGTACCGGCTATCTCGTGTTTTGACTGGAGAATCTATGTTCAGTTTAGTTCAGTCACATTCACAAAGTTTAGGACAGCATTGCTGCAATCTGGATGGATGCTTATCTGTTATCCGTTTGGCGAAGTTGTTTACCTGCTATAATGTTTGGATATGTTTTCTGGTAGGGCTGTTGAAGTTTGTATTGCGTGTTATGCTTGTATGAATCGAACATTACTCGTGTATTAACCAATCGCTCTGTATCTACGTTGTCGGGGGAAGTAACTGTGACATGTTTACTAATATTTACTTCTGAAATTGACTTCTTGTAATTGTTATATAACATAGTAGCATAATATTTCTATTTTAAATAAAGTATATTTTATCCCCATCATTATTGAATCCTCGTTTTGATTGAGTTAATGGTATTATTGTGTGTATTGCCTAGACATAATATTGTAGTATTACGGTTCACTTGCATTATCAGTTGAGGCTGTACATTATAATATAAAAATAATAAATTCTTCTGTTGAACTCATATCAGCCATAACACAAGTTTCACCTTTTAAATTGATAAGTGTTGTGCAATACAAACATTTATAATGGATAAAACACTTAAATCATGTTAAAATATACTGGTTGAGGAGAGTCCCCTGTTCTCTATGTAAAAGTGCTTTGAGTGTAGTGTCAGAAAAGTTCTATAAGTGTAAAATTAATTCAAAACATGTAAATTAGAGTGTTTTTTATCTTCATCATTGCAATTAATATTACAATTTTTAATGTTTAGTTATATAACATAATATCAACATGAAAATTGCACAGTATGGCTCCAGCTCTGAATTTCTCCCAGTCACAATCACACAAATTATGTGATTCATCCACTGGAAGAGCAGTGCCGAAACACGATTCACGTAATGTGTTCTTCTGCACACTGCTTGCAATTTTAACTTTCAACTACACATGTTGTTAGAAAACATACAGTTACGTAGTGCAACTTTAAATGGTCATGAAATACTACAACACATTTTTTGAGCTGTTAACAGGTATACACTCACCTAAAGGATTATTAGGAACACCTGTTCAATTTCTCATTAATGCAATTATCTAATCAACCAAACACATGGCAGTTGCTTCAATGCATTTAGGGGTGTGGTCCTGGTCAAGACAATCTCCTGGACTCCAAACTGAATGTCAGAATGGGAAAGAAAGGTGATTTAAGCAATTTTGAGCGTGGCATGGTTGTTGGTTCCAGACGGGCCGGTCTGAGTATTTCACAATCTGCTCAGTTACTGGGATTTTCACGCACAACCATTTCTAGGGTTTACAAAGAATGGTGTGAAAAGGGAAAAACATCCAGTATGCAGCAGTCCTGTGGGCGAAAATGCCTTGTTGATGCTAGAGGTCAGAGGAGAATGGGCCGACTGATTCAAGCTGATAGAAGAGCAGCTTTGACTGAAATAACCACTCGTTACAACCAAGGTATGCAGCAAAACATTTGTGAAGCCACAACACGCACAACCTTGAGGCGGATGGGCTACAACAGCAGAAGACCCCACCGGGTACCACTCATCTCCACTACAAATAGGAAAAAGAGGCTACAATTTGCAAGAGCTCACCAAAATTGGACAGTTGAAGACTGGAAAAATGTTGCCTGGTCTGATGAGTCTCGATTTCTGTTGAGACATTCAGATGGTAGAGTCAGAATTTGGCGTAAACAGAATGAGAACATGGATCCATCATGCCTTGTTACCACTCTGCAGGCTGGTGGTGGTGGTGTAATGGTGTGTGGGATGTTTTCTTGGCACACTTTAGGCCCCTTAGTGCCAATTGGGCATCGTTTAAATGCCACGGCCTACCTGAGCATTGTTTGTGACCATGTCCATCCCTTTATGGCCACCATGTACCCATCCTCTGATGGCTACTTCCAGCAGGATAATGCACCATGTCACAAAGCTCGAATCATTTCAAATTGGTTTCTTGAACATGACAATGAGTTCACTGTACTAAAATGGCCCCCACAGTCACCAGATCTCAACCCAATAGAGCATCTTTGGGATGTGGTGGAACGGGAGCTTCGTGCCCTGGATGTGCATCCCACAAATCTCCATCAACTGCAAGATGCTATCCTATCAATATGGGCCAACATTTCTAAAGAATGCTTTCAGCACCTTGTTGAATCAATGCCACGTAGAATTAAGGCAGTTCTGAAGGCGAAAGGGGGTCAAACACAGTATTAGTATGGTGTTCCTAATAATCCTTTAGGTGAGTGTATATGTCTAAGGCACACAAGGGCATAGAATGACAACATTTGTTATTTTTCATTTCAAGAGTAAAAGGGTTCATTTAGGGATTTTCCTGGCTATTTTTGTCTTCCGGGTTTTAAATAAACATCGAGCCAAGCTGTGTCTCGTTTCGAAGGCTGCGTGCTAGGTAGGGCACTTTGAAGGCCGCAGTATACTGAGCGTCCTCCTTTAAACAAGTCTCATTTAAATGAGACGGCCTTCGTAGGACAAGTAGAAATGGAACGTAACATTGTTGCTATGACTGCACGGCACTCTTTTTAACAAGCACGAGCGCTTTGAGTGAGTAGGGAACAAAGTCCCTTTAGAAGGGAATGTAGAGTATGGGGTACATTTTAGGAAAGTTATAATGATGTAAAGAGAAAAGAAAATAGATTTTACAGGTGTACTTTTAGTCTAATACTTTATTTGAATTATATTAATATTAATATAATTTAATATATTTATATATTTATTCATATTATATACTCTGCACCCAACTACTGAGGTACTTCAACTTGGGAATTAACATTACTTGCATTTGAACATCATATTTACAGGCAAATCAAGACATTCGAAGTTTCCTACTTGCTTTTATGAAACAAGACAGACTTGATGAAGTTTGCGGCCGACAAATGTGACCTCTGGAGGATGCGGCCTTCCAAACGAGACAGCCAATGTCACAGGTCATGACGTATGTGGTTTAGGCTTTCCATTGAATTTCAGCAAATCTACGTCATGGGTGTTCTCGATATTAATGATGAGAAGGCGTGGCCTTTACCCTCTGACAAGCGAGGGTTTCATTCAAGCGCACAGGCTTTCATTCAAAGGCAACACCTTTTAAATAATTGCGCAAAACACATTGATGTTTGGTGTCTCTGACTGGGTCTCATTAGACGTGGTTTACCTGGATTGTCCCAGAAACAAACGCTATCTATCCATCCATTATCCATCCATCCCTAATGTAAGTGTGTTAACCAATCTATGCATTTATGTTGGCAAATTATCATCTTGGAATAACTCTCAAAAGTTATTAAAATATAAATACATGAATATATTTTTGATACAGAGTACATGGCTTGACATGTATTTGTGTATTAAATAACAGATCTAAATTACCAGTGTGAGTATTGTATCGTGAGCTTACAAAACAGTGTCTAATTTATTTGTGCATTCTGTTATGTGCAATTGTGAGAATCTTTGATTCTGTTAAAGGGTTAGTTCACCCAAAAAATATCCCATCATTTTCTCACCCTCAAGCCATCCTAGGTGTATATTACTTTCTTCTTTCAGCCAAACACAATCAGAGTTATGTTAAAATCCTGGCTCTTCCAAGCTTTATAATGGGAGTATATGGTACCTTATGGTATATGGTAGCCCAAAAAGCGAATCCATCCAAGTAATCCATACGGCTCTAGGGGGTTAATAAAGGCCATCTGAAGTGAAGCGCTACATTTTTGTAAGAAAAATATCCATATTTATAACTTTATAAACTATAATCATTGGCTTCCGATAACAGCCGGACGAGAGAGGCATATGACGTAGGCCTAGTGTAAGCTCTGGTGAGAAATGACGAACACGGAAGCACAGAGGATAGAGCAAAACAAAACACTGGTCATGAATTAGAAGACAACAGCAAGGATTTTTAAAGAAAAATGGCAGAGGATTTTAATATAAGAGAAGAGGAGATTGAGTTTTTTGCCCAGCCATATTTGTTTGAACCAGAGTACACCAACCAGGAACTCTGGGAGATGGAGGAGTCTGCAGCAGCGGCACAAACAAAAGAATCTGGTAGATGGAGAGTACGGGAGACGTGGTGGTGCTCATGCAGGAAATGCGAGGTAATGCCAACAGAGGCTGAGAGTGTTTGCTGCCATGAATGGACGATCAGAATGACTGGATAGATGCACGAACACACATTTTTAAGACTGAAAGTCTTAAAAGTTTCTACAGTATAGCTAAAAGACAAATCTACATTATAGCTAAAACAACTCACTTCTTTTCACCGTTTTCCTTGGCTGTAAACAACTCACGCTTCCAAGTACATAATTTCACACTGGAGCTTATGCCTATGTCATACGTCGGAACTCGACTCTCTTGTTAATGCGTGGATGGCCGTTACCGGAAGTTTATAGGTTATAATGATTTTTCCACATTGCTTCAATTCAGAAGGCCTTTATTAACCCCTGGAGCCGCATGGATTTCTTTTTTGATGGATGGATGCTCTTTTTTGGGCTTCAAAATCTAAGGTACCATATACTCCCATTATAAAGCTTGGAAGAGCCAGGATATTTTTTTTTATATAACTCCGATTGTGTTTGGCTGAAAGAAGAAAGCCATATAGACCTAGGATGGCTTGAGGGTGAGTACATTTTTGGGGTGAACTAACCATTTAATTGTATTATTAAAATAAAGCTGGTAAAATAAAGATTGACTGGATCATTGGGTTCACTCCCCCTTCTCTCCTCACTCTGCTGCTGGTCACGGATGAAGGATTGCCTCTGCGACATTTGTGAAGGCGCGAGGGTACAGGGACGAGACGAAGGGGAGGAGTACTGGTACGTCAGGCCATCGAACACGAACCATTGGAAGGGTCTGTGCCGAGGAAAAGTGAGACGTGAAAGTAGGCATCCTTCAGGTCTACCACTGTGAACCAATCTAGATGTTAGACACACGTTAGAATAAGTTTCCGCGTGAGCACCTTTAAACAGAGTCTGTGTGAGACCCGGTTCAGAACTCGCAAGTCCAAGATTGGCTGCCACGCATCACCTGTCTTGAAGTGAGGGCCGTAGATCCTGGCTTCATCTCGGCTGAAGGGATGGCACTATCGCATCCCTGTGGTGCGAGTCCTCCGAGCGGGGGTCACTAAGGGAACGATCATGTATGACGTACCCGGAGGGGCTTCGCAGCGGGGGGAGCAGGTAATATTATGTTGGGGAGCAAACTATTAAAAAAGCAGCGCCCTGACCTGAAGAACCAATTGTCTAGCTGAATCGGCTGATAATGCGCCATAGGATCCAACAGCAATGTTCTTAGAGGCGAGCGGAACAGTAGTGGAACACCAGCTTGCTGAACACACAACTGAAAAAATCTGACTAGACAGATGCACAGTTCCCTCCTTTTATACCCGTATGTCTGGGGGAGGGATATGCAAATTCTCTCTGCCAATTTGTCATTGGCCTTTTCTCAAGTTCAGAGGTAACCGAGGCCTTCAAGAAGGACCCCTAGTGTTGCTAATAATCAAATCAATCAAGTAAACCCCCCCTTATGCGAATGCAAAGTGTCCACTTGTTGCACACTCATATGCAGTAATTTGGGTTTTGTTCGCCTACTGTATCGTGAATGCTGACAATCTAGACATCCTTCTCATTTGACATACTGCTTTTTGCATACTATGCATCAGGGCCCATTTCTGAAAGTATAGAGTATTGCAGTAATCTTAATAACAGGAATGAGCACACTGTTTCTGTCAGGTGTGAGAGGACCAATGGCACTCAACCCCTGTGGAGGTAAAAGTGTGCTAGTATCACAATGCAACCAGAGACTTCCAATAGCAGATAACCCTCTCTCTACTACCCTGTCCTTACAACCCAGAGTCCCACCTGCGTTTCTGACTTGTGGAAGGATGAGTTCAGAGTTAAAAGGGCTTTCATTAGCTTTCATCATTAATTTGAAACCCTTTGGACGTTACAGTAAATATGACTGCTTTGAACCTGCCAGAAAACAAGAGCTCTATTAAGACCTTTCTGAATATGGGTGCCTTCTCGTATCGTCGTCACTCTTGGGTCTGGTAAGCTCAAATCTGGGTGTAAAGTTATAACCACTGTAGCCACCTGAGCTTGTGTAGCTGCTTGGAACTGTAAATTAAGCAGTTTTATGTTCTTGAATCTCAGCTGAACTGTTTTAGGGAGCTCTAAATATATGTTTGACATTGTTTCTCAAATTTTGTGAAATATGATTGCTATTTCACAAATGTGTGTTTTCTCTATCAGTATGTTTGTTTCAAGCACCTTGTTCAAAACCCTCTTCAATTAGAATATTATTTGTGAATTCTATACTCCAAATTAAAACATTATGGCAACCACATACATTCAGGCACGGTTCAACTATATAATGAAAGTACATTTAAAACTGAAAGTTTGAACTATGTTCTCAGCACAAGGGCATGTTTCATAAATGCCAGGTTGGGGCAGATTGTCACATTGCTGTTGAGGCAGGTTATCATGTGTTTTACATCTATACAATATATCAACTGTAATATATATATATATATATATATTGGCTAAAACCATTGTTTGATATTTTGTGTTACCTTTTCCATTTAGAACGATGTTGTTTCATGAATTGTTGTGTGATTCATAATTGTTTTAGTTTTGAATTTTGTTGAAAAGCCCAACTTGGTCTCCTAGAATCATATTACTATAACTTTTGCCTTAAGTGGCTCGTTGTACGAATAGTGGCAGATCCGTGGTGAAACATCAGTGTTGCTACAAAAACAATTACTTTTGTTCCATTTCACACAAATCACGGGTAAAACAGAACATTATAAGTTGATAAACACTTACTTTTCACCCTGTACTCACACTATGCTATCTTACAACATCTAAACACATTTACTACGGTGCATAGAACTGAACTGGTTGTGTTTCACAATCATTTTATGAGTTCACATGCTCATATTATCCTTGAAAGTGATTAAGGTAAATATGTTTATTTTAATTCACATTATAAATAATTCCAAAGCAGCTTTACAAAGAATAATGCCTTACAATCCCAAGTGAGCAAGCCTAAGTTGACAGTGGCAAAGAAAGACAACTTAAGTTGTTTATGGAATAATTGTAACTGGAGTGAGGTAGGTGGCACCTTATATTTGCTTACATAGAGATTGACAGGATTAGATGAACATGCTCCTCTCAAACTTTTGCTTCAGTTCTCCATTAGTGGAGGCTGAACAAGGGCACCCAGAAGCCAGCTGTCATGACTGTACTGCAGATCAGCTTACAGCATGCTTTGTGACAGGGTCATGGAATACTCTGCTCTGTGCATATCATGTCCTACAACAACTCACGATCCCTTTGATAGTGTAATACAAGCATCTGTTATGGAAAAAGCTCTATGTTATTATTGTTATGTAAAGTAGTGATATCTTGTGGATTGAACTAACATTCAAAAGGCATTCTTTCAAGAGGCAATTTTTTTTTCGACATGCACCATAGTAGTACCATGTTTATTTATGTATTTTTAAGTTCCCCGGAGTACTATGATACGTGAATGTGGTATTCATTCAGTATACATCATCTAATGCTATCACTGTACCATAGTGCCCCCACAGCAGTTTGCAGCTTATTAGGAACATGAATGTAAAAGTATTGTTACAAACAGCATTTACAATTTAAATTACTTTTATTATACAGTTCAGCCCGCTGAAACTGTCAGAGTAGAAGGTAAAGCCTTTGAGGGGAAAGCAGCATAGAAAAGCGGTGGAGGAACCACTGTATTGAATATATATATATATATAATTTTTTTTTGGGGCAAATATTGATATATGCAAGTAATTTAATTAATTAAAGGTGCTCTAAGCAATTTTATCCATTTAGAACATCCATGAGACTAAGCCTTTGACATAGACTCTATTTCACCCTATTTCCAAAACCCCGCCCTCCAAAGATAAGGTTGAACCTTTGAGATGTCACCGAGCAGAGTAGCAACAGTGCGCCTGCTCAGGGGTTTCAACCTCAAAAGTAGCAAAATATCACCCTCATCTGATGACTGTTATTGATCTGAATATGGTATAAATCCTCTACTTGAACTGCTTCAACTACAGTCTGAGAACGCTTAAAATGATTGACAGGCAGAAAGCATATCAAAGTCTTCTGATTGGCAGATTAAAGACTGCGGCTGGTGTTCACAGTTTTGTTTGTTGTTTACATAGTCTAGTGCTGTGACAGAGATTGGTGAGGTATCTCAGGGAACTTATTTCAGTGAAATCTTTCTGGGAAAAGGAACATTTTCTCCATACCATTTAATAAAAAAATACAGCTCCTTTAATTGGCATGTTGAGTCATTCATCTTATTAATCAATTGAATTAAAATGGTAAATTTTTGCACATGGGTCAAGCGCTAGAAAGTGTATTCGAGCTTGAAATCATGATTGTGACTAGTAACTGCAAAAGTAAGATGTACAGTGAAAAAGGAGTTATATTTTGGTCTGTTCTCACCCAAAATCATCTGGATTCAGAAGACATGGATTAAACCACTGGAGTTGTATTGATAACTTTTATGTTTACTTTATCTGCTTTTTGGACTTTTAGAGTTTTTCTCAATCGCTTTGGCTAATTTTTTTAAACAGTTTTAACATTCTCTAAACTGTAAATGCAATTGTCATAACTGTCTTATGGGACATCACAACTCTATTGCATGTCTGCAAAATTCAGTAACTCACCCAATATGTTTATTTCATGCTTCAAAATCTAGTTATTGTGTCAGTAAATTGGCCAATGGCACCAAAATAAAAAAATAAAAAAAACAAAAAAAAACAATTACATCTAAACATGTCAAAATGTTTAGATATGTTTTCACCATGGCAGTCAACCCTGGAAATGTTTTTATATACAAATGTAATTTTAGTTCAACTTTTATGTTGACACTGACTGCTTCCTGTACTATACAAGAATGTCAGTTTTGTCTAGCTGAATGTTAGACAATCGGTTAGATACCAATTTCAACAGTAAGTAAAAGTTTACTGGGAAAAGTCAATACTGTACAATACTGTAGTACACAGAAAAAGGATATGCACATTTGTATGTGTACAGTAAATTTATTTTTGTAGCAATGTGTTACATGTAAACAGAAAATTCACATTTGCATGTCCATTTTTCACATTTCTTATATGTAAAGTCATATGTAGTGAACAGAAGATGTCATCCATGCAAAAAAAAAAATGAAAAAAACATTCCATGTCATAGATATTTATGGAATATACATGTACAGGTGAAACTCGAAAAATTAGAATATCGTGCAAAAGTTCATTAATTTCAGTAATTCAACTTAAAAGGTGAAACTAATATATTATATAGACTCATTACAAGCAAAGTAAGATATTTCAAGCCTTTATTTGATATAATTTTTATGATTATGGCTTACAGCTTATGAAAACCCCAAATTCAGAATCTCAGAAAATTAGAATATTACATGAAATCAATAAAAAAAAAGGATTTTAAATACAGAAATGTCGGCCCTCTGAAAAGTATAATCATGCATATGTACTCAGTACTTGGTTTGGGCCCCTTTTGCATTAATTACTGCCTCAATGCGGCGTGGCATGGATGCTATCAGCCTGTGGCACTGCTGAGGTGTTATGGAAGACCAAGATGCTTCAATAGCGGCCTTCAGCTCTTCTGCATTGTTTGGTCTCATGTCTCTCATCTTTCTCTTGGCAATGCCCCATAGATTCTCTATGGGGTTCAGGTCAGGCGAGTTTGCTGGCCAATCAAGCACAGTAATACCATGGTCATTGAACCAGGTTTTGGTACTTTTGGCAGTGTGGGCAGGTGCCAAGTCCTGCTGGAAAATGAAGTCAGCATCTCCATAAAGCTTGTCTGCTGAAGGAAGCATGAAGTGCTCTAAAATGTCCCGGTAGACGGCTGCGTTGACTCTGGACTTAATAAAGCACAGTGGACCAACACCAGCCGATGACATGGCTCCCCAAACCAACACAGACTGTGGAAACTTCACACTGGACTTCAAGCATCTTGGATTGTGTGCCTCTCCATTCTTCCTCCAGATTCTGGGACCTTGGTTTCCAAATGAGATGCAAAATTTGCTCTCAAATTTGGAATTTGAGAGCACTTGAGACGCTTCTGACGTTGTTTGTTGTTCAGGAGCGGCTTGACAAGAGGAATACGACATTTGAAGCCCATGTCCAGGACCCGTCTGTGTGTGGTGGCTCTTGATGCTGTAACTCCAGCCTCAGTCCACTCCTTGTGAAACTCCCCCACACATTTGAATGGCCTTTTCCTGACAATCCTCTCCAGGCTACGGTCATCCCTGCCGCTGGTGCACCTTTTTCTTCCACACTTTTCCCTTCCACTTAACTTTCTATTAATGTGCTTTGATACAGCACTTTGAGAACATCCAACTTCTTTTGCAATTACCTTTTGAGGCTTTCCCTCCTTGTGGAAGGTGTCAATGATGGTTTTCTGCACAACTGTCAGGTCAGCAGTCTTCCCCATGATTGTGAATTCAACTGAACCAGACTGAGAGACCATTTAAAGGCTCAGGAACCCTTTGCAGGTGTTTTGGATTAATTAGCTGTTTAGAGTGTGACACTTTGAGCCTACAATACTGAACCTTTTCACAATATTCTAATTTTCTGAGATTCTGAATTTGGGGTTTTCATAAGCTGTAAGCCATAATCATAAAAAATATATCAAATAAAGGCTTGAAATATCTTACTTTGCTTGTAATGAGTCTATATAATATATTAGTTTCACCTTTTAAGTTGAATTTCTGAAATTAATGAACTTTTGCACGATATTCTAATTTTTCGAGTTTCACCTGTATGTCTGACAAATTTTGATAATTGAATGTATCATTTTGCATGTGATGGCTCACATGATGAAAGAATGTTTAGAAGTTTTGGGGCAGTGGTGGCTCAGCGGTTAAGGCTCTGGATTACTGACCAGAAGGTTGGGGGTTCAAGCCCCAGCACCGCCAAGACACCACTGTGTGGCCCTTGAGCAAGGCCCTTGATCCTCTCTGCTCCAGGGGTGCCGAATCATGGCTGACCCTGCACTCTGACCCCAGCATAGCTGGGATATGTGAAAAATAAATAATTTCACTGTATATATGCAGAAATGTATGTATAATGTGTGACAATTGGGCAATTAAAAGTTGTGAAGAGTATGACAATTTCACTTAGAAACAACTCATCAGTTTTGATCAGTAAGCAATGTGCATTTAGTTATGCAAATAAGAAACTAATTGTTCAGAAATAAACTTAATGTTTTGAAAAAAATTATTCTCATTCAAGAATTGAGCCAAAGCGATTGAGAAAACTGTAAAGGCCTGATCACCATTCACTTGCATTGTATGGACCTACAAAGTTTAGATATTCTTCTAAAAATCTCTGTTTGTGTTCAACAGAAGAAAGTCATACACAACTGGGTTGGCATTAGGGTGAGTGAATGATGAGAGAATTTTAATTTTTGGGTAAACGATCCCTTTAAGTAAAATATTAAATTGACTGCATACCAAATGGAACTGATCCAAGTGCTTTAATACAGTCAATTTAATAAATTATGGAATATATCAATGAGTCCTCACTTAATAGGGCCAGCTTAGTCATGAAAATGAGAAGCAGCTGTGTCATTTTCACAGATCAGCATGCTGTTATGTAAGTAGCTGAATTTTAAGTTCTATTCTGTTTTTGTTTTGTTTTTTCAAGTGAGATAAGCTTGTGTAGAGTGAACAGTGAAAGCTTCTAGATTGGGTACACTGGCTTCACACTGAGAGTCAGGCCATTTTGCCTTCTTCCATTCATCTCTTCATTATGCCTACCTGTGCCTATCTGATCAGAGTTTGCCAGAATAAAGACAACACCATACTCTGTCATTTTATCTCCCACTTTCCCCTCTCACACTCATTCCCACCAGTTCTCTTCTTTTTCTCACCTATGCCCCATTATTTTAGCCTTTCGACTTTCTTCTTTTCGTCATATGTTCTTTTCTTCACTCGCTTAACCTGTTGCTAAAGCTGGAAGCATATTCTTGATGAATATGCAATAAATTGTGCAGCGAAAAAAACAATTTTTCATACCTGTCAAAGAACATGACACACATGAACTTCCTGTGGAATGCGTTTAATTTAATCAGACAGAGCAGGTAAACAGTGGTCTGTTCACTTCCATGAAAAAGAGAGAGAGTGTGTGTCATATGCATACAGTAAGTGAAATTGAATAAGTGAAGTATACCCTTGAGTGACAGATGTGTAATGTTGTGGAATGATCTAGAGCACATATTGTGCTAATTTACAGGTTCACGATTTTTTTTTTGGGGGGGGGGGGGGTCTACTTTCAATCAATCAATCAATCAATCAATCAATCAATCAATTTTATTTCTATAGCACATTTAAAACAACACATGTTGACCAAAGTGCTTCACATTATCGCATAAACAAATCATATAAATACAGAATGTAGAAAGTACAATGACACATAACAAAATAAGCAACCCACATTAAGCACAGTTAAAAGCAAGTGAAAATAGTAGAGTCTTCAAATAAGATTTAAAAACACCAACTTATGTACAAGACCTGATATGTAGTGCAAGGCTATTCCAAAGACTTAAGACGGGACTTGGGGATCGTTAAAAAGACCTTAGTAGTCTAGAAGGCATGTGATGCTGAAGGAGATCCGTAATATAGGAAGGAGCCAGGGCTGGACTGGTAATCTGGCATACCGGGCATTTTCCCGGTGGGCCAACGCAATTTTGGGACGATCAGGGGCATAATGGCCATCAGGAGAACCGAGCGGGCCGGTGGTTCAGCTGTGAAACGTGCCGAATGGGCCGTGATAAGCAACAATGAGGTGGCGCCTTATGCTGAACAGACCACAAAATGGTGTCGCGATATGCAGAATATATGCAACGCTCAACTTTTGGGCCAGTTGCCATGTAAAATCCAATTTCAGCCAATTTCTCTTCCCAGTCCAGCCGTGGAGGAGCCATGCCATGTAATCCCTTAAAAGTAAATAATTAAATCTTAAATTGAATCCTAAATTTGACTGGAAGCCAATGAAGAAATGTTAACACTGGAGATATGTTGTTGTGTTTTTTTTGTCCCGATCAACAATCTGGCAGCAGCATTCTGGACTAACTGCAGATGTGACAGTGAAGTATGAGAAATGCCACAGTGGATTGAATTGCAGTAATCTAATCTTGAAGAAATAAAAGCATGTATTACAACTTCCATGTCCTTAAAAGATAAACAGGGTTTCAATTTTGCAATGTTCCTTAAATTGACACCTCTGACAACAGAATTGATGTGTCTATTAAGCTTTAGATCATGGTCAAAAATGACTCCAAGTTTCTTAACTTTGTCGTGTAATTTAAAAGCAAAGGAACCTAAATCATTAATCATGTGTTTGGTAAAGCTTGGTGAACCAAACTCCATCACTTCAGTTTTTGATTCATTTAGGTAAAGAAAATTTGTTGCCACCCACTTTTTGATATAATTTATACAGCAGATAAGAGAATCTAAAGCAGAATTATCCCCAGGCTTTAAAGGAAGATAAAGCTCGGTATCATCAGCATAACACTGATAGGAAATATTATACTTTTGACAAATTTGGGCCAAAGGCAGCATGTATAGAGAAAATAAGACTGGGCCCAAGATAGAGCCTTGGGGAACCCCACAGGTAATGGGAGCCGGGGAGGATGAGAAGTCTTCTAGTTCAACTGAAAATATCCTGTCTTTAAGATAAGAGGAGAACCATACTAGAATAGGTTTAAATGATTTAATGTTCAAAAAAACTAAATTTTCTCATATTGCGCATTGCTGCTAAACCTATTTTCATCCTCTGGCTCAAACGCTCTGATTTACCTCCTGTTTCTTTAAAGTCCCATTATGAAAAAGCCTTCTGAAAAGCCCATTATGCTCTGATTGGTCAGCTGGCCTAGTCTGTTGTGATTGGTCAACCACGTAGAGCTTGTTTTGGAAATGTAATGCCCTTTACCATAACCGAGTTTCAGCTCCTGTGTCTTCCTGTGCAGGTGTGAATTCTACTGATTTTGCCGTACCAGTCCGATAAGTAAAGATTGTAAGAACAAGCTGATCGACCCAAACGTCTAGGTTACGGATGTAACCTACGTTCCCTGATGGAGGGAATGAGACGTTGTGTCGAAGAAGCAAAACTAGGGGTCTCTCTTGAGTGCCGAATATGCCTCTGATCTATAAAAAAAGGCCAGTGAGAAGTTGGCGGACAGTATTTGCATACCCCGCCCCCGGACATACGGGTATAAAAGCGGGGAAATACGCTGAGTTCATTCAGGATTTTTCTGAGGAGCCGGAAATGGTCAGGCCACTACAGTGGCTCGGCTCATCATTCCATCAGGGAACGGAGGTTACATCCGTAACCTAGACGTTCCCCGTCTGTCGCTCACTTCGATGTTGTGTCGAAGAAGTGACACTAGGGGTCCAGTTTAAATCACGCCATGAGTTGAGCCGTGTACGTGTTCTGCTGACACAGGAGGGGGCAGGTATTCTAGCTCAGTCCAGCTGATTCTAGCAGCTCGAAGTGAGGTCTCTGAAGGCCAGCGAGGACCACTGAGAGGTCCCATGAGGTGAACAGGCTTGGCCGGGAGGGGTTCAACCTCCGGGCGCGTCTTAGGAACCTAATGATTAAATCGTGCTTACCCAAAGACTTACCGTCTACTGCGTCATGGTGGGCCGCGGTGGCAGCGACATACACCTTTAGGTTGTAAGGGGACAGCCTCCCCTCCAGCCTCTCCTGCAGAAATAAGAGCACTGACCTAACTGCGCACCTCTGTGGGTCTTCAGCCTGGGAAGAACACCAATTTGCAAACAGGCGCCACTTCAGGGCGTAAAGATGCCTGGTAGAAGGGCACTGGCTTGGCTGATTGTGTCTACAACGGCAGGTGGTAGACCAGCAAGATCTTCCGCGTCCCATCGAGGGACCAGACATGGAGGTTCCAACAGTCTGGGTGCGGATGCCAGAGTGTGCCCCATCCCTGTGAAAGAAGGTCTTTCCTCAGGGGAATTTGCCAGGGAGGGGCTGTCGCAAGGAGTACGAGGTCCGAGAACCAAGCCCGAGTGGGCCAATAGGTAGCCACTAGGGTGTCCTCCCTGACCTTGCACAGAACCTGTGCAAGAAGGCTCACTGGGGGAAATGCGTATTTGCGCAGCCCCGCAGGCCAGCTGTGTGCCAGTGCGTCTGCCCCTAGGGGAGCCTCTGTTCGGGCATACCAGAGCAGGCAGTGGGAGGTCTCTCGGGAGGCAAACTGCTGGCTCCAAAGGAGGAGACGACGGGCGAGTCATGACATGTGGAAGGAGTGTACGCTGCCTTGGCGATTTATGTATGCTACCATGATGGTGCTGTCTGACCTGACTAGGACATGTTTGTCCCGAACTAAAGGGAGGATCTTCCGCAGGGCAAAGAAAACAGTCAGCAACTCTAGGCAATTGATGTGCCAGCACAGCGGAGCCCCTTTCCAACGGCCCGCGGCTCTCCACCGGGGTACGGAATGGTCTTACCAGCTCCGGAGCTAACAACTCGGGATCTGAGTCGAGCGTCTCAGGAGTGCCTGGGAGCCTTCTGGGTCCTTGAGGGGATCCTTGAGACTGGGGGCGTCTGCTTCCTGCGGGGTGCTCGAGAGCTGGGCCCAGGTTGAGGCGAAGCAGAGTGTTTCTTAGCTACAGGAGGATGCCCCCGGTGAGCATACGGGGCATGGCCCATGGCAGCAGGTTTGCGGCGGGGCAGGATGTGTAAAATGGCCTCCGTCTGCTTCACCGCTGAGGACCTGCAGCACATCAAGAACAGGACTACCCATGTGCAAGTTTTGAGGCGCCTTGGCCTGGCAATGGTTGCAGGAGGGGCCATGGCGTGCAGGGTGGAAGCGGTCTGGGACCGCTCCACCATCCACCAGCAGCTGTGAGCGGCACACATGCCGGCGGGACCAATCAACTAGCCGTGAGGGGGGGACGGGGTTTACCAGTCCAGCCTCACACTGGCTGTAGCCCGGGAAAGCATAGCGGACCTCTGCGCGTCAGGCTCAGACTGGGCGAGCAGACCCGAAGGTGGCGGCCCAGGCGAGTCATCAGCATCAGACGCCGCTGTAACGTTCTCCGATGCAGCAGTGATGTCATCCAATTCCGGGAGCTCAAGGGACCGGCCGGCCGTGAAGCGGGCCGCACTTATCCCGAGCTCGGGGGAAGCAGGTTATGACCATCAGAGGTGGGGAGAAATCAACCGCATCCAGAAACTACACAGGGGCGGAATGGCATCTTTATAAAGGCGCGTCCTGAAAAGGTACACTGTAGCTACAACACAAAACTCAGCATTTGAATTCTCTATAGCAGATACATCCACAAAGAATCAAGCATACTTCCAGGTTGTGATCCTGAAGTGCCAGATTGTCCCAACAAAGTAGGAACTGCACCATCTTTCAGGAGTAACCATCTTGAAAATCTGGCATTGTTTGTGGTTGTATTGCTAAATAATTAAATACAATTTTAACCACTGATTCGTAAATTTTTCTGCCTTTGGAAGTCCAAACGAAGAGGTTTTGCTTTTGCAGTGAAGAAAACAGCATCTTCTCGACATGGCAACACTAATCCAACTCATCCTGGCCTCAGCTATAACTACGTTTGTTTGAGGGCAGGCCAAACTAGCCCTTAGATGGGCATTATGCAAATGTATTACATAGTGACATAGAGACTTTACAGAAGAAATGGCTGGACGACAATCCAGCCATTTCTTGTTGTTATTGAGCAGTGCTGTTATGGGAAAGAATAACTCCCTTTTGCGTGGACTTTGTGCTTTACAACTTTTCAGACCTTTTAAATGCACAAACAGCTATATTGCACACTAAAGGAAAGATCAAAAAGCATAATAGGGCCTCTTTAAACATATTTAAACTATGAGAAATATTTAGTATGAGTAATGTATGTGCTGGTGTTTATAAGGACAGTTGTTTTCTCAAATGCCCCTCTGTCTATGAGTGACTGTTTATACTGGTGTTCAGGGTGAACAGTTTAAGAGACCTAAGAGAAATATTTATTTAATGAATGGGTCTCTATAATGTTCTCAAGTTGCCAACACTTATTATTCCAGTGATAAATGCTCACACAGTTAAAGATGTGAGACTTCTAACACACATTCTGTTCATATAACTTGCGGCTCATTTGTGGTTTTTGAATAGAAATTATTGAGAATGATCTTATTAGTTTTAGAAAATCACTGTAATACCTTTCAAATTAAATTAGAGTTTTAAAAGCTATTTCCCACCCACATAAATGGTTTTATATTAAACAGAATGCCTCAAAATCTCACACTCTCACTGATTTGAGTTAGACTTTTAATTTAGGCTTTTAATTTAGGTCATACATGACTATTTTAAGCATCAGAAATTAATAATTTAATACATCATGTAGCATCAAACAATCTGTTTATCAGAATATATGTAACATACTTTAGCATGATGTGCTGTGGGTTTTAAATGCAAGTAAATTTAGTTAAAAATTTGTTATGGGGGGGGGGGGGGGGACTTTTTGCTGTGACCCTAAATCATGTCTTCTGAGCTTTCTCATGAGGATGAAAATTATAATCAAGGATAATTTGTTATCAATACACTTGAGTGACTCAAACAATTTTAGACCCACTTCACTTAGACCTTGTTTATCACTGCTGTGTCATCAGTACACTATACCACATCTCTTTTTTTTGTTTGTTAAAGTAACATACTGTATAATTTCATGCTCAGGTGATGTCTTCCACAAGATATTAAACTTCTGCCACATGGATTAAATGCAGTCATATTTATTCTGAACAACCAATTGTCTGTTAAATTAATGATCAGTTAACAGATTAATTGTTACAGTAATGGCAATTCTTAAAACAGCAAATAAAGTATGATAGATAGATGGATGGATGGATGGATGGATGGATGGATGGATGGATGGATGCATGCATGCAGGTGAGCCGGAGTACAGATTATGTAATTCATGCCATGTTCAGCACCCGATTACATCATTTGACGTCATTCACCACCAGGGCTGTGCGCTTGAGCTGCTGCTAGAGGACTAAATCATTTAGAGTAGTCTGCACTCTTCCATAGAAGCCATAAACTGTTTAATACCAAGCAACAATTTTAGTCTCACTCCTTCTTAAATTAACCAAGTTATACTAGTCCAAATAATCCTAAGGAAAGAGTCAACAAGGCTGGGTTTTACCAAAGCAATGCAAATTGTTTTCTTTATTTGTACTCTGCTGTCATCTAGTGGGTAGTATGGTGTAATGTTATCTAGATAGTAGCCTACTAATTTACTAAAGTTTGGTTGGTGCACTTCACACTCCAGTTTTCTGCACATGGCAAACCCATCAGCCTTTAACAACCATGTCCCTTTGTCCCTTTAAATAGTGTAATTAAATCATTTGAATAATAAAAAAAAAAACATACATTCAATTAAACAATTGACAGTGAATGATTTGTTTGACATGCATCCTTATTTAATTACAGTTATAATCATGCTTCTGAGGCTAAGAATATTTTCTGTGAACTCATGTATTTCGATGAATGAATGCATTTCAGTAAGAACCTAATAGATTTTTCTTTGTTTTGATTGTCCACATTTTGTTTGATGTTTAGACTATTGTTTACTTCTGACAATAATGTTGCAGTGTTGCAACATTATTTTGCACTGAGTCATGATCAACATTCTCATCAGGTCTTACGCTGCTCTCCCACTGTCTGCTCTGTTGTCAACTCAGCCTTCACATTTATGAATTGTTTTGTCTTGTGTCTAAGTTTAATCCCTTTAAATTAATTTGTCATCCTTTCTGTCTCTTAACAGCAGATTAATTTGCAGTCAACAGCGAGTTCACGGATGAGTAATCGTCTAAGCAGTGTACTATGAGCAAAGGTTTCCATAATTAATAAAGACCATGAGTGTTTTAAAGAGAACTCATTAATTAAACTTTTACGTCATCAAACAGTAAACAACAGTGATTTGTAAGACTTGAAAGGAAGAATGAATGGAATGTTTTGCAATCCTGTAGTTGTATTTGGTATGCTACATTTAGAAGGAAACTGTTATAGTGCCCTCATTCTCACACCATTAAATGTAAGAGAATTTAGGGTCTAGAAATATGTGAGCTATGAACTAAATTAAACTGTCCTGAATTGTACATTACTATGTAAGGCAATTTATAATGTAATCAGTCGCGTTCGACAACCATTATAAATTAGATAAATGACAAATAACTAGATTATTTGTCTAAATATAATTCCCACCATCAAAGTCTCGTTGTATCTGCTCACAATTTCTACTGTAAGAAATTAGCTTTAATAAGTGAATTATGATTAATTCACTTATTGGAGGGATATTATTCTCATGGCTTATTGAAAATAATATCACACATATTTAGGTACAGCTTTGAAGCGAAATCTTTAAGAAACAGGGATGAGATTATTTATCAAAATATACCAGTCAAATCATCTTTGAATACAGACAAACTTTATTGCTATTATTATTACTAAACATAAATCTAATCTAACACATATATACATGAGACAGGTTGGTAAGAAGAGTGACAGAATGTGAAATAAATGATCAATACAGTGAAAATGAACTTTATGGAGTCTGTTTACAATGCCTTAAGAACCATTTAACCTTATTTGAGTCTACATCGATTTGCTATCGGATTACCTAATGTATTTAACTAATACACTGGTACTTAATATTGGAGATGTACTTGCATGTCATGTTGTTTCCTTGCGTTCTTTGTGTTCCTTGGTTCTTGGCTCTTGGTCAAAATTTTTTCTGTTGATGTTTTGGACCTCTGTAAGATCGGATAGTTATTGTCTGTATGAATGATGAGGTTGACTTTGAGGCGAGGCCTTCTCTGAACCGTAGAGAGTGAGGGGCTTCCTTGGGACTTCGAGTCCTGAGCTTCCTTGGACCTCACATGGCATGGATCTGGTTCCGACAAGATCCAGAGAAGACCACAAGGGAAGAGTCAGAGCGAAGTCTGAGCAGTCAGAAGAGCAGAAGTGACAAGAGAGAGAAGAGAAGCAAGGAAGATAGAGCAGAGCATGTTCTTCCTGTTTGGAAACATTTGAACTGAAAATTGCTGCGTACCAAAATATGTCCTGCGCCAATCAGAAGTGACTTTTCAGAGTCACATGGTCGAATGGGCTGTTCTTTCTGATAGTTGATTTTATGGTCCTTTGTTTTAGAGTCTTACAAATCTCCTACTCAAAAATAGTGCATATTTAATCATGAAATTTTATATCTTGAGAATGGTACAAGAGACATGATATTCGTTGCCATCAGCTTCCTCCAAGTAACCAAGCGAGCGTTTGCATACCAAATTGTATACCACAAATATTATATGTGTAGGTAACAAAATATGAAATTCCTTGGTTACAAAGGACTGGTCAAACAAAATAAAACATTACACACATTTTAAAGAGGTACATTAGGCTATAATCATTAATTTGTCAGTTATACCAGTTACCACAGTTCAAAGCAATTTTCAGAATTACCTAGCAAGACTAGGTATTGTATAAATCGTGGATTTAAATGCATTCTGTACATTTTAGAAGGTTAAATCGGTAAAGTACTGCGACTGTGTTCCTGGATTAAGTTGAAATGTGTTAGTATTAGAGTCGTGCAAATCTGATTATCTTTTAGAAACTTTTCAAGGAAAAGTCTGCTTTAACTCTGTGTGGAAGTTCAGAAGGTCATGCTGAGGGGCCTTGCTGACCAATGACCCGTTTTGCTTTGAATTATGGTGTTTAGAGTGGCTTGACCATTTTATTTATTTTATTAATGACAGGCCTTCAGTAGGAATATGATGCTTGTCTGTTAATTTATGATGTTGAGGTATTCCAGGATTAAAAAGGTTGAAATGGTTAAAATATAGTTACTGTGGTGAAACCATGGTTCATTTTTGTAAGGGTAAACAGAAGTCTAATAATTTTCTGTTTAGGCTCACAAATGTAAGCTATATATATATATATATATATATATATATTTATGAATTATGCCCAAAAAATATTATTTAAAATTACACATAAAAGAAGTATCGGTATTAGTATCGGTATCGACAATATTGGACTTGAAATTATTGGTATCGAATCGAAAAGAAAATGAGTGGTATTGCCCATCCCTACTCTGTGTGTCTTGATAACAACTCAAGTTATGCTGCAAGTTCATCGAAAACATCAAACACTCAGTTTGCTGATATAATTTTGCTGAAATATTTTACTGTTTTTGATTTTGTGTAATGCATCACTATTGCCACATATAGTGCAATTTGCAAGGTAGGATCAGATATTCTGTCTGACCTCAGGATTTGTCTTCCAAGTAGTGCAGTGCAAGATCTTGTGTTTTACTTAAATATAAATTTACTGGCTAGAAGAACATAATATAATAATGATGAAGGTCCAAGGTGCCAGATCAAGAGAAAACTAATCACCATGCATTACCAAAACATGCATACTTATTCAAGCACAAAGGCTTATGGGTATTTCACCATTATAACCCACAATGCAGTGCTATACTGTTATTTTTCTGTGTACAGGTTGTTGTTGTTTTTTTTCATAAAAAAATACACTGTTCAATCCTAGCAAAATTGTACTTTTAATATATAAATTGCTTACATTTTTTTAATTATTTGACTCATTAGAATGACAAGTTAAGGCTGATGTGAGATGATAAAGAACAGAGGTGTTTGTCAAAAACATAATCTCTTTCATCAAGATGATACCATGATTTTAAATGTTAATTTTCCCTTAATACCTTGCATAGAACAGTATTTACCATAAAACTAGTTACCTCTCAGTGAGCCTGCTCTTGATCTCCCAGAATGCAACATTTTTAAAAACAAACTAGTGTATTTAAGAATCACAATAGATTGCAATAGGAATTTGGCTGTAAATTTACAGCAATTTTTTTTTGTTGTTGCCTAAATGGTTTGTGTTAATCGGGTTGAACTAGTGGCATAGTGAAATTAAATTTACAATGAATTGAAGTTTGCTTGGATTTTATACGCTGTGAAAAGTGCAAAAATGATTCCACCATTTGAAATGATTTAGAAAAGAATAAAAATATAATATTGATTGTTCATTTCATTGTCCTTTTCAGGTCCCTATGACCATTTATACCCCCGTTGGCCTAAAAATAAAAGTATTTGGATGCTTAAGTCACACGTAAAAATTTGTTTTTAGATAAATGCATTAATTAACAAAATAGAAACCAAGTGGTATTTATTTAAAAGAAATTTAGCATAAACACACCTTTTAATCAAAACATGTAATAAAAGTAAATGTGTTATGTTTAACACTATAAAAAAAATAGGTATATTGCTAAAAATCTAGAACAGTTTCACTGGGGGGCAGGGGAGTGCACGTGTCGTCAGTTCCAGCACATTTAATGTGGTTAGGGTTAGTGTAATGATGATACAAGTAGAGACTTTGCTTTACCCAGCACCCCCCTTGAATCAGCCCTGTTTAAAATTAAGACAAAAAGTATTTGGACACTTCTGGTTTCAAATGATATTGGAACATGCCCATAGTTAATGTGTTGAACTACACCCATGTTTATTCTGCTATATAGGGGCACCCGTATGAATTTTAGGGGAATTTAGGGGAACTGACTTCATACATCCACTATAAATGACCCGTTTGACACCCTTTTGCCTAAAAATGATTGTAAAAATGGTTCCAAAAAGTGAAATTAGTTTTGAGGAAAGCTCTTGCATAATTTGTTTGCAGATACTCTCCTCTCTGTTTAATATACTGTATTATATTTAATGCAATGACATTCATACACCTTTAAGTTTTTGACTTTAGTGTTCAAAAATGTTTAAATACTTTTTTCAGGCCACTGTATAATTTTTGTCTAAAGCAGGCATTTAGGCATGAAACTTCTCATTCATTCAAGCAATCCGACTCCTTGTTCAGAGCTCCGCCCCAGGTTTCATTTGTGTCTGAGTTCTTTTGCAAAAAACACAGTAGAGAGGATAGCACAGCAGGGCTTCAAAAGGAAGTGGCTGTATGGTAAAGTTAAGCTCTGTGGGAAGGCACTTATTGTTGTGGGAGTCAAGCAGGGGAGACATTGGTAGAGCGTTCTCAACAGGGCAGCGGGTGTTTCAGGGCCATGCTCCTCAGGTCACCCTGCCACAGAGGCAGGGTCCACTTTGACTTCAGTGAGGAGGTGTTGAAGAGGCTACACACCTCCACCTCAAGGTTAGAACTGGCAACCTCATCTCGCTTTTGCTTTATCTAGCTCTCTTTATTAAGTCTCAGACTGTGCCCGACAGGCTCGTTTACATGCTTTCACACACTGTCGCTTCCTATCTGTGTCTGTTTATCTAGTTTATCACTGTCTCTGCCCACAGTCCTTTAAATATGAGCCACTACTTGCCCATCTCTGTGCTTGTCTACATCATTAATTTCTGTCAGATTTGTGTTACAGAAACTTCCAATATTAAGACTTAATTTAAGGTCTGACAAGTTTAATATTCTAATCGATATCCTAACTGAAAGTGCTATAGTCACTAAACAGATAATATAAGATTCTATATCAATATCAATATAAGTTAGAATATGTCTTGAATACAGCCCCTGGACACTTGTTGTCTGTTGCATACTGTATATTATTTTTTCTTTAACCAGTCCTTCATCTATAGTACAACCTTCTGTTTTCTTTCATTCTTTCTTTCTTTCTTTCTTTCTTTCTTTCTTTCTCTCTCTCTCTCTCTCTCTCTCTCTCTCTCTCTCTCTCTCTCTCTCTCTCTCTCTCTCTCTCTCTCTCTCTGTCAATTTCTATTTTAAGTACTTTATTAGCATGATTGTGTTTACATACAATGTTGCCAAAGCATTTATACACAAAACAGATAATGACAAGACAAATAATAATAAACCGTAACAAATAACAATGATAATAAAATTAAAATAAGGTGCCAGGTAATGAAAAAAGAAATATAATAACAATATTCACTATACAAAATAAAATAAGCATTTAACAAGACAATATGAACCTAAAAAATATACTGTGACTGAAGTTTCTGAAGTTTGCACTTCAAAAATTAATTTAGCTGCAATTGATGCATGATTGTCCTCTCCCAGTAACACTTGCGTTTTATGTTTCTGCTGAACTGTTTTCTTGACCTCACCAGTGTCACTGTGAGCACAGACTTGTTCTTCCTTCGGAAGCCATGTTTGTCTGTGTCGGCCTTTTTCTATGGCCAGACTGTGATTACTGAGCCTGTATTTGGCGAGGATCCATCTCTGTTTTGGATCTCTTATAGTGTGGAGATATTCTGCTAGATTATACTTTCTGTTTAGGGCTCGATAACATTCTTATTTGCTTTGGTTTTTACTTTTATTTTCCCAATGGTCCAAATAGGAATTTTTGCTTTCTTTTATGATTTGGTTTATTCTGATTTGGTTTTGTTCAGCAGTGCTCTTTCTCTCGCTCTCTCTCTCTCTCTCTCTCTCTCTCTCTCTCTCTCTCTCTCTCTCTCTCTCTCTTCCTGTACTTTTTTTTTTCCAGAGTTCTTTTGGAAAATTAGTCCATTGTGATGAATAGCTGTTGCTCAAGCAGCTGTGAGTGTGTTTACTATTAATTGGAGCTCTGTGTTTAGATAAGACTCCAATTGTTCACAGATGTTTTAGATGACATTTTCCATCAGGCTATTCTGTATATGCATTACGTTACATACACTTTGCATGCAATATCAATTTGTGGATAAACTTCTATTTACACCTAAAACCTGTTCTTGCTTTGCTTTGTCTAGGTAAACATTACCACACTGCTTAATCTCAAGTCCAAATCAAAATAAACTTACAAAATGACTTTTGTTGCCCAAATTAAAAGGTAGATTGGTTGTATTAGCCTGTTAATACCCTGAGATCTATAGTTCCTCTAATACTTCAGTAAGAATAATTTACTGAATGGGGCATTCAAACTTTTGATCAGGTCTGTTATCGTTTGCATGCTTCTGTTTAAGAATACTGTTTTTGCATGCGCGTGTGTGTCAATCTATAATGTACATGTACATACAATACACTGTAATTGTCAAACACATGAATGAGTGAGTGTGTTTACACACAGCACGCTCTGACGTCTGCAGAGGGTGTGTAACTGTTTCCCATGACTCCAAATGCCAACAAAGATAATCTGCACTTTAGGTGGAATTGTGCTAAAAGGCAGCTGATGACATATTGACGTGTATTCTGAAACTAAAACGAGATCCTTGTGTCTTATAGGCAGCATATTTCCTGAGGTTTTATTTTTTTTAATATGCTGTAAAAGTCAAAAAGATTTTTTTTAAAAATCACTTGATCTTACCCTTAATTACTTTTGTTTGATAACTACCATTTTAAAGTTTCTTGAGACATGTCCTAAGGATAGCAAGGAGTTAATATTAAGATGAGGTTCTGAGATAACTGGGAATAACTTTTTTAAGAGTTTAGTTGGTATTGGATCTAACATACATGTTGTGGCTTTTGAAGTTTTGTTAGCTCTTCGTGACCAATGACAGCAAAGGATTGAAGTTGCTCGTGAGCAAAATTATGAGACACTGTTTTCTGAGGTGCATAGTTCCAATTTGATTGCATAGTTCCTATTTATTTCTGATTATTTCAATTTTATCAGTAAAGAAATTAATGAAGTCATTACTATTGTGCTGAGATGGAATATCTGGTTCAGTCGATTCTTTATTCCTAACCAATTTAGCCACATTAATGAATAAACACCTAGGATTTTTGTGGTTATTTTCAATGAGTTTGCTAAAATATGCTGACCTGGCAGC
Organism: Moxostoma hubbsi; assembly: GCA_032164185.1. Lineage (NCBI taxonomy): Eukaryota > Metazoa > Chordata > Actinopteri > Cypriniformes > Catostomidae > Moxostoma > Moxostoma hubbsi. The sequence continues at coordinate 23,810,678 of JAVLUX010000010.1, forward strand.
TTTTAGTACCTGCCTGTTGCTACAGACACTATCATTCCATGCACTGCAAAATAACTCTAATTTTGTATTCTTCCACTTGAGCTCCATTTTTAAAGCAGCTGTCTTGAGAGCATTGAGTGTGATCATTGTGGTGCAAGGCTTTTTTATCAAGAGTGCTAGAGATGACTGTATTTATATGTTTGGATATTTTATTTTATTTTATTTTCTTCATAGACTTTTTTGGCTTACTGAGTATGAGACAATTCTTGAAGATTATTAGTGAAGCTATCTTTTGTGGTTGAAAGAATAGTTCTACCTGAACGATAGCATGGTGTAGATTGAGTGACATTAGCTGATCGCAACAAACAAGAGATGAGGTAATGTTCCCCTTCTGTCACTCACTCGACATTGTGTCGATTGTAGTGACACAAGAGGTCTCTTCTGAGAGCCTCGCGTACCTCTGAACTTGAGAAAAGGCCAATGTCAAGTTGGCAGACAGAATTTGCATGCCCCCCGAACATACAGGTATAAAGCGAATGTCAGACACATTTTTGCTTTGGAGCCAAGCAGTTGTGCAACAGCAAAGCTGAGTTCACCACTGTTCCACTCACCTCTACTGTCGATAAGCACTGCTGTTGAATCTACGGCGCATTCCAGCTGCTTTCTCCTCTCTGCACGCTGTGCAGTCCACGCCCCTGGGCACTTTGACAGTGCTTTCATTACCTGAAAGAGTGTTTCTCCTCCTAAAAGAGTTTATTTCCTCTAAAAGAGTTTGAGTTTCCACTCATAAAAGAGTAATACACAGCAGGCGTTGAACGTCCTTTTCAGGACGCGTCTTTTTCAAGATGCCTTCCACCTCTGTGTAGTTCCTGGATGCGGTCGATTTCTCTCCACTTCTGATGGTCACAAAAGCTGTCTCATCGCGAGAACATAGCCATGGCAACATTGCGGTCGCAACTTTCTCAGAGATGCGATAGAGCCTGTCCCTCCAGCCGAGACAGAGAAGGGTCTTTACAGCCCTTACTTCATTGTACCTATGGTGGGTTGCGGCCAATCAAGGACCTGCAAGTTCTCAACCGGACTTTACACAAACACCCATTCAGAATGCTCACGCAGAAACAAATTATAACCTACGTTTGCATTAGATTGGTTCGCAGCAATGGACCTGAAGGACGCGTACTTCACGTCTCCATTCTGCCTCGGCGTCAACCCTCCCTACGGCTCACGTCCGACGGCCAGGCATATCAGTACAAGGTCCTCCCTGTCCCTGTCCACTCGCGTCTTCACCAAGGTTGCAGAGGCAGCCCTTGCCCCGCAACGTGAAGTGGGCATCCGCATACTCGATTACCTCGATGACTGGCTCATACTAGCACACTCTTGAGAGTTACTATGTGCCCACAGGGACCAGGAGCTCACCTCAGCTGTTTGGGGCTTCAGGTCAACTGGGAAAAAAGCAAGCTCTCTCTGGTTCAGAGCATCTCTTTTCCCGACTTGGAGTGAGACTCAGTCTCAATATCAGCGCGCCTCACAACTGAGCGCGTGCAGGTGCCTCGCTCGCTTCAGTCGAGGCCCAGCGGTTCCTCTCAAACAGTTCCAGAGGCTCATGGGGCATATGGCATCCTTGGCTGCGGTCGCGCCGTTCGGGTCACAGCATATGAGACCACTTCAGCGCTGGCTTCAGACTCGAGTCCAGAGATGGGCATGGCACCGCTGCACATACCGTGTGTTAATCACCCCTTCCTGCCATCAGACATTCAACACTTGGACAGACCTCTGTTTTCTGCGGACAGGAGTCCCCCTACAGCAGGAGTCCCGACCCAGCTACTTCTAGCACGCAGCAGCCTGCTTGCACCTGGCTCAGCAGTCATGTAACATGGGTAGTGCATGGTGTTTTGAAGTAGGACCCCTTGTGTCACTACAATCGACACAACATCGAGTGAGGGACAGAAGGGGAGCATCATGGTTACTGTTGTAACCTCTGTTCCCCTTGCCACGTCACTATCCCTACCACTGTTATGCACCGTAACCTTATTCTCGGCTCCTCAGTGAAAACCTGTATGATATTTGCTCGCCCGCTCCCCTTTATACCCATATGTCTGGGGGTGGGGCATGCAAATTCTGTCTGCCAACCTGAAAAATGCCTTTTCTCAAGTTCAGAGGTACACAAGGCTCTCAGAAGAGACCCCTTGTGTCACTACAATCGACACAACATCTCGTTCCTTCCATCGGGGAACAGAGGTTACAACAGTAACCATGACAATTTTGATGTCATCGCTCTGCTGTAGAATTTCTACAGTATCAACATCAAATCAATATGACAGAATTAAGTCTAGCATATGATTATGGCAATGAGCAGGTCCTGTCACATTTTGAATAACTCCAAGAGAGTTGAGAATATCAATAATTGCTAATTCCAATGTGTCATTTTCATTGTCTATGTGTCACCAACAATTAAAGCTCTCTCTACATTAACTACTAGATCAGATAGAAAATTAGCAAATTCACCAAGGAAACCAGAGTAAGGCCTGAGTGATCTATTGTAGCAAGGGGAAAAGACGACAGAGATATTTTTATTATCTGACAGTGTCATATTAAGCATTATTAGTTCAAAATACTTAAACTTACAGTATATCCTGTCCTCTGAGTAACACCAAAAACTTCACTGTAAATTGTAGCTACACCTCCTCCTCAACCATTCAGACGAGGCTCATGTTTTTAACAATATCTTGAGGGAGTAGATTCATTTAACTAATATACTGAACCAGTTTAAGCCAGGTTTCAGTCAAACAGAGTGCATCCAAACTATGATCTATAATAATTTAATTTACAATAAGTGCTTTGGTAGAAAGAGATCTAATGTTTAGTACATTATATTTAGCCCTATATTTATATGATTTTTATATTCAAATTTTAATCAAATTTGTTAAATAATTAAGTGAGAGTCTCTATATGATAGCTAGGTGATATAGTCTCTATATGTTGTAGTTTATGTTACCAATGTGATGTCTCGCACACTTCGGATTAACCAGTTTGCCTGCTTCCTCACCTGGGCCACAGTTACTCAAATTCTAGCATTATTAAGACTATGAGCCAAATTACTAGAGAGGAGAGCAGCACCTTCCCTGGAGGGAGTCAGTATCTCTTTAGCAGGTCAGGTCTACCCCAAAAACTCTTCCAATTGTTTATAAATTCTATGCTATTCTCCAGACACCACTCAGACATCCAGCCATTCAGTGACACCAATCTACCATAAACTTTGTCAACACAACGAGCAGGGAGGGAGCCAGAGCATTAGTTTCTGACATCGTTTTTGTTCTCCGACTGGAAAAGCCAGACATCATTAGTGTCAACATGAATAACAATTTTAGAAAATCTACGTTTAGCATTAGCCAGCACTTGTAAATTTGATCTGATGTCAGACGCCGAGCACCCCTAAATGCATTTAACAGTGTTGGCTGGAGTCACTATTTACACGTTTCTTACAATAGAATCACAAAATATTAGGGATCTTTCAACATGATTCTCAGTGGGTGCATCACTGAGTCGAAAGAATTGATTCGAAACCCTAACAGAAACGGGAAAGTGGTGTTGATTTGCTGAGCGAGTTTTCCATCGAGACGTCATCCAAATGCCCTGATAAGGGGGCTCTAGAGCCGGAACCAAAGTGTGTGTGTGTGTGTGTGTGTGTGTGTGTTGCTCGCTGTTCTACCCACATCCGAAACAGTATCTACCGGCTTCTGTTTCTCACTGACCTCCACTTGTGTTTGGATGTGTTTCTTGCTCATTAACCTTCTCCATCCCCCTGACTAATTCCTTACATTTATCACATGTGATTGTGGGTACCATGAACGCAATTGTTTGTTTTTGTTGTTGTTGTTGTTATGGTTGTTCTTGAGTGGCAAGGAATTGAGATTTATGTGGTTCTTTATCAGCAGGTGTTTGAGACTGATGCAATAATCTGTGTAAACAGTGGAGAAACCGAATGCACACTGTCGAGATGCGAGATTTAGACAAGCGGAAAAAATACAAAAAACGAGAAACGGTTGCACGCGGTATAATACACACAGATGAATCAGTAGAAAAGTGGAAAAACCCAAAGCACGCGGTAAAATGGCAAAGGAAAAAACGATGAACGTATAAGACTAAGCAATGCTAAGCAGGCTAGCAAGCTACAAACAGTACAGCGTGCAGTCAGCAACAGGATCAGGAAGAGAAAATGATGTTACTGGGTCAAGTGCTATTCTCAGCCATTGATCTAGAGTCTGCTTCTCCCTTCTCACTAGTAATTGATAAGCTAATTCACATAAGCGCCATCTTTGGAATGACAATAAGGCTGTGAAGGATAGATGTACAATTTCTTCAATGGGTTAATAATAATAATAATTCATTACATTTATATAATGCTTTATAGACAAGCAATGCACTTTTTTTAAGGGGAAGCTGTTTTACAGTTGTTTAAAGTGTTTTTAGTGAAAAAGTGAAAATTTTTGACGTATCTTTCCAAGAAATTTCAGTAGACAAAAACTTGACACAACATGAATTGTGGAAAATTAAATGGGATCTAGGAGATTTTTGAAAGTTTTATACAGTGCATGTAATTAAAGAGAATTACTATCAGTAGCACCCCTGCCTGTACGCAGAGTACGCACACTGTGTACCCAGACATTACCAGCATTTCAATCTGAATTCATGGTTACAAAATTTCTAAATGAAAGGTGATATGTGTAATTTTACAGTGATTTTTAAAGTTTTTGCCCCATCCTGATTTCTTCTCTTTTTTTTTGTATATTACACACTGAATTTTTTCAAAAAAATCTAACAAAATCTAACATAAAACAAAGGCAATCAGAGAAAACATCTCAAATGATAAAGTTGTTTATCAAAGCAAAAAAGTTATCAATGGGCCTGTGTGAAAAGGTATTTGCCCCATTACTAAATCTCCAATCTATGAAACTGCATTCATAATGGGGTTTAGCTGGACAAGACACACCCAGGCCTGATTACTGCCAGCCCTGTACAATCAAATAAACTCCTAAAGACACATTTTAAGCAGAATGAAGTTGCCTAAATGCTCTTACCCATTAGCACACTATGCCACGGTCGAAAGAAGTTATGAGGAAAAAGGTGATTGAAATACATTCATCTGGAAAGAGTTACAAAGTTATTTCAGAGCCTCTTGAACTCAAAAGAACCACAGTGAGAGCCATTATCTCCAAATGGAGAAAACTTGACACAGTAGTAAACCTTCCCAGAAGTGGTCGACCTTCCAGAATTTCTCCAAGAACACAGAAACGACTCATCCAAATAGTCACAAAAGAGCCAAGGACAACATCCAAGCAACTGCAGGTCTGCATCAATAAAGGTCACTGTTCATGACTTCACTATCAGAAAGACACTGGCCAAAAATGGCATCCATGGAAGAGTGGCGAGGTGAAGATCACTGCTAACCCAGAAGAACATTAAGGCTTGTCTGAATTTTGCCAAAACATACCTTGATTATCCTCAAACCTTTTGGGAGAATGTTCTGTGGACTGATGAGTCAAAAGTGGAACTGTTTGTAAGACAGGGGTCCCATTATATCTGGCATGAATCAAACACAGAATTCCACAAAAAGAACATCATACCTATGGACAAGGTGGTAGTGTGATGGTGTGGTGATGCTTTGCTTCTTCAGGTCCAGGGCGACATGCAATAATTGAGGGAAACATGAATTCTTCTCTCTTCCAGAAAATCCTAAAAGAGAATGTCCAGTCTTCAGTCTGTGAGTTGAAGCTCAAGTGCAACTGGATTTTGCAGCAAGACAATGATACAAAGCATAGGAGTAAGTTCACCTCTGAATGGCGCAAAATAAGTAAAATTAAAGTTTTGGTGTGGCCTAGTCAAAGTCCTGACTTGTACCCTATTGAGATGCTGTGGCCGGACCTTAAATGGGCAGTTTCCATTGAAACGTTTTGCATTTCTAAAAATGCGACTAAGGAAAATACAAATCCTTGCGCGTTTCCATCAAATATCTTGATATATCAGTCGCGTTATCTTGAAGGAGTCTGCCTTGTCATGATGGAGCAGTTGAATGACTGCCTTTGGGGAAAGTTTTATTGAGCATTTATACCTTGTTTTATTAAATGCTGCCAGAAGAAACAACATAATTAATGTAATATTTTATTTCTTATATCTTATAAAGAGGGCTGAAATGGGCTGTGATGCCCACATGCCACCAAACTGTTATGGCGGATTGTGAGGACCTACTTTGGGTTAAACATTTCCGATTGTCAAGGGCTTTATTTAAAGAATTTTGTGCCCAAGTTGGACCTGTCGGTGGGCCAGTCACATAAAACTATCACACACTCATAACACATGCACAAATGGTCAAAACACATCATTGTTTTGCGAATAAACTGTTTCCATCACAAGTGCATTTTAACTAATGCGAAATTCTAGAAAACTCACCTCATCCTAGTGCATAAAATTTAAAGCAAATTTTGAGAGTTTATTCACATAACAAGCGTTTTAATTCAGCATTTCTTATGAAATGAACTGACACTTTAAGAGGTTTAAATGCAAGTTTATCATAAAAATAATTAAAATTAAGACCAAATTAAAAGATTTAAATTAATGTTAATTTAAAATGTTTGAATTAAGAAAGCATAATGTAAACAAATAAGTGCTGAGGTTCAAATACGAGTAATGATTATAATTTTTTTTGTCTTCCACGTACCATGGATCAGAATCCTGCGATTGCCCCTGGTAACTATCCCTCACAGCCACCTTTTCATTCCCTTCAAAAATCAAAGATGGTGCTACATTTCACTGTCATGTTGTTCCAAACCATACACTTTCTTTCTTCCTTAAAGAACAAATGGAGATGTGAGGCAGAATGTTAGGAACTGACAGCCTCATTCACTATTCACTTTGATTGCATGGAAATAAATGCAATACAAAAGCTAATGGTGACTGAGGCTAACATGGACTCAGGGTGAAGGTTTTTAATTATCTCTATATGAATCAATTGTATTCAGTTGTACAGACTTTACATATTGTTTAATTTACAATTATTCTGTTTACAAAATTTGCATCAAAACTTCATCCTTCAGTTATCACATCAATTAATCCATGTACGCTCTTATGGCATGTGTCAGTTCTGTTGTTTGTTACCATGCAGAAAATGAGTGACTTCCACATTGATGTAGACAACTGACATGTAATAGCAAACACCAACATCAGTGTAACATCAGACAGTTCATCATCAGTGAGTGGGGCTTTCACATAAAGTTGTTTTTGGTTGTGAATGGAAGGCTTAAAGGAAAGAGGGGCTTGCCCATGCCAAACTCACCGCTATGATGCTAGGGTGTTCTGTCTGGCTGCCAGTGGGTTGCTTTGCAGTTTCTAAGGTATTGTAAGTGGTTTCTGGAACATTGTTATGCAGTTGATGGGGTGTCCTGGATTGTTGCTAGGGTATTGCTGGGGGTTGCTTACTGGTCCAACTCAAAAGAGCCAACCCCCAAATCTCTATCACATTGTCAGAAATTACATTTTACATTAAGTGGCAATATTTGCCCCCTGGATGTAATTTTCAGTGGCATTTTTTGCCTAAAGAGGTCATGACATACTCTTTTTTTTTTTATTATTGTATTATCTTCCCTGAGGTCCACTTATACTGTTAGTAAAGTTTTTTGCAACAAAACAGTCATAATTTAGTCATTTATAATAATGTTTCACCCAGTCTCTGGCCCTCTGTCTGAAATGCTTGGTTTTAATTTCTCTGGCCCTTTAAGACTTCAGTGTAAACACCCAGTGTAAACATCCACTGTTATGATTGGCTAACATCGTGCAGCCCTTCAAATACAGCCATATTTGAATTGCAATCCGAAGAAAATGATCGAACTCCACTAGACCACAACATTTATAAAACTAAATTTCAGGATTAACATATAACACACATCCAACACATTTAATCTGAATGTATTAAACTGTTCACTCAAGCAGCACCATAATTTATCAAACATGACATATGAATATGTCCTGAATGAAATTGTTTACTTATGGTTTTACAGTCCAGAAATGTTTTTTAACTGCCCTATCTTTCAATAACAGTTCCTTTGCAATGCTTGAATCATAATGTGACTGGATCACAATCAATTCACTCTGAAATGAGCTGAAAACACAAACAATCAACGCTGAAACGTTCTGAATACGCAAACGTAATACAACCCACGGTGTTGTTGGGTGCGTCAGCTGGCTTCAATAGGCCAAAGCAGAGACGCTGGTCTTCACATCTCACATCTTCAGTGTTTAAACACAGAAGAATGCATGTGTTTCTCCATGTCAGTGGTAGAAGTAAAATGAAACGTGTTTTTAAAAGCTGTGCTTATACCGCTCTTAAAACGAAGAGCGCATCACCGGAAACGCATCAAAACGGTCAAAGACGTCCATCTAGTGCATGTTTACAAAAGACTAGCAGTTAAACATAGCACAGATGGATGCAAAAACTGTCCAGGAGGCCTTCAAAACAGCACAACAGCAAGACAGTGCAGCCAAATGAAACAGAATCTTTTTAGAGTTATAACTTGACATTGTTTGACTAACGGTCAAAGCGTGTGGTGCGTGTTTATGTAGAAAAATGTTTAAATCCAGATAGGCACATGAAGGTGTTCTGTGTATGTCCCCTTTGGTGTAGATAAATCTCCCATGACAGGCCCATCTCTGTCCTCTTCATCCGTGTCCCTTTAAGAGGGCTTTTTTTTTCTAACCATTTAAATCTGTCTCATAAATTTATGTCAAATTTAATTTGTATTTATTAATATGAATAATACAAATTATTAATACAAATTGAGAAGCTATAACCACTTACCCTAAGGATTAAATAAGCATTAATTCCTATTGAGTGCCATATTACTGACACTAAAATAAAATATTAAGTAAATCAGATGTTACAAATAAAAACAGTCATTATTGTGAGGGCATTTTTTGCCCCCACATTGATCCAGTTTATAAATCTTCTGTTCAATAGATATGGCTTGAGTCTTTCCTTAAATATGTAAGTCTAAAGGATTTTTATTGGCCTATTTTATCATCCACCAAGTGAAAAGTGTTTTAATAGTGTATATACGGTAAATTGTTCAATTATGTGCAGCTCTAAATATTTATTTGGCAAGAAATTGCTCTTTATGGGTGAAATCTCTTAAAATATTTTTTTTCAATCCTTATTCATAAGTGACTGGAAGGTGTAAGGGACTAGCAACCTTTTTAAAACTCATGATTAGAAAATTAAAAAAATAACCCTAAGCATGAGTAATAGTAAAGTGATACTTCTCCAAGCACTAATATATTTTTTTCTTAATTTATATACGGCATGTCTTTTAAACATTTTCCTTTTCTGAAAGACTTTTCAAAAGACTTTTTTGAGTGTAAAAGGTCAATGTTGAACAGTAGCTGCAAAAAAAAAAGTTGTAAAGTTTGAATGCTCCACATGTTTCTTATTTTACTTTAGTGCATTTGTTTTTAATGTAAGCTTCTCAAGTGCAGGACAAGCACTTGAGGATCAGAAGGTAAGCAATCCTCTGATGTGTTTTCAAAGTGCAGCACTACTTCCTCCCAATCAGCACATATGAAAACCAAACACTATTTTTTTTTGCAAAGTGTTTATTTGAGTTGTGCGCAATACGTTTCCCCTGCTTCTGTTCTGTTTGATGTGGGCTGAAACCATCTCACTATGTTTCCAGAGGGTTTGGAAAGATGAGACGTGCTTCCGCCCAAAGTGGGAATATTTGAGACTTTCCAGAGCTCTTTGGTTCCAGAGGACAGCTTATGAATTTCTCTTGAAATTTTCATTAAGCTATATCAAGTAATTTTTATTTGTATAGTGCTTTTCACAACACACATCGGTTCAAAGCAGCTTTACAGGAAATCATGCATTAACAGAAACAAAAAATACAACTGTAAAATCTATTTTGTCTTACAGTGATCATTGAGTAGTTTGATTAAATATAATTATAATATGTGTATATAAATAATAATTGTATTTAGAACCCCTGTGAGCATGCTGAAGGCCACTGTGGCAAGGAACAAAAAACTCCATAAGAAACTAGGCTCACTTTGGGGGCCATTTCCCCTCTGGCTAAACAACATGAATATAATGCCAATATTAGTTATTTGTGTGCAGTGCAAATCATGGTTTTCAATTTGTAAATTAAGTAAGCATTACGATCCAGTGTCTTAAAAAATTAAAATACTTTTTAAACATTTATCTTGTTGATGACCAAGGTGGAACTATTTCCACAGAATGAACAGTTGAGTTTTGAGAAAGGGAATAGTGCATTATGAGAATTGTAATTACATTTTGTAAGGAAAAGATTTGTAATCTGTTCTTAATCCCTCAGAGACCCAACACAGGGTGTTTCAAGTTAACAAAATTGCACCACTGTTATAATTAAATAAACAAGCACAAATGCTTTTACATTCTTGAGGAGACTTCCCAAAAATCACATGTTTATGCAAGTTTTTTTGGGTGGGGATGTTTGTATAATTAAAGGATGCATTTTGCTCTGTCCCTATAGCAGCTTTGGGACTCTCTGATCTCTGTCTGTTTCGTCTTCTTCTAACCTACAGGAAGAAATTAAAATCAGCTAAGCATGTAGTAAAGACTGTAAAGATATGGCCAATGGAGCAGAGCTGGAATTACAAGCCTGCTTTGACTGCACTGATTTGAGTGTTTTTGATGCATCAGGCACCAATCTGGATGTACTCACAGATACTGTAACATCAACAAGCCACTTGATAAGATGCATGGATTGACGGACTCAGACGTGGAGGCAACTGAGATTCGTCCTCCACCACCCGGATTGAGGCGAGTCTCAATGCCACCACAAGGACTTAGAGCGCATTGGGAAATGGGCATTCCAAATTGGGGAGAAAAGGGGAGGAAAAAAAAGACAAACCATGGTTTACAGGAAAACTTTGTCATGCCAAAAAGAATGCGTACAGAAGCGGGGATAAAATATTGTATTATCAGGCCGAAAACACACTAAGGAAATTAAAGTTGCTAAATGAAGCTACTCTGAGAGGCTGAAAACTATGTTTTCAGCTAACGACCCTGCATCAGTGTGGAGGGGCCTTAAAGACATTACTAACTTCAAGACACCATCCCCCAACACTGTAGGTAACCAACAACTGGCTGACATGAATGTGTCTTACTGTAGATTTGAAAAGCCCATCTCACAAAGTCAATGAAAACACAGGGCCCAGACGGTGTTTCACCCATAAATCCTGTGGCCCGATCTTCACACAGATCTTCAACAGATCCCTGGTGCAGTGTGAAAGTCCCTGCTGCTTCAAACGCTCCACTTTCATCCCTGTCCCAAAGAAACCCAAGATCAAAGGACTTAATGACTACAGATCTGTCATTCTGACATCTGTGGTCATGAATTGATTTGAGAGACTGGTGTTGGCCCACCTGAAGGACATCACTGGACCCTTTCTAGATCCCCTTTAATTTGCTTATAGAGCAAACAGGTCTGTGGATGATGCAGTCAACATGGTATTGCATCATATCCTGCAATATCTAGACAGACCAGGGACATATGCAAGGATCCTTTTTGTGGACTTCAGTTCGGCATACGCCAGCTCTCCTTTGGAACAAATTAACACAGTTTTCTGTTCCCACGTCTATCCCAGTGGATCACCAGCTTTCTGACAGAAAGGTAGCAGCTAGTGAGACAGGGGAAATTCATTTCCAGAGTGAGGAAAATGCCTGGTAAAATCACTCTGGACCCCACTCACCCAGCCCACTACCTTTTTGAACTGTTGCCATCTGGCCGACGCTACAGAGCACTGAGCACCAGAACCGTCAGGCACAAGTACAGTTTTTTCCACAGGCTATCCATCTCATGAACAGTTAAAAACTATACAATAATTACGTACAATACACAGCCTAGTCAATTATATTATTTAACATATCCTACCTCTTCTAAATTACATTCCCTTGCACTGTACAGTATATAAAAAAATATATTTGCTTTTTATTTTTATTTTTATTCATTTTTAATTTTGTTTATCTCTGTCTTGTTGTTTTGTTTGTGCACTGGAAGCTTCTGTAACCAAGAACAATTCCTTGTTTGTGGAAGCATACTTGGCAATAAAGCTTATTCTGATTGTGATTCTATCACTAAACATGTTGGGAATTTAAAAAAAAAAAGGGGAAGACCCCCGCAGGGTAAAATGCCCAAAACACTAAATAGCAAAAACTAAATAAATACCACAGCACTTTTCATACCTGATTGTATTGTTTTTCAATACCTGATTGTCACTATGCAATGCAAAATTTTCCTGATCACTTTCATCTTTGTGTGTGGTGCCTGAAGGCTGATATTAAGGCAATTTGAGGCTGGGTTCAATTTGAGACAACCTGTTCATATTTTTTTAAATGTTGCAAATTTATGTAGCACATTTATTTTTAGACAAAGTATTTATTTGGTATTTTCAGTTTTGTTCAAGGTCATTAAATCAAAAGTTTTTAAATGTTGTCCAATAAGGATATGAAATGGATAATGAAAAATTTGTTCTGTAAAACATTCGAAGTGGGCTCGCATTGACTGATCCTATTACAATTGAGATTAATTTGTTTATAGAATACTTGAGATGTTATAAAATGCCATATGTGTTAATTTAACAGGAAATTGTGCACCCATTTCTGAAGTGGTTTTTATGAATAAGTATTATCTTAATTTGATACTCAAAAAAGCATGTTGTCATCACAAAAATATTTATAAATGATTTGCTTTAGTTGACAAATTTCACACTACAACTATTGCCCCTATATCTACACAATATCACTATAACCACCTTTAGGGGTCTTCTACCTCAAGTGTGTTCAAACTTGAGGTAAAATGCTCCCTCACCGCTTAAAAAAAATTATAAAAAATTATAAATAAATAACACTTAATTTGATTCTATACAATATTCCATTATTATTACTTCCCACACAAATAATGTTGCACCATCAATATTCAATAAAAATAAATACATTTTTTCAACCTTGATACATTTTGTGACTAGAAAAAAAGCACATTTTCCTTAAGGTGTGCCTTTAGCCCGTTGTACACTACAGTTCAAATACTTACTTGGAAGATAGATAAATGTGATCAAAAACTGAGAGCAATGGTGTCTAAAGGCAGCGAACATGTTGTGTGACTTTGGCATGCTAAGAGATTCAAATTGTAAATTTTTTCCTGTCAAACCTGTTGTTATGAATATGATATCACTACTGCAATTCAAATATAAACATTCATTTTCCATGCCATATCACAAGATCATGTTATACTAGTCACCATGCTGGCAACTTTATTTATTGTTGCACTAATTTTGCCTGTTTAGGTTAAAATAATGTTTATGTTAAAATGAAAGCAGTCATGCACTTCTGATTCCTAATTTTCATGTCTTGATTTTTGTTGTTGTATCATTGCAGTTTTGATGTGGAAAATGGCCCATCAGCGAGCTGTAGTCCTTTGGACCCCCAGGCCTCCCCCGGTTCTGGCCTGGTTCTGCACACAAACTTCCCCGGCCACAACCAGAGGCGAGAGTCCTTCCTCTACCGCTCAGACAGTGACTATGATCTCTCACCCAAGTCAATGTCTCGTAATTCTTCTATCGCCTCAGAACTGTGAGTATAATTGGCTTTTTTAACCCATGGAAATTGGTTGCACATTATATACCTTTATTTTTGGTGACATTTTATTAAACTTACAGATAAAGGAATATGTTAATGTTAGTTAATAAAAATAAAATCTTTCATTGTTAGTTCATGTTATTTCATATTGCATTAACTAATGTTAACATATCCAACTTTTGATTTTAAAAATGTATCGCTATATGATAAAATTAATATTAACCAAGATTATTAAGTGCTGTAAAAGTATTGTTTATTGTTAGTTCTTGTTAACTAATGTTAACAAATGGAACATGAGTGTTACCAGCATCTGCAAAGAACATAAATGTAAACATACAGATCAGTATAATCAGATTACTTTAAACTGCTCTACTTTTACAAATGGTTGTCACAAAATTTTAGTGGGCTATTCTATGTTTACTTAACCATCTAATCATTTAATTATCTTATCTAATGCACTAAGTGACTTGGAAGCCACTTCAATATATCTGTCACCACGAATGAACCAATAGCATCTGGTTGTCTGAGGACCATGAAGTTTCCATAGGGTTAAAGTGGAGTTTATTGTATGCATTACTGCTCATGGCTGGAGGGATTTGCAATGACATATCTCAATCAAGACCTGATTTCCTCAGACAACCTTTCTGGCAGTAACAAACTGTAATTATATAAGAATGCATTTTCCAGGGTCTTAGCAGCCAAAAACCTATTAAACCCTGAGGAATGTGCTTGATTGTTCTTGGTAACTAATTTCTAGTGTAATTTAGGGTCTTTATTTTGAAGTGGTGAATGGCAACCTCATTTGACACGTACTTTGAAAAAGAGTCTACTTCTCATTTATGTTTCCATGGGTGAAAAATGACACCTGACATTGACGTAGTTATATAATTTTGTTTTGGCGTAGAATGCTAAAGACATTAATTTATTCCCTTCTGGTTGCAGGCATGGGGATGACCTGATAGTCACACCTTTTGCTCAGGTAAACACTGCATGTTGGTTTTTATTTCAGTGTGATGTTCCTCAGGGAGCATATTTGAAATGAATATGTGCTTGGTTTTATGTCACAGTTTTATGTTGTTTCTCTCTTCTTCAAGGTTCTTGCAAGCCTTCGAAGTGTCAGAAACAATTTTACTGTCTTGACCAATGTTCAGTGTGCATCTAACAAGTGAGTATAATTGTAAACAATGAAAAAGAAAGCTATGACCTCATCTAACCTTAAAAAGAACATAAACTCTTAAATAAGATGTTTTTATATTATGCATGTTGGCAATTGCCACTAAAAAAAAGAAAATTGTCCTTCAATTTGTAAAAACAAACCAAAAAATGTTTGTGTGCAGTAATGCACATACAGTATAATTTAAGTCTAATTAATAATAAAATATAAAATAAAATGCACATTGTTTTGAAAGTATCACCACAAGGCTTTATTTTATATATTTAAGACTTAACATTGTACATGTTTTAAGGTGAGACTTATGTGATTGCCCACAAAACTTAAAGAACTGAATCGCTTGACCTGTGGAAAGTTATATCAAATCTTTCAGTTCCTCTCAAGAACATGTAAAACCACTGAACAGGGTAAATTTGTACAATATGTACAAGGATAACCTAAAGTGACATAAATTACATAACTATCAACAAAGTACTATTTATGTCGAGCAAACTCCATTCACAGGAAGTACATCAGTAACTCATAAATAAAAAGTAATGAGACTAAAATGGTGATTTAGACAACTTTACAGGTCAAATAACACACATTTTTGTAAGATTTCATACAAGTTAATCTCAATCGACAGCATTTGTGGCATAATGTTGATTGCCACAAAATTTAATTTCTATTTGTTTCTCCTTTTCTTAAAAATTATTGGAGATCAAAAATCAAAGTAACAGTTAGGCCTATTTTTGGAGAGTTTAAACACAGAAATGTGAAGCTTATAATTTTATAAAAGCACTTACATTAATTATTTCTGTCAAAGCTTGTATATTATTTAAACTGTAAAGTTGTTTAAATTGTCGTTAATATAGTCGTTTTAGAGTTTTTGCATTTACCGCTTTATGTTATCATGGCAACACAAATGGTTAGTAAGAGGAGATTAGTAAGTGATTTTATCTCATTAAAATCATGCTAAAAACACATAATTTACACCACCATTGCCCCATTTACGTACTTCCATTGTAAGAGCCTCACTGGAACCCAGATTTGAGCTTTTTAAATACAAATTTGTGTGGTAATCAGCATTGTACCATAAATGCTGTCGACTGAGCTGTACTTATATTGAACCAAGAATATCGCTTTAATAAAAATATGGTCTTCACATTTATGCTTTTAAACTCTACTTAATGACTTGCCCCATATTTCCATTGTAAGTCCAGTACTGTAAATCGATATTTGTTTGTTTTTGCAAACTAAGGAAAAGTCAAAATTATTTTCAGGGGTAATCAACAGCATGCCTCAAATGCTGTTGATATTCCATGTTCAACTTTTGTTGAATCTTATTGCTTTAATGATTATTGACAGTCCACTCTTTTGTTTTTAAGATCAAACACAAGAGGGCAGTCTTTCCAAACTTTTTTTTTTTTTTTAATTTATGGACTCCAGTCACTCTTGTGGACTGACTTTTCACTGGAGCCATTTTCCACTTAATATTTTACCAGTTTTCATGATTAAAAAATTTCAGCCAAAAATCACTTCTCTGTGCAGATTATTTCCACATTCCTCCATTTTTCCACTTGAGCATGGAGAAAAGGTGTTTACTCACTGGTATTAACGAAAGAATTATATCCCCCGTCCATTAACCATGGATCTACAGTACATCAGGGCAATTACACTGCACTGATAGAGGTTTTTTTTGTTAAGCTATCCTCAAGGCTGTCTGATGCAACCCAGATCAGATGAACTTAAAGGGAACTTCTGCAAGAGTAATGTGGAAAAGAGGGTCACACCCTGTGATATCATAATAATACGTTTGTATTACAGAGAGTGTCACATCAAATCATTGATACACTTAAGGAAAAAATATTTTGCAAAATGCAATGATTTTAATGGAGCTTCTCGGATGTGAAAACTTTGCTTTAACACCAAGCATCCTGTTTACAGTTCTAGATGACACAATGGCATGACAAATGGGTGTTTTGCCATATACACTGATCAGCCACAACATTAAAACCTCCTGCCTAATATTGTGTAGGTCCCCCTCGTGCCACCAAAACAGCACCAACCTGCATCTCAGAATAGCATTCTGAGATTATATATTTCTCACCACAATTATACGGAGTGGTTATCTGAGTTACTGTAGACTTTGTCAGTTCAAACCAGTCTGGCAATTCTCTGTTGAATTCTCTTATCAACAAGTAATTTCCGTCCACAGAACCGCCGCTCACTAGATGTTTTTTGCACCATTCGGAGTGTGTGAAAATCCCAGGAGATCAGCAGTTACAGAAATACTCAAACCAGCCCATCTGGCACCAAAAATCATTCATGCGATTATCTAAACAGCCAATCGTGTGGCAGCAGTGCAGTGCATAAAATCATGCAGATATGCTTCAGTTAATGTTCACATCAACCATCAGAATGGGAAAGAAATGTGATCTCAGTTATTTGGACTGTGGCATGAAAGTTGGTGCCAGACAGGCTGGTTTGAGAATTTCTGTAACTGCTGATCTCCTGGGATTTTTACGCACAACAGTCTCTAGAATTTACTCCGAATGGTGCCAAAAATGGTAGTTCTGTTGACGGAAACATCTTGTTGAGACTGCCAGACTGGTTCGAACTGACAAAGTCTACAGTAACTCAGATGGCCACTCTGTACAATTGCGGTGAGAAGGTTAGTTATGTTTTGGCGGCACGAGGGGGACCTACACAATATTAGGCATGTGGTTTTAATGTTGTAGCTGATTGGTGTATATACACACACAGAAGGGTTGTTTGAATTGTTTCTGAAAGCAGGTTTTCTGAGTTTGTGTAGGTCATATACTGTATGGTCATAATTATCAGTTTGTATTTATTGGTCTGCAATATCAGTAATCATTCATCATGTCCCCATGTAGGAGGTCCCCTGTGTCTAACCAGCCCCCCATCACCAGAGTGTGCCTACCTGGTAAGTCCTATAATTGTACCTTAAGAACTTTGATTCTTCTATTTGCATTTTTTGTATGCATTCACAGTCTTCAAATTTTTCAACCTTCAAAGGTCTGGTTATTCACTTACATTGGAAGGACCAATAGAGCTGAGATATTCTTCTAAAAATATTTGTTTTTGATCTGCATAAGAAAGAAAGTCGTACAGTACACATCTGGGGTGGCATGAGGTTGAGTAAATGATGAGAGAATGTTCATTTTCAGGTGACCTATCCTTTAGTCAATCTTAAAAATGTTTCAGTTCAATTGCATTAAGAGCTTACAGTATAACCAACAATGCCATGGTGATTTTGAGTGGATGTATAAAGTCATTAAACACAGTTCACACAGGTGTCCTGCAGAGTAACCACAAGTGTTGGTTATCCCATTAACTTTGGACATTTTCCACTAATGTTTGACTACCAGAAAGTAAATATGTTTTGTATCTACATTTTTTACATAAAATTCACTTTCTTTGCTAGAAAGTGTGTTTGTGCTATATTTATTTAAATAATTGCCACTTGATTAGACATCTGTCTATAATGCAAATATACTGTAAATCTTATAAAGACCTCTATATATCTTGGAGATTGTGTGTGTGTGTGTGTGTGTGTGTGTGTGTGTGTGTGAGCGCGTGTATTTATCACTTTGTGGGGACTAAATGTCCCCATAAGGATAGTTAAACCTGAAATTTTTGACTTTGTGGTGACATTTTGTCAGTCCCCATGAGGAAAATATCATTGATAAATACATTTTTGAATATGTAAAAATGCAGAATGTTTTCTGTGAGGGTTAGGTTTAGGGGGTAGAATATATAGTTTGTACAGTATAAAAACCATTATGTCTATGGAAAGTCCCCATAAAACATGGAAAACCAACATAATCACTCATCTCCACTGTAGCTTCTGCTGATTGGCCCAAGAGTGTTGAAATGTGAACTCAGACACATACTGTACATACAAGCACAGTGCTCATACTGGAGACCATGTTTTGTCTAGTTTTACAGAATGTGTTAGACCATAGGAAATGGACATGGCAGATACTGTAACTGTTTCTCTCTCTCACACACACATGCACAGCTGCCAAATGCATTAACAAACCGATCAACAGTCCTGCCACAGCAGAAGGTCAGTGCTTTATATCACGAGTGGGAAAATTCATCATAGTTCACTCTCTGTCCTTAAGTTTGGCTCCCAATATGATAACAGAGAACAGGCCAGACAGAGATTGTAGCAAAACTGTAATCTATGCTAACTAATCAGAGCAAGGGCATTCACTGGAGCCTTTATTATTGAGCCCAGACTGTTTTTATATAAATGTCAAGAAAACCTTGGCTGTACTTGGTGAGGTCATTTCTGAAGGATAATAAGAGTGAGATTGTTCACATTAAGAGGAATAGATGAAAGATAAAAAAAAAAGAATATTTTAAAATAAAAAAAAAAATATATATTAACAGGAGTAGTCTTGAGAAACATTAATAATACATGTAATAGACTGTAGCACCACCCTATTTAGCAATCCTACAAATCAGACCTAGGCACCACATCTCTGTTATGCTAATTCCAGCATACAGGTCGCTCGTCAGACGCACATATCCGCTTCAGAAGCAGGTGAAAACCTGGCCAGCAGGAGCCATCTCTGCTCTTCAGGACTGTTTTGAGTGTACTGACTGGCACATGTTCAGGAAGGCTGCAACATATGGCGACTCTACCAACTTGGAGGAATACACAGCATCAGTGTCCAGCTACATCAGCAAGTGCATTGATGATGTCACTTTCTCCAAGACCATCACCACACGCTCCAACCAGAAGCCATGGATGACTGTGGAGATGCGCGTGCTGCTGAGGACCTGAGACTCCACCTTCAGAGCCATCGATAAGGCAGCCCTAAGAACAACAAGGGCCAAACTGTCCCGGGCCTTCAGAGAGGCAAAGCGCACACATGCCCAGAAAATCCACAGTCACTTCCAGGACAGCGGTGACACGCGGTGCATGTGGCAGGGCATCCAGGCCATCACCAACTACAGGATAACATCAGCTGCCTGTGACGAAGATGCCTCCCTTCCAGATGCACTGAATGACTTATACGCTCGGTTTAAAGTGCAGAACGACGTGGTGGCGAGGAGGACCACCCCTCCTCCCAACGACCAGGTGCTCTGTCTTACCACAGCTGATGTGAGGAAAACTCTACGTAGAGTCAACCCACGGAAGGCTGCTGGACCAGACAACATTCCTGGCAGAGTGCTCAGAGCATGTGCAGACCAGCTGGCAGATGTTCTTACCGACATCTTCAACATCTCTCTGAGAAGTGCCGTTGTTCCACCATCATCCCCATGCCAAAGAAGTCTTCAGTGTCCTGCCTCAACGACTACCATCCCGTTGCACTCACACCCATCATCATGAAGTGCTTCGAGAGGCTCGTCACGAGGCACATTAAGACCCAGCTGCCCCCCTCACTAGACCATTGCAGTTTGTGTATCGTCCAAACCGCACAATTGACGATGCCATCACCACCACCCTCCATCTGGCCCTCACCCACCTAGATAAAAACAACTCATACGTTCGAATGTTGTTCATAGACTTCCACTCAGCATTCAACACAATCATTCCCCAGCACCTGATTGTAAAGCTGAACCTGCTGGGCCTGGACACCTCCCTTTGCAACTGGATCCTGGACTTCCTCACTGGGAGACCTCACTCAGTCCGGATCGGGAACATCATCACCACCACCACCACACTGAGTCATGGGGCCCCCCAGGGCTGTGTGCTCAGTCCACTGCTGTTCACTCTGCTGACTCACGACTGTGCAGCAATGCACATCTTGAATCACATCATCAAGTTCGCCGATGACACGACCGTGGTGGGTCTCATCAGCAAGAACGACGAGTCCACATACAGAGAGGAGGTGCAGTGGCTAACGGACTGGTGTAGAGCCAACAACCTGTCTCTGAATCTTGACAAAGCAAAAGAGATGGTTGTTGACTCCGCTGAACATCGACGGTTCCTCTGTGGAGATCGTCAAGAGCACCAAATTCCTTGGTGTTCACCTGGCGGAGAACCTCACCTGGTCCCTCAACACCAGCTCTGTTACCAAGAAAGTCCAGCAGTGTCTCTACTTTCTTCGAAGGCTGAGTAAAGCACACCTCCCACCCCCCATCCTCACAAGATTCTATAGAGGGACTATTGAGAGCATCCTGAGCAGCTGCATCACTGCCTGGTTTGGGACTTGCACCGTTTCGGACCGCAAAGCCCTGCAGAGGATAGTGAGGACAGCTGAGAAGATCATCGGGGTCTCTCTTCCATCAAAGACATTTACAAAAAACACTGCATCCGCAAAGCCACCAGCATTGTGGACGACCCCACACACCCCTCACACAAACTCTTCACCCTCCTGCCGTCTGGCAAGAGGCACCGAAGCATTCGGGCCCTCACGGCCAGATTGTGTAACAGCTTCTTGCCCCAAGCTATCAGACTCCTCAATACTCAGAGACTGGTTTGACACACACACAAATGTCCTGAGTTGCACTTTAATTATTGTCACTTTATAACTGGCTGCTACCTCAATAACTGCTATGTCCATAGAACACTATCTCATAGTATGTTATGTTTACATTTGGCAAACTGTCAGCTTTTTGCACTACTGTGTACTGGTCAGCACTGCACTGTCCCTTACTGTGTCTATTGACCTGTTCATTGTTAGTAATTTATTGTACTGTCCCGTAATTTTTGCACACGTTTGCATGTGCACTTTATATAGGTATTTTATTTAGTCTGTGTAGTCTCATGTGGTTCTTGGTTTGTCCTATGTTGTTTTATGTAGCACCATGGACCTGGAGGAACGTTGTCTTGTCAATAAAACCACTAGACTTCACTTGAGATGTTTTCAGTTTCCAGTGTGAATCATAGCAAAAATAAATATGTTTTCAAATGAAAGTGCATTAGTGTGGACTTGCCTAAATATTATGCAGACCCAGATCAAATCTGCAGACTTTTTTTTTTTTACTATTTTAAGGTATACTAAAGAGTTCTTGCCTCTTTATTGACATCTGTGGTTCAAACATAAAATGGCAGGTTACTTGTGGAATTGTTTTGTTTTTACATCAGCAGTGCTCTTTTACATGGATTAATCTCATGGTTTGTGATATACTTATGGTTGCCTGTGATCAACATATCAGAGCAAATCTGACTAGCTACACCAAGAGTCACTGATAAGAAAAAAGTCCTAAAAGATGTATATCCTGAATAAAAAATGTTGTCTGAGCATGTAAATAGCATATCTGTTGCTGGACCCTCTTTTCTTTGTATACGAACAAGATGTAAACATGCAAGGACAAATGATTGAAGCTTTTCATAGGTGAAATTTCCCACCAAATTTAACCCGACAGCTCTGAATTTAAAATCATAATCGTAGCATTACCGTAGTGAATATTATGAATGTGGCAAGGTAAGAATGTGGTTTTGTTCATACTGCACAGTCATGGTATTTTTTATTTATTTTTATTTAACTATAATGAAATGAGAAACCCTCTCTAGTGTACCTTTAATGAACAAAAAGTAAGGAGCAGGGAATATGTATAGAACATTGTAAATGATGGCCGTTCTCATTCTGCAGATATTGGTGGAGATATTTTTGCATTGATTTCATGTGGACCTGTTGATAAGAGGCAAAAAATAACAAAAATGTAATAATGCATCACTGAACAAAGGGGGTGTCAAAATCAAATGCAACAGTCATTATCTGGTGTGGCCACCAGCTGTATTAAGTACTGCAGTGCATCTCCTCCTTTTGGACTGCACCAGATTTGCCAGTTCTTGCTGTGAGATGTTACCTCACTCTTCCAGCAAGGCACTTGCAAGTTCCCGTACATTTCTGGGGGGAATGGCCCTAGCCCTCACCCTCCGATCCAACAGGTCCCAGACGTGCTCAATGGGATTGTGATCCGGGCTCTTCGCTGGCCTTGGCAGAACACTGACATTCCTGTCTTGCAGGAAATCATGCACAGAATGAGCAGAATGGCTGGTGACATTGCTATACTGGAGGGCATGTCAGGATGAACCTGCAGGAAGGGTACCACATGAGAGAGGAGGATGTCTTCCCTGTAACTCACAGCGTTGATATTGCCTGCAATGACAACAAGCTTAGTCCGATGATGCTGTGGCACACTGCCCAGACCATGATGGACCCTCCACCTCCAAATCTATCTCGCTCCAGAGTACAGGCCTTCGTGTAACGCTCATACCTTCAATGATAAACGCAAGTCTGACCATCACCACTGGTGAGACAAAACCGTAACTCGTCAGTGAAGAGCACTTTTTGCTACTCCTGTTTGGTCCAGTGAAGGTGGGTTTGTGCCCATAGGCGACATTGTATGATGTCTGGTAAGAACCTGCCTTACAACAGTCCTACAAGCCCTCATTCCAGCCTCTCTCAGCCTATTGGAGACAGTCTGAGCACTGATGGAGGGATTGTAGTTGCCATCCTGTATCTGTCCCGCAAGTGTGATATTTGGATGTACCGATCCTGTGCAGATGTTTTTACATGTGGTCTGCCACTACTAGGATGATCAGCTGTCCTTCCTGTCTCCCTGTAGTGCTGTCTTAGGTGTCTCACAGTACGGACATTGCAGTTTATTGCCCTGGCCACATTTGCAGTCCTCAAGCCTCCAAGCAGCATGGCTAAGGAACATTCACATAGATGAGCAGGGAACCTGGACATCTTTCTTTTGGTGTTTATCAGAGTCAGTAGAAAGGTCTCTTTAGTGTCCTAAGTTTTTATAACTGTGACCTTAATTGCCTACCTCTGTAAGCTGTTGGTGTCTTAATGACCGTTCCACAGAGTTCCACATTGAACAAGCATGGAAAACATTATTTAAACCCTTTAAAATAAAGATCTGAAAAGTTATCTTTAAGTGTCCTGAAAAAGGGACGTTTCTTTTGTTGCTGAGTTTAGATTGCTGGTGTTAGAGATGTGCAGTCTGGTTTGATGGTTGTCATTACGATGCTGAATTCATAGCAAATGCAAGTGGATTGTGGTTTATACTGCCAAGTTCCAAAAAGGACAAAAACAGAAACAAGCTATAAAGATAGTCCATGTTGTGCGCTGTATCCCAAGTATTCTGAAGCCATATGTTAGCTTTGTGTGACATGATTTAAATTGTTGTGATAAATATGATGAAGCTCTCAAATCTCATTTGTGCTTGTTTCATTTAAAAAAAAATGACACATGTAGTAGCACCACACCAGTTTTGACATCGTTGGTGCAAAACGCCATTGGTTCTTCATTTCACATGATTGATCATGACATAGCAAGTCAAAAAAGGGGCCACAATTTAGATTTGAGAACTACGGCAGATGGGGAATATTATCAGTGAAAAACAGCTTCCACACAAAGCTATTGTATGGCTTCAGAAATCTTTAAACATAGTGCACATGTCATATGGAATATGTTTAAAGTAGTTTGGCAGTATAAGTCACCTTCCACTTCCCTTGTCAGACTGACATTCTGCCTAAGATCTCCTGTTGTGCTTCATGAAAAAATAGAAAAATAAAAAAATGCAGGCTTAGAACGACTTGGGGTTGAAAAAACAATTAACAATATTTCAATAATCTTTATTGTTTGTATTATTATTTTTATTTAGTGTGGCCTTAAAAGAAAGGACCTGGTCTCCGTGCTTTGGAGGGGAAAAAATGCAAAATGTAGAAGAAAATGTTGCAAGTGACATTCTAGTGACAGAGAGAGCATGAGAAATGAAGTCAGTAGGAGTTCCTGTCAGGTGTAGTGGGTTGTGATTGACGTCAGTCAGCCTGCATGTGGCTTTGTTGACTTCCTCTTTAACCAGATGGACTGAGAATCACTTCCTGAAGATCATCGGGCTTGATCATTGTTTGTGTTTTATGAGTGCATGCTATTAAGCTGACAATTGTGTGCAACGTCACTCTTACTCTCTTCTTAGTAAACTGATAGTTCCGTTGTGTCAAAATATACAATAGTCATTCCGAAAAAGTGCATTGATTTAGATAATAAATTCCATGTTTACTTACTGTAAAGTTATTTGCATTTACTGTACAATATTTCTGTGGTTTGCATTTTCAAATGCAGTAATTTAAAGGTAATTAAAGTTTTCTTAAACTTTGTCTAAATCTGTCCCAATCAGATAATCAGATGGATTATTATTTGTGTAGTTGACATCTAATACTTTTAGGAAGTTGACATGTCCTGTGGTATGACATACTATACTCAATCTAAAGCTATTTTAAACAGTATTTTGCTACTTCTTTTATATATTGTGCATGGAGCTTTGGACCTCATATTATTTGAGAGACTACATGGCATATTTGTAATTCATTCATTCAAAAAAAAGTTTCAAAATGGTGACCGGTTACAGGACCTAAGATGTATATTTACCGTATACAGTATATTTATATAAAATCTATATTGTGATATTGATTTAAAAAACAAAAAATGTATACAATAACTTTATTCTCTTTTTTCCCCCAAAGATTAATTGTAAGAGAGAAAGTGTAGTAGTTGCTTTGTTTTCAGATATCCCTTTACTTATTCCCTCCATGTGCTTGCTCATGATACCATCTACCTCAGATATTGTCTAACACACACTCACAATGTAACCCCCCCAATGCAAGCAGAATTTTAGTGATGTAACCAGAACTGTAGAGACAATGAGAGGGAACCACTGACATACTGTTTGCACCTAAACTGCCTCCTGTGTTTCATACAAACAGGGTCAATGGGCAGGAAGGAGAGCGCAGATTTTTCCTGTTTTTCCCATACTGCTGGAATCCTCCGGAACCCGGGAGGTGTTTTTTAATGTGCAGTGTTCATTTCTCTCACACAGGTCGTGAGATGAACTTGTCTGTGGCTTAAAGACCAAAATGGGGAAAATAGGATGCAGACATACAAGTACCATTGTCATCTCTTTCAACACACACTGATACACATTCCCACTCATAATGTATGTGTGTAATAGTGTTAAAGGGAGAGCTGTAGCAAGGTAATCTGGGCCCCCTGACTGTATATTGCTCTGGGCCCCTCCTATTAAAAAATACAATTTATAATATGTCGTGGGGCCCCCTGTAACTTTGGGCCCCTAGAATCATTACCACCTTTCACCCCTCTAGCTACGGTCCTGGTTAAAGGGCCAGGTGCCTGCAGTTTGTTACAGTTAGTTAAACTCTCTTAGATACAATGTACTATGTACATTGAGCTAAGAGATGTTTTAAGATAAGAGAGAAAATAAAATGAGTGCATTCCTTGAGTCTATTGCATTAGCCATATTGAATAATTGCATTAGGGGAGGGCAGGGATAATTGTAACGTTCAATTAATCTAACATTGGTAAAAAATTAACGCACATCCATTTACTTCATTTAGTTTCATTTAATTTAGACATGCATAGTTAAAATAAATTCTAAGCATTTTATATAAAAATGCATTACTTAAGAATAAGAATATTCAGTTTTAAGATTATAATTTGACTTGTTTTTAAACAGTTATCTCTTCTTCAGAAATTACATATGATTATGTGTCGCTTTCAAGCCTGATTTGACACCAATATAACACATTTTCTGTGATTATCCTGTCTGTATGAATGCAAAAGCTGTCTCTAGGCCAGTGGTATTGTAGGTCCATTGCATATTTTGTCAAAATTGGCCCATTACAAATGTACATAGGGAAGTCTGGCATTTACATGCCATTGGCTGCTGTTTAAGAGGTGTTTTCTGTGACTAACAATAGTATGTACACACAAAATAGATAAATTCATATTTTAGAGCATTTTCATTTACTGTAACATCACATACCACCATAACAATTATACACTATGAATTTTATGAATGTAACGTTGGCCTTTGTGTACTTCTAGCATAATTATATTTGAATGAATACACAGATTATTATTGCAAATATGTAAAAAATTGGGCTAACCATTTTCTGAATAAATGCACAAAAACTTTTACAATTCTTTCTGCTCTCCCTTACTTGGAAATTCCTTAAGCAATTAATTTGTACAATGTGTGAGTTGAAATAAGTCAATTTATCTGTGATAATGGTGCATGAGGAATTTGTTGTGATGGTCAGAGGTGAGCAGAAGTTCCGGTACTCTCTGTCTCTGGCATTGGGAATGTTTCCTCATGTGCAGAACCCTGCGGTTCTTCATTCTGAGGAGTGCAGACCAAGGTTATTATCATTAACAAAAACAATTACTGAGATGAAAACTAAAAGAACTGGCGAGTGGCCATCTGATTGACTTAATAAAAACAACCAATCACAGTTCACCTCATACGTAATGTTTAGAGGCATGGTGCTCTGAATGAAAACACAATAAACCAGCATTCGACAAAGCTCTGGTTGCAAATAATAGTGCTGCCGCCTCATAAGAAATCAGGGCACAGAAACAAATCATAGCATCATTTAGGCTATGTCTACATGAATTCAGATACATTTAAAAAATCCACACTGAAACATAAAAAATCTTAAATTAAATCCCCTTACTGCGCATGTGAAAAATCGCCATTCTATGTACGGTCTGAAACGCAATTATCCTCGTGTTCCGTTGCTGTACAGCAATTCCTAGTAAACTTCCCGTCACTATTGAAGAAATGCATTTTGAAGGTTGTACAAAGTAACATTTATCATTAACAGTGTTGACAAAGTGAATAAAAGGCATAACAATGCTGCTACAACATGGGCCAAAATCTTGATTGTTTTTGGGTTAAATACATCACATGATAATGTCACATCACAACAAAGACATCATCATTTTCAGATATCTCAGTTTTCCCTGTCAGCACTACAATGTAAGGATGCCGTTTTCAAATTTATCGCATTGTCCAAAATGCTGTCTCATTTTGACATGTTAACATGTTGCCAACTCTAACAGCTAATCTGAGGTTAAGACAAGATAAGGAGGAGATTTTGACCTTGAGAACTGATCATGGATCAGCATTAAGCTCAACATCTAGTCTAGTGTATTTACAGAGATGCTGCTAAGTGCTGGAGTTTACCTTACAACCTTTGAGAGAAACATACTATAACATTGTTTGTTTGACTAAAGTTCACATTATAAGATTATGTCGCATTTCATGTCTGGCAGTTACGTGAGTCTTTCAATAAAGCATCAACAGATATGATATTTGCTGCCTGGCTGTAGTGCACCACCTCAGGCAGAACTACTGGAAGGTTGAAAAACATGTTCAACTTGGCACTTTGTTAGGAATGTAATCGTTTCACAAACTTTGATCTGTTGAAAATATGCATTGGAAATGTATTCAGTTCCTTGTTCTTATTAAATCTCTGAATTGGTAGGTTTGTTTTACTATCCTCAAGGCCTTTCTGATAAAACTTTTACTTTTATAGGTTATACTTCAGGGGAGGAAGCGTACATAGAAAGTAGAGCATATAAAAAACCATATAAATATAAATATTGAATGCATAAGTGTTGATCTCCTTAAGGTAATGCTTGGTTGGCCACAATTTGACTGCCTTTGCAGCTGTCAGAGTCTCTGTGGGTTTCTGTCAGCATTAAACATCTGGAAATACAAATTTTGCTCAAAACAGCTTAAAAGGATAGTTCGCCCAAAAACAAATTTTGTCAACAAAACTGATCTAAACATTTACAGTTTGTTTTTTCCACGAGGAGCTCAAAATAAGTTATTTATCAAAATGCCCAGACTGTGCATAGGCCTCCATTACTACAGCTCTTCTTACACAAACTAGATTTTGTAGGACAGAAATTATTTACTTCAAAAACATGCACAAAACCTTACTATATGCACATGGACTTGGTTCAAGTAATTATACTGTATGAGACGTGAAGGAGATTTGGTTTCTAGAGGTAATGTATGCGAAAGCGATCTACTGTTGACTGATCAATGTAGATACAGTATGCGAAAGCGATCTACTGTTGACTGTATATTTGTACAGTGGCTATACAAACTAAACAACCTACATTTTTTACACAGCTCTCTGGAAAACTCAATTCCAATTGGTCCATGGCAGCATTCTGCAAGTAATATTTTTGTATAATAACTGCTAAAATATATATTGGACCATTGCCCCTGACAACCGATCTACTATGCTAGTTTTATGTCTCTCATAGCATTTTGCAGTCATTTTCTTACCATGTAATCAACAAATTATGATTCCCATGTAATCAAATAATTTCAAAATAATATAGTAAATTCAAAATCAACTCAATAGTTCATGTCTATTTATTAATTTGGTATGTAGCAGTGTAGTAAGCAGGACACTGAACAGTTAGCCATTATTGCAAAATAACCCTCTTTTGGTTTATGCCAGGTTTAGGTTTATGCAAGACCCAGTCAGGGTTTGTTTTGCCATTATGACTGGCTGACAAAACATTACTCCTTACTTAGTAAATAATTATTTTTTTTTAAACACACCCTTAAAAAATTATTTTACTTTGAAGATTGAGGACTTTTGAAGATTCAGGACTATCAATGAACACCTTCAGAAACAGTTTTATGTGCTTTGATCACATTTTATGAGGAAAGTTTTATATGAGGACTAATGGCGGTGAATATTTAATGGCGCTCTGATGATGCCAGTCATCAAAACACTGGCATTGTGCCAACCTAATGAAACGATGAAAAAGGGGTGGTCTGCAAGTGATCTTCACAGCTCTTTCTTTTTGTGCCGTCAGACTAGACTGCACATTCGCACGCATACAGTTTTAAGGTCAGGTTAATGTAAACCTTACCATATTAAAATGTAAACACATTTTGAGTGCAGGACTGTAATATTAACACACATGAGGAACAGAAACAACAGAAAAGTGCTGCCCACGGCACGTAGAAGAGGCCACATGTCTGACAGATATAAAATGTTCAGAGAGTACCTAGAGAAGGTCAGTGCATTGCACTCTGTCCAGAACACACACATGCTTTTATCAGCTAACTGGCCTAGTGTAGTCTTTCACCTCCTGGGTCAACGATAAACTCTTTGAAAACATCTTTGAAATGGTGTTTTCCACACACAGATTTTCTCGAATCAGATTTTATCCACGTTTGAAATTGACAACTTGACAATTGACAATTAATTGTGGAAAGACCACAAAAATAAGTTAAAACACAACACAAACAGCACATGTGTGCACGGCAGAGTGGCTATTGCATTGTATGATGTGACATAACATTCTTATGTTATCTTAGTTATCTTAGTTGTTTGCAGGTAAGTCAGTTTCACTGCAGAGTGCTACCAAAGTATTCTGAAATCCTCTTCCTTACCAGCAGGTCTAGATTTGCATGAAGGTGATTGCCTGTTTGGCTAATTGTGCAGCAGCATCATGTCCTACATTTATGATGCAGCATGTCTTATGTGCTTCTAATTGTGCTGCAGCATGTCTTAAATGCTCAACATAGCATGTCTGTGATTGTTCTAGCAGTAGCAAGTCTTCGTTCTTGCTCTAAGCAGATCAGCGTAAACAGATCTAGTCCGCCAAGACCAAACCTACTAACCTGTTATATCTATTTTAACACCTTAAATTTATTCCAAGAGTTGTCATGATTGAACTGTATTTAATTCTCAAAAAGAGGACTGATAACTGTATTCTGCTACTGTATGAATGTAGCATTCATTTATTTACTTGTTAGTATGTTATTGAACACCAATTTTATTTCTAAATAGACAAGCAGACCACCTGCTCTTGTTAACAGAAAAAACTTCAAAGTTCCCTTAGCTGCCATAACATGACCAAAGGTATGTGTTTCTGATGTTTTCTTAGACATTTCAGAATCCAGAGTTTTCCCAGCAGCCAAATCCACCCAAACAAGTTGCCAGGAAACACTGGTCAAGGGCATCTTCATTTTAATCTAAAATGATACCTGTCTGCAATTCAGCCTGATAGAACTACCAAACATGGTTGCCATGCTGTCAATTTCCTGCCATTGCTGTGTTTTCTACTCTAGGGGCTAGATATAGTGACACTTCCAGTCACAGAACAATTCAGGAAGTCTCTCTGTGTTTTTTGCCAGACTTGCTAAGCAGTCATTCTTATGTCCAGTAACTATCTATTTCCTTTTCCCAGGAGGAAATTCTTTCTCTTCCATTCTGCTCATTTCTGTCACTTTCAAGGGTTCTCAAGATCTATATTTAGGCCGATTTCTCCATTGAACCGTCAGCTTTTCAGTATTTCAAATGCATCACTGTTGTTTTCCCCGCATTTAGATCTGATTGTTGTTTAAGTAATATTTTCTCTTTCAAAAAAGTCATGAAGATGAGAAACAGAGAGTGATTGAAAGTTAGAAGTAAAACAAAAATGTTCATGGGTCATTTTACAAAACTGGTGCGGAATTATCCCCTCATTTATAGTAAATATGCATAAAAAGGACTTGAACAATAAATAACTAATACAAACTTGACAAAAAAGTAAACAATGTGTTATTAAATATTTTTTTTTCTAAACATATCAAGAAGCCAGTAAAGTGTATATATATATACACTCACCTAAAGGATTATTAGGAACACCATACTAATACTGTGTTTGACCCCCTTTCGCCTTCAGAACTGCCTTAATTCTACGTGGCATTGATTCAACAAGGTGCTGAAAGCATTCTTTAGAAATGTTGGCCCATATTGATAGGATAGCATCTTGCAGTTGATGGAGATTTGTGGGATGCATATCCAGGGCACGAAGCTCCCGTTCCACCACATCCCAAAGATGCTCTATTGGGTTGAGATCTGGTGACTGTGGGGGCCATTTTAGTACAGTGAACTCATTGTCATGTTCAAGAAACCAATTTGAAATGATTCGAGCTTTGTGACATGGTGCATTATCCTGCTGGAAGTAGCCATCAGAGGATGGGTACATGGTGGCCATAAAGGGATGGACATAGTCACAAACAATGCTCAGGTAGGCCGTGGCATTTAAACGATGCCCAATTGGCACTAAGGGGCCTAAAGTGTGCCAAGAAAACATCCCCCACACCATTACAACACCACCACCAGCCTGCACAGTGGTAACAAGGCATGATGGATCCATCTTCTCATTCTGTTTACGCCAAATTCTGACTCTACCATCTGAATGTCTCAACAGAAATCGGGACTCATCAGACCAGGCAACATTTTTCCAGTCTCAACTGTCCAATTTTGGTGAGCTCTTGCAAATTGTAGCCTCTTTTTCCTATTTGTAGTGGAGATGAGTGGTACCCGGTGGGGTCTTCTGCTGTTGTAGCCCATCCACCTCAAGGTTGTGCGTGTTGTGGCTTCACAAATGCTTTGCTGCATACCTCGGTTGTAACGAGTGGTTATTTCAGTCAAAGTTGCTCTTCTATCAGCTTGAATCAGTCGGCCCATTCTCCTCTGACCTCTAGCATCAACAAGGCATTTTCGCCCACAGGACTGCCGCATACTGGATGTTTTTCCCTTTTCACACCATTCTTTGTAAACCCTAGAAATGGTTGTGCGTGAAAATCCCAGTAACTGAGCAGATTGTGAAATACTCAGACCGGCCCGTCTGGCACCAACAACCATGCCACGCTCAAAATTGCTTAAATCACCTTTCTTTCCCATTCTGACATTCAGTTTGGAGTTCAGGAGTTTGTCTTGACCAGGACCACACCCCTAAATGCATTGAAGCAACTGCCATGTGATTTGGTTGATTAGATAATTGCATTAATGCGAAATTGAACTGGTGTTCCTAATAATCCTTTAGGTGAGTGTATATATATATATATATATATATATATATATATATATATATATATATAAATGATTTTAGGTATGCTGGAGCAGACCCAGTGACTGTTTTGTATGCCAGCATCAGAGACTTGAATTTAATACGTGCATCAACCGGCAGCCAGTGGAGAGAGACAAAGAGTGGTGTAACATGCACTCTCTTTGGTTCATTAAAGACCAGGTGTGCTGCTGCGATCATTTGCAGAGGTCTAATTGCACATGCAGGAAGGCCTGTAATGAGAGAGTTACAGTAGTCCAGTCTAGTTATGACAAGTGACTGAACAAGCAGTTGTGTGGCATGTTCAGAGAGGAAAGGACTTATCTTTCTGATATTGTAGAGTGTAAATCTACATGATCTTGCAGTCTTTGAGATGTGGTCTGTGAAATTTAGCTTGTTATCGATGGTTACCCCTAGATTTCTGACCGTTTTGGAAGGCGATACTGTAGTTGAACCCAGCTGCATGGTGATAATGTGTTCAACAGCAGGGTTGGCTGGAAAGTCAAGGAGTTCAGTCTTGGCTGGGTTGAGCCTGCTTAAATGTAGTGGGAAAAGTGCCTGTAAGTAGAGATGTGTTAATTATGTGTGTAAGTGCTGGTAGGATGGACGGAGAGATGGCCTGGTTGGAGAGGAGGAGTTTAGAGACCGCAGTGTCAGTCAAAGGAGATAACATAGAGAAAGAATTGTTGCATACAGGAGCCAGGTGTTTGACAGGGTGTGGTGCTGCGAATGCATTGCTGATGGTTGTAACCTTATTTGTAAAACATGTGGCGAAGATATTTGCTGTCACTGATGTGTCAGGTGGTGGAGGGGGAGGACAGAGAAGTGTGTTGAATGTTCTAAACAAGCTACGAGTGCCTGTGGTGCTGTTGATCTTGGTCTGGTAATAGGAGGTTTTTGCAGCTTTAACGTTGTCTGAAAAAGTTGCAAGCAGAAGCAGATATTTAACTAGATCTGCTGGATCTTTAGATTTCCTCTCAGTTGCTCTGAGATCAGTCCGATGTTCACGAAGAACTTCAGACAGCCAGGGGCTATGTGGTATGTGCTGGTCTAGAGGAGAGAGGACAGATGTTGTCTAGATAGGCTGTTAAAGTATAGTTAAGTGTGTCTGTGGCAGTGTTTACATCAAGTGTGGAAAATACATTTATTGTGGGAAGAGAGGTAGAGACATCAGTGGAAAGGCGAGAGGGTGAGAGGGAACGGAGGTTACGGCGAAAGGAAATCAAAGGTGGAGTCGGTTTTAATATAGTTGGGAGAATCATGTTGAATTGAACAAAGTAGTGATCAGAGACATGTAAATGTGTAACAAGAATATTTGAGGTGGTACAGTTACGTGTAAAAATGAGGTCCAGCTGGTTGCCCGATCTGTGAGTTGCTGTGGTGTGTAGTCTTTCCCAGTCAAATGAGGCCAGAAGAGTATTCAATTCAATGGACTGGGGGTTGTCTTGGTGTATTTTGAAATCACCAAGAACCACAAGTGGCCTGCCATCCTCTGGCAAGGAGGACAGCAGGACATCCAACTCCTCAAGAAAGCTTGTCAGCTGACCTGGAGGGCGAAACATGACAACAACATGTATTTTTGTGGGATGCATTGTAGTAACGGCATGGAATTCAAAAGATGTATTGTTACATAGTGAAGCTTGTGGTGAAAAAGTCCAGTTATTATGAATGAGCAAACCTGTTCCCCCACCCCTACTGGTATTTCGAGGGGTTTGAGAGAAGGAGAAGTTGTTTGAGAGAGCAGCAGGTGTTGCTGTATCCTCAGGACGTATCCATGTCTCTGTCAGTGCCAGCATGCTGAGGGTGGACTGTGTGGCAAAGGCTGGAATGAATGCAGCTTTGTTCACAGCAGACTGGCAGTTCCAGAGTCCCATTGAGTATGAGAGCGGAGCAGGTGCTGAGGTGCAAAATGGCCGTAGGTTGTGTGGGTTGTGTTTGGTCTTGCATCTGTATCTTGTGAGCGGTCTATAACAGATAACAGGGATGTACATAGAAGTAAATAATAAGAGATAAAATAAAAAATACTTAAGTGCTATGGAGAGTGGCGCCTTATTGGTGTCCATGCTTGGTGGACTCGCACAGGTAGACTCGCTGGACTTTACCCAAGTAGGTCTTCACACGAGGAAGGCTTTACACGAGGGCTACCACTTTCACTGCCGCTTCCACGTCAGCATTCAGTCAAATAAATACACACTTTAATGAGCCATTCAATGGAAAAAGCAGGACATGCCTTAATGCTACTTAGAACAACAAAGGTAGTCACGTGGTCAACCGAAACTAAGGGTCGCATGAGGTGCCAAGCGCTGGAACAAACACGACTTCCGTACACCCCAAATAAATTATGCTGCACATTAGCATAGTCATATTACATCATCAAAATTACATCCAGTGTTGGGGGTAACGTGTTAAAAGTAACATGTGTTATATAATCAGATGACACAATATTTTTTTTTATTTTAGAACATAATATCAGAGTTACTTTTTATATAAAGTATCACTTTGTTTTTATACACCTCTGCTGTTGCGAGATATCAGGAATAAAAGTGTGCAAACATGAGGGAGGAAACATAGTGCATGATGGGCATTGTATTTTTATAGAGTGTGAGGCCAGAGACTATTTAGCAGAAATGAGTCTCTTCTATTTAAATGAATGGGAGAAATTGGAACGCCCAACCAAGAAGCTCTAGCACCCAACAGTCAATGGATGTAGAAAGGAAGTCCCACCTTGCAGGTAACTACAGACATTTTAAAGTAATATGAGGTCAAGATTTGGTTGAGTTAAACGCATTTTATTCATGTGTTAATACACACTGCATTAAAAAAATTAATGACTGTGTTTTGGCAGAGTGATCATAAAACATGTATTCCACTGGCCACGACATGATACACAGGGTGAAATACTCACTCATTTCACTGACTAATGCAGCCGAACTGCTCTGAAGCTGGAAGAATGGGAGAAGAAAATCTGGGTCTGTGACTCTGAGCAATGTTCTACATCGATTGTGTATGCAGAGAAAAGGTCTTAGTTTCTAAAAATATTCTACATTTTTGTTTTATAATAAATAAGTAGTTTGATTCATGAAACAATTCCATTCAAGTTGTATCAACACGCGCCTTTGAAGTTGTGGCGTCTGTGCACAATGTGGATCAATGTCTTAAGTAAAAAATATTAATTTACTCATCAGACTTATTCCTTGAACATCTTTTGAAAAACATCTTATGTTGACTCTGATATTGTCAATGGGCACAGCACAGGTTGACTTATATGATGCAGGTTCAAGTGTTGGTCTTTGCTGCTTTACAGAAGGTGGTTATTCTTCATTATTCATATTGACTGCAATGTTGATGGAAAAACAAATCATGCGGTCTATTTATGTTCACATTCAAAATTCATGCTTTTCAGCGGTCACACTTTAAAACACACTTTTCAATGGACACAAATTAACACAAGTCTCTTTCAGCTTATATCTCTTAACTCTCTCTCCCTCACTGGTGTCTGGCTGGCTCTTAAAAGCTTGTCTCCACTCTCACTGCAATGACAATTTCTGGAGAGAAAGTCTGCAACAGCCCCCAGGTCTGCGTCTGCACGTTGGAATACTTCATGTGATGGAGCCACTGGAGCAGGGCATCCTTGATTTGTGATAGTGAGAGGTGGTCTCTGCAATTGTGCCACGATTGACTTTTAAGTTCACCTCTGGCCCGAGCTCCTCCCTCTCTGGTACCACTGCCACCAAAGCCACTGGGACCACCTCCCTCTATGGTTTTAAGGGGTCGATGTGGTAAATCTGACGTGCTCCACCCCTATCCGTGCATTTAACCTCATAATCGACTTTCCCGACTCGCTGTGTGACCTCAAAGGGCCCTTGCCACTTTGTGAGAAATTTAGAGCTTGATGTGGGTAGTAATACATGAGTAGTTCAAGGAATTTATATCCCTGTTTAAATTCCTGTAGCAGAGCTCCAGTTATACAGCTGGGTCTGATGTTTTTGGGCCTGTTGCCGCAATGTGTGGAGTCTTGCTCTCAGGTCAAGAACTCATTGGATTGCGTTTTTTGCTGTTTGAAAGTCCCTCCTCCCAATTTATCCTCACAACATATATGACACCGCGAGGGTTACACTCATATAATAACTCAAATAGTAAGAACCCTGTGGAGGCTTACGGGACCTCTCGCACTGCGAATAATAGGGGCTCAAGCCACTTATCCGAATTCAGAGCATCTTCGTGCATGAACTTACGAATCATGTTTTTCTGGGTTTTATTAAACCGTTCGACCAAGCCATCCATTTACAGGTGGTACATGCTTGTCCGAATCAATTTAATGCCCAATAATTCGTATAGCTTGTGTAGTGTACATGACATAAAATAGTGCTTGGATCAGTGGCGATTTCTTTCAGAATCCCCACTTGGGAGATAAGAGTGAAGAGTGCCTCCACTACACTTGGTGCTGAGATATTGTGCAAAGGCACTGCTTCCGGGTAATGTGTTGCGTAGTCCACCAGAACCAACACAAGGCGATGCCCGCATGCCGTCTGCTCTAATGGCCTGACGAGGTCCATGCAGATTCTATCGAAGGGGACCTGGATCAAAGGAACAAACGGGCCATTACACGCCTCAGTGTCTTTTCCTGCCCTAAGTGACCTGCCATTGGACTATAATGAGCCGTCTGGAATAACATATCCCAACGGTTCTTCTATATCAGTAACTAGGTCGTATCTTCCTTTGTCTTAGCATCTTGCGTCACTCAATACAATCGGTCATTTATAATAGAAAAGTATGGATAGGCGAGTGCAATGTCTGGCTGAAGATGGTGACCATCAACCACTCTCACTTGATCGAAGGTGTGCCTAAGTGTCTCATCTTGTGTCTGCTCCTGAGGGAAATCCCCTGCGGGAAATACTCTAAGGGCTGGGGAAGTAGAGACTCCCCCCTCCCTTACGTCATCTTGACATGGAACTGACGTAGATGGCCCCGACTCTGCCTCCCCAGCCAGAGCATAACAAATCCCACACCGAAACGCTCTGTTACAGGACACATCCACACAAATTTCCCTTAATAATGTGGAAAGCACTGCCCAATTCATGCCCAATATTAGTGGATGGGTGAGGTGCGAACTAACCACAGCATCGACACTATGCTTTTGTCCCCGATATTTAATCGGCATGGTCACTACATGATTATCATGGATATCCTCCCATATCCCACACACCTTACCTTCACCTTATGACTAGCACCCAATGTCTCGTCTTGAACCAGGCATTGATGGATTGTTTGCCTGCAACCCGAATCCACCAAGGCCTGGTATGTTTCCCCCATAATACTCACAGGTATGCAGTATGTCCCAGCTTGATCTTGGGGTTTGCCAGTTCCCGAATACGCTGCCATTTGGTCCTCTGCCAACTGGATGACCGTTTGGAGCAATGCCAGGTGGTTTTGCTTCAAAACATGTAAAAGTTAACACAGTCTCTTTCGGCTTGTGTTTCATAAATATTTCTCCCTTACTAGCATCTGGCTCTTAAAATCACTCTTAAAAGCCCTTCTCCACTCTCATTGCAATGACAAACTGTTAGAGACAATCATTGCCAGGTGACGATCCTTACCGTTCTCATCTACTGATCTCGCTCTCCATTGACAAAACGGTGCTCAACCAAGCCCCCACCACCATAACCTACTTTCTAAATATCTGTTTGTTTACTATGTTGTTTTGACATGAGTGTTGTACAGTAGCTAACATGTCATGTAATGTCTCTTGTATGTAATGCATGACTTATTTGTATGGAATGCATAGCACAGCAGAAGAGCAAGTGGCTGTGAGAACGCAAAAGTAATGTAATGCTTTACATGAAAATTACTTTTTTAAGTTATTTTTTAAGGAGTAATGCAATATTCGAATGAGTTACTTTTAAAAGTAACGTTACCCAACACTGATGACATCAGTAATCTCTTCAAGGACAAGTTAAAGTCTCCCCTTTATTATCACTTATCTAATGTTTTGTCATGTTTGTCAGTAGAGGACGACTTTAAAATGCCAACCCTGGTACCATGATTTTCTGTTGTAAATGACTGATAATTGAAAAGTGGATATTTGTTAAAATTATAAGCATTAGAATCTCAGAATGGGACTCAGAGGTAATGCCTCATTTGTAAACTAACAGGTTTAGCTTGAGCATGAGTGAAAAATTGTGAAGACATGCAAGGGAAGTTTGGAAAATTAGTGACTGCAAATGTTTTAGCTTTGTTCCGTAGCTGGAAAACTGAGCTCAGATTATGCTTCATGTCTTATGTCTTTAGGTATGGCCAAGCTGATCATTCAGCAGGTCTAGCTGGTCTTCTATCTTGGCCAAGTGGGTCTTCAGCACATCTAGCTGGTATTTCAGCATGACCAAGCTGATGTTCAGTAGATCTAGCTGGTCTTTCAGTCTGGCCAAGCTGGTCTTCAGCAGCTCTAGCTGGTCTTCCAGCCTGGCCTGGTTGGTCTTCAGCAGGTCTAGCTGGTCATTCAGCCTAGAAAAGTTGGTCTTAAGCACATCTAGCTGGTCTTCTAGCTTGGCAAAGTTGGTTTTCAGAAGATGTTGCTGGTTTAACTGGTCAGGCAGCTGGTCTCTGTCCAAGTTTGACCAGCTGGAAAGTGCCCAAAATCCCTAAAGCTGGTTTATGCTGTTTTCTTCAGCAGGGAAGAGTTCAAAAAGGTCTTCATTAAAAAATATGCAACATTTCAACTAAAGGGCTTTGTATTTTTTTTTTGCATGTGTCTACTTGCTGTTCATGTTCAAGAAGCTGATTCAAGAAGACCCACAAAAATATATTTTATGGATATGACCAGGAAGAAATGCAGACTCCTGATTGTTTTGCAAGTATATTCAAAAACATGCATACCTGTTAATGTCTGTTGGTTTGCATCTCTTTTATCCATTAAAAAATCTAGATGTGAGAGAATGAATATAATGGAGAGTTTGTGCTTGTTTTTTTCTTTTTTTTATCATGTACAGTGACAAGAAAATATATATGAACCCTTTGGAATTATCTGCATTTATGTATAAAGTTGTCTTAATCTGGTTTAATCTTCATCTAAGTTACAATAATGAAAAAAACAATCTGTTTTAACCAATAATGCAAAAAAATATTTTATTGTTCTTGTACATATTGAATACATAATTCAAACATTCACAGTGTAGGTTAGAAAAAGTATGTGAACACCTAGAGTAATGACGTCAACAAAAGCTAATTATAGTCAGGAGTTGGCATTAAAATTAATGAAACGAGATTGGAGGTGTGGGTTAGGGCTACTTTTAAATATAAAAAGTGCTTAAAGGTGTTGAGTTTGCTATTTAAAAGAATATGTTGAATAAGAAGTATCTGCTGAAGTGGACCATGCCTTACATAAAAGAGATCTCAGAAGACTGATTAAGAATTGTTATTTTGCATAAAGCTGGAAAGAATTACAAAGTTATCTCAAAGAGCTTAGATATTTATCTGTCCACAGTGTGACAAATTGTCTATAAATGGTGATGATTTTACACTGTGGCTACTCTCCCTAGAAGTAATTGTTCAACCAAGACTGAGTGATAGCTAGTGATAGCTATTGAGTGATAGCTAAAGACTTGAAGGAATCATGGGAACTGGTTAACATCTCTGTTCATTAGTCTACTATACTGGAAACATTAAACAGATATGGTGTCCATGGCAGGAAGCACAAAGGAAGCTGCTGATTTCTAACAAAAACATTGCTGCATGCTTTGCCAAAGACCACCTTGACACTCCACAACACTACTGCGAAAATGTTTTGACGACTGATGAAAGTAATGTTGAATCATTTGGGAAGAACACAGAGCTCAACAAATGGCATAAATAGTGCACCTCAAACCAACATGAAAACATAATTCAAACAGTGACGTATGTTGTAGGGAGCATCATGATTTGGGGCTACTTTGCTGCTTCAACACCTGGAATGATTTCCCTCATCAAGATAAAAGTGAATTCCCAAGTATATCAAGATATCCTACAGGATAATGTCAGAGTGGCTGTGCGCCAGCTGAAGCTCAGTAGAAGTTGGGTGATGCAGCCGGGCAATGACCCTAAACACCAAAGTAAATCCACTATAGAATGTCTTAAAAAAAAAAAAAAAAAAAAAATCCACCTTTTGGAGTGGCCCAATTAGAGCCCAGAACTTAACCCAAGAGAGATGCTGTAGAATGACCTCAAGAGAGCCATTTACACCAGACATCCTAAGAATATGGCCGAGCTGAAGCAGTTCTGTATGGAAGAATTTTCAGAAATGCTGCCTTTTTCAATCATTGCTTGTCAGATTGTACAATATGACCCCAATAAAAATGCCAAGGTAGACTGTGCAACATCAGTGGTTAGGTTAATATCAGACTGTATATATCTTAGCTAAGACTTAACATCTGCAACCCAAAATGTCTGAAGCTGTCTTAAGCTCTCAAACTTTGTTTGAGGCTATAATTCATTGCAAAGGCAATGAATAACTAGTCTGTGAGCATGTCACACTAACCCATCAAAAACAATCAATGATGAAAGAAATTGTTTACGGTTTTTGAAATTTGTTTCAGACAGAAAAGTCTTGGACAATATTGTATACTGTGAACTGGGCTTGGGAGAAACCACTGTCTGAAAACAACACGCTACCACTGGTCAAATAATTTCCATTCATCATCTACCTCTGACTATGAAACCATAGCAACGGCTGTAGCAACAGCCCACCCAAACCGGCAGGGTTTGGCAATAAAGTGGGAAAACGTGAACAGAAGAAGCCTTTGAGGCTTGAAGACCATGA
This sequence comes from Moxostoma hubbsi, assembly GCA_032164185.1. Lineage (NCBI taxonomy): Eukaryota > Metazoa > Chordata > Actinopteri > Cypriniformes > Catostomidae > Moxostoma > Moxostoma hubbsi. The sequence continues at coordinate 23,851,930 of JAVLUX010000010.1, forward strand.
TGGGTCAGTGATATTTAAGTACACCACATCCTAACCCAGTAAGGGCCTCAAAGATGTTCAGGCAAGCAGCTGCCTGTATGTCTGGGCCCATTTCCCTTAGGCTTTTGTGTACGCTGCTTGTGTATGTCTACGTGACCATAACTGCATTTGTCTGCAGAATTTGACTACTAGCTGAATTTACTGATGTGTGCACGTGTGTGTGTGATATGTGTACATGTCATCACAGCCCCACAGCTTGACTGATGTCTAGAGTGTGTGTTGATTTTGTGTGTGAAAGTGTGGAATGCCACACTCTCTTCCCAAAGCCCCTGGTCCACTGCTGTGTGCCAAACTGGCTTCAGATCCCAACCCCTACAATCAAGACCCCTAGAGACGGTGTGACATCATCAATAATATTTTCAAACATTCCTCTGGTCTCCAGCAAGGGGTGTGTCTTTTTGCAAAAAAAATTGTTTTATGCTAAGTCCATAGGGATAGCTTAGCATAAAATGAAAAGTCTATCATAATTTGCTTATCCTTATTTTGTTCCAAGCCCATATGTCCATGTGCCCATGTGTCCATGGAACACAAAATGAGATGGCAGAATGTTAGCCTCATTCACTTTCATAGTACAGTATGGAAAAAAGATGCAATTTAAGGGAATGGAAACTGAGGCTAAAATTTACTTTTGTGTTTAACGGAATAAATAAACTCAAATGGGTTTGGAACATCATGAGCGTATGTAAATTATGACAAAATTTTCAGTTATGAGGGGTGAGAAAAATTATCAGAGATTTGTAATTTTTCGGTAAACTAAGCCCAAGTTATACTTCATACAAAATCAAAGAACGAATGGGTATGATGTCATTTAGAACAAAATCTGGACAAAAAGAAAGTGTTTTTGCATTCTTTTCGGTGGTTCGTAACTGCCCGCCTGGACGAACTTTAAGAAAAAGTGTCTAACTGGCTTCTGAACACCGTCTTGCTGCTATTGGCCCACGTAATCTGTAGTTGTAACCTGAAGCTCCACCTACTACTTTGATTACGTTTTTCAGTCAGTATTCAAATTGAACACCGTCATCAAGACCATGTCATGCATTTTTTTATTTTTTTATTTATTAGTCTATAAAAGGAATCAAATCTACTCAAATACTCTCATGTGACCATTCACTCATGTGACATCTGCAATGAAAGCCATTCACACATCTGCTCAAAGTAAGATATACCTCAATCACCATTCTTTTGTTTGTATTCTGAACATTAACACTCTTTTATAAACCTATCTTTGCTGTAAATATCAGTGTCATCATAAATTACAATAATAGAATGTAATCGATGCATATTATGGCCGCGTTTTAGCACATTAGTGCCATGTATTCACAATCTAATTAAGTCAAATTAAACATTTCGACTTTATATATATATATATATATATATATATATATATATATATATATATATATCATCGAGTGGTTAAATGGCTTCTTTTACTGATCTCATGTGAATTCTACTCACAGAATGAGGCATAAATTTATAACACATTTTAATGTCACATAATTTAAGGTTTTTCTGAGCATCCTCATATTTAAGTGCTCCTCTAAATGCCTCCCACAGCGGTGTGGCAGGTGTCTTAATGTTCGCAAACAGTACACCTTTGCTCAGCTGTTTAGAACTTATTTTTACCCCTGAACAAAGAACAAAGAAGAACTTCAGGGCCTTTAGGGTTGGGATTAGAGTTAGGTTTTAGGGTTAGGGTTAGGTTTAGGGTTAGAGGTAAGGTTAATTACAAATGTAATTAAATACAGGTACTTTAAATGTAAGTACAATGCAACAACATATATTTATATTACAAGTACATAGTATAAAATACTTAAGTACATAGTAGTTAAAGACACCTAATATAAAGTGGGACCGATTTAATATATAATTTAAACAGTGTTGGGTGTTAACTAATTACAAAGTAATGTATTACTGTCATTCAATTACCTTTTAGTACAAAATGTAGTGTAGCACATAATATTTCAAATTCTTGTAAACAGATTATAGTTACTGGCTTTCAAATAAGTTAAGTACTTTTAATTACTGTACACCTATTATAAAGTGGGACCGATTTAATATATAATATAAACAGTGTTGGTTGTTATCTAATTACAAAGTAATGTATTACTTTCATTCACTTACCTTATAGTACAAAAAGTAATGTAGCACATTACTTTTTAAATTCTTGTAAAGGGACTACAGTTACTGACTTTCAAATAAGTTAATTTCTTTTAATTACTGTACTTGGGTACAGATAACGCTTAAATAATATTATATAAGTAGAATACCTTTAAAACATGAATTATGTTATTATGTACTGTACATCTATTCACATTGTGTGACAGCTGAAAGGCCTGATTCCCCAAACGAGTCAATGAACATGGAGGAAATATACTATAGACATTTTGAATTCTGTGAAAATTATTTTTAAAGTAACTTAAAAGTAATTAGTATTGTAATTACCTTTTAAATTATGTAATTAGTAAAGTCAGTAATCTGATTTAAATTTTAGATTTGTAATTAGTCATTTGTAGTTAATTGCTTTGTGTAACTTACCAAACACTGAATATAAATATAGGCTATAGCATGTACATTTTACTATTTAAAATGTATGTAATTTATAATGTGTAGTGAATAGTACAGATATTACAGTGTGCAAGAATGCACAAATTTGATTCATATTTGCATAAAAACACATTTGTGTCCATTTATCAGTACAGAAGTGGAAGTGTTGACACTTAATTTTGGCGATGAATATTAATAATAAAAATAATGGACTTTCCAGGTTCCTCTCTTGCCCATATATATATTACATGTATATTTATTTCAAAGCTACACATACTTCAATGACATGTCTTTTAGAAACAGCATGTATGAAGGACTGCATTATAAAATTATGAATTTATTTTAGGAATACGTACCTCTTTTTGACAAATTGTTGTTGTATTGGCAAGTCTAGAGTTGGGCTGAATCATGGCATTTTTTACGAACACTGACCTGCTCATTTTTGTGTTATCAAGTGTCAACCTACATGGGAGAACAACAGTTTCTCTAAATGGACATTACAGTAAACAACCTAACAAACTTCCTACTACGTCAGTGTTGCACACGTATTCAGGTATTTGGCAGTACTCATTAAATGGAACAATACAAATAAGCAACATCAGTTTACTCCTTTTCTTAAACATCAAATTGACAAATCAACTCATTGATTTGATCAATTTAATGTTGTTGCTGGTAATTGTGGAGAGTTCAGTGCTCTGTATTAGCTTGCATATGCATGGCTTGAGTGAGTCCATAAGCCGAGGCAGCGTCTGTCATGCCAATGGAAGCAAAATGTCTATACCTCAAACAGCACTCTGCTATTTTTACTCACAGGGATTAAGGGCCATAGTTGAAAATTCAGAGATATTATTAGGTAGAGAATCTATCAAGTGAAGGAGGAAGCTGGAAAGACCAAACACTATTGATTATATATTTTGCTGTCAATCAAGCTTTCATATCTAAAACAAAAAAATGAAAAAAAATAAAAGAAAATTATGAGTGAAACCAGATTCAGTAATATAAAGTCACAGTCGATAATTGGCTTATTTACAGAGTTATTATTGTTTTTAATTTCTATTTTATTTTCAATTTGTCTTTTAAATTTCATCAAGTTTTGCTTACTTTTTACTATTTTCATCAATTTAGTTTGAGTATTTTAGGGCTGCCAAAGTTAATGCATTTATATACTGTGCTGTCTATAAAAAATACAAAATAAATTAATTTGATTTGAATTAGTTTTGCTAGTTTTGGAGTCATGGAAATATTTGTTAGTTAAGATTCAGTTTTTCCAATTATGTTTTTATTAATATTTTTATTCATTTATTTATATTGTAGATAACAGACATTTTTTAATTTTGTTTGGTTTTAGTTTTAGTTAATAATGTTTATCTCAACTTTTAAGATGAGTGGTGTTCAATGAGAAGAACAGATGTTAGCTGAGACTGTTTTCTGAGGGAAGTCTGTCTTGGGTTTCAGCTTTGGCTCTGCTTTGGTGCAGCTTTTGAAAGCTGGGAGCATGCACCCTGCTAACTATTTGAGTTATGCCATTGACGTCAGCATAGCCATAAAGCAGACAAACTGCCTTTCCCCAATGAACAACCCTGCCAAATAGCCTGCATGTCTTTAAATTCGCTCCAAGAGAGAGAGAGAGAATGAAAGAGAGATGTACTTAAGGAGTATATGCTTTTGTTTGGGTTTTTTTAATCAGATGTAGATCTTCTGTGGACAGCTGAGAAAAACTATTTAACAGAATTGAGATGAATGTCTTTATTGCCTGAACTTTTCATTTCCTTCTCAGATTGAGGAAGTAAATCACAAATACAAAAACATATGAGTCAGATTTCTGGAAGTTGTTTATGCCATTGCAGGTGAACTAACAGGTTTGTTACTTACTATTTAATTAGAGCAACTTTTATACATTCATTCTGACACAAAAATTTCCAGTTTTTAGAAATGTGCATATGAAATGTTAAACAACACACTATTATCCTACACTGACTAATCAAGCTTTCATAGCTGTAAATTAGCACAAGTTGTTTTCTGCCAGCTTAGTGATGTCATTAAGCAATATAACAGTGTGGCACGGTGGAGGGCGGGACCGGCGCGTGATTACGCACGCCCGGTCCCGTATCAGGCTAATTGAGCCGTCAAGAGGGATAAAGGCCACTCGCAGACGGCGATCGGGAGAGAGAGCTTAATCAGCAGACATGTCTGCTGTCCTATGTGTTTGTTTTAAGTTCTTCATTAAATTATTATTTATGTTGATAAGCCGGTTTCTCGCCTCTTCCTTGCCCATGAATTATGATCTTCTTTACATTGGTGCCGAAAGCCCGGGAAGGAAGAGGGATACGCCGTAGCGGAGTTCTCGCCACTTCTCAATGGAGCAGCCGCGGCCATCTGCCGGGAGACGGAGGAGCCCAGCCACCTGGACGCGGAGGAACGGCCGCCGACCGCGAGGGGAGGAGGGGCTCCTGGCCGACCGCCTGGAGCGGTTAGGGCCGCTGCCAGGGGCGGGGGAGTCCCCTAGTAGCCGCTGGAACGCGGCGGGGTTGGAGACTGCCGACCGCGTGCGGGGAGGGGCTCGCCGCCGACCGCCTGGAGCGGGAGAACCGCTGCCAGGGGCGGGGGGAGGCCCCTTCGACACCCCGGGAACGCGGCGGGGCGTTCCGTCCGCCAGGGGCTGAGGACTGCCTCCGATCTGCCTGGAGAGGCGCGGCTGTTGTCCTGTAGAGGGTGGAGAAGTGGCGAGAACTCCGCTACGGCGTATCCCTCTTCCTTCCCGGGCTTTCGGCACCAATGTAAAGAAGATCATAATTCATGGGCAAGGAAGAGGCGAGAAACCGGCTTATCAACATAAATAATAATTTAATGAAGAACTTAAAACAAACACATAGGACAGCAGACATGTCTGCTGATTAAGCTCTCTCTCCCGATCGCCGTCTGCGAGTGGCCTTTATCCCTCTTGACGGCTCAATTAGCCTGATACGGGACCGGGCGTGCGTAATCACGCGCCGGTCCCGCCCTCCACCGTGCCACAAACAGTAAGAGTGCTGTTTTTCTGAATATCAGCATTGATTTTCCATATTTGTACCACAGCTGTGTTTCGGATCGGCCGATATTGCTTTTAAAATTCTAGATGTATTTTGCTGTAGCGTGACTGATTGACATTGTGGCATTATGGGAAATCACTGGTGAGAGTCTGTGATCGGAGAGATTTGATCATAATTCTTTCCATCTTCCTTTCCTCCTCACGTCTTCCTCTCCTGTGCACCTAACACATCCTGTTTTGCTGACAAGAGGAGTGAAAGTAAAATGAGGGTGGTGAAGCAGTGTGGTGGCCATGAAGACCGCAGGTCTGTTTTGTAATTTATTGTAGTTGTTAAATAATAATCTCCACCCAATTCCTCTCTGTCACCTTTTATTCCACTCCTGCTCTTGGATTTGCTTATTGAACAGCTTAAAGACCCCATGAGATCAGAATTAGACTTTTATACTTTTAGTACATGTGTGTTAGCTTTTAATATTTTTTTTTTCCAAATTCCATTTTATTTTGTCCCAAATTCCATGTTTTCCTTTTTATTTTCTCTGAATTCTAGGTTTTAAAGTTTAGTTAGAATTTATCATAACAAATTTGTCTAATCAAATTAATTCATAGAATTGTAATTAATTAAATACAGAACTATTACTTTTCTATATACTGCATTTTTTTTTATTAAAGGAAGAGCATCTATACTGATCCTCATAGCACAATCCAAAACCCAAAATTAAGTTGTTTTTTTAAAAAAAATTATTATCAATATTATTATTATTATTATTATTATTATTATTATTATCATCGTTATTTTTTTGGTCAAATATAGCACTGCATATTATAGCATCATAGTATTAATGAAAGCAACTATGAAACTCTTGCTTGAGATATTGCTTAAATATAATGTCATTATTATTGATATCAGAATTAACTTTATTGCCAAGTGTTCTAACGTACACAAGGATTTATTTATTTTTGATAGGAGAAACAAGTGCACACAGAACAGTGAGGCACAATATAAAACAAGGTAAGAGTATAAACAGACATACAAATAATAGGACATATAACAGAATGGCATATGTACATGTGCATGTGGTAATGTATGTGCAAGGTAGGGGGTATGTACAGTTATTTAATTAAATATGTGAATTTACATATGTACATGAGATAGGTATTTACATTATTGCACTATGGGGGAGTCCTGAGGCAGTTATTTTTTCATAAGGAAAATGGCTTGAGAGTAAAAACTGTTCTGTTCTGGTGCTTCTGCGCCGCCCAGAGAACGTCTATGTTACGTATGTAACCTCCATTCCCTGATGGTGGGAACGAGATGTTGTGTCGAAGAAGTGACACTAAGGGTCTCTCTTGAGTGCCAAATATGCCTCTGATCTATGAAAAAAGGCCAATGAGAAGTTGGCAGACAGTATTTGCATACCCCTCCCCCGGACATACGGGTATAAAAGTGGGGAAATACGTCGAGTTCATTCAGGATTTTTCTGAGGAGCCAGAAATGGTCCGGCCACTACAGTGGCTCGGCTCAGCGACGTGGCCGGGAGGACACAATGTCTCGTTCCCTCCATCAGGGAACAGAGGTTACACTGTCACTCACGTCGACATTGTGTTGAAGAAGCGACACTAGGGGTCCACTTCAAATCACGCCATGCGCTGAGCTGTGTACGTGTTCTGCTGACACAGGAGCAGGCAGGTATTTTACGTGCAGAGGCGACCAACTGAGTCACACTGCACATACCCTTCCCCAATGCCCCATAAAAGTCATCGGAATCCTTCTGGTTACCCTAAACAGGGGAACAAGTCAACGCTTGCCAACCTGGGAACGGGCCGAGCCTGGCTGGGCCTCTTTTCTCTCTATGTTTCTCTGCATAGAGCAATAAACGGCCGGGGCCCTTACACGCATCGAGGGAAGGGGGTCTTACCCAGTTTCCTATTCTTTCAGGGGGAAAAGACCCTGCGGAGACCACCCCTGCCCTGAAGGGGAGGTAAGAGTGGTGAATACATCACATGGGTTTATTAGGCGGCATGTGGAAATGGCGCAGTGGTAGATCCAACCTCGTTAGGAGGGGGAAGTTGCTACAACACAGCGACCGGAGAGCAGCTGGAACTGCCTAAGAGAGACGTGTAAGGGGACAGTACCGCGGATAATACACACAGGGGGAGTCCACATAGGAGTCCTGCCCTGTGGAGCACCTATTCCAGTACAGGGTAGATTAAGTACCCGCAGTGGATTGGGTCAGCGAGTTCCTCTGCTGAACTGCTGACTCACAAGGGCTAGGGAGGAATCATCCAGGGATCCAGGGAGTGGGATCTCCTGGGAGGAAAAGCGCACAATTTTACCTTGGGCGAGGGAAAGAGCGCTAGGTGCAAGCGATCCACCTGGTCAGTCCGTCAGCGTGATACTGAGTTCTACTGGCTCGGACCTAGGAAAACATAGGACGAAACTGACTCAACCTGGAGATTATAGAATCTCGCAAAGGTATTAGGTGTTGCCCAACCTGCTGCTCTACATATGTCTGCTAGGGAGGTGCCCCTGGCCAGTGCCCAAGAGGATGCAACAATCCTTATTGAGTGAGCTCGGACCCGCAAAGGGGGGGGGGGGGGTTTTGGGGGGGGGGGGGCACGGCCTGGGTGTGATAGGCCAATGAAATGGCGTCCACGACCCAGTGGGAAAGCCTCTGTTTGGAGACAGCGTTCCCTCTCCGGTGTCTGCCAAAGCAGACAAAGAGCTGCTCAGAACATCTTAAGCTTTGTGTACGGTCCCGATAGGTACGCAAAGCACATACCGGACACAGCAACGAAGGAGCTGGGTCTACCTCCTCCCGGGGCAGCACTTGCAGGTTTACTACCTGGTCTCTAAAGGGCGTGGTAGGAACCTTGGGCACGTAGCCCGGTCGCAGTCTTAGGATCACATATGTGTATGCCGGACCGAACTCCAGGCAAGTGTCGCTAACAGAGAACGCTTGCAGGTCCCCGACCCTCTTGATGGAGGCAAGCGTGATCAGCAGGGCCGTCTTTAGAGAGAGGGCCCTGAGTTCAACTGACTCTAGTGGCTCGAAGAGAGGTCTCTGGAGGCCCGCGAGGACCACTTTGAGATTCCAGGAGGGGAACAGGCTTGGCCAGGAGGAATTCAACCTCTGGTTGCCTCTTAGGAACCTGATAATTCAGTCGTGCTTACCCAAAGACTTGCCGTCTACTGCGTCGTGGTGGGCCGCTATGGCAGCGACATACACCTTTAGGGTGGAAAGGGAAAGCCTCCCCTCCAGCCTCTCTTGCAGAAATAAGAGCACTGACCTAACTGCACACCTCTGTGGGTCTTCTGCCCGGAAAGAACACCAATTTGTGAACAGGCGCCACTTCAGGGTGTAAAGATGCCTGGTAGAAGGGGCTCTGGCTTGGTTGATTGTGTCTACGATGGCAGGTGGTAGACCAGCTAGATCTTCCACGTCCCGTCCAGGTGCCAGACATGGAGGTTCCAAAGGTCTGTGTGTGGATGCCAGAGTGTGCCCTGTCCCTGAGAAAGAAGGTCCTTCTTCAGGGGACTTCGCCAGAGAGGGGCTGTCGCGAGGAGTACGAGGTCCGAGAACCAGGCCCGAGTAGGCCAATAAGGAGTCACCAGGGTGACTTGTTCCTTGTCCTCCCTGACCTTGCACAGCACCTGTGCAAGAAGGCTCACTGGGGAAAATGCGTACTTGCGCAGCCATGCAGGCCAGCTGTGTGCCAGTGCGTCTGTCCCGAGGGGAGCCTCTGTACGGGCATACCAGAGCGGGCAGTGGGAGGTTCTCGCCTTGCCGAACCGTTCCCACATCAGCTGGACCGACTGGGGGTGAAGCCTCCACTCTCCGCTGGGCAAGCGTTGTCGTGACAGCGCGTCCGCTAAGGAAGGAGACGACGGGCGAGTTGTGACATGTGGCGGGAGCATACGCCGCCTTGGCGATTTATATATGCTACCACGGTGGTGCTGTCTGACCTGACTAGGACATATTTGTCCCGAACTAATGGGAGGAACTTCCGCAGGGCAAAGAACAAAGACAGCAACTCTAGGCAATTTATATGTCAGCACAGCGGGGTCCCTTTCCAACGGCCAGGACATGTCGGGACACCTGCTGCAAGGGGACCCTTGTTCACAGAAAGCAAAGGTCTGTCCAGAGTTTTGATGTTTAGCGGCGGGGGGGGTGATAGTCGCACAGTGCGTGCCGCGGCTCCATGCTCGTTTGTGACTTGAGTCTGGGGCTAGTGCTGAAGTGGTCTCATATGCATCAATCCCAGCGGCGCGGCTGCCGTGGAGGATTTAATATGCCCCAGGAGGTTCTGGAAAGGTTTTAGAGGGACCGCCGTGCCCGGCCTGAGGGTGGCGAGGCATTTTAGCACTGACTGTGCATGTTCGCTGGTGAGATGTGCTGACATTGAGACTGAGTCTAACTCCATGCAGAGAGAAGAGATGCTCTGAACCGAGGCAAGCTAGTTCTTTTCTCGGTAGACCTGAAGCCCTAAATGGCTGAGGTGCCTGAGCACCTAGTCTCTGTGAGCGCATATTAAACTCTTGGGAGTGGGCCAAGATAAGCCAGTCATCGAGGTAATTGAGTATGCGAATGCCGGCTTCTCAGAGCGGGCCAAGGGCAGCCTCTGTGAATTTTGTGAAGACGCAAGGGGACAGAGACGTGCCGAAGGGGGGGACTTTGTACTGATATGCCTGGCCATCGAACCTGAGCCATAGGAAGGGTCGGTGTCGAGGCAGAATTGGGATGTGAATGTACGCGTCCTTCAGGTCTGCCGCTGCGATCCAGTGTGGATGCCGTATGCAAATTAAGACATGTTTTTGCATGAGCATTTTGAACAGGAGTTTGAACAGAGCCCTGTTGAGAACTCGCAAGTCAACGATCAGACGTAGGCCGCCACCTTTCTTGGGTACAATGAAGTAAGGGTTGTAGAGACACTTCTTCATTTCGGTTGGAGGTGGGCGGGGGCCTGGCAAACTGAATTGCATAATCGAGTTGGATGGTCCGGGCCAGCCAGCGTAACGGGTTGGGAAGTGAAAGTCACACATCCAAGCTCCGTGCTAGGGGCACCAAGGGGACAGTTATTTTTTTATGTACCCAGTGGGGCGGAGCAGCGGGGCAGAGCAGGTAGTACGCCGTTGGGAGGCGAAGACTTGTCCCGAGGCTCTAGTGCTGAGAAAAGACTCAAAGCAGTTACCTTGCTCCGCACACCCATTAGGGGGCGGGTTAGTGACTGAGGAGGAGGTCCAGTGTAGGTGTCCTCTAGACTCGTCGGAACCGGCTGGTCGGGGAGCAGTCGTGGGCTGAAGGTGTGGGGTCCCCGTCCAGCATGCCGGGACTGTAGAGATCTGGCAGCAGGGTGCCATGAGAACGGCATTTGCGGGCCAGGTGACCCAGAGACAAAGGAAATAGCTCTGTTATTGAGAATGTGGATACCGCAGCCCCATGTAGGGGGGGGCGGCAAATGAAATAAATTCAACAAAAGATTCTCCTCCCGGCCCTCCACCGTGGGACGGAGTGGTCTTACCAGCTCCGGAGCTAACATCTCGGGCTCTGGGTCGAACGTCTCAGGAGCGCCTGGGAGCCTTCCGGGTCCTCGACGGGGTCCGAGAGAAGGGGGGGCATCTGCTCCATGCGGGGTGCTCGACGCTGCGGCTGAGAGCTGGGCCCAGGTTGAGGTGGAGCAGGGGGCTTTTTAGCCGCAGGAGAACACCCTCGGCGAGCAGACGGGGCATGTCCAATGGCAGCAGGCTTGCGGCAGGGCAGGATGTGAGAGATGGTCTCCATCTGCTTCTTCACCGCGGAGAACTGCTGGGCGAAGTCCTCAACAGTGTTGCCGAAGAGGCCGAACTGGGAGACAGGGGCATTGAGGAAGCGAGCCTTGTCGGTCTCACGCATCTCGACCAAGTTCAGCCACAGATGACATTACTGGACCACGAGCATGGCCATCGCCTGCCTGAGTGACTGCGCTGTGACCTTCGTATCTCTGAGGGCGAGGTCAGTCGCGGAGCACAGTTCCTGCAGCACATCGGGATCAGGGCTACCCCCATCCAGATCTTTGAGCGCCTTGGACTGGTTGACTTGCAGGAGGGCCATGGCATGCAGGGCGGAAGTGGCATGTCTGGCGGCGCTATAGGTTTTCGAGGTCAGCGAGGATGTTGTCCTACAGGCCTTGGAAGGGAGTATAGGGCTACACCGCCAGGTGGTAGGGTTTCCGGGACACAGGTGGAGCGCAACAGCCCTACCCACCTGGGGAATCGCTGTGTACCCGTTGGCCACTCCACCGTCGAGGGTAGCGAGAGTGGATGAACGAGTGGCTTTGTGATGGGTGGAGAGGGATGCTCTCCACGATGACGTCAACTCATCATGCATCTCCGGGAAAAATGGGACCGGGGGGTTGCGAGGCTGTGAGCAGCGCCCAGACCCCAGGAACCAGTCATTCAACCACGATGGCTGTGGGGAGGACGGAGTTTTCCAGTCCAAGCCCATGCTGGCGGCGGCCCGGGAAAGCATGTCGGCCATCTGGGCGTCAGCCTCAGCCTGGGCGTGCTGGCCCGAAGGCGGCAGCCCAGGGGAGTCATCCGCGTTAGATGCCATGATCTCCGATGCAGCGGTGAGCTCATCCACCTCGAGCTCCAGAGGATAAGCAGGCTGGCTGTGAGGCGAGCCGCTGTTGCCTCGAGCACGTACGGGAGTCAACGAGCGTGCTGGGTGGCGGGTGGTCCAAGGGGGCGTACCCAGCGGAGCTGCACCCGCTGCCATCCCCAGATCGCCTCCATCGCCAGCCGGATCGTCCTCAATCCCGTGGGAAGAAGGAGCAATGCGGGGGGCGGCTGGAGTGGTGTGCTTTCTATTGAAAGCGAGCCACGACCACAACGTCGCCATGGTCATGCCCTCGCAATGAGAGCATGAGTCATCCACAAACACTGCCTCAGTGTGATCGCTGCCCAGACACACAAGACAACGCCTGTGGCCATCTGAAGCGGAGAGCACTCTACCACATCCAGGAACTAAACAGGGGCAGAAGGGCATCTTTAAAAAGACACGTCCTGAAAAGGACGTTCAATGCCGCTGTGTATTATGCTCTTTTAGAGGAAAATAGTCTTTTAATCAGAGAAAATCACTCTATTAAAACACTCTTTTAAGTTTCTCTGCGCTGTCGAAGTGCCCAGGAGCAAACTGCACTGCCATGCAGAGAAAGAGAAAAGCCACTGTAGTGCGCCGTAGATCCAACAGCAAACAGAGCGTCAGAGGAAGAAAGCAGGAACGGGTATGTGATTCGCAGCACACTACATGCACAACCATCGGCTCCAAAGAAAATTTCTGAATGAACTAGGCATATTTCCCCTTTTTTATACACGTATGTCTGGGGGCGGGGTATCCAAATACTCTCTGCCAACTTCTCAATGGCCTTTTTTCATAGATCAGAGGCATATTCAGCGCTCAAGAGAGACCCTTAGTGTCGGTTCTTCGACACAACGTCGAAGTGAGTGACAGACGGGGAACAACAGTTATAGATGTACACAGGACAGACTTAATGACGGCTGAATAGAACTGTCTCAGCAGCTCCTGTGCAGGTTGAACTTCCTCAGGTGGCGAAGGAAGTACAACCTCTGCTGAGCCTTCTTCACAATAGAGTCTATGTGGTTTTCCCATTTCATGTCCTGAGAGCTGGTAGAGCCCAGGAACCTGAATGACTCCACTGCTGACACAGTGCTTTTCAGGATGGTGGTCCTCTAGTATCTCCACTCTTCAGCTCAAGGTTATTGTGAAAGCACTAGACAGCCAGCTGATCAACCTCCCATCTGTATGCAGACTTGTCACCATCGAGGATGAGGCCGATGACCGTGGTGTTGTCTACAAACTTCAGGAGCTTGACAGTGGGGTCTTTTGCAGTGAAATCATTTGAGTACAGGAAGAAGAGCAGTGGAGAGAGAATGTATCCCTGAGTTTCCCCAGTCTCACGAGCTGCCACCAATCTATCAGAAGTCCACAAATAGGATCCTTGCATAAGTCACAGGTCTGTCAAGATGTTGCAGGATATAATGCAGTCCCACATTGACAGCATCATCCACAGACCTGTTTGCTTGTTAAGCAAACTGAATGGGGTCCAGCAGGGGTCCAGTGATGTCCTTCATGTAGACCAAAACCAGTCTCTCAAATGACTTCATGACCACAGATGTGAGAGCGACAGGTCTAGAGTCATTAAGTCCTGGGATTTTGTTTTTTTGGGAACCGGCATGATGAAGCAGCAGGGAACTTCACACAGCTCCAGTGATCTATTGAAGATCTGTGTGAAGATGGGGGCGGGTTGGTCATTGCAGACTTTTAGACAGGCAGGTGAAACACTGTATGGGCCTGAAGATTTCCTAGTCTTTTGTTTCTGAGAGTCCTGGGGATGTCCTGGGGGATGTAGGGGGGTCAAGGAGGTGAGGGGGTGGGGTGTGAGACTGGGCTTTTCAAACCTGCAGTAAAACACATTCAGTTTATTAGTTGACTTTCTACTGAGCGAAGGGGAGGTGTCTTTTTAAAGTTTTTAATGTGTTTTAACCCTTTCCACACATATGCATAATCGTTTGCTGAAAACTGATTTCAGCTTTTCAGAGTAGCTTCTTTTAGCCACTCTGATTTCCTTAGTAAGTGTGATCCTGGCTTCTGTAAGCATCCACTTGCTATGAATAAGCTGTCTGAATTTTCCTGAAAACCATGGTTTATCATTACTGAATGATAAAAATGTCCGAGTAGGGATGCACATATCTTCACAGAAACTGATATATGATATCACAGTATCTGTGAGCTCATCCAGGTCTGTGAATGCAGCCTCAAAAGCACTCCAATCAGTGCAGTAAAAGCAGGCTTGTAGTTACAGCTCTGCTTCATTGGTCCATCCTTTACAGTCCTTACTACAGGCTTTGCTGATTTTAGTTTCTGCTTGTAGGTCAGGAGAATATGAACGAGACAGTGATCAGAGATTCCTAAAGCTGCATGTGGAACAGAGCTATATGCATCCTTGACAGTGGTGTAGCAGTGGTCCAATACGTTTCTTTTTCTGGTGTGGCATGTGATGTGTTGTTTGTATCAGTCAGCTGTTGCATCACTGTGTTCATGCATGCTTGTTGCAGGATATAAACACTCACCACAATAAATGAGGAAAACTCAGTAAGCAGAAAGGTTACAGTTGATGAAGAGCGCCTCTAAATTAGGTCAGCACATCTTCAATGATGTTACACCTGTACACCAACTTTCATTGTCAAATATTATTACTATCATTATATTACTACTTCTTTTACTACATTGAATATTAAATTTTACTATACAGAAGAATTAGGCCGATCAGCCACAGTATTAAAGCTACTTGCCTTATATTGTGTAGGTTACCCTCGTGCTGCCAAAACAGTGCCAACCCACATTCTGAGATGCTATTCTTCTCAGCACAATTATTCAGAGCCGTTATCTGAGTTACCGTAGACTTTGTCAGTTCTAATCATTCTGGCTATTCTCTGTTGACCCCTCTCATCAACAAGGCGTTTCCATCTGCAGAACTACCACTCACTGGAAGTTTTTTTGTTTTATTTTTGGCACCATTCTGAGTCAATTCTAGAGACTGTTGTATGTGAAAATCCCAGGAGATCACAGTTACAGAAATACTCAAACCATTTCGTCTGACACCAACAATCATCCTTCGATTATCTTATCAGCCAATTGTGTGGTAGCAGTGCAGTGCATACATTCTTGCAGATACGGGTCAGTAGCTTCAGTTAATGTTCACATCAACCATCAGAATGGGAAAAATATGATCTCAGTGATTTGGAATGTGGTATGATTGTTGGTGTACGTTCGATCAAACCAGTGAGAATACACTAGGCTGAGCTCAGAGGCATGCGATCAAACTGGTGTGATCTGCATTTTAGTCATGGCAAATGTTTGAAAGATTTAGTTTAGTTAATGTGGGTTCATGGCTGTAAATTTACTAAAGCCTATTGGTTAAAAAGGGGCAAGCCATTTGATATGTCTCACTGAACAATTTCATGGGGTCTTTAAATTACTTAGTGATGTTATCTAGCTATGCTCCAAAGTGATTGAATAAAACCAGATGATATCCATTAGACATCCACGCATTAGACATTTTTGCTGTGGACTCCCAAAGAGTACTCGAAAACACACATTGTACATCATATGCTCATTCTATGCTGCTGACCCCAGATTTACTCTGGAATCTCCACTGGCTGTGCCAGTAACGGCAGGAGTTAAAGAATGAAAGAAAACCCAAACCTGACAAAAGTTACAGCTAATTGGGTTATGCTGGCTTCCCAGCCTATAGTAATGGGGTTGGAATGGTTCATAGGGGAGGTACTGACAACAGCCCTATTGAGGTCTGTCAATACTCTGCTTTTTGGCGGCAGGGTTCAAGCCAGGTGAAAGGACAAAGCCTTCCCTGTTCACTTTAGCCACCCAGTACACTATGAATACATGTTTGTATGTTGTGTGGTCAGTTACCCCAGATCCCCTCACTGAACTGAATATTGACCTGTGTAATGCTGCTCATCAATTCTGAACTTCACTGCATGTATTCTGGAAATTTCCGAAGGCCACTGTCTGGATTGCAGAGAAGACAAAACATGTTGCTAAAACTCCAAACTGGAGCCTGTTGTTGATCTTAGTCCTAAAACTACCTGCAGTGAGAACTGAAACATTTGTTTGTCTCTTTCTGATTTTAAGTATAACTATGATACCTTACTTGGGCAATTGTGAGTATGTTTGCCTGGAGGGACCAAATGTGTGCAGCAGTGGAGTTCAGATGGTAATGGGGTTGGAATGGGACAAATCGTTTCAAAATGCGGGAAGTGTTTGGATCACGATTGGTAGGCAGTTTCAGGCTTGCGTGCCATGCCATATCCTATCATTTTATTCTTGCCAGTTTTTAACCTAGTTTCACTTCTTGTTTCTGAAGCCTTCTGTCATAAATGAGTGTGGAATATTGTCTGGAATAGTTCTTTAGAGGGGGACGGTTAGCTTTTTAAGGGGACCAATGAAGAAAGAAGGACCAAGTGACTGTTAATCATTAGACTGGCATTTAATGGGGTGTGTATGGGGGATGGGGGCGGGGGTGGCCTGGCCTGGCCTGGTCTCTGTCTCTCTTACACCCACACAAAATAGGGCCATGTGTTTCAAAGACTTTAATAGCAAAAAAAAATTAAGTTTTAATACTGAAATTTTGCAATACTGAAACAACTGTGAAATATTAAGATAAAATATTTGAATCATCTTGATAGCATATTATTTCCCTCATTTTCAGTGCAAGAAATTTGGCCCTCACAAGCTCAGTGCTCATAGGTCATCCATTTTCTTCTTTGAAAATACAGCTTCAAAGTCTTGCTTTTTGTGTGGTCTATCTTTCTCACAATTCAACAAGAGGGAGAGTTCTGTGAATGACTCCCATTCATGTGGTCATCTGACTGCTGGTTTTTCTAGCACTATTAGTTTATTCAATGTGTCTGTCATTGAAGTCCTCAAAGACTAAACACTGGCTTCTGCCTACTAACTGTCCAAACATTTCACTGAACCAGTTTGTTGCTTGTCAGAAATCGACGAAACCAAAAAATAAACAATGTGACACATAGTTCTATGATACTCCACTGTTTCATAAAAAAAAAAACTGAAAGTGTGTAACAGCTGTTCAGAGAGGTTGTTGCATCATTAATAACTGTGTTAAAAATAAAGATTCTTTCGTTTTTATTTATTTATTTTTTGCTGTTCCTTGCAATGTTAATATTAAAATATACTCAAGGAACCATTTGGGGTTCCTTTCATGCCACACTCTTGAGATCCTCCAGACACCCTTTAAAGAAGCCTCAAATATACAACTAAAGTACTCAAGGAACTTGAAGATATATTTCAAATGCCTTCAAGCCTTTTCCTAATTATGGGGTTACTGAAGGAAATATTGTCATTGTAAGAGTATTTGTTTAAACTTCATTTTACTGTGCCCTTTTTACAGTGTAATTACACGTTATTACTGATTATTAATAATACACAACATGTACTTACTATAGGTTTAGGGTTAGTTGCTTGCAATTATGCATAATTATCTGTTATTACTATAGTTAATAAATGTAATATGTGTAACAAGGACACAGTAAAATAAAGTGTTACCGAGTTCTTTAGAGTTCTTGCAGGAACTACTCAAAAAATGATTTTTGCAGGTTGTTCAGTTTACTTAATTAAAATGAATAAAGCAACACAGTTCTACAAAAAAAATTCACAACTTTATTTCATTGCACTCTATCCAATTAAATTTGAAACATTTAAGTTTATTTAATCCATTTGAGTTGGGACTACATAAATACTTTTTGTAGCATTGATGAAACTGGACAGGGGATTTTCATTTCCCACAATGCTTTGCATGGGACTGGATGGGGTGAACAGATGTTGAAATTAAGTGTTGTTTTATGCATTTTTGAGCATTAAAAACATTTGTTCATGTTTAATATTCTGTTATATTGGTATTTAAAAAGAGTGTCTGTTAGGCCGGAGTTTTGGGGGTTACCATTTTGGTGAAGATTGGAACTTGTGCTTAGGTTGAGGATGGACTTTCATATTCAAATGATACTTGTTTGTGTGCTGCTTTGATCTAGCAGTTGCTATCAAATTGACAATGCACCAGTTTCACTGTCCATACACTTGTTCATCTGGCATATACTAATGTTAAATAAAATAAATTAGGTGGGACCAATAAAGAAAATTACTTATAAATTAAACATTATTAAATTGATATGACTAACCTAATGAAGTTGAGTTAATACTACTATATCCTCTAGCGACCACACAGCCTCATGCAAGGACTTGCTATTTTGGATTTGCTATATGCAACGCAAAATTTAAATTCACACATTTCATACTGTTCTGGACACTCTAAGGAGTCATTTAAGGGTTAAACTTCTGACGCAGCGATTCACATGAACAAACACCATTGTGTCAATTTCCGTGAACTGCTTCTATGAGCGTAGCACCAACTAAAGTGCCTCTCTTTAGAAACCTATAAAAAAATTTCACTGAAACCTTTTCAATTGTATAGAGTAGCAACTCTAGTTTTGTTTGATATGCTGCTTTAAATATGTCCTGAGACCAGTGCAGACAGACAGCACATTGGACAGCACAAGTCATTCACTAAAGGGGCTTTTCCACTGCACAGTACAACTCGTCTCAACTTGACTATGCTCGCTTTTTTGGGGTTTTCCACGGTGGATAGTGCCTGGTACCTGATACTTTTTTTAGTACCACCTCGGTTGAAGTTCCAAGTGAGCCGAGGCCGATACTAAATGTGACATCAAAATCCTGCAGATCACTGATTGTTCAGAGAGATCTGTCACTACCAGCGTCACTTGATTTCCGACATACGACATCAACCCGCTAGATTTAAAGTTAGTAACAGCGATAGCAGTATCATTTGTTCACGCGACTTTCGAATTGTGAAATGGCTGTGAGCAAAACCACACGTGGTCAATAAACGAGGTGCAGATGGTCCACTCATTAGCGATGAGCGAAACGATAAAGTCTCTCAGGAAGTGTCTCAGCTGTTGGCCGTGCAAGGCTACCACCGGACCTACCAACAGTGTAGGGAAAAGTAAAAAAACCTTAAAAGTTACTACAGAACCATCAAGGAAATGTGGAAGTTGTTCGACGAAATGAACGCTATCAAAACCGGCGAGCAATGGGATTTGTTATATTAACTCTATGCTCTGCTTGAAAGCTTCACTTTATTTAGTTGACCAGCTACTGGAAGCTTGCTTCTAAAACAACCAGGCCAATTTTACTGTTACACTTGTGTAAATAAATCACCATGCAACATCTTCTTTATGCAGCACAATGAGCTAGTAGCTAACAGCTAGCGGTTGTGTTATTGTTTTGGTCAGTTTGTGACGTGTTTAATATGATGTCACGGCAGTAGAAGCGGCGCAACTATGACAATCAGCCTTTAATCCCACCCACGTTAATGCTGCACTAAACTGCAGTGGAAATGCAAGTTCAGAAAAGTAAAGTGAGTAAAGAGAGTTGAGGCGAGTTGAACCATAACATGCAGTGTAAAATTGCCATAAATACGGACCAAGGCAGCAAGGGTGCATAGGTTTCCTATGCAGCTAAGTGCATTTACTCCTAAAATCCGACCAAAAGTTCAGTTTCAGGCTGCAATCCTTTGCAGCCTGAAACTGAACTTTTGGTCGGATTTTAGAAGTAAATGCACTTAGCTGCATAGGAAACCTATGCACCCTTGCTGCCTTGGTTTGGACCACTCAACATGTTTGGCCAACATGGGACAATGATAATCAGTTCATAGATTCAGAATCTTATAATTCAGCATTTTATTTTAACATGATTGGCAGTGATCATTCTTGCCATTACTTTTGATCAGAATTATGTATCAATATTTCTAGAAAATCAGCTGTAATATACGTTTATAACATCTCAAAAACATAACACTCCTGGACACATAATAAACTATTTGACTTTCCATAGCTTGGTGTTTCTTAAAATTGTACAACTTAGTCCCACATATGAGGACATCAATTTCTAGGAAAACTATTTGCTATAGAATTGTTTTAATTGTTTATTAGATGCATCTAGTTACAAATCAAACAATGAAATGGAAAATGCACACAGAAGTCACACAGGGGTCTCTGATTTTACTCTGATTTGACCTAATTTAACTAAATGATGTTTGCTCAATGAAAATGACTTAAAAAAAAGTTGAAAGAATGAAATGTATTGCTTGTAAAAAGCTTTTTCAAATTCAATTAAGTAAGGGTAATGGCTTAATTTTTTGAGAGAGTGAGTGAAATGAAAAGGTGCCTGGATGATCTCTATTTCTTTGCTGAATAGGGTTCTTCACTTGGCTGTAGTCTATGAATTTGGAGATTAAAAATGTTATTATGTTTCATTATACAACAGTTAGTTCTGATCCTTTAATCTGATTAGACAAGCTACTTGTGGTATTTAGTAGGACAGAACTCTCGCTTGTGTGATATTGTTCGATTACAGGTGCTCCAAGGGGCCTGGGTATCTCAGCAAGCAATGACACTAACATTCACCCCTGGAGTCACAAGTTCGAATCCAGGGTGTGCTGAGTGACTCCAGCCAGGTCTCCTAAGCAACCAAATTGGCGTAGTTGCTAAGGAGGGTAGAGTCACATGGGTTACCCTCCTCGTGGTCATGAAATAGTGGTTCTCACTCTCGATGAACCACTATATATATATATATATATATATATATATATATATATATATATATATATATATATATATATATATATATATATTATAGAATTTAAACTTAACTTACCTAAAATCTTTACTTTTAAAAGTGGTATATCTTCCTTTTACTGTATGTCTACTGGTAATAAACTGGTTTTAAAGGTTTCTTTTGTTTCCGCCAAACATCTCTTCACAGAAGGCCTGCTGTGACAAGTGCATGCAATTGTTTGCAATCTGAAATGATATTTAATTGATCCATCCATATTTCCCCTCAATTCAAGCAAGCCAACAAATGTTCTGTGCGTACAACGAGAAACCCATCTGTTATGCTGTTTCACAATGTCCTATGGGAATTCATAAACAAGCTCTTCCAGAATTTCCCCATCTCTTTCTTTCTTCTCTATCTCTCTCTCTCTCTCTCTCTCTCTCTCTCTCACTCTCACTCTCACTCTCTATCTTGCTCTCTCTCTCTCTCTCTCTCTCTCTCTCTCTCTCTCTCTCTCTCTCTCTCTCTCTCACTCTCCCCCCTAGAAATCAGAACCAGAGGAAGGTGTTTTCCTAGTCCATTGAGATTTGAGCTTACATCAGTATTCATACTCCCTCTTTATTGGATGGTATAGTTTCTCATTCCACATCTTGGCTAAATGTTGGGACATTACAAATGAATTCAGTAGCGGCATAAAGAAAGAAAGAAAGAGAGAGATTGAGAGAGAGAGAGAGAGAGAGAGAGAGAGAGAGAAAACGAGAAAGGAAAAATGACATAAAACATAAAAACATTCACATAAACGCTGACACACAAGCACACAATGATTCTTCTACGCATCAGGAAGAACAGACACACAACAGTTACCACACACCACATCCGACACATTGACACCTCACATACACATTGCCATGACATTAACACCCTCACACAACTATAAGGCCTCTTGTGATCTGAAATAACCTTAAATGACTCGCATATGCACATTTCTACACTGTGACCACAAAAAACAAATACTTGGTATGCTGATGCCTTTTCTGATAAAAACACATCTGCGCTTGTGTAGTAAGTGTTCTAGTAAAGTTCACGCAAAAACAAAAAAAAGTATGTGTTAGCTATGACGTGAAATATCTTATTGAAAATGAAATTTAAGAAGTAATTTCCCCAAAATATGGCAGTGATGACATCACAAGTAACGACTTGATCCTCAAAAACGTTTTTTTCATATTACATTTCTTTTTTAGGACATTGTTGGATAGGTTTAGGTCTAAAGTTTAGGATATGGAGATAGGTAGGTTTCCACAGAGTGATAAAGCATTAACCCTAAAAACCTCACCTGTTTAGGTGGCAATTTAACTTGCTTTAAGTGCCACTCAGTGCAAATTTCACCTTAAAACTGCCATGATACTTGTAATGAACCATATACTATAATTTTGAAAAAAATATTCCCACAGTCACAGAATTTTAGATCAGCCTTGAATAATCAATTTTATTCTGATTGTCCCCTTATGTTGGCTTGTGTTGAGATGACCTGCTGTATACTACTCACATTATTTTGGTAACCACTCTATTATCAGACAGTGGAGTCAAAAGATCTGATAGGAGTTGGTAAATTCCAGCACTATATCTGACAGTAAAACATAAACAGTACATTACTTAGTGCACCTTTAAAAAGTGCAAATAGGTCCCTATTGTTATTTTAATATAGCTAAGTGCAATGTAATAATGGCAAAAACATATTTTTTTTAATAAGTAAATGTAACTACTCAATTATAACAAACATATTTGTTTTTTATTTAGATTCTTTGCTTTCTGCAGTATGTTGTTTTGCCTGATAAAATAAAAAGTCTCTGAATGTGTAACGGCAGCTTGTTACATGAGATCTGTCCCCTTTTGTCTGTAATTGGATGACCTCATGGTATGGGAGCAAATGCAATATGGCCACATTTCAGCATCTTTCCTGGACTATTGCCTCCGTTTTCCAGATCCGCCAGGTCCATCAGTGCATATGAGTCTGTGTGTGTATTTCTCGAAGGAGGGGAACAGAAAAACCCTTCTTGCGCACATGTGGTCAGACTCCTCATCTGCCCTTTTAACACATACCTTGCCTTGATAATGGATATCAGAGCAAAGACTTGCATGACACATTTTTAGTGTTCCCATTTATGTGCATAATTGTGTGTGTGGATATAAATGAGAGGAAATCGAGAGGGGAAAGCGATTTGAAATAATAATTAAATAAAATAATAAAACGGATTATATAAAATAAATAAAATTTTCACACACAAAAAAAAGTTTAATTGCTACCTTAAAAAGTTACAACTTGCATTTTCAACCTTTTTTAATTAACATAATAATAAAGACAGAGTAGAAAATGTGTAAAATTTTGTAGAAATAAAATAGTGTGAAAAATTGTAAGTTTCTATCAAACTCCACTTTCCAGCTTTTCGTATCTTACCCATAGCATTATAGTTTTCAAGTACCACTCCACAGACTCAAAAAGAGAGAGAGAGAGAGAGAGAGAGAGAGAATTGCCCAGGTTAAAGAGCTCTTTTCTCTTGGATTTCAGAGAGCAAATATGCATGTGTGGCTTTGAGTGTGTGGAGATTAGAGAGAAGTGCCGTCATTCGACAGGGCCCTGCTAAAGTTCTGCTGCTGTGTTGTTCTGCAACTAGGAGACCCACCACAGCAAAGTCAAAACCACACAAGGGCTCGACTGTGTCCCAAAACCAGGGCACCAATTTACCAAACTTCCCTCTACTGTAAACACGCTTCAACCAGACTCACACACACAGAGCTCATGCCTATGTTTGGTGCATTTCTGTGGTACGCGTGGAATGTTGCAGGCTCGTTTACGAGCATTATGACATTAATTCAAGCGAAAAGGGCGTGAGACGTAAAACTTGGGAGGGTTTATCATTTTAATTTGTGTGTGGGTGTATGTGTAAATGTGAAAGTGTCCTTTTGAGTTATTGTAGAAAATCAAACCACTAAAATGTAATACTTACTTAAAGACTTACTTTCTTCTGCTGAACACAAATGAAACATTTTAGAAGAATATCTAAACTCTGTAGATCCTTTCAATGTATCTGAATTAATTATGAAGCTCCAAAAAACATATAAAGGCAGCATAAAAGTAAACAATACAACTCCAGTGGTTAAATCCATATCTTCAGAAGCAATATGATAGGTGTGGGTTATTATAATTTTTTCTCCCTGCCTAGTAGGTGACGATATGCACGAAGAATGCAAATTTACAAAACAAAGAAGAAAGTGAAAGTGGGGATTGATCGTAAAAAAAGGTCTTAATATTGATCTGTATATGACTTTAATTTGTTTGTTAAAATGAAGAGCTGACTATTTATTGCTGTATTTCAGTGCAATTAATTATATATATATATATATATATATATATATATATATATATACACTACCGTTCAAAAGTTTGGGGTCACTTGTCTGAAATGTTTCTCATGATCTTAAAAATCTTTTGATCTGAAGGTGTATGCTTAAAAGTTTGAAATTAACTTTGTAGACAAAATATTATTCTGCCAAAACATATACATTTATTTAATTACAAATCTAAAATTTCCTAAAAAAAAAAAAGTTTTTGAAATGGATGACTTGGATCAAAATATGAAGAAAAGAAGCCAATAAGTACCCAACATAGATGGGAACTCCTTCAATACTGTTTAAAAAGCATCCCGGGGTGATTCCTCAAGAAGTTGGTTGAGAAAATGTCACGAGTACATGTCTGCAAAATCTAGGCAAAGGGTGACTACTTTGAAGATGCTAAAATATTACATAGTTTTGGATTTATTTTGGATTTTTTGGTCACAAAATAATTCCCATATTTCCATTTCTATTATTCCATAGTTTTGCTGACTACTATTATTCTAAAATGTGAAATAAATAAATAAATAAAGAATGAGTAAGTGACCCCAAACTTTTGAACGGTAGTGTATATATATATATATATATATATATATATATATATATATATATTTAAGTGTTTAAAAAAATGTACGCAATTAATCATGCCTCTGGAATGTATTAAGAAATATTACCTACCTTCGGAACAATTCAAGCTTAAAGTTCCAGCTTCATGTTTCTGCAAGTCCCAATCAGCAGGTGGTAGAATTTGCAACTCCTGTTGAACAGGCAGTGTGCAGATGTACAGGCAAAAAAAAACACTATACTGACAGCAGACAGCACAAGATGAGGACGCATTTTTGCATTCAAAGACAGCTGGAAAGAGAGCAAAATCTGAATGCAGGGTTCTCGGGACATAATTGTAACTTTACACAGCATCCTAAAAACACTGTGACTATGATTTGAAACAACCAAAGTGAAACGCTCTGAAGGCGTCCATCTGACATAAAAAGCCCTTATAATAAGTCTACCTCGAACAGATTGACGAATTAAATTCCAAAAGGAATATGTTCAGTGAAATTAAAATAAACAATATATTAAATTCTAAAGATTCTTTTTGTATTGTCTGTCATAATAATGTAAAGTAATTTTATCTGAATTATTATATTTCCATCCATCCATACATTTTCTATAGCCGCTTACCCTAGTATTGGTAATGCTATATTATATTTATTACAGATATTTAAGGGATAATCCACGGCTAGGTGTGCGTTAAATGATTTTAAATGCACAACGTGGATGCAAGGTGCATTTAAAATCATTTAATGCACACCTAGCCGTGGATTATCCCACTTATGCTATGGTATTTTACCAGAATTGATTAGTTACAGCTGTCATAGATTTTGTGCAGCGCAACTTTTGACTGGAAGAACGAAAAATAACAGTTAATTTTATCTAAGGATCGTTACATCTACAGCTCTCCCTGTTCAAACAGAGAAAAAGTAGTGCGACCACACACTTGATGCACAATGCACAATCCATAAATAATAATATCCACAGAACGTAGAGGGGTTGGCAGTTCAGATAAATGTTTAAATAAAAACATTTTATCAATTGAAAGCCCTAGTAAAATCAAAGCTGTGCCAAAATTACAAGCAGTTATAACTTTTCCCAGTCACTTTGAATTTAATTACTGATGAAGAAAATCAAGCTGAAACTCAAATGATGCAGAAATTACAGGAATTATCATGACAAGGTGCATGGATGTTGTTACAACATAATGAAGACAACATTTTTTTATCCATATTTATCCAACTTATCCTACCTCTTCTGCCATTACATTCCCTTGCACTCATTCCCATCTTTCTATAACAGATTTGTAGTTGTACTTATGGATATATATATATATATATATATATATATATATATATATATATATATATGTTGGGCACTTCATTCAGGAACAGGTTTGGTTATTAGCAATAATTAAAAATTATCAAAGATAATTATTAATTATTATAATCAATAGAACATTGATTAGAATTAACATTAGCTTATTGATCCTTCAATTCAACAATCATCAACGATAATTATCAAAATCAATAGAATATTAATAAGGATTAATATCACTGGTGAACCACCCTGGAATCAGGGACTATAACCAGACAGAATAGCTCACTTTAGGATTGTTCTCTTAGTAAAGTCGATGTCCGGAGAACATTGACATTCAAAAGGAGAAGCGTGAAGGCTTGAATCCGAGCACTGACATCCCCTGCCAGCCCTTGACACAAGTGCATGCAGAACAATACCAAAACACTTCTCTTTAAAGTATAACAAAGTTTATTGATGCTGTAATATCAATTAATAATCAATACAACGCAGTCAATAAACTTCCAACTTCCAACTACAAACTAAATAGTAACATGATTAGATATGGTAACATATAAGCCTGTAATACATGAGAGGAAGGTGTGTGTGTGTGTGTGTGTGTGTGTGTGTGTGTGTGTGTGTGTGTGTGTGTGTGTGTGTGAGTGTGAGTGTGTGAGAGAGAGAGAGAGAGAGGAGAGGAGTGCACAAACTGGCAGATGTTGCTGCGAATGTTGGTGGAGAGACTGGTTAATGGCATCTGCCCGTTTAACATGTGTCTTCGCTGGTATGATAACTTATGGACATAGCTAGACTATAGCGCTGTTATCTGCTCACCAAATGTGTGTACGAGAGAGAGAACAGAGTGACAGCACCGATGTTGGTGTTAGCGATCGTGGGAAAGAAGGCAACTGTTAGTTGAATCACTCAGAGACACAGTGAATGGCTCGTAATCCATCCGCCACGGTTGTTGGTTATTTAATGGATAACTCAGTATGCCGGTCTCACCCGCGATGGCGAAAATAGGTAGAATGTGTGTTCGTCCGTCGTTTGACTCAGACTCTGTTCCTCGAAGCTCGGGTGCTGACAGGTGGCTGTTTCCTCACTCTGTCGGTTGGCGGTATGGCGGCTGATTCTTGGCGGGCTGGCGGAGAAATCAGCAAAGTCGACTCGGTTGAAGAGGGATGAGAATTCTCCTTTCTTTGCTTCTGCAGGCAAATGGGTGATACGCAGATTGCTCAACGGTCTCCTTCAGATCCGTTAGCATGCTCGGTGGAACACTGAGAAATCTCAGCTCGTCCAGCAAGACAGAGATTGTATAGCCAATATTCAGATACATGCGTTACTTCCTTGGGCAGTGAGGCTACACCTGGGAGCAGCAGGGCTACATCTAGATATAATGAATACTGTCGCTGGAAGCAAAGCATAGAAGGAATTTCCGAGTATTATACTCTCAATGACTGAGGGATGCGTTCTGTCATGTGTTTCATCCAATAGGAGGTGAGAGTTCGATCCTTCAGAATTTCACACATAGGTGTAAAGTGAGCAAGGCTTGATGGGATCTGTAGTCTGTTTTGAACTCCCTTTGTTTGACTTATTGTGCATTTCTTATATTTTCTATTCGCTTTTTATTTTTATTCAATTTTTATTATCTCTGACTTGTTGTGTTGTCTGTGCACTGGAAGCTTCTGTCACCAAAACATATTCCTTGTATGTGTTAGTGTATATGGCAATAAAGCTCATTCTGATTCTAAATATGATTTTGATTCAGATTTTTTTACTGTGTGTGTCATTTGAAAGTTTCCTGCCTAGGAGTTTGTACTTTTCAAAATGAGGAAGTCACTTGTGTGTGTTTATGTGTGAGTCTGTACAGCAAGCTATGCAAAGTAACCCTCTTTGTCTTCCTTTCTATTGACATCAGAGCTTACACCAGTCAGAAATGATAAAGAGGGGGAGGGGATGGAAGAAAGAGTGATGCCAAACATGGTCTCGGATAGAAACATAGAATGGCAGGAAAAAGCACAGAGCCAAGCCTCTATCACCCCACTACAGCCAACTCTCGGACACGAGTGAGAGTGGCACACATAGAGAGAGCGACACCAAAAGAGGGAGGAGGGTGTGAGGGAGGGGCACTGTGCCAAAGAGGCAGTATCAACTAACCACAAGCACCAGTACGAATGAGAGGGCGCAAGCAGGTGGGGGTGGGGGGGAACTCTCACAGCTAGCGCTCAGCAGGACCCGCTCTCACTCTCTCATACAGTCTGGGAGTGTGTGTGTTTGCGCGAGTGTGTGTGAAAACCCAGAATGAAGGATCATCTGGCGGGCTGTGCTCAAGTGGCCATGCAGCAGGATTTTCATGGTGCCCCCGTTTCTGTGTGTCTCTATCCAGACGAATCCTACCAGAAGCTGGCCGTGGAGACCATGGAGGAGCTGGACTGGTGTCTGGATCAGCTGGAAACCATCCAGACATACCGCTCCGTCAGCGACATGGCCTCCAACAAGGTGAGAAGGCCCTCCAACAGAACATTACACTAACTGTTGTCATACATCTGTGCACTTTAAGAGATCCTTTTGGAAGCTGTAGAAACTCTGTTGAGGATGAACGCACACTGAATTGTTGCTATAGCTCAATTGGTAAAGCATAGTGTGAGGAACGCCAAGGTCAAAGGTTTGATTTCCAGGGAACATACTGATTAAATGAGTAGATTAAAGGCACTTTGGATAAAAGTGTTTGATGAAATTATGTATAATTTAAAGCAGAACTTTTTAACTTTGGTTTAGTCCCTGTTTTTGGTTGTCTGTCAACTCTTGTCGCTCTTTCTGGCTGCTTTGTGAATGGGGCTATTGAGAGTCAGTCTCTGTGCCAGTAAGCTTGCATTAAGAATTTAGGCAACTATTTTCTAGCAGTCCACACGGGCAGCTCATTTACACTGAAAGGAGTCTAGTTTGCCTCTATTTAAGTTAGAATCTGAACTACTATTGTACATTTGACTATGTGAAAAATGTGCCAGATTTGAAATTGGGAATTTCTAAAATTCTGAAAGAGTTTCATACCTACTAACAAATTGACTTTGCATTAAGTATATATTAAATGGTCAGTTTGGTTGAATTTTCAGAAGTATTTGAAGTATAAAGCTTCAGTAGAAATGGCACATCACTTTATTCCCTGACAGTCTCCTACATACTATGGATACATTTGCTAGCAGGTCTTCTTTGTGTGTTAAACAGGTTTCAGCATGCCTTTTCTTGGCAAGTTTTTTTTTCACACCCCAATGTGTTCTTTGGAAATGCGGGATACAATAGGGGTAAGCCCTATAATTGATTTGATTGGCAGCTTGTGATTCAGTTGCATTTTATATTAACAAGGCTAAATGTTAACTAGTTTTTATTATGTCCCAGTTTCTTTCAAAAAAGTAAAAAGTTGAGACATGCAGTTGTTACCTTACGGAGCTATTTCTACCTGATCTAACCCTTTTAAAATTACTTTTGTTGGTGTTACTGTACTTAATACATATTTAACAATATTTTTGACTTGAATAACTTAATTTAATTTAACAATGTTAACACATGAAGGTCATTTGTTGGTACACATTTTACAGTGTTTCACATAAGTTGACTGCATTTTTTCAAAGCAATATAATAAACACAGCAAACTCCCTTTATATACATTACCAGTCAAAACTTTTGAAACACTTACTAATTCTTTATTATATATATAATGACATAAATTGAACTATGGGAATTATGTTGTGACTAAACAAAATCCAAAATAAATCAAAAATGTGTCATATTTTAGCATCTTCAAGTAGTCACCCTTTGTCTAGAATTTGCAGACATGTACTCTTGACATTTTCTCAACCAACTTCTTGAGGTATCACCCTGAGATGCTTTTTAAACAGTATTGAAGGAGTTCCCATCTATGTTGGGCACTTATTGGCTGCTTTTCTTTATTATTTGGTCCAAATCATCAATTTAAAAAACTTTTTTATTTTTATATTAAATTTGAGTTTTATAATGAAATAAATTAGTATGGTGGCACAATTATATTTTTGCCTACAAAACTGATTTCAAACATTTAAGCACAGGCCTTTAGATTAAACGATTTTTAATATCATGAGAAACATTTCAGTCAAGTGTTTCAAAACTTTTGACTGGTAGTGTAAATGTCTTGCTTCCTTATTGCAGTATATCTGCTGACATGACAAGCAGAAACTCTGTCAGTGTAGCATTTAGTGTTACAGAGATGTTTCAGCCTGTATTGTTTGCCAGACCATCTGTTTTACACTTTTAAACATATTGTATGTTGTTTTCACACCACTGTGACTACTGTCATCTGATCTGATACTGTGCATAGCTCCATGGCATGTGTGTGTGTCCTGTAGCTGTGACTCAGGTTTCCTGTCTCCTTCCTAAGCTCTCGCCGGGTGCAGACTACAATGGGAGTAAGGCCGCACTCCCTGTTTGTTTCTCCTTCTGCTGACGTCAAACAGGCATACACTGTAGCGGGGGGGGACTTTCACTGCAGACAATAGCAATGAATACACATTCACTCACAAACACAGTCATATTTAAGGGTGACCCACAAGTCACACTGCAAAAGTAATTTTCTTGATCGCTATTTTTTTCTTGTAAAAAGTGGTAACCCGCAGATGTTACCCTAAGGAGCTATTTCTCTCTGAAAATTATTTAATCATTTACACACCCTTATGCCATCTGAGATGTTTATGAATTTCTTCAGCTCTGTAGGTCCATACAGTGCAAGTGCATGTTGGCTAGAACTTTGAAGGTCCAAAAAGCATATGAAGTAATCCATACAACTCCAGTGGTTAAATCCATGTCTTCAGAAGCTAAATGATAGGTGTGGGTTAGAAACAGGTCAATATAAAAGTTGTATGATGCCTTTTATATGCTATTTGGACCTTTACAGTTCTGGCCACCATTCACTTGCATTGTATGTGCCTACAGAGCTGAGATATTCTTCTAAGACTCTTTGTTTGTGTTCTTCAGAAGACAGAAGTTCATACACATCTGGGATGGCATGTGGGTGAATAAATGATATGAGAATTTCAATTTCTAGGTGAACTAACCCTTTAAATCAAGAAAGATCATCTGAACTATGGGAGATGAAAAATATACTTAATTCAAGATTTATTCTCTGAAGACAATTCTTACACAATTTTGCTTCTCAAGTGAATGTATCTTATTTTAAGGAGGTTTAGATATTTGTTATTGTTGTTATATTGATAAAAATGCAGTTCATGCTGGCTGAGACAGATTTCGGATTGAAATGTCCCACATTTACACACATGTAGGGAAAGGTGACACATACAGTAGGTGACATACATAAAGCCTCTTGCAAAGGTTGTGTAATCATCAAAAGAGCTACTTATATCCTCAAAGCTTTTGTATAAGTGTTTGTGGGAATAAAATATAAAGATAGCCATCAATGGTGTACAGGCAGTAACAGGACGTCTGACCTTTAACTGGCCTTTTTAAACATTTGTGCCACCTGATGTGTTTGCCTTACTCTTCGGCTGTGTGTGTGTGTGTGTGTGTGTGTGTGTGAGAGACAGAGAGAGAGAGAGAGAGAGAGGGAGTATTTATCACTTTGTGGGGACCAAATGGATAATAACGATAGTAAAACCTGAAATGTTTGACTTTGTGGGGACATTTTGTCGGTCCCCATGAGGAAAACAGAATTTTTTGTGAACATGTAAAAATGCAGAATGTTTTATGTGAGGGTTAGGGTTAGGTTTAGGGGATGGAATATATAGTTTTTACAGTATAAAAACCACTATGTCTATGGAAAGTCCACATAAAACATGGAAACACAACCTGTGTGTGTGCGTGTGTGTGTGTGTGTGTGTAAAATCTATAGCAGTTCCAGGGTTCCTATGCCAACATTTTTAATATATCAAATGCTTTACCTTGGCATTCTGTTGCACTTAACCAGACATGCCATTTAAGGTAACCAAATTGCAGTTTCACTCTGCAGTGATAGCATGTCCAAAGTATTGTTTAAAGAGTTACTTAAGTCCATGGCCATGAACCCCAAACCTGATGTGAAATATTTGAATTGAGTAGTTTTAAAAACTAAGAGAGGAAACATGGGGGTTTACGTATATTGTCTGTGAACTTTTTTTGACTGTTTAGATAAAGCACAGATAAATTCTATAAAATGATAATTTCCCTTTATGTGAATCCAGAGGAAAATTTTATATCACCAAGGTTGCTCTTTCTTTGGTCAGAAGACTTTATGTAGTTAGTTGCCAGTTATATTTCATTAACAATGGCTCTGAAGTTTCTTTTAAAATTCCAGTTTTCTAGTTGTTGCCGTACAAGGTTATAGAGCTGTACAGTTAAATTAATGTGGATAGCGTAGTCAAAATAATTTGGTCTTAAAAGAATTTAAATGTTTTAAAATATATATATATATATATATATATATATATATATATATATATATATATATATTAGGGTGCATCAAATTTGAATGGGAAATTTTAATTTCAAAATATCAGTTTGGCTGGCATTGCATTTTGTTCCAATTAACATAAAAATGACTTTTGCAATGTTTTGAGGAATTCCATTGAGATTTAGGGGTGCCACCTAACACATGAACTTTGGCAAAATTTTGAAAACTGTGCAATTTTTAGTCTAATTGCCAAAAGGATGACCTGGAAATGTTGACTACAGTGAACTTTTATACAGTAACATGTTCTATAGGGTTATCAAAGTAAAGTAAGTTGTTTGTTTGCCCTTTGGGCAACTTGGGCATTTCTCAGAATTCAACTTTCAAGATTTTCCATTCATTTGTCCTATAGAAAAAATGAATGGAGGTCAATGGGACGTTCACGTGGCCTTACTCTGATTTTTGTGCAGCAGTGATGGATGTCGGACACACACATAAAGTTTAATGACTTTATTGTTAAACACAAGGGGCGATACTGACACACTTAAAAGAACAAACCCTCTCTAGTGGCTAACTCACTGGCAACTAACAGGGCCTAATGGTAAGAGCTGACACTAACTAAACTTCAAACTTAATTGCTCAGTCTGTGCCAGAGTCTGCTCCACTGAGCAACATCACCAGGGAGACAGAGAGAGGAAATTGAACCTGAACTCTGAACCTAGCCAGTGCGTCTCCCCCCCAGATATGTCTCCCCACCCACCACCCAAGAGTAACCGTCCTATTCAGGGATTAGCTTGCGTTTGCAGCGGCGAAGGTTTGGCTGTTGGTTGCGGTCATGTTCAACTGCCTGCAGCACATTCTGCAGGTGCTGCTCCTTCCTTGCCACTGCGACGAAGTCGGATGTGAGCTTGACGCCACGCTCGGCACAGTCATTGACCACGTTCATTGCACGTATATTGACCTCACTTTTTTTGAACGCATCATTGGTTGCCCATTCCTTTACATCAAGAAACATAAATTCTGGATCAATGTGCAGCTGGTGCATCCCAAACCAGCAATCCTTATTGGCGAGGTCAGCCAAGCTGGTGGTTGGCAAGAGGGTGGGGAACTTTGGCTTGCCAAAGCCAGTGCCAAAGCGCTGCTCAGGGATGTGCATGGGGAGATCAGCGGGCTTGTGCTCCAAGATCGCTCTGGCAAGTGCACACTTGTCATCATTGGGGACCTTGCTGCTGAAGAGAGCCAGGGGTAGCATCTCACCTGTCAGGTACCAGCGATGCCTCTCCAGCGCCTTGATCGCTGATGCTGCAATGCCCTCATCTACAGCCTTGTATGCCTGCAGGTTGTGGTAGAGTGTCAGGTCATTCCAGGCAGCATCTACAGCTTTATCGCAGGTCAACCACCACTTTGCATAGATGTGTGTAATGAAAATGGCAAATGCCCGAATCTTCGGCACTTGCTGCCGTGTGGTGATTGTGCCCTGGGGAAGCAACGCAATGTGCTGCTCCATCAAAGCCAGCTTGAGAGTATAGAGCAGCTTGGCCATCCATCGTGCCTTATGGAGCGCTCCCGGTCGTTGGAAGGTCACTGCAGTCTGCTCTTCACCATCTGCATCCAGAAACACAAGACACAGCTGGACAAACTCATGATAGTCATCTCGCTTGTGGTCAGTGACTTCTTTTGCGCACCTGACAAGTTCAGCACGTAAATTGCCCAGGAGTGGTTGCTCGTTGTTGCCAGGAATGTAGCAGGACCATTGGCTGCTGGATTCTTGTGGTAACAGGTTCCAGTTCTCTCTCAAACGTGTGAACAAGGTAACCTCTGGCGAGCGTGATGACTCCACCTTCAGGTCTGTGAAAACCTGGTTCAGGAGGACCTCACCAATGTGGTGCCGGCACCCAGACCAAAGCAGTGGTCGGCCCAGTGAGAGCTGTATGGCAATGCAGGCTGTTGTGAGATGGCCATGAGAGTGGTGTCAAATGCCATGTTGACAACCTGGTCAGCGCAGCACCAGTCCTGCAGCAACTTGCATGCCAACCAGGCAATGATCACTCCACATGCCTCATTGGTCTGCTTCTTATTCGCCGGGACACCAAGCAGTTTCAGCCGCTCTGCATCTCCAACCACTACTGTAAGACGCTCCTCCAACTGGCGCACATTGCTGAGCATCGGAGTTAACTTGCTGTCCCAGTGTAGGGTGCACAATGGAGGTGGTGTCCACTGCTTGTGCTGTTCCTCACTGATTGTCTCCAGCACTTGGCGTCTTGAGATTTTCCTCAGCTTGTTGTTAGCATTGACTAAGTCTACCACCTTGTTGCACGCACGCTTGTCGCTCACCATTGGGATGTTGGCTTTCTTGTAAAATGGCCGCACCTGCTCCAGGACAACCTTGGCTGCCTCGAACTGCGACAACGCTCCATTTGCACCAGGTTTCATGGCAAGCATGCAGCGTAAGATCTGACGACCAGTTGGCAGTTTGGCGCCGGTGATGATGCCATCCTC
This sequence comes from Moxostoma hubbsi, assembly GCA_032164185.1. Lineage (NCBI taxonomy): Eukaryota > Metazoa > Chordata > Actinopteri > Cypriniformes > Catostomidae > Moxostoma > Moxostoma hubbsi. The sequence continues at coordinate 23,886,914 of JAVLUX010000010.1, forward strand.
ACTGGTGATGCTGGGGCCCAGACCAAAGACCAGGCTGCGACTGCTAGTCTGGCAGGGACCAGTTGGTGAAGGCAGCATCTTAGGAGAGCTGGATCCTGGGGTGGGTTGTGTTGTGCAGTGCCTGAGAATAAAAGGATACAAGCTCAAGGAAAGTGTTTAAAAGCATATCTTACCATACTTAATATCACTCAATTATGATAAACCATTCTTGCATAAGCCTCAAATTTTAGCTGTACAAAGTCTAACTTCATCATAACTTACCGTTACATCACTACCAGAGTAGCTAGCTGTGCTTGCAAATATACTTGTATTTAAAATGTTAATTTACTGTAACAACTACATTGCTACTCTCAATAAACATGGAATATCTATACTCTGAATATGACATTGTCCACGCTAGAATATTGTTGATGTTAAGCTTAATAGCTTAGCTAACATAGATAGCTATCTGTGGTTAGAAAACTGTTGCTAGCTAACGTTAGCTAGATGTAATGAGCACCAAATACCTATAAATATGACTTAAATGACTTATGATAAATAAGTATACAAAGACACAATTCCAGATATTACAGTAATATGTAATAATACATACCTCAAACAGATCACCTCAGTTTTCTTGAGCTGTAGTATTGTTTACCTCAGATCTCCATGGCAACCATTGAGCACTGTTAACCACTTTATCCAACAAAAACAGATGTGTGGTGGCACCCCTAAATCATCATGTACTGGAAAAATATTTTGCATGTGTTGTTTCTACATATATTGGAACACTTTTAGCACCCAGCCATATCAAAATTCAAGAATTGTGTTTTTTGATACACAGTTAGATTTGTCTGAAAACATGACAATATATTATGTCAATTTTCTTGTCAATTAAATTAATCTTGTTTGTTTTTTTGCTGTGCACGTAATCTCATTACTGGCAAGGCGAAACAATTGAGATATTAAAGCTGTGATTTTTCTTTCCTATTGCTGTGGTGCAACTTTCTGAATATAGATTTTCATTTTCATCACAGTTTGGCATGGTTCAGTGTTTCTCTATCTTAGCACCTCACAGGTTCTACTTTTAGTCTTAAAACTACTTTTAAATCATTTTGTGATTTGAAAGTTAGGGTTTCCCCAGATCCCCCTGACTTTTTGCTCTGATGACTTACAGAGATGTCATCAGTAGGCTTGATCTGACTCCAGAGCTGACTATTTACCGTATAAACTATGTTGCAATGGGTAAGAATTTGTGTGTGTGTGTGCGTGTGCGTGTGTGTGATTGAGAAGAAGGCGGTTCCACTGAGAGGGGGAGTGTGTGTATACAGTGACACACTCTCGCACAGAAGGATAGTCAGCACTCGCAGCTCAAAATTAGTCAGTAACACTATTGCAACTGTCAAACGGCAAACCTCAAGGCTCAAGACAGCCAGAGTGGCACATACTTGCAGTGAGCAGGACATACCGAACTTAACTTCACTTAAAATGGGAGCTTGCTGCTTTGAGAGGAAAGAGCAGAGAAAGATTGGAAAGGTTAACTGCTGGAGAAAGGTGAGAATCCTTTTGTATGTCCGCAATATAGGCTTTTATAGCTTGTTCATTTGTTTCTTGATGTTACTCTAAGAGGACATAAGGTACCTATTGGGTCAAATAACTTTTTTATCTTTTTTTTATTCTCATGACTAGTGTGCTTTATAGATGAACACTGGGAAAGAACCATATTTTTGTATGTTGTGTATGGGACGGTGGGGATAAAGTGTTCAAATAAGCAGTTTGAGTAAGTTAAAGTGAACACTGAGAAAGATCTACAGTGTTTTTCACGTGTTTAAAAGTTGTAAATGGGATAAAATTTTGGACAGTCTCAGCTTTATAATGTCTGAAAACTTCTAAAACTTTTTGAATATCCTGTCGGGTCAAACTACTGATTTGGTGGTCCATGCATAATTTTAAATAATTTTGCATAGTTGTGGTTGTATTTGTCTAAGAGCACACGCATCTTGTTGGCATGCTCAGTAACATTAAAATTACTGTAGCGTTTGAAAGTCTAATATAGTTAGTTTTTGGATGTGATAAATAGTTATTATTTCTTAATTTCTTGTGCCTGATAATCACAAACCAAATCTCAGTAATTCATTCACATTTGGCTTCAGGTTTTTACAACCTATAATCTTAGTGTATAGGGGCTTAGCTCATCTCTAGGGAGAGGATTGAAGCAACTAAATTAACTTATTAATGAATTTACTCATTCCATATGTTGTACTTGTGTCTCTAATTTTACAAACACATACTAGACACATACTTGTTCTTGAGAAATATAGAGGAAGTAAAGCACTGGGCTTATATCCTCAGGCAGTATTAGTTGGCACACAATAGTTACCGCTTTCATCAGAAGCTATTATGTAATTATTGATGGTGCCGCTTTAATATACCAGATAAGTAGTTTGTCATCTCTACGTGCATCACAGAGTCTTCTTTGAAAGATCATCACTGTGTCATATATAAACGACTTTGCAGAATTTGCAGATTTTGCAATAATGTGTTTCTCAAATGACATCATTTAGGGCAATACTCCCACAGTTTCTGACCAAGAAAAAGATGGGGAGTTTTCCTAGATGATGAACACAATACATTTCGACAGCTGTAATTAAACAATTACTGTAGATGATGCCATTTACATTTGACTTTCATTACAGAAATGTGGAAAAAGAAAAATAGATTGACTGAGGAAAAATGAAAGTGAAATGTACTTTTGATATTTTGTTGACTTGCTTGTCCTACATCAAACACATTGATACTTCAGACAAGGTCATGGTGACAGTACAAATTGATTGTACATGCCGCTGGCTAACAGTGTGAGATGACCACACAAATCTGTCTGACTGAATGCCTGTGGATTTATACTGCCTACTAGTGGTGGAAATAATATGGCATAGCCTCAAAGCTAGTTACAGGATACAAATAAATTATAAATAGCTTTCCAGTAGCATCTATATGGAGAAATAAATGAAAAAAACAACAACTTTTGACCGGTAGTGTATATTTTTTAGACATTTTGCTGTGAAATTTTGCAAGAGATAATGCAACAAATTAGGAAAAATCTAGAACAGGATTCATTATTTTCACACTGGGTGTCAAACACACATTATGCTACACATAACACATAATCTACATATAAGATACACATCAGCTACACCTAAGTTACACATAAGTTACACATATTTTCTCAGGCAATTATTGAGTTAAATAGATGAACAACTTACATTATTTCAGTAGAAGACCCAAATGACAATAGTCAGATTGTACTGTTCATATGTTACATTTACTAAAGTTTACTTCAATGTTGTTTCTACATCAGCTAGCATGATATCAAATGTAATCACTGAAACAGCAGCACCACCTTGAATAAGAAATAATAATTATAATATGTATGTGTACAGTACATGCAGATGGGATACTGATTATTCACAGAAAATCAATGTGATATAGTGTTTATTTGTATGACTATAGTGCTCATTTCCCTTGTAAATGGATGAGGTACAGGGGTGGAATGAGGTCAAATGTCTCTAAAGACCAGAGATAAGTGTTTAAGGGTTAATGTGAATTTCTGTATACACTAATACATTTTTTACACTAAAAGTTGTACAGGATAAGATTAGTTAATGCATTATGCATGTACATAAACTAACAGTAAACAATAGTATATTTTATTTTTCAATGTCATAACATAATTACCCATTAACGAATGTTAACGTTTCAGAACCCTAATGTAAAGTGTTAACAACTAAACAATATTGTGTTTTGTCGCTATACAAAGTACACAAGGAATGTGTACTGTATCATGCATCAAATTAGTTGACCTTACATATAATTGTTTAGGCAATCGGTTTGCAAGCAAACATACTTAATTGGCTCAAGTAAACAGAACTTATTTTTTAAGTAATGTTAACTAGTTACAAGTAAACTTTACTCATCTGCGATTACAGTATCAATGTTTTTATTTGATTATTTAAATTGAGTTATAACAAGTCTTATACGATATAAGGGAAATTATGACAGGAATCTTAGTTAGCCTTATGGCACATTGGATTGTCATCAGTTCTTCTTAGTGCATATAAATCTGCACTTTTGTAAAGTACATCAGAGTAGAGAAGAACAAACTCCAAGTTCACCAGAGGTAACACTAATCACCCTCATGGTGACTTCACACAAATCACAACTGTCAACCAGCTACAACAAAACAACTGTAGTCATAAGCATTAAAACGATATAAATTTGTAAATAACAATTATTATTTTTGTACATAAGTTCCCTTGTTTTCACCAAAGATATGTAATATATTCAAGGACAAGGGCTTATGGGTATTCCACGCAGCCACAATTTTGTACTTGATCATTTTTAGTTAGAAGTACTCAAAAGGCAAACTTTAAAGAATGTATATTTTTGAGTTATGAGTCCAAAATGTGACATTTTAAGAAACTGTTTAATAAGGACCACTTACATTTTGTATTAATGTCAACTGTAGTGTTTAGAGAGTAATGGTAACTTAATTAAAACTAGTAAGAATAGTAAAAAAAAACAAGCTGAAGTTGAGGAACAATTGTTATTTAGTAATAACAGTGACATCAAAAGCTACAACCAATGGAAGGAAGGATGGAATACATTATCTTTATTAGAGTCTTTGAGGTATCTCTCTCTGTGAATGAAATTCTCCCTTCATTTACCTTCATTGATCTTAGAGCAGAAGTCAGTGCATATCCGCCCCCCTACAGACATGTTTCTCACAGAGCTTAGAGAGAGACACTCACATGGATTTATTGGTATAGATGATAAGCAGAAATGTGAGATGCGGAAAGCACTGCATCTTTGATATGTTGTTACTGACTAGACGCCTCACTCACAGCCGAGGAACCCCCACTGCAGTATAATGCAGAGATTCTTCACTAGTTTTCGTCTTTCTCTTTCCCCTCTCTCCATCTCTCTCTCTCTCTTTGCTTCTTTCTCCCTCCCACTCTGTTTTTCTCATGCAAATGCACGAGTACAGACAGACACACACACACACAGTTTCTCAGTTCTGAAGATAATCTGAAATAGTTTTATGAATCCTTATTAGCTCCTCCTCAATTCTCCTCTGGATATTTTTGCAAATCTGAGACCAACTTCCTTGCATTTAGAGTCGAAAAACACCTTTCATACCACATTAACCACAGTGCAGTTGCACAATCATTGTTTGTGTATATAAGCAGACTGCACTGTGAAAGTGGTAACGTGCAATTGTGACCATAAGAAGCTAGGTTTGCTGGTGTAACCTAATGTTTTCAGGTTGATTCAGTAATTATAAATAATATTTTTGACTTGAATCAAAACTGGTTAATTTAGATTTTACCATATGAAGGACAATTTAGGTTAAAATTTTTTCAGTGTGCATGGGCTTATGCAAAAATCCAGGTATTAGATCCAAAGGACCCTTATCATTTTTACTGAGACTGTATATAAGTGATAAATCATTGTGAATCTACACCATATGCACCATTTTCGTGTAGGTTATCAGTCATCTGTGAACACGATGATTAGGACAGCCAACAAAAAAACTATCGTCATATGCCGAGGCTTTCCCTGTCATTGGACTCTGTCCTGTGGGCTATAGCAAGGACACCTCATTGATTTTGTCCGTCTGCCTTCTCCCCAATCAAATAAATTGGGGCTTGATTTAGCAGTATATAGTTGATGTTATTGAAATGCAATGGTGTCCTCGTGATCACCAGGCAGCAATCTTTTGAAGGTAGGAAGAGGGAAACCACAGCAACAGCCCATGTCACATGATGCTGTTGCTGTGTCGTTGGGATGTTGGTGTTCATGTAGATGGTGTATAGGAAGGCGGGTGGTGGGGGGGGGATGGTGTTTGGATGTCACCAAAAAAAAGACAAAAATTGTCTCCTTCTCTCATGTCCCCCGTTTTCTTTCCCACCATCCCTCCAAAGTAAAAATAGCACATGGCTTCATAGAATGTAGTTATTATGGCAGCCTCATGCATTATGGGAATTCAATAAAAAAGGTTCACTGGTTGAAAACCCGAATGGAGTAGAGAGAACTCAGGCTCATCAAAAGCTCTCCCCATCCTTCTCATGTCGCTTTTGTAGCATTATGACTGCTTAGCGGACATAAAAGGGCTTAATGTTTTATTCTATTAGGAATCCCTCAAAGATGAGGGTTGATAAATCATTCACAATAAGGTGAGGGCATCCTTAGACCTCCCTTATATGTGTTTTTCTCACTCTTTCTTTCCCTGCATAACAAAGCAGGGGGCTCCCCCCTCCTCTCCCATCTCTCTGTCAAATCATATGTGCTGTGTGAAACGTGTTGCTGGGGCTGACAGACTAGAGAATGGGGGAGATATGAGAAAGGGAGGGAGGCTAGCAGAAAGAGAGAGAGAAAGATGATGAGAGAACTAGAATGTACTGCAGTATTGGAGTGGCGCTAATCCAACAGAGGAAGACCCCCCTCCAGCCAGATGAGCATCCCAGTGTTTTTTTCCCTTATTCCTCCCTTCCTTTCGCTCCGCTGCTTTAGCTTCTCCATAATTCATTGGCATTTCCAAACCCTCTGCTTTGGATCCAGCTCTGGCCGCACTCCGGATCCTCCAGCCTATGAAGGGTGCTCTCATCCTGGCTAGCGTCCACTCTCGGCCCCCCCTCCTATCCGCAGCCATGGAGAGTATACGCTTGAGCAATTTAGCTGAGAGCCGCCATGGCGACAATGATGGCTTGTGTCTGCTCCTCAGCTATTAATCCATACCAAGCAGAGGAGTAGAGGAGAGAAGAGGGGATTTTTCGTTTTTCCAACTAGAAGAATCCCTTTCATCTGCCTCTCTCTGGCTGTTTCCCTTTGTGGTATAGGAGTGCGCTGTTGTGGATTTCGGGAGATTAAATACGATCCAAAATGCCTGAGGCCAATTATCTTCTCTCTGTATCCTGGGGTTACATTAAGGTGTGTATGGTGGCTAATAAGCTGTTTTTGTTGGTCTAGTGGCTCATGGTTTTGGTGTGCGGTCTGATGGTGGTCTGGAAAGACAGTGAGGAGGAATACCTACTGCACGTCTTTCTGTGTGGTTTCCTGTGTTGGAATGTCTAGATCTGAGCACTGTTTTTGGCTCTTTGTTTCAATGAATCTGTTTTAATTTGGCTGAAATGTTGAATTGGTTGGCAAAAGCACAGCTTTATTGTTTGCCTTTGTGATTTATCCCTTTATTTTATTAAAGCTGAAGATGTGGCGCAGGATATGGCTGCCATTTATTACTTATTTAATTATATATGCATTTGTTTATTTATTTCTCACCAACATTGCATCTTTCTGGAACCACAAAATTGCTTGTGGTACATATTATACATTCTGTATAATCTTTACATTGTCTAAAAAAAATATTTGCAATATACAAATATGATTTCTCAACCAATGTCTACCTTGTCTCTTTTATGTAATTTTAGTATTTTTTCTCTACGCATCTGCATTTAATACTGGATGATTATCGGTATGAGATATTTAAGACAAGATATTAAGATATGCAATATTTACAAGATATTTATTTAATATATTTAAACAATGAAACACCTATAACATGCCAATGCACGTACATACATAATAAATGTTAACAGTGTTTTTTGCAGTGTATACTAGAGTGGTAACCCTAATAAATACTCTTAAGTTAAACCTGTTTGTGGGTTTTTGACTAATGTATCTCCCTCTCTGTCTTTTCCAGTTCAAAAGAATGTTGAACAGGGAGCTGACCCATCTCTCGGAGATGAGCAGATCTGGCAACCAGGTGTCGGAGTTCATCTCCAACACCTTTCTAGGTAATCACGAATACTTTCACTCTTACATGAACTTGAATATATACACACAGCTATTGCTCAACATTGGCTATACACAAGCCATTGTGGAGCGAATTTGGGCTGTGTCATTTTCAGAACTGAACTGATAGATGTTGAAGACTAGAGATGGGCAAAAGAGAAAAGACAGTAGAAGAAACAGAAAAGAGAAGGAAATTAGATAAATGCATTTTCAGGCTGTGTCATTTTCAGAACTGAACTGATAGATGCTGAAGACTAGAGATAAGAATAAGAGAAAAGACAGTAGATGAAACAGAAAAGAGAAGGAAATTAGATAAATGCATTTTCTGTGAAAAGAGGAAACCAATTGTGCATTAAAAGACCAGGCACACAGTATAAAGTCTTGTTTTGTTTGTGGAATATCGTGAGATGGCATCTGACTAATTTTTGCACAGTGGAGAGAGATCCCCAATGCAGCAGTTGGAAAAGAGGGAGGGCAGGGTGGAATAGAGAGAAGAGTTAGAGGGGAGGGAGACTGTGGGGGATGGGATCCTGCTGTACAGCAATGCTGAAGGTGGAACCCCCCAGCTCTGAACATCCAGGCAAGAGAACCTGTGACTCATCAAGCTTCTATGCTCTTATGAAGTTGCTATCACATGCTCTGTGCTCACACACAAATACATACGCACACACTCGATTCACACCTTTTCGCATTGTGCTATTAAACGCAGTTTGTAAAAAAAAAAAAAAAAGTATAAATTTGTTTTGAACTGAACTAAACAAAAGCTGAACAAAAAATTATTAGTCTTGTTTTCCAGTTAAAATATCTAAACATCCTTAAAATGAGATAAATTTACTTGAGAAGGAAGAAATTTGTTAAATATTAAGACTTGTTTAGAAATATATTTTATTAACCTTTAACAAAGGTTTTATTTTGTCCTAAACAAATGTGAGAAAAATAACCTTTATTCCAGATATATATTTTCAGAAACATAAGTTGTAATATATTATGCAATTTTGCTTCTCAAATCAATGTATCTTATTTTAAGAAAGTTTGCATATTTTTACTATAAACAAAACCCCAAAATACTGATTAAGCAAAATATTTATGCTGTGTGAAAATGAATGAGATTTGAAATATAATGATTATAAAGATTTTCCTACATTTCTGTGGAAAAAAAATTTACACACAATTTGACAGTAAGGATTTGCCATCTGCACTGTAGGATTATATAGGCCTTAAAGTGGTTTGATTTTTTCTGAGATTATGTGTTAAAACTGCGTCATGTGTGGCTTCTCTATTTATGCCTCTCTGATTTCACTGTACTCGGCCTGTCTTCATCAAAACGAGCAAGTAGAGCAGATAAAGCGAGATTAAATCTATCCCAAACATAATGTCTCTTTACCTTTCACTTTTTGTCATTCATATCTTGTATCTGCACACACAGCCTGCACATGTGGCTTGCCTTTGGTTGTTTGGTTTTGGAGATGAGAAGGGTGACATGTGACAATGAATCCTGAGAGGATGGAGGCAGAGGAAGAGGAGCAAGGAAAATAGCTGTGATAAATATTTGTGTGAAAACAAGCAAATTGGCTGTAATGAGCACAGCTAATGTTTCACAAGAATCTGATAGGAGGCATTTTTTCTTGATCAGCTGCTTCTTTACCACAACATAAATGATTAAAGAGAAACAAGTGCTCCCTCATCTCCATCCCTTTCCACGCGAACAGGCTATCATCTTAATGGGATGTCCTCACGTGTCTTGTAGTCATCAGAGATGATAGATGCCCATCTGAATGACTGCTGTGGTGAATACAGCTCTGGTTAGTGTTTAACAGAGGAACATGAATGAAGAGGATAATGACTATAATGAATTAATCAATCCTCATATTTCACCTCTTCTCATTTTCAAGACAACAGAGGCTATTACCAGGCATTATCACACTCTTTCAGCAAGAGAGAACACCTTTATCTGAATAACTGAGTAAGCCTTGTGGGGCTGAGAGCTGACTTTGTGCTAAATCGTGGCTTGAAAAATGGAAATAGGAATACTGTTAACTCATAACCCTCTGGCTAGGAACAATAAATTCCTCAAAAGTAATAATTCGTTTTCATAAAGGTTTATGAATAAGGCATTCACTGCACAAATAATTTTCTTAATACGTGTGTCTTAGTTTCCATTAAAAATATCTAAACATTTTTAAAACAAGATACTTTTACAACTTAAAAGATAATCCGTCTTGTTTTCAGAAAATTCATATTAAATTAAGTTTATTTTACTTATGACATTGAATGTTTTATTTTTTTTTCACTACATTTTGTTAGATTTATGCTTAAAATAAAAAGTAACTTTATTCAAGATATGTTATTTGAAAACGAGTCTTAATATCTGATGCAATTTGGCTTCCCAAATAAATGTATTTTGTCTGGATATTTTTATTGGAAAAAAAAAAAAGTACAAAATTTGAGATTATATTTCTTAAATTGATATGCCTTTCCTGTGCTGCCATTAAGATTTTTGTCAAGTGATATCATCTGAAGGTTGACCTTTGGAGATGCCAAAGAGGGCACAGACATGGGGTCCTCTGCAGTAGTTTGTTGACAGGTCTGTCAAAGTGAAAATGGAGAGTGGAAGAGGAGGAGAAGGAAAGGAGGGGCGAGCCCCGCGTGAATAGCTCAGTGGCAATTAAGGCACAGGTCTCAATTCAATGAATGGGTGTCTGTTTTGCCCTGGTTGTAGGCAGTGAATTCCCAAAAAGCACATTTACACTGCAGATGTGAGCTATTCAGCTGTGGCGCTGTGGCTGGGCCAATGGTGACTACTTGCGTCACTAAGGGAAACTCGATACGCGGCCACCGGTTTTCCAACAATGGGCTTTTGTTTGGGCATGTATGTGTCTCGTCTGTGTGAAAACTACAATGAAGAGATTGAGCACTCTGGAATGTGATCTAGCAACAAGTGACACTCTCAGTTTAGTACGCATGATATGGGTAGAAAGAAAAAGATTTGACAAACATCTCGATTTCATGGCGTTAAGTTGTCAGGTTCCATTACCAATTAGTTTTCTCACATTTTGTGCTATATGCTAAATAGGAAAGCAACCAGAGTCAATCTAATCTGTTGGGTTCTGCTGTTCCTCACAGACAAACAGAATGAGGTGGAGATTCCCTCACCTACACCAAAAGGCCGGGAGAAGAAGAAAAAGCAGTTGATGACTCAGATCAGTGGTGTGAAGAAGGTCTCCCATGGGCCCAGCCTCAACTGCAGCACTGCTCGCTTTGGCGTAAAAACCGACAAAGAGGATCTACTGTCAAAGGTAGGGAGAAGTCTGGCTGCTACTCGTTATTTGACGTGCTGTTCAATTCTGAGAATTTCTGGTGAACTCATTCCCTTTCATCTGTTTCAGGAATTAGAAGACCTGAACAAATGGGGTCTAAACATCTTTACTGTTTCAGAATATTCAAACAATCGGCCTCTCACCTGCATTATGTATGCAATCTTTCAGGTAAGTCCTTCCTCCAGATTTACTTTTAGAAAATAGTCTACAACTTACTGAATTTTGCAATGATTCATTTGCCTTATCAATGCACTACTTCTGTATTTAATAGGAACGAGACTTGCTTAAGACGTTTAAGATCCCAGCTGATGCATTTGTGACGTATATGTTGACTCTGGAGGATCACTACCACCAAGACGTTGCTTATCACAACAGTCTCCATGCTGCTGATGTGGCCCAGTCAACCCACATTCTGCTGTCCACACCTGCATTAGATGTAAGAACACTTCTTTGCGTGTCTGCATGAGTAGCCATTATGTTTAAAGTAACTTTTTTACATGGAAGCACTATTTTTTTCAAGCTATTCAACCTTTTTCCTTTCCTAAACAGGCTGTCTTCACTGATCTTGAGATCCTGGCTGCTATTTTTGCTGCAGCCATCCATGATGTGGACCATCCAGGTGTTTCTAACCAGTTTCTCATCAATACAAGTGAGTTTCCAACACTGCAGAGATACCACACTATAACTCTACTCTGAAGATAGTTTTTATGGAGGAACATTGCAGGATTGATTGCAATCTATGCATTTCTTTCAGATTCTGAGCTAGCACTCATGTATAACGATGAGTCGGTTTTGGAGAACCACCACTTAGCCGTGGGCTTCAAACTGCTCCAGGAGGATAACTGTGACATCTTCCAGAACCTCACCAAGAAACAGAGGCAATCACTCCGAAAGATGGTCATTGACATGGTGAGATTCTTCAGTCTGTACTAAAGCCTTCTACACTGTAAAAGTTGAACCTGCAATTGTTACCTTAAGGATCTGTTTCTAACCCATAAAATTATTTTTGTTGGTGTAACCAATGTATTCAGGTTTTTACAGACATGTTATATAATGTTATTTGACTTGAATCAAACCAGTTGATTTAGATGTTTCCACATTTGTATTTTGATATGCTTAAATTTGTCCTTTTTTCAGGTACTGGCTACAGACATGTCTAAGCACATGAGCTTATTGGCTGATCTAAAGACGATGGTAGAGACAAAGAAAGTAACCAGCTCAGGAGTACTGCTTTTGGACAATTACACAGATAGGATACAGGTACAGGTCATCCTGCCCTTTAATTACTCTTAATTTAAACTAATTAGAGTTCAGGGTGTCCAAGCCAGATTGGATCTTTAGGAAATTGGCCCACACTGACCCTTTCTCTTTGATTGTAATTTAATGATTTCATCATCTCCAACTTGCTCCTTTGTTTTCTACACTTACTGTACTGTACCCAATTTGAGATGATTAAGATAAATTAAATGATTGTGAGAAATTAGAATTGGCCTACTGTGTCCAGAACAATTAGATACTTAGCCTTAATTAGGTTTACATGGCTGAAAAACTGAATTGAGATGTTTTTGCAGGTTCTAAGGAACATGGTTCACTGTGCTGACCTGAGCAATCCTACCAAGTCTCTGGAGCTGTACCGCCAATGGACCGACCGCATCATGGATGAGTTCTTTCACCAGGGCGACAGAGAGAGGGAACGTGGCATGGAGATCAGCCCCATGTGTGACAAACATACAGCATCAGTGGAGAAATCACAGGTTAGGTGCCAGTCTAAAATGTAACAGTTAACCTAGAAGACTATAAAAGCTGTTTTGAATCTTGTATTTAATATGTTTCTATCTCCTTAGGTGGGTTTTATTGACTACATCGTTCACCCGCTGTGGGAGACCTGGGCTGACTTGGTGCATCCAGATGCCCAGGATATCCTGGACACACTGGAGGATAATCGGAACTGGTACCAGAGTATGATTCCTCAGAGCCCTTCCCCACCCTTCTACCAGCCTGACAAGGAGGGCAACGGTGGTGGATCAGGGCCCGACAAGTTCCAGTTTGAGCTCACGTTAGAGGAGGAGGACTCGGAGGGCACGGAAAAAGATGAACAGAGCCAGGAAGATGAGGAAGAGGAGGCAGAATATAAAGAAAGAGCAGATGAAATGGAATCATCCACTACAAACATTCAGATAGTTACCGAAGACGCCTCACCGGTTGACACATAGGACCTTTATGTCCATCACTAGGTGGTAGCTGTTTTTCCCCTTGCGAGACAAGCAATCTTGCAGTTGATGCTTTTTTTTTATTAAAAAAAAGCCCACGTGGGGTGCTTTTTTAGGCCCTCTTGGGAGGAGGATGTCTTGCCCTCCTTGCACTTACGTTTGGAGATGGTTTGGTAGGAGACTCTCAGGAAATAAATGCTGCAGACATTTTGGACCTGATTGATTGACAGGCGACTTTGATAAACATGAAAGATTGGGGCCAACATTGAGGAGTAGACACTACTGAGTGGATTTGTCTGTTTTTTGTACCAACACAGACTTTTTGTAAAGCTATGGGTGTGTTATGAGTTAAAACATGAACTACTGAAGAACAAGTATTTGTAAAGAAAGAGAAATTGTTTACTTTTCTGTACCATTTGTCTAAAGAATTTGTGCCTTTTTACTATTGTCTTTTTAATAATCTTTTATTTATTGAACACGTTTTAGTATAACTGTGTGTTGATATGTTTTTCATTTTCTAAAGCAAACCAGGCAGAACATGCAGAATTGTTTTATATCGAAGCTTGAGAGAGAACTTAGTGTCTTCCTTTGTTTGGCAATATAACTTAATAATCCAAACATCTGACAAATGATCAGAAAAATAAGAGATGTATATTCTGATGAAACAGGCACTTTCTCTTTATTCGATATAGTTTTGTCAGACTTTTTAACTATGAGCACAAACTCTGCTTCTTTTAGAAAAATAACAGTACATCAAACGTACCATTCACATTAGGGTTTGTTAGGTAATTACACTATTGACAATTGTTGCACAATAAGCTTTAAATGCCCTCAAATGTAAAGACCCTGACTTCCATTTATTTAGTTTCATATTTATATTATTTAAAAAAAAGAAGAAATCCATGAACATGTTAATGAAATCACAAGGGGTCTCGTAATTTACTAAAATTGCAGGGGAATCCAAAGCTATTTATTAACGTAAAGATTAAGTTGCTTCCAAGTTGTCTTCCTTACTTCAACAATACCCATTTCCATTCCCCCATATCACAATCATACCTCCCCAACATGAGAACATATTAAAAACAATCCAAATTAGCTTTTTATCCCTTGACACTTATTAAACACATCCGTAGAAGCACATTTGACTTGCAAATCTAAAGAGAAAATCTTCCCTCTACCATTTTATGATTGGGTCACTTTAAAAACAGGGTTAAAGAAGAAAACAAATCATGGCAAATCAAGATATGAAAATGAACAGTCTTGTATCTCTGTGGTCACACACAATAACTTTTACTAGTACTGCAACAATTATCCTCAACAGATTTCGACATGCCAGTTTAGTAATGAATTTCATGACATTGTCATTTTTACAGTATGTCTCATACATGTTTTCACTCTTAATGTTTTTGTGTAGTCCATGCTTTGAGGTACTTTAACTACCTTATGCTCAAAGTCTTACCAGTGGAAACAGTTAACGGCCAAAGTAGCATGCAAAAGTATGTTTGTGCGCAAATATGTACATGTCTACACAAAACTGTGTTTGTTTGTGTGTGTGTGTGTGTGTGTGTGTGTGTGTGTGTGTGTGTGTGTGTGTGTGTGTGTGTATGAGTGTCTCTGCTCAATCACCAGCCCAAGCTTTTCACAACTCCTTCCATTCACTTTGTTTATATGCGCTCAAATCAGTCCTCTACTGTTTATAACAGTGTATTTATTAATGTTAACTGTACATAAGAAATAATGTTTCTTTGTAAATTAATTAATTTATATGCACTTGCATTACCGAACATTGGTGGTGTTTCTTGTGTAGTGGGCTCTTCGACTGAGTCTGTTTTATTTAGTAATATTGTTTATGTTTTAATATAAATAAATATATTATATATACTATGTATGAATATATTGCACAATTTTCAACTGCCCAGAACAGTAGCCTATGAGACACGCGACCCATTGGTAACGGGGAGAGCCTGTAGATAAGACATAAATGCATACTGTAGACATCTGTCAGGTATTAGAAGCTTTGTGTATCACTGTTTGGTGTAACAAGTCAATATCTCACAAGATTCTCCACAAATGTGGCCCTCCAATATATACTGTACAACATTTTGAATGGAGATTGCTAAAATGGCTCAGAAGTTTTACACAAAGGCCTGTGAATACACATATTCTGTGTTAAATTCACAGGGGAGGAATTGGTCACAAACATGACAACTTCTGAACAACAATGTGAAATCGATATAATTACGACAATGTGATCTTCTGTAATTATTTGTGCTAATGTGAACTATTTTTCTGACCTTGTTAGCAGTTTTGAAATTCAAATTGTCAGTATAACTTTGTTAATATATGTTTGAGATCTTTTGGTCCAATTTGGGTCCAAAAGGATTCAACAGAATTAGTGCTATCTGCATGAGGGATGAGTTTTTATCGTCTGTTAATCCCACATTGTTGCAGGTGAATATTCAATGTTTCACACAATGTATGGTAATAATATTGTATATTGTGTTCAATAAAATCTGATGCTACTTTTCTATGAAGTGATTAAAGACAAAGCATGAATATATTCCAAGTGTCATTGTCTTTCTTCATCGCTTTGGGGAAATATTCGATTGTTATTAATTATTAGAATTAAATTCAAATTCTTGTATATACTGTGCTTGATCAGATTGTATATTTAATGTTGAATTTTATCAAGCTGAATGATCTAAACAATATAAATCAATGTTTTATTAACAAGTACATTTTTCATAAAAGAAAACATTATTTTATTAAAATAGCATGATCAATGAGATCACTATTAATTTTTTCAAGTTTTAAAAAAGAAACACATATAAACACACACCCACACACATGAACAACCAGGAACCTTGATCTAAATGAGACCTTAAAATATGACCCCTTTGTTGTCTCCTGGTTTGAAGTTAATTTCATGCAGTATGACAGCTCACATTGCATCACATCCAGGGAATTTCAGTCCCTGCACTATTCCTCGAGCTAAGTCAGACCTTAAATGACACAGTCCACAGTGAAAGCTCAGTGGGTGAATCATTCTGAGGCCTTTTCCCGAGAATTCCTAGAATTTATGCAAGGCAAGAAGGAAGCTGGACAGATGGAGTCATTTAAGGTCCATTTCAGTGCAAGCTCCTTCAGATTTTTCTTTTTAATCTGCCGATTTCATATATATTTTTTATTAAAACGCTCCTTACGTATCCTGAAAAATACTTTGTCACAAGTTCCATCTAGGCTTGTTTTATACAACAAATATTGTTAAGAGCTCCTTTCCCCATCACTGCTGCGTGTGTTTGTGGTGTGTGTTAGTGTAATAATGACTCCAGGGTAGACGCATCACAAAGATCCCGCCCTTCCAACCAGTGTTTATGCGGGTTTATGCTGTATTAACGGTAAATGCATTAATCACAATTAAGAACAATTAACACATTAAACTTTCTGAATTAATCCTTTACATTAACATGTTAATTTTTACAGATCTTTACAATTATAAAATTAGAGCTGGATGTCGTAGTTTTTGATTGCAGTTTTTTGGAGAGGAGTAAAATAAATAAGATTAATTACTAGTACCAATCAGTGATCTGCAGGATTTTGACATCACATTTAGTATCGGCTCAGCTCGCTTGGAACCTCGACCGAGGTGGTACTAAAAAAAGTATCAGGTACCAGGTACAATCCACAATATAATAATTATTGTTCATATTTGAGTGACTAAATGGCACAAGCTGATAAGTCCTGGGAAATGTGGGACAATACACTTGTGTACTCTTTCTTTGTCAAACATTTAAATTGGCTCAGATGTTTTCAGGTAAGCTGGCCCTTTCACTGCAACACACTACAAGAGTTTTCTCTCTGAAACCCTCCACCACCTCTGCTTCACCTGTCTAGAGGTGCATCATAGGAATCAAATTAATGTCTAATTATGCTGCTGCAGCATGTCCTACATGTTTGATACAGCATGTCTTATATGAATAATTGTGCAGCAGCATGCCGAACACAGCATGTCATTGTATGTTCTAGCAGTAGCAAGTCTTTGTAACCTGCTTTGCAGCAGATCTAGTCTGCCAAGACCTACCCTACATTTTGTCATATCCAAAAAAACACCTTAAATTATTTTCGAGAATTGTAATGACTGAACTAAACATTTTCAGCACAGTGCATGGAAAGTTCAATTTTCAATAGTTACAATTTCCTTTAACTGTATATTTTCTGTTATATATTAATATACTGTAATCTGATCTGTATTACACATATTGAGAGTACACATACAGTATACAAATGCAATTTTCTGTATCCTATTTGTATGCATTATTCTAGTGTCTATATATCTGGACCTAGAAACCATTAGTTATAATTGTATGTGTTTTGTCAATTAGGGCTTTGTTGTCTTAAAGGATATCTTGCAAACTGGCTGCTGGCACTTTGCAACCTGTTTCAATAACTACCAATCATAAGTATTTAAATTGAGCTTTAACATAGATGCCTGTTATCAGAGGTATAGCCATCATTTTAAAAGTGAAGGGGACTAAATGTTTGGCATTTTTCACTGCACGTTACGATTCGACTTCACTCAACTCTACTGTCTTTAGTTTTCTGAGCTTGCATTTCCACTGCAGTTTAGTTCCACCTCAACGTGGGTGGGATTATAGGCTGATCATCATAGTTGAGCCGCCTCTACTGCCGTGACATCTTAAGCATGACACAAACTGACCAAAATAATAACACGTCTGCTAGCTGTTAGCTACTGGCTCATTGTGCTGCAAAAAGCAGATGTTGCATGGGGATTTCACACAAGTGTAACAGTTAAATTGGCCTGGTTGTTTTAGAAGCAAGCTTCCAGTAGCTGGTCAACTAAATAAAGTGAAGCTTTCAAGCAGAATATAGAGTTAACATAACAAAACATACCATCCTCCATCCATCGTGGATCAACGCCAGTCCAGGGCACCACCCCACCATTGCTTACCGGTTTAGATAGCCTCCATTTGATCGAACCACTTCCACTTTTCCTTGATGGTTCTGTAGTCACTTAAAAGTTTTTTTTTACTTTTTCCCTACACTGTTGGAAGGTCTGGTGGTAGCCTTGTGCGGCCAACAGCTGATACACTTCCCGAGAAACTTTTTTGCTTCGCTCATCGCTAACGAGTGGACCATCTGCTCCTCATTTATTGACCACGGCGTGGTTTTGCGCACAGCCATTTCTTTTTACACAATTCGAAAGTCATGTGAACAAATAATACTGTTATCGCTGTAGCTAACTTTAAAACTAGCGGATTGATGTCGCGTGTCGAAATTCTAGTGACGATTCTCCGTGACCAATCAGTGATCTGCAGGATTTTGATGTCACATTTAGTATCGGCTCAGCTCGCTTGGACCCTCGACCGAGGTGGTACTAAAAAAAGTATCAGGTACCAGGTACAATCCACAGTGGAAAACTCAAGCAGAGTCGAGTTGAGTAGAGTTGTACCGTGCAGTGGAAAAGACCCATATGATGTATATTTTTAAATTAAGTCCAGAATCAATGTTATTCTGCTTTAAAAAGAAATATTAAGTAAAACTAAAAAGAAGCACATAGAATTTAATCCATACAGAATTTACTTTATTTAACAGAAAGCTTTAGATTTCATGTATTCTACACTGTAAAATGGGCATTTTAATTGAGGATCTATTTCTACTTAATCTAATCTTAAAAATATAACTTTTGTTGGTATAACTTAATGTAATCAGGTTGATTCAGTCATATTAAATGAGTCCAAGGGTATGGATAACTAAAGGTTTGGAAACATCATGCAGAGTGCTCAAAGAACCCCTTGAGAGTGTGTTAGCCTTGCAAATGAAGGTTGTAAATCAATCCCATGATGTCTAGCCACAGCTATTTTTAACCTTTAACCAATTAGGAGAAGAGGCTGGTGACATTCTTTCACCAAGACAGGGGCTGCCAAGTATAAAGAAGTCCACCTTAACCAGCACGTCAAAATACACTGACATACATTTAATGCACAAATGTGTGAACAAATTCAAACATTTGCACCATATTTGAGCGGTACTTGTGTAGCAAAATATTATAAGGCTAATACATGCAATGTACGTACATTCATTTTTATCAAGGGAATGTGTGTAAACAGGCACCCTGTGCTAGTCAAACAGCATTTGTTTAGTTGCTGCAGCTGGATAATGTTGATTACTGTGTGTTTGGTACAGAAATCACAAACAGTGTTTAACATTTTACAAAAGACTATTTTATCAAAGGAACATTTAACTAAATTAAGGAATTCATAAAGGAGCCTTTCGATGTTGCATTTGTAAATGCCTTGAACATTATACATTAATCTGAAGGCTATACGAATGGTTCAGGCTGCAGCATCATACATTCATAGAAACCAAATAATGATTGATATAATCTAATTTATTTAGAGCAGTTGTTGTTAATTGTCCTTCAAATGGCCTACCAGTTTTGCAGTCTCAACAGAAATACTCTACTGAATCCCCTTCCTACCTTGCTTTGTTTTAATGCATATTGCCATACATCTTACTATTTCTGCAGTATAATGATATGACAGAAATAGTAAGAGGACAATGGTTGTATGCTATTCTGAACATACTGTAGCTTTATACAAGCCTATTTCTGTAAGGAGAGGAAATATGTGTATATCTTTCTTGCTTGTTTTTTATTTATATTCTTTTAAGAATAAAAATACATATAGAAATGAAAATAAGGACAGATTCTGTAAACTACAGTACATAAAATACAATGCTGTTTTGTAGTGTATTCTAAAACACTTTTAGAATTTTAAGAGCATTTATGAGGTCGGCTCTGCATGTCAAGTTCAAAAATAAACAATTTCCTTTCTTCTTGGAAAATTCCAATCTGTGGATCAGACATGAGTATACACCTTGTTTTACTCTTTAGTACATGATACATTTGGAAATGATTTCCATTCACCCCAATGCAACCCGACCATTGGCCTTATAGTTTATCAAGACTTGTGGAATCTAATAGGCCTTACACAGAGGGAGCTTTCTTCTGTTCTGTCTTGGACAACCAAAATTACATTACTCTCTATTCTTCACATCTGACTCCCTCTCTCAATCTGTGTTTGATGTGCTTGATCAGATAGCACTAAAAAATTAACTTTCCATAGTCATTAGTTGCGGATCTACAGTGATCCCTCACTGGGTGCCCGTGTGGCAGCTGTCTAAGTTTTCAGCGCTGATGGTGTGTCAGAGATGATTTTTGCTGTCTGTGTGCTGGTTGGTTGATTTTTTTTTCTTGCTTGTTCAAAGTTGCACAGCAGTTCATGACATCATGGCTTGGAAACAATCAAACGGTTTACAAGGAGCCTGATATAGGGGGTAAAAACTTGATTTGAGAGGTTGAAGATCTTTTGCTGCCTTTCTCTCCTTTTTTCCTACTCAAAATTGTACAGATTAAAATAAATGAATAAAGCTTTTTATTTTAACCAAAAATTGTGTTCTTATAAGTATTTTGCATAAATATGACAGTTGTAATTTTATACAATTGTTGAATTACTGTTGGTTGCAGAAATAATGGTTTGATATTTTTTAATGTTACCTTTTACATGCTTGCTGTTTCATTAAGTTTGGTGCTTCTTTTACTGTTTACATTTAGCTGAATAGACTATAGATGCTATTTATTGGCAGGTTCCCACTGTGACAACCAGTATTGGATGTTATTCAAAACCATAATCCACAATACATTACAAATTACTTCTCTATAATTGTAATCAGAATACATTACTGATTGCTTTATCAAAAAAGTAATCACAGTACTAATCACTTTAATTTTCAGATACTTTCTAAAACATGTAGAACTTTTCGTAGAAAAGTTTTAGAATTTCTGCTCAACAAATTCAAATAATGTTTATACATCCTCCTTGTTCATTGACACCCTTCAATTCTCACAGAAAAGCAATCAGACACACATATGAACATATTAATTCATATTTTGAATTTATTACATATAAATATATTATTTTAGAAATGTGTAACCCAAGTAATGCAAGTAATGTACTTGAAAGTAATTATGTTAATTGAAAGTCAGTAACTGTTGTCTGATTACTAGAATTTAAATTGCAATGCATTTCACTAATTTTATGTACAATATCTAATAGCTTCACAATCAGATTTCACCCAACACTGGTGACTACTGACCAGTATAGTGTGACAACATGTCCCAGTACATGAGAGGCCATCATGTATTAAATGAACCTTATTCTTTTTTTCTTTCTTTTTTTTCCAGTGTTATAATGTCAAACTATTTTTGTAGCCAATACTGAAATGTATGTCCTAATACAGAAACTGATTCACCCCCCCCCCCCCCCCAAAAAAAAAACATTCTGATATTTACTTTAGGCAAATCAAAAGAATACTAGCCTTGATCCCCCTAAATAAACAAGTAGGCACATCAACTGATGCTTAGCCACTACTACTGAATAACATTTCCTATGAGTCTTTATTGACTGCTAAACATTCATTGTTTGTGAATTAAATGCAACATATAGAGTGAGAAAGTTAATTTACTTTATATCAATTCGTTCAAATCTTCCAGTATTTAATATTGCACAGTATCAACAAGTAAGCAAAAAAATTGGTGCAGCTTGCAGCATTATTTTCTAAATTATTTTATTCAATCCACCCATTCTTCCTCACATCCACTCAGCTGTGTTTTTTGGGAGAAAGCACAGCATAGTTGCAGTGCAGTGAGGCTGGAAAACAGAGGGAGGGATGGATAGATTATGTAAAGGAGAGGGAAGCTGCTCTTCCCTGGGGGAGAATTGAGGAACCTAAATGCTTTCTGACATTTGGTGGATGCAGCATGTGTCTAGCCTCAGCTGGCCCCAATGCTACTGCAATCAAAGTGCAACACACAGAGACACATACTCACACACAAAATTAGGGGCATGCATAAAACAGAGATTTCAACCTATATCTTCTCTTTCAAGATATTTCCAAACAAAAAATGGGAAGGAAAAAACATCAGAGCAGCAGTTCAAGGTGGGCTTCAGATTAGCTGTTCCTATGGCATCTCCATCAATGGACTGCATCTGTAACTCTGTGTGCATGGTGCACCTGTTTTTAATCAAAATGAAAATCATCAAGATCACTGTGTGAAATGCAGTCGTGTCCTCCATTACGTAAACATGAGGGCCAACCCATGTGTTCACATTTACAAGAACACAATTTAATTTGAGAGTGATTGCCTCAGTGATTTCCACTCAAACACTGGGTCATCGTGGTTTCGCAATATGGATATATTAATCTGTGTTTTCTATACTGAGCAATGACTTGCAGCTAGTGTGACAACATACAGTACACTCCCCTTATTCAAAGACAGCTATAAACAAAATAAACAAGCTTAAGGAAATACACGCTGTTCCAAGAATTTTACATTTTCTTAATTACAGCCTTAAGGGACCTTCAAACCGAACGCGTCCTTCCATGTTTACAGCTTGTCTATGCATGCCAAGACGGACGCTGTCGCGTCGCATGATTGTTCAGCGATTGTTGACGTTGGCGGTATTTGTTTTTACTTGACACAGCGTCTAAAAACTTGTCGCTCCTGCACAAGACGACAAAAACCGGCGCAACGGTCAAAGACGTCGGTCTAGCGCCTATTTACATAAAACAAAAATAAAAAAAAAAATTAAAAAAAAACGATAGAAAGAGCGCAGCGCGTTCGGTGTGTACCGTGTAAATAATTGAAAATCAACTATTAAAAACGCTGCTCGAGACCAGCGTTCTGTTCTAGTTGCGCTGCGTCTTTTTTGTAGCGCAAGAACGCGTTCGGTCTGTTCACGTGCCTCGTTGGCCAACAGTTCCCTCACAAATATGCAAGTGATTTACAGTTAGAATAAAAATGTCCACATTTTCTCAAACGTTATCACAGAAAATTTGGGTTGACCGCGCCTTGACAACCTCTCTCTCTCTCTCTCTCTCTCTCTCTCTCTCTCTCTCTCTCTCTCTCTCTCTCTGTGTCAGTGTGTTAATGTTTGCCCTAGGAGAGTTTGTTTATTTTCTGTGTGAAGGGAAGGGTGTGAAGACATTGTTTGGAACAGGAATTCGAGGAAATTTGGTAATGTGAATTAATTTACTGTCCTGCATTTATTTGACGTTCTGGGATGTTCTGTTTTCTATTCATTTGATACTGTTTTACTTCCTCCTACATCTCGTGGGAATATCAAATAAATCAAACGAGGTTTCAGTTTATCAACGTCATCTCAGAAAGTAATTTGTAAATACAGTGCCACGCATACACGTGCTTGCAGTTTGGAACAATGTGTAAGCAGGAAAAAAATGCGACGGTTAAAAAAAACAAAACAACAACAACAACAAAAAATAACAGGGCTTTATTATGTTAGAGAATAGTTTAAAGATGTGATATGTCGAGAATTCAGGCTGGGTGATAGTGACAGCTCTTGAGTCAAACTGTCAGAATATCACATAATAATACTTTGTATACAAGATCTCATATGGAATGAATGGTGTATGGGTGTTGTGTGTTTCATCTTGTAAGGGTTTATGTTTATGTATGCAGAAAAGTGGACTATGTTTTCCACTAGATTATAGTGAAGATGGATCAGGATTTAAGATGTGTGAGGATAATAATGGAAATGTGTGTTTTTTGTTTCTTCAGGAATTTGGAGATATTTGGCTGGCCATAGACTTTTGTACACCATTTATAAGATAATTTTGTTAACCTCATTTCAACACCCATTTTGCAACTAAAACAATTTCATAAATTGTGCTGTTAGTCTTTTACAAATGTTAATTTTGATTAATCGCATAATTTTTCTGAGTTAATCGCAATTAATCGCAGATTTTATCTTGGACAAAAGATTTAGAATTGGACACTCTCTCCAGGTCTGGTGTTCAACAGCCTTTTAAAGCCCATCTGCGCCATTACTTAAAAAAGATACAGGTGTTTAGAGTTAGTAATCACCAGGTGGTATCCCTTACAGCTTCCTCTCTCCCCACTGACAGACACACGACCACGTTCCCATCTCCACCGCCCGACTCATGATCGGGCCTTGTCCGGCCTGCAACCCCGTCCCCTACTTGGAGAGGAAATCAGCCACAACCATCTGTAATGGTTATAGTGCTGCAGGTAATAGTGGAGGGTTAGGACAGCCCATTTTATGGCCAGACACTCTTTCTCGATTGTGCTGTAATTAGTCTCTCTCAAAGAGAACTTAAGAATAATGTACAGCATGGGCCCCTCCACCTCCTGCGAGAGCACAGCCCCCAACCCCATCTCTGATGCATCCGTCTGCAAAATGAAGGGGAGAGAGAAGTTAGGAGCTTGTGAATGTGGCCCGGCACAGAGTGCAGATTTAATTCGGAATCCACACCCGGGAGATAATTTTGAAGAGTGCCTCTGCAACACTGCATTCTAAGATGTTGCACAAAGGCACTGCTTCCGGATATTGCGTTGCATAATCCACCAGGA
Source organism: Moxostoma hubbsi (assembly GCA_032164185.1). NCBI lineage: Eukaryota > Metazoa > Chordata > Actinopteri > Cypriniformes > Catostomidae > Moxostoma > Moxostoma hubbsi. The sequence continues at coordinate 23,911,738 of JAVLUX010000010.1, forward strand.
CTAATACAAATCAATATCCGCATGCTGACTGCTCAAATGGCCAGATGAGGTAAATGCCAGTTCTTTCATAGGGGGCCTCGATTAACGGTAACAGGCCATTGCACTCTTGGGGTGGCCGGTTTATTGACTAACTGATATTCGCGGCATGCCGTACACCATCTGCGAACATCTCTGTAAATGGTAAAAATCCCTGGCTAGTAAAAGCTGGCCATTGACCGGTGCAGTGTTCTTTCTTGACCTAAAATGGCCTGCCATAGGATTATGTTAAGCCACCTGGAAAAGTGTTTCCGGACAGCTCCTTGGGACTAATAATTTGGGTTGTATTTTCATGGGTTTAAGTGTCCTGCGTCACTCAATACAACCGAATACGACGTTACTTAAGGTTTTCATCAGGTGACTGCTCTAGAGGGAAATCCCACTCTGGGAATTCCCTTAGAGTGGGAATGCCTGAGGATTCCCCCCTCCTACATCACTCTGACACTGAGCAGCCACAGATGGCCCTGGCTCTGCCTCCCCAGCCAACGCAACACACAACACACACCGAGATTTTGGTTTACAGTACCCATTCATAAATAATACTTTTAATAAACTTTTAAACCCTCACCAATTTGGATTGTTGAGGCAGAAATTAACCATGGCCTCCACTCTATGCTTTTCCCTGCGGAATTAATAATGATGGCCACTACTGGATACTTGTGAACATCACCATGCACACACCTCACCATCACCTTTTGTGTTTTGCACCCAAAGCCCCATCATGAACCAAGCCGTGGTAAATTGAGGTTTGACTTGTTGCAGAACAGTCGACTTCAGTTTCGGGTAGTCCAGGCAGTCCTCGCGGGTAATTGGTGCACTGGGAGCTGGGCCTCCCTGGAAAGCAATGGCAGCACTTGGAGGTCTCATTTAGTTTGCGGCCAGCCGGAGGTGGTGGCTGACTGCTTGAACAGGCTCACGACTCACAAGAAGCAAGCGGGTGTCGGCATCACAGTCCACGTATGCGTTCTCTCAAAGTTTCACTCACACTAAATCTTTTCAGTAGGAACTTTGGATCACACACATCAGCTTCCGTATCCACCATCACTGAAATGAGGCACTGGTTAAGAGTTAGTAATCACCATGTGATGGTCCTTATTTCTTCCTCTCTCCACACTGACCGACACACGGCCACATTCCCATCTCCACATGCATTTAGTTCCTACTCAGGAAAGAAAATAAAACAATATGAAACAATAGAATGCTTTATTAACATTTTCCAAATGAAGCCTTCCACAGTATAAAGATAACAATACACTAAAATAGCACCAATTCAAGTTACATTTTGACTAATTGAAAGAACTAGTCCCAATAGTCAAGTCAAGTGGTTTTAATTGTCGTTTCAACCATATACAGTTAGTACAGTACACAGCGAAACGAGACAACGTTCCTCCAGGACCATGGTGCTACATAAAACAACATAGGACAAACACAGAACCACATGAGACTACACAAACTAAATAAAATACCTATATAAAGTGCACGTGCAAACGTGTGCAAAAATTACGGGACAGTACAATAAATTACTAACAATGAACAGGACAATAGGCACAGGGAGAGACAGTACAGCGCTGACCAGTATACAGTAGTGCAAAAAGATGACAGTTTCTAAAAATGCCAAATGTAAACATAACATACTATGAGATAGTGTTCTCACATAGCAGTTATTGAGGTAGCAGACAGTTATAAAGTGACAGTATTTAATGTGCAACTCAGGACATTGGCTTGGGGGAAGTAGCTGTTACACAGTCTGGCCGTGAGGGCCCAAATGCTTTGGTACCTCTTGCCAGACGGCAGGAGGGTGAAGAGTTTGTGTGAGGGGTGTGTGGGGTCGTCCACAATGCTGGTGGCTTTGCGGATGCAGTGCTTTTTGTAAATGTCTTTGATGGAGGGAAGAGAGACCCCGATGATCTTCTCAGCTGTCCTCACTATCCTCTGCAGGGCTTTGCGGTCCGAAACGGTGCAAGTCCCAAACCAGGCAGTGATGCAGCTGCTCAGGATGCTCTCAATAGTCCCTCTATATAATGTAGTGAGGATGGGGGTGGGAGATGTGCTTTTCTCAGCCTTCGAATAAAGTAGAGACGCTGCTGGGCTTTCTTGGTAATAGAGCTGGTGTTGAGGGACCAGGTGAGGTTCTCTTTCAGGTGAACACCAAGGAATTTGGTGCTCTTGACGATCTCCACAGAGGAGCCATTAATGTTCAGCAGAGAGTGGTCACTCTGTGCTCTCCTAAAGTCAACAACCATCTCTTTTGTTTTGTCGACATTCAGGGACAGGTTGTTGGCTCTACACCAGTCCGTTAACCGCTGCACCTCCTCTCTGTATGTTGACTCGTTGTCATTGGTGTCACCGGTGAACTTGACGATGAGATTCGAGCTGTGCATTGCTGCACAGTCATGAGTCAGCAGAGTGAACAGCAATGGACTGAGCACACAGCCCTGGGGGGCCCCAGTGCTCAGTGTGGTGGTGGTGGAGATGCTGTTCCCGATCCGGACTGACTGAGGTCTCCCAGTCAGGAAGTCCAGGCCCAGCAGATTCAGCTTTCCAATCAGGTGCTGAGGAATTATTGTGTTGAATGCTGAGCTGAAATCTATGAACAGCATTCGAACGTATGAGTCCTTTTTATCTAGGTGGGTGAGGGTCAGATGGAGGGTGGTGGCGATGGCATTGTCTGTTGAACGGTTTGGACGATACACAAACTGCAGTGGGTCTAGTGAGGGGGGCAGCTGGGTCTTAATGTGCCTCGTGACGAGCCTCTCGAAGCACTTCATGATGATTGGTGTGAGTGCGATGGGACGGTAGTCGTTGAGGCAGGACACTGAAGACTTCTTTGGCATGGGGACGATGGTGGTGGCCTTGAAGCACGTTGGAACGACGGCGCTGCTCAGAGAGATGTTGAAGATGTTGGTAAGAACATCTGCCAGCTGGTCTGCACATCCTCTGAGCACTCTGCCAGGAATGTTGTCTGGTCCAGCAGCCTTCCGTGGGTTGACTCTACGTAGAGTTTTCCTCACATCCGCTGTGGTATGACAGAGCACCTGGTCGTTGGGAGGAGGGGTGGTCTTCCTTGCCACCACGTTGTTCTGCACTTCAAACCGAGCGTAGAAGTCGTTCAGCGCATCTGGAAGGGAGGCATCTTTGTCACAGGCAACTGATGTTGTCCTGTAGTTGGTGATGGCCTGGATGCCCTGCCACATGTGCCACGTGTCACCGCTGTCCTGGAAGTGACTGTGGATTCTCTGGGTGTGTGCGCGCTTTGCCTCTCTGATGGCCTGGAACAGTTTGAAACAGTCCGGTGGGGTGAGCGTTCTGCAATTCGCTCATAGCCCCATACAGTTCACAGAGCGCTTCCTTAGTGTTAGCGCTGGGGGGAATGTAAACTCCGGTTATGAAACAGTGGTGAATTCCCATGGTAAATAAAAAGGTCTGCATCTAACAGTCACAAGCTCCACCAGTGATGAGCAGCAGCTAGAGACTCGCATAGAGTTCTTGCACCATTCCGTGTTGATGTAAACACACAAGCCACCACCGCGAGTCTTACCGCAAAGAGCTGCATTTCTGTCGGCACGAAACGAGGCGAGCCCGTCTAACTGAATAGCGGCGTCCGGAACTCTGTCTGCTCTGTTTGAGCCACGTCTCTGTGAAAACAAAGATGCAGCAGTCTCTAAACTCACGCTGCGTGGCCTGCTGGAGTTGGATGCAGTCCAGTTTAATGTCCAGGTAGCAAACATTTGAGAGCAGTATAGACGGGAGAGCCAACTAGCTAGGGTTTGTTTTTAGCCTAGCATGTACCCGCGCCCTCTTGCCGCGCTTCCACTTTCTCGCACACCGCTTACGACGTCCTCTCCCCCGGCCACCAGCATCAGGCGACGCCGAGGAATGGAGGCCTGGTCTCCGCAGCAAGCCAAGTACGCGTAGCGCCTCCTGTAGGTCATCATGCAGCTTGGTTGTAGACACGATGGTAGACACGAACACCGGTTGCTCCGATATCCGTGTGCCGCAAAAGTTGGGTTTTTTAACAAAAATAGCACCATTTTGGATCCGGAGTGGCCACTGCGTGCTACCGCGCCACCATCTTGGATCAACATCATCAACATATAGGCTGCATATTTATTGCAATGGGCATTCAATCTCTTATTCTGTTTCTCCACAGTATTAATCAGCCAGCAGACAGTGGCTATCCACTTTGATACAGCAATCGTAAAGTTGAGTTTATGATTCGTGTCTGGGTGCCAGCATCAAGCATCTCTTTGAACGCCACATGATAAGTGCTTGCAGACAAATACATCTCATTCTGCTTTTTGTTGATAATTCTAACATGGCGTGCTTCTGTGGTAATTAAAATGTGCCTTACTTAGACTGAAAAATACTTGAAATCTAGGCTTGTTTTGTACAACAAATGGTGTTCTTTTCTGATCACTTTAACACTGTCACTGAATCACTTCTATGTTGTTGTGCGTGTGTCAGTGTAATGACTCCGGGCAGATGCATCACAAAGTTTCTGCTCTTCCAACCAGTGTTTTTGCTGTTTTATTGTGGGAAAATTAAGAACAATTAACATGTTAAACAGTAATTAATCGCATTCGTTAACACATTAATGTTTGTAGATGTGCTCCTATATGTGAATAGATGTGTGTGTTTTTTTCTGTATAGGTGATAAAACAACAGGTGAAGAGAGAAATGCTGGATCAGCCGGTTCATTCTCTGTTTACATGCAGATTTACCTCATGGCAGCCATAACATGTTCCCCCCAAGCCTAGGACGGAAGACTTCATTGAAGACAAGGTGATTATTTTGACTTGTATTTTTACTGTCTGTAAGTTTTTAGGGGGGTGTAACGGGTTCAGAAGAATAGGGATGACGGGTTCGTCATCCCTATTCAGAGCAGCCGAGGATGGCCCCGGCTCCGCCTCCCCTACCAAAGCATTGCACATCGCACATCTCCCCAGTCTAATGCAGGACCCATCCTTCCCAGTTCCCCCCAATACATGCTTAAATGCAGGCCAATCAGTCCCCAAAATCAGAGGATGGGTGAGGCGGGAACTAACCGCTGCCTCCACTTTATGCTTTTTTCCCCGAAATTTAAGCAGCAAAGTCACCATCGGATAGCTGTGAACATCCCCGTGCACACACCTCACCCTTACCCGCTTAGCCGTGCCCAAAGCCTCAGGTTGAACCAAGCGTTGATGGATGGTGGTTTGATTACAACCGGTATCCAGCAAAGCTTGGTGTGTACCCCCCTGGATTCTTACCGGAACCCGGTACGCTCCAGCCCGATCGGGGGCAGCGTGTGGGAGATCGGCGACCCGGACCACCGCCCCCACCTTCATCAACGTACACCGCTCGTGGAAGTGGCTCGGGTCCCCGGACCTCCGACAGGCCGGCCCAGGCACCACACCCGTACCTGCTTCAATGGACGCCCCCACCTGAGGGGGAGAGCGGCTATAAGTTATGGAGGGGGGATGTGATGATGCTGTCCTCTGGGCTGTTGAAGTCTGCCAGGCTCCTTGCCTGCGTGGGGCAGTAACGGGACCTGGAGAGAGGACAGAGGAAGAGGGTTGGGGGGAGTGGGGAAGAGTGGAAGTAAACACAGGGGAAGGGGGAAGAGAGGGAGAGAGAGAGAGAGAGAGAGCTCGTCCGCCCTCGGGATCACCGCGATATGGTCCTCCGCCAACTGGACGGCAGCTTCCAGCGACGCCGGGCGGTGGCACTGGACCCACTCTGCCGTTTTCTGGGGCAAGCGTTGGATGAACTGCTCCAGCACCACCTGATCGACAAGACCCTCGACGTCACGGTCCCCCACTAACAGCCACCTCCGGCAGGCATCACGGAGCCGCTGGGCAAAAGCAAACGGGCGGTCGGACTTCTCTAGCTTCATGCCCCAGAAGCGTTGTCGGTATTCCTCGGGGCTCCGACCTACCCGCTGCAAGATGGTTTTCTTTAAATCGGCGTAGGCCAGGAGGCTTGTTGTCTGCAGTTGTTGCGCCGCGATTTGGGCTTCCCCGGACAAGAGAGGAATGAGGCGGGCTGCCCATTGGTCTTGCGGCCAGCCCCAGATTCCCGCCGTTCTCTCGAACAAATCTACAAATGCTTCTGCATCGTCGGCCGCCCCCATCTTCTGTAACGTCGATCTTGGTTCTGCCTGAGCTCAAGCAGGGACTGTTGGTGGCTCTGATGGAAGGTAGCGAGGGACTGGAGGACTTCGGCCAGCTGGGAGGACTCTACGGGGTGACCCTTCTCCATCGTTGGAAGTGTCCCGGGTTTCGGCACCAGTGTAACGGGTTCAGAAGATTGACAAGGAGGGTGGACACAGAGACGGGGGTGTAACTCAAAAGGTAAGCTTTTATTTGATATTCTGGGGGAAACAGTGTACACAAAACAATCTTTATAAGGGCTCTCTCTCATAGCCAACACTGGACTGGCATTCTCTGTCTAACTGGCAGTGCTGTGGCTCTTTTATGCAGCTCTCCCCGTGCTCACTGGAATTAGAGACAGGTGTTAGACATAATTTAGCTCAGGTGCAAGCGCCCTTACCGCTTTCACTCTCCGGACGGGCGCTTGACCACGCCCCCGCTGCCACAGGGGGTATTAGGGAAAGATAAGCAGGTGATCTTTGGAAGCAAATATCTTTGGAAATGTGGTAATATCCTAGGTTACATGGTTTTAATTGCTGTTGTATTTGGAGTCAGGTGAGACCTTATACAAGAGCATAATGCTTATGTGTGCGCACCTCGTAAATTGTAAGTGCATAGTTTTAAACCTGACAATGTGATATTAGCAATATGTTTACAGATCTAATGACTTCTATAAGTCATTAGAGTTCTATAAGGGACACTATATTTTAACCTAGTGGCTTAACAGACTTGGAACATGATGGTCAATGACAGCAAAAACTACTTAAAAATTTGCAGCGGATTTTCAAAACAGGCACATTGTACTATTGTTTTTATATCATAATGCCATGAGAAACCAAATTTAATCAACATATTAAATGTGTTGAATGTATTGTAGCCTCAACCTTGAATTTTCAAACAAATTTTTAATTTTCAAAACAATGCACAAACTAAGTTCCTTTTTTTTTTTTTTAAACCTGGTGTGAATTCCAACTGAAGAATGAAGCAGTGTTGCAGGCTGTAATAAGCTAGACTGTAACAAGTAGGGGCTTGTGCTGGCTGTAAAATCCTCAGAAATATGTTGCGGTTAGTTTGGTGGAAAACATGCAGTGTTTGGCAGCTTGTCAAATAAAGTTATTTTCATGACATCTAGCAATTTTAACAATGGATTTGAGAAGACTGTAGGCGATAATGACAGGTTAAGTTGAAAGGGCTAGTGTTGGTGGAAACTACGGTTACAACACCACCTTGACATTTGCAGTACAGTACGTGACCCACTGCACACACTGAGCTTAGGTTACACATACAGTATCCAATATAAGGTAGTTTTAGACAAGACCCTGAAAATGACCTTGTAAATAACCAAGACATGATATCTTGAACATTATTAACTGTCCTCTATTATGGCTATGTTTCAGTGTGCCTTCCCCATTTAACTTTAAAAATCTCTTTTTAATCTAACAGTCTTTTGATTGTTTTGGATAAAATTCAAATAAGATTTGTAGTTGTTTCAAAGGATTTAAGCATTGGTAATATTTTTTCATGTGAATGTTTGCTTTCTTGATATTGATTCTGTGCTGTGCAAACTGTTCATCTTTGGCTCCCAGCTTGCAGCACAGAGCCATATGAAGTCAGTATGATGTTGACTTGCATTTACCTGAGAAAATCTAACAGCTGGTTAAAATTTGTGACATAACCCTGCAAAAGTCCACATTAAAGAGAAATCAGGATAGTAAAAAGTCTTCATAAAAAGGAGGGAGGTGACAGCGCTCTGTGTTGGAGCGCGAGTGATCCCTTTCCGAGAGCATTAGTGTTGCAGTCACACAGCACAAATCCATGACACAGTTTGGAAACAAAACATGTTCCATTTGAGATGTATCAAAGCCTAGCAACAGCTGTGCTATTAATTAAGGAGATTATGCAAGTGACAGTGATCAACGGCAACTGTAATTCAAATGGCAATGCTGCCCCCGCGCAGACATTTTTGCTTGTTCTCATTTTCGACTTGGCATGGCGGAGTGACATGAAGTTGCAAGGTGCCTGTAACCAAAACCAAACCGTTACGTACGTCATACTTGTCATGCCGCCATTGCAACCTCTGTTGACCCAGTCATGGCTCAAAGTGATAGCTGCAGCAGCTGGCATTTGCCTGAATCCTTTCACATGTCATAAATCAGCACTCTATTCTGATGAGCATTTGGCAGTGTCCTGTGACCTTGATACTTTTTAGGTTCAACAGCTCCCTGCATTTCTACAAAAAAAAAGCAGAGATTGGAAGAGCAAAAAACTATTTATTGATAAATGGCTCACTGGTTCAGCTCAGAAAACATTCATCCCAGATGATGAAGTGCGATAGGTCAATAGGAGAGCCATTTGTTCGGGACATTTAAGAAACTTCTAAACACAAAATATTATTGGGAAAGGTGTAACAGTGGTCTGTATTTGAGGCTTTGTAACTTAATATGGCTACAAGCTATTGAGATATATTAGAGACCACCAATTAGATTATTTTATTTGTCATAAGCTAGCATTTCGCTCACGTCTGCAATGAGGAAACCCACACCCACCAATACCAAGTACAGCAGCAACCCCTGGCCCTGTCCCACCAGTCTTGCAGCCGAAGTCATGGTCACCATCAATATGTTGAAGGCAGGAAAGGCCCCAGGGTTGAATGACAATCCGACTGAAGCTTGGAAGCTCATGGGAATGCAAGGAATGGAGATTCTTGCAGCGCTGTTCAATAAGATTATCAATACCAGTGAAAACCCATCCGTTTTGTTGTCCAGTGTCACCGTGCCGATTTGGAAGAACAAATGCGATGTCACAGACTGCTCCAATTATCGGCCAATCCGCAATCTCAGACATGACCTGGGCCTGACTTAAGCAGAAGATACAGATCTGGAATGAGCGCCTGTTCAATCTTTGGCTGCTCTTGAACATCATGAAAACTGAGTACATCGAGTGTGGCAATCTAGTGGATGGGTAAATCACTGTGGGTGGCAAAGAACTTAAAAATGTCACAGCTTTTTGGTACCTCAGCTCCCATGTCTCGCCAATTGGCGATTCCCATTGATACCCGACACGTGTCAATGCCACCTGACTGAAGTGGTGCCAAATCATTGGAGCATTATGTGACTGCAAGATCCTGATGCACTTAAAGTTGAAGATATACAAGTCAATAGTCTGACTGGTTGCGATCTATGACACAAGATGCTGGCATGAGGTGGCATTAAGTGCAATGGAGATGGAAATGTTTTGGTGGGCACTGGGGCTTTCATGTGGCCAACACGGATGAACGGAAGGTGCTTGGTGTTGCCTCAATCCAGGACAAGATGCTTCAGGCGTGGTATGGGCACGACGTGAGAAGCAAGGACGCTTATATGGCAAAAACGGCAATGAGGTTAGATCCTGCCCACCTGCATCACTGTGGCCATCCCAAGAAACGTTGGATGGACTGTATTAAAGATGACACGCATGCCATTCGAGTCGACCCGGAAGATGCTCTAGACCACTACATGGAGAGCAAAGGTGTATCACACTTGCCGATATAAAATGGCTGAGAGCTGGTAGACATAACTACTGCCCATGACTCTCTCTCTTTTATTCTTTGTTATGTGGAGCTCGCCTAAATAACAACAGGAGTACTGTGTGAACAAAATCAATTGTAATAGATTGATTTATGTGATTCATGGTGTAACTTTGCCTTCTGAGTGTGTGTGATTATGTATTTATCCACTCGCGGCTGGCCATAAAATGCATATGTCCATATGCAGCTTTCAGTGAAAAAATTAATTACTTTCCATAAAAACAGACTGTAGTGCCTCTGCTCTGATTTCATTTATAATTTTAGCCTACTGTAGGTGAAAAAAGCAGTAAAAATGCTTAGTGACAGAATTACTTTGGATTACAATCTGCATTTGTGATTATTTGAGTAGTGTGATTGTTGATGAAAATAATGTTCAGATCATCATGACGTTTTGTCAGTTCTTCAGTAAAAAAAGAATCTCATTGTTCAATTGACGAGAACACAAGAACCCACTCACGTGACAAAAAAAACAAGGCATGAATAAAAAACATACCCCATAATACCAACGCAAAAAACAGATTTTTGATAAGCAAATTTATTAAAAGAAAAAAACTGAAATATCACATTGACATAAGTATTCAAACCCTTAGCTCAGTACTTAGTTGAAGTACCTTTGGCAGCGATTACAGCTTCAGGTCTTTTTGGGTATTATGTGACAAGCTTTGCACACCTGGATTTGGGGATTTTCTGCCATCCTTCTCTGCAGATCCTCTAAAGCTTGTCAGGATGAATAGGGACTGTCGGTGAACAGCCATTTTCAGGTCTCTCCAGAGTTGTTCGATTGGGTTCAAGTCCTGGCTCTGGCTGGGCCACTGAAGGACATTCACAGAGTTGTCCCTAAGCCACACTTGTGTTGTCTTAGCTATGTGCTTAGGGTCATTGTCCTGTTGGAAGATGAACTTTCGGCCTAGTCTGAGGTGCTCCGGACCATGCTTTCATGAAGGATATCTCTGTATTTTGCTGCATTCAGCTTTCCTTCAACCATAACCAGTCCCTGCCACTGAACCCCCCCCACAGCATGATGCTACCACCACCATGCTTCACCGTTGGGATGGTATTGTGCATGCCACTAAAAAACACCCCCGTAGCATGATACTACTACCACCATGCTTCACCGTTGGGATGGTATTGCGCAGGTCATGAGCGGTGCCTGGTATCCTCCAGACATGATGCTTACAATTGTGGTCAAACAGTTCAATCTTCGCTTCATCAGGCCAGAGAATCTTGTTTCTCACAGTCTGAGAGTTTTTAGGTGGTTTTTTTATGTGTTTTACACTGAGGTCCGGCTACTCTGCCATAAAGCTCAGACCAGTGAAGTGTTGCAGTGATGGTTGTCCTTCTGCAAGTTTCTCCCATCTCCACACATGATCTCTGGAGCTCAACCAGAGTCACCATCAGGTTCTTGATCACCTCTCTTACCAAGGCCCTTCTTCCCTGATTGCTCAGTTTTGCCGGGCAGCCAGCTCTAGGAAGAGTACTGGTTGTTCCAAACTGCTTCCATTTAAGAATTATGGAGGCCACTGTGCTCTTGGGAACCTTCCCCAGATCTGTGCCTTGAAAAAATCCTGTCTCTGATCTCTGCAGGCAGTTCCTTTGACCTCATGGCTTGGCTTTTGCTCTGATATCAATTTTCAGCTGTGATACCTTAAATAGACAGGTATGTGTGTTTCCAAATCATGTCCTATCAACTGAATTTGCCAGAAGTGGACTCCAAACATTTCAAAGATGATCCAGAGAAATGGGATTTACCTGAGCTAAATTTCAAGTGTCATTGCAAAGGGTCTGAATACTTATGTCAATTTGATATTTCAGTTTTTTATTTTTAATATATTTGCAAAGTTATTAAAAATATGTTTTTTCTTTGTCATTATGGGGTATGGAGTGCAGATTAATGTGAATTTTTTTTTATAATTTAAAGCATTTTAGCATAAGGCTGCAACATAACAAAATATGAAAAAAGGAAGGGGTCTGAATACTCTGAATACACTGTATAAGCGTTTTCGTTGATTGTGCAGCAAACCCCTCGTTCATGTATTTGTTTTGGAATTAGCCTTTCATTGGATACTGGAAATCTTTTGGCCACTACATAGATGATATGTAAAGTTCAGAAAGGTGTTATTGAATAATTACTGAGGTAAATTTACTTAGAACAAATGACAGTGGGAAAACTTGACAGCATCAGTATCCACCCGACGTCCCGTGATGCTTGGCACGAAATGTAGGCGTTACTTCCATTATTAAGTAAACACAATTGTTGTTGCGGCATTCTTCATTCATTCTTTTGTTTTGGGGTTGAGATTTCTAGCAGTGGATGTCTGATTTCATGATGATGTACATCAATCACTACGTTAGTGTGTTACAGAATGATGATAAACTGAAAATAAATTAAAAAAAACTAAGAAAGTGTGATGAAGTTGAAATTTAATCTAAGCACAAACATAACATTTCGAGAAAAATTATCTTTTGTTTTAGTGGAGTATCTCTGTTAGTTCAGCTTCAGATGTGTGTGCTTGTCATCTTGTCACCCTGCATGTTGATATCAGACAGACACACTAAGGAAGAGCCGTGAAGTTCTCGTGCTTGGGTATGTAATCGCTTTTTCATGTTGTCCGATCGGATGGTTATTTCCTTATAAATCCATGTGTAAGTTTAAACTTTTGAAAATGTTTTGCACCCTGTTTACAATTATATTTAGCACTGATCATTTGCGATTGGATCATCCAAAATGCGTCCTAATACCAGCTGTAAACAGAGTCTAATTGACTGCAGCTGAAGCTAGTGAATGCTTTAGAACAATTTCGCACCTACATCTGTTTCCCCAGTAAGACCCCCAGTAAAAATGTGGATAAGGTTAGTGGGGCTTAAATGGAGAATCAGTTCCAAACTACATCGGATGCAGCTTTTTATGAATAAGCTTTTCCTTGTTTTATCTCGAAATGTGAAGTGATTGGAACCAGAGGTTCCGTTAACCAGAATTGTTTTGTTATTATTGAATTTTTTAAACATTGATAGATAAATCCAAAATGCTTTTCATCATTTTAACATGTTGATTTAAGATGTTAACCATCTTTACATGCCTTCTCTCTCTCTCTCTCTCTCTCTCTCTCTCACTTCCCACACCTCGTATTTGTGTGCCCATGCCCACCGATATTTACATACCATATTATAAACAGTATATCAATATCTCTGCCAGTTCACACATTATACTTTAACTGCAATAAAAATTGCCATATCACCCAGCCTTCCTTGTCTCCAACATGGGATGCTGATGTGCTGATTTCTCCATCAGGCTTCCTTGGTTAACTGCTTCATTAGAAAAGCCATGCTGGTTGACCTGCTTGGTATACATTTTTCTGGGAAACACAGTGTCTATGCTGGTCCACCAGCTAGATCAGTACCAGCACTAATCATCACAAACCTTCCTGGACCATCATGGAAATTCAAGGTTGTAAGGTAGTCTTTTTAGCTGGACATATGTTTAAGAAACCACGGGAGGAACCAAGACTCATCTGGGGAAGAATTCGTCCTTGGCCCGGCACATTTTCTTTAAGTTGTATTGTTTTGGCTTTTTTTATTAGATAAGAACTTTGAGAGGGATATAGGATATATCGGCACACGGCACACTTTTTATGACTAAAATATTCTACGGCACACCACTATCCCACATAGACTAACCATCAATATTTTTCCTTTTCAAGAACTTTTCTGTCCATCTTAGAGTGTTTACTTGTAAAGTTTGAAATTTGGCTGTGCAATAAAATAAAAAAATTAATAAAATAAAGTTACATAGGTAGGCTACGCTGTGAGGTCACATGGCAAGAGTGCAAAGTGGGTTGTGAAAAACACCAACTTTGCTTCGTTTATAATTTGTAGATTTGTTCTTGCAATGCCACAACAAATTACAGGGATGCAAACTCATGAGGGGCAAAAAAAGCAAGACAATCACTGGTCCATGAAATTTTTTTCTGGGGATATTATTTTTAAAGAATGAGCTAAAAGCATCAATTCCAGCTATTTTAGTGGTTCAAGTTAATTCAAGTTTACGTTTGTGCAGAATTAGCTGCAAAATAAAGAGTATTTTGGTGAGGCTTGCTTCTGTTTCACAAATGTGTTCAATTTTATTAACTGATTTGTTCAGTGACACCTTCTGGAAATGTCACTAGGTGGCGACAAATGAGCATCTTATGTGCTATGAGTGAGTCAGTGAATCATTTTGAGTCGTTCATGACCGAAATCTACCAAGAGACTTCTATAGTGTTTAAGCATTAAAATATTAAAGCAGATCTATAGTCTTCCTTCAGTCTGAGCATTATTTTTCATCAATAATAGTCTAATAGTAGTGAGTTTCAATAATGTCCTAACCTTCTCCTTTATTAAAACTTGCATGGCTACAAATCTACTGATTTCAGTATAAGAATAATAAACACAAAGCAGATCTACACTATCATTTTCCAACAGTAGCCTATTTAAACTGCTGAGCATGGCTTTTATCAGAAAAGACCACAATAATAGACAAATAATAATAATTTTGAGTTTCAATAATGTTCTTCCGTCATTGTAAAGCACATTTCACGAGTTGAGTGGAGGCGTCAACTCTCCATTCAACGCCAGCGTCAAGCGCGCGCATTGCCATCCACATGACAAGAGTTGCAGAAAGCGTCAAAAAGGGGTGATTTTATGATTTTGCCACGTAAAAAAGAAGGTGGTGTGCACAATAAACATTGAAAACATGTATTTGGAAGAGAGAAAAAAAGCTTGCAGTTTCTTTTCTAGCAGAAATTAATTAAAGGACTCATTTATGTTTAGGTCGAAGTGATTTCTTGGTTTATTTAAGAGTTCAAGAACTGGGGTCTCTGATATAACAATACCGTAAACAATAAGGTAATATTTAATTAAAAGAAATTATGAGACATTCAATGTCAAATTTGGACAGTTTTTAAATATTTCTTGTTGCTTATTTCTCTCAAAGAAATAAGCAACAAGATCACATTATTTCACTTATTAGTGATGCAAAAACGTGTGTGTGAAAAACACTTGGGTGCAATGTGGCAGCATTACATAGACTTCAATGTATTCTGTTACATTTTATTTATTTTTTTATGCATTTATTTATTTTGTGGTGTTTGATTATTTTCCACGGCAGACCTGAAAGTCTTTCACGGTACAATAGTGTGCTTTGGCACAGTGTTTGGGAAACACTGGACTTAATAATCACATGAATAAGTAGGAGTAAAGGTAACTAACAAAGTGCTCAGGGATTGTAAGTTAGGTAAATGATGCTTAATTCAGTTCTACCTTATCATTTGCTCAGCTCAGTCTAGATGGTAAAGCAAGATGATGCTGAAATATGCGTAGTGAGCAGTGTTTCAATATAGAAAATTTAGTCTTTGAATGGGTTGGATCCTTGTGCAGTTCTTGTTGAGGTAACAAAAGAAATGATGGGAAAACCCTTAGCATCTTTTCTTATTGTCTTTGCACATACAACAGATGATTTTAAAAATGCTTGAGCACATGTTAGTTCACTTGTCCTTAATGATCCAAGATGCAGTATAAGCCTAGTCTCTGCCAACTTCTTTGTGTTCCTTCAAAGCTCCTATGCTTTGCCTCACTGCCTCAAGGAGGAGAGCAGGCGCAATAATTTTTCTTTCATGTGTCAGTGCAGATTTTTTGTGTGTAGGAGTGCCCTACATACAGGTTCCCTAGTGTTTCTATTGGATATATTTCTATCTAGCACTCCAAACCCACGAGAGCCGAACCCCACGATTGACTTTACCAATGCGGGGACCATCAGAGGGTCTTCCTCTGAGCCTAGAAATAGGGCTTGGCAGAAAGTGTCAGCTAATTGGGAATTTATTAAGTTTCAGAAGTCCCAAATCTATTACCAAGAGCTGATTAAGTGCGTCAGTTAGGTAGTGTTGGACCATTTCTCTGTCACTGCTTAATTTGGTCATAGATGTAGTAAGATAATTATGCAATATCACATGAGCAAGATTTTATTGTAGATTACGATAGATGTGAGTTGGCTTTAGGCATAAGACCACAGGTAATCACAGTAGTGCTGATATTCAGTCGACAACACAATTGCATATGTGATTTTTATTTTATACAGATGTTCTATAAACAAGAAATTAATACCAAGCAATTTCCCAACAAGTCCTAAAGAAAAAAATTTCTAATAGAATCTGGAGATAAAAAGTGGAGCTTTTAAAGCTGTTGTAGTTGATATTGAAGTATGAAAATATTGAAGAAAAAAAAGATGTAACCTACATTTTGCAGTGTTTTTTTAATGCTAGGCATGGAGTCCAATAGTAGACTGACTATTAAAGAGTCAGACCTTCTGAAAATTTTTCTTGGACAAAATGTATTTAATCACCGACTAAAATATACTTCACTAATACCAGTATACTGTACTGATAAACTGTTTGATTAACAATTTAAACATATTTTATTTGACAGTCTGTAACTTTGTTTACCATGGACACAACCACACATTAGCTTATTCAGTTAGTGCACTCGGTTTTTGTGTAGTCCACTGCTCCACTTTAGGCCTTCTCAGAAGGTGCGGAGTGAGGGAGATGCGGGAAATGAGATTAAGGGAGGGGTACAGAAGTACATTTACTGCCTTGTTTATTTAGGCCTAAGGTCCCATTTAACTGCTGTGAGTAAAACTAAATATACACACACACACACACACACACACACACACACACACACACACACACACATACATACAGTGTAATGACACCAGACTATTAGAGGTCCTAAACTCAGACCCTCTCTAGTGATTTCAAATTAGAGGAGTGGCGATGTGCTTAACTTTTCCACAGTCCCATCCACTGCTGTGCTGTTCATGTAAGTAACTAGTAGTCTTGTAAAAAAAAAAATAATTGTAATTGTTTTGTCACTAATGTCTTTCTTAATTTAGAGATATTAAAAAAAAAATCTCTCATCAGTTAATCTCATCCCAGATGTGTATGACTTTCTTTCTTCTGCAGAACACAAACAAAGATTTTTAGATTAATATTTAATCTCTGTAGGCTACTTGATTTTTTAGGTAAATAAAGCAGTTATGGCTGCACTTGTGCTGCACTGCCGATTCAGACTTACTTGCACTAAGCCCCATCACCCTGTTAGAGGTCATAGCTTCTTGTGAACCCAGAGCTAAAGGGTAACTATTAAACACATATGCACGTGTGGAAAGTCCCCACTTCCTCATAACCTTCTGTAATGATTACTCTCGCTCCCTTGCCGATGAGTGACCATGATTACGGGAGTGACCCAAACCAAAACAACATTCCTGGTGCAGAGCGATGGCACAGATTAGCGACTTGCCTGTCTGCCTTCTCTTGTGCCTACGTGCCGTCTGCCAAGCAATGCCCTGTAGAAAGTGTACAAGGGTCATCTCACACTTTCACACACCCTCATCAACTCACTTCCTGGCTTGTTGCTGACCAAAAGGAGTTGAGGCTTATAAAGCAAATCAAAGTATTTCATATCAGCAACATATTCTGAATATCAAACCTAAAAAAGGGTCAAATAAGACTTGAGGATGTTGAGTCACTTGGACTGTAACTTTGATGCTTTTCAAAATTGTCACATTATGTTTCATGTAATTGAGTGGCCCACAAAACTTTGCAGCACTGACTTTGTCCTTAGCTCTAATGGTTCTGACTGAGATGAAAAGATAGTCAATTTTAAGTTTAACTATATTATCTTTTGCTGGAATATTTTGGGTATTGAGTTTTGAAATTTGTAGTTCCCCATCTGTCGCTCACTTCGACGTTGTGTTTATGAAAAAAAGGCCAATGAGAAGTTGGCAGACAGTATTTGCATACCCCGCCCCCGGACATATGGGTATAAAAGCAGGGAAATACGTCGAGTTCATTCAGAAATTTTCAGTGAGCTGCAAGTCACACACCTGTTCCTCTTCCTCTGAGCTGATTCTGCTGTTAGATCTATGGTGCACTTCAGCAGAATTCTCCTTCTCTGCACGGCAGTGCAGTTTGCCCCTGGGAGCTTCGACAGCGCAGTTAAAAGAGTTGTTTCCTCTAAAAGAGCAAATACACAGCTGGCATTGAACGTCCTTTTCAGGACGCATCTTTTTAAAGACGTCTTTTCCGCCTCTGTGTAGTTTCTGGATGCAGTCAATTTCTCCCACCTCTGATGGTCATAAAAGCTGCCTCGCATGCCTGGGCTGCGAACACACGCAGGCAGCGTTCTATGAATGGTTCATGTTCTCAGTGCGAGAACATAGCCTTGGCAGCATTGTGGTCGTGGCCTTTTTTTGTTATGAGAGAAAGCCACTTCAGCCACCACCTTTGGGTCTGCTCGCCCAGTCTGAGCCTGATACACAGAAGTCCGCTATGCTTTCCCTGGCTACCACGAGAGCGAGGCTTGACCGGTAAACCCCGTCCCACCCCTCACGGCTACTTGATTGGTTCTGTGGGCATGTCCGCAGCTCAGAGCCGCACCCCAACCCCGGTTCCTTTCTTTCCGGACGTGCATGACAAGTTGAGTAAGCCGTAAAGGGCACCTTTTACTGCCCAAATCCGGCTTCCTCGCTCCTCCGCTCTCACTACCCTCAATGGTGGAGCGGTCCCAGACCGCTTCCGCCCTGCATGCCATGGCCCCTCCTGCAACCAACATCAGGCCAAGGCACTTCAAAACTTGCACTTGTGTAGACCTGTTCTTGATGTGCTGCAGGAACTGCGCTCAATGACCGATCGTGCTCTCCGGGCCGCCCTTGTAGTCCAGAAACATAATCTATGTACCGGACCTGGTCGAAATGCGGGAGGTAGACAAGACACGCCTTCTCGAATGCCCCCGTCTTCCAGCTCCGTCCTCCGTTGACGACTCCGCCCAGCAGCCCTCAGCGGTGAAGCAGACAGAGGCCATTTCAAACATCCTGCCCCGCTGCAAACCTGCCGCCATGGGTCATGCCCCGTCTGCTCGCCGAGGGCGTCCTCCTGCGGCTTCCAACGTGCTGCTCCGCCTCAGCCAAGAGTGGGCCCAGCTCTCAGCCCCAGCGTCGAGCACCCCGCAGGAAGCGCACGCCCCCCCCCCCGTCTCACGGACCCCTTCGAGGACACAGAAGGCTCCCAAGCACTCCTGAGACGGATGACCCAGAGATCGAGACGTTTGCTCCAGAGTTTGTATACAGACCACTCCATCCCCTGGCGGAGGGCCGGGAAGAGAACCTTCAGTTAAAGGTATTTTTTACACGTTTTTCAATAATAGAGCAATTTCCTCTTTCTGGTTCTCACGGCACTCTGCCGCCACACCTCAACAGTCCCGGCACGCTGAACATGTTTTCCCCCTTATGATTGGACCTGCATCTCCCTTAGGCAGTTCCAGCTGCCCTCCGGTCGCCGTGTTGTAGCAACCCCCCCCTCATTGAGGCTGGATCTACCACCACGCCACTCTCCACATGTTGCCTAAAAACCCATGTGATGTATTCGCCACCCTTACCTCCCCCTTTCGGGCAGGTGTGGCCTCCGCAGGGTCTTTTCCCCCTGAAAGAATATGAAACTGGGTAAGATCCCCTTCCCTTGTTGCATGTAAGGGCCCGTTCCCGGCTTGGCAAGCGTCGCCTTGTTCCCCTGTTTAGGGTAACCAGAAGGATTCTGACAACTTTTATGGGGCATTGGGGAAGGGTACGTGCAGTCTGACACAGCTGGTCGCCTTTGCACGTAAAATACCTGCTCACTCCTGTGTCATCAGAACACATACACGGCTCAGTGCATGCGTGATTTAAATTGGACCCCTAGTGTCGGTTCTTCGACACAATGTCGAAGTGAGCGACAGATGGTGAAGGTTACGTATGTAACCTCCGTTCCCTGATGGAGGGAACGAGACGTTGTGTCCTCCCGGCCACGTCGCTGAGCCGAGACACTGTTGTGGCCGGACCATTTCCGGCTCCTCAGAAAAATCCTGAATGAACTCGATGTATTTCCCCACTTTTATACCCGTATGTCCGGGGGCGGGGTATGCAAATACTGTCTGCCAACTTCTCATTGGCCTTTTTTCATAGATCAGAGGCATATTCGGCACTCAAAAGAGACCCCTAGCGTCTCTTCTTTGACACAACGTCCATATGCATACATACGTAACCTAGACGTTTGGTGTAACCATCTAGTTAGTATTTTAAAGCCTAGTGTGCAGTGTCTGATTTTGGACACATTTCAGGAATTGTAGAAGCGTTCTTTTGTTGTAGAGCAAAAACAGATGATTAATTAAGGGTGTCTGAATGTGACATGATTGTTGCGTAGTCTGTCTTGACAGTTATGTTTTTTTTCCACCAGGCTCATATCCTACCATCTGACAAGCAACAGTCATAAAGGATATTTCAGAAAAATTTTCTAGCATCTTTTGTTTTCATTATGTGGTTCAAGTTTTAAACAGATATAACATTATTTTGTCTTCTCCATGCATCTTATTTTCTTGTCGGGTGTCACAATAAGAATTTTCCATTGGTGGACCCCATCATAAAGGAGAATTACACCCAGTAAGATGGGTGGTTGTAGGTGGTTTTGGCCTCGGCAGCACTTTTGGGCCCATTTATGACTCCTACAGCACTGTGACAGAATTGCACGTTTACATGTTGAGCACACCCTCTAAAGATCCCCAGATAAGCAGCCATTTACAGCACAATTATGGCCTAACAAGTGCACACCCAGCTTACAGACTCGCCCGTTTCTAAATATGTTTTTTTAAATAATCCAGATGCCCAGAGCCTGCCTGCCATCTATTGGAGACTGAAATATCACTGGAGGGGTAAAGTAGGTCAGCAAATGTGGAGGAGTAGAGAAATTCAAGAGAAAAACCTAGTAGAGAGAGAGAGAGAGAGAGAGAGAGAGAGAGAGAGGGACAGAGAGAGAGGGAGAGGGATAGAGGGAGAGGGAGAGGGCTGAGGAAGACAGAGGGCAGACTTGGGACTATCAAGGCTTGCTACATTGTATCAATTTTTTACAGTGTCACACTCAAGACAGCCTTTTAGTTGTAATTAATAACATCAAAATAATAGCAATTAGTTCACTTAGGGCCTAGAATCCAAAGGGCAAGTATGGGCAAGCAACCGCTGGGTAGTGTTCTCAGCATTAAAAGTAATTCCTTCCACAGCTATGTCACTCAAATAATTTTCATCTACTTTATTTGGATAGATTTAAGATATCCTAATCTTTTTGCATTAACCTCATGCGACCCCGCACACACATGCATTGATGTTGTATTTTGGCTTCGCTATGCGCAACACATAATTTAAATTAATTTAAAGTGACTAAACTCAGTCAGATCAAGAGACTCTGTGCTGTCAGTAAAGGGTTAAACTTTCAATGCACAGAGTCATGCAACAAAAAAAAACATGGTGCCGACCACAGCAGAGTTTGTTTTTGGGTGAAATTGCTATAGAAATATATCTGGTAAGAAACCTAATTATGTTTTTACATTGATGCCTTTTTAAGTCAAAAGATTAGAGTCTAATTTCATCCATTATGCCATTTTTAAAATGTGAGCGATTTATCACATAATGCCACTCTGCTAAACACAATGTTACACTAATGTATACTTAAGCGCATCTTTTCCTTAGAAATCCTCTATTTACTGTGTATGATCACATTGAGATAGGTTCACCCAAAAGATACAAAATTTTGCTTTTAAATGGCTTTTTATGGTGTTAGGAATAAAAATTTGCATTTTGAACTATTCTGAAACCAGTGCAGACAGACAGCACACTAGAGGTTAAGTTATTCACTAAATAGTGTGTAATGGAGCTATGTATGCTATAGCTCTCTAAGCAGCTAAATACATTTAATCCAAACTTCCTATCAAAAGTAAATTTTTAGGCTGCAGATGATGTTTGGACCACTCAACATTTTTGGCAGACATGGGATGACCCATACATAGATTCAAAATGTATAATGTATAATTTTATTTTAACAGTGATTGGATGATGCTGGCCATTACTTTGAATCAGAATTGATTATGCTAATTTCTGATGTAATGTCTGTAACGTCTCAAAAACATGAATAACCAACACTCCTGGAAACAATACACAATTAAATAAAAAAGAAAATAATAATTACTTTCTATAGGTTTGTATTATGGAAAATTTCAGAACCTAGTCCTACTGTCCACATATGTTGCCATCCATTTTTAGAAAACGTTTAACACTAGAATTATTATTATGACTTTTTTTTTTTTTTTTTTTTTGCACGTTTATTAGGTAAATAAATGTTTAATAGTTTATATGGTACTAGTTAAAAATCAAAAAGGAAAATGGAAAATGTACACAGCAGTAACGCTCAGGTCTCAGGAGGTTAAATTGAAGATTTCTCAATTTGTGGTGCATTCATTTATACATTTTAATGTTAGTTTATTGTAAATTTACATCAGTTATAGTACTTTAATCTTTCAGGTGTATTATCTGCTCATATCTGCATTTCATAGTTATTTCAGGAGCAAAATATAGTTTTTGAACATTTTCTGGAAACCCAATAGCCGATGAGGCATTTACATGTTATTTCCAAACAATGACAAAAGAATGTTAGGAAAAGAGATATATTTTGTTTTGATGTAATTAGATGTTTATATTTTGGTTTAATTTTACAGAGAATGTCTCCGTTTTTAAGACAGGCTATCTCTATAAATAAAATTTAGCTCCATTTCAATGTGCATAATTCATACTGTGCTTGTATCACATACTGCGCTTTTTTGTACAAAACTTGGTACATTGACAAGGAACATGATCGGAATGCAATACTTTCTGTTCAGAAGTTTAGCAAAAGATTACAGAGTACACCTTTAAATGTTCTAATTTTATTTGTAAAATGTACTAGATAGTCCTTTTTAATAAGAGCATATAATTTATATAACTGTAGCATAGTTTAATTACTAAATAAATGATTTTCTTTGCAATGAAATAGCAGCGAATGACACCTGATAACTGTCATTTTGTGTATACAAATCATTAAAGAACTTTATTTTATATTTATTTCATTACATTCATAAATATTTAAATTATAATGCATTACAAGGAAGAATAGCTATTAATAAATAAATTAATAAATAAGAACACCTTTGACCTTTCATGTTGTCCAGTCTAGTAACTCAAACTGAGGATCATCTCACTGTAACGTCATTGTAAAGTGATATAAATATGGCCCCCATACACAGTGTCAGTGGATTGGTGTGTCCAGAGTGTTGTATTACATAACAAAGATCTTTAATAGACACATCGTGAATCTGCCAAAACAGGCCCAGAAGCTAATAATCTCAGCTTGTATTTCCTTCCTAAATACAAGTCCTATAACAACTGATTTTGGATTTAAAGATGTGCTTTATTAACAAGATGTATATATGCAGATTCAAATGATACATTCTCTGTTTTTGTGCTTTATAAATGTGGTTGTAAGTGTGTGTATTGGATTCCTGCTGACAGTGTGTGCAAGTGTTTGTTCTCTACTGAGAAATAATTGGACTGTTCTGTCCTCCCTATTTCAGATTGCTGTCTTATCTGTTTGTTGGTTCTTCGGCACTCTCCACCTGAATTCATCACAAGCCATCCCTTTCATCTCTTTATTTAGCACCTAGAGAAGCTGCTGCCTGTATCACATGGAGATTGATATGGATGACTGAGGAGCCTCTTACTGGATAATTATTGTAATTGCATTGGTGAGTTCCTTTACATGAATCTGCCTTATGTATGTTTGTCTATGTGCATAAATGTGCGTATGTGTCTCAATGACATAGTGTGGTTGCTTTGTGGATGCGTCTATATTAGGCAGGCAAGATTGGATTTTTTTCCTCTCTCACTGTCATATACACAGTGTTATTGACCATAAATGAGCAAATAACTGTCTTTTTATTTTTTCTCCTGCTAGGAAAGACCAGTGTCATATATTGAAAATTCTTGATTTATCGTTGACCAGTTTGGAGTTTTCATCTTAAACTGATGCAGACATCTAGAGAGCAGGGTGGCCAATGGCTGAGATAATGCAAAAATATTGTGCGGTACAGATTGAGTCCACACTGAAAATCAAATTCCAAATAAAAAATGGAAATTAACAAAGATTTAGATTTTGAAAAAAAAAACAAAAAAAAACCTTGTTGTGACTGAAACATTTAAGAGCTTGCTTTAATCAAATAAGTAAATTTGTGACCATGGTAACTCCTTTGTAAGGTCCGATTTCAATTGCTACCATTGTGACCATTCCAAATGGTACTGTTACAGTATGTGCATACTGTAACGGTACCCTTTGGAACAGGTTTTGCACAAACCTGTTTATGGTGGATGCCAGTTCTAGTGCATGTCATTAAACATTCAATTAAATTGCTTTGCTAGTAAAATAATATTGTAATGAAAAACAAAACTATATTAAATGAGAACAATGCTAATTAAAAGTATTTTCATAAAGAGACAGAGACTGTTAAACCATATACAAATTAGGCTTGGGATCGTTAACATGTTAACATATCGATAACCAGAAGAATTTCCAGATGATTATAGCTATATATTGAGATTTTTTTCAGATAAATAGGGCTGCTCGTTGTACAGTAGTCTTTTTCTTTCAAACATATTTCTCAGCAAAAATTTTGTAAAGTGTGA
Organism: Moxostoma hubbsi; assembly: GCA_032164185.1. Lineage (NCBI taxonomy): Eukaryota > Metazoa > Chordata > Actinopteri > Cypriniformes > Catostomidae > Moxostoma > Moxostoma hubbsi. Next base: position 23,936,072 of record JAVLUX010000010.1, read on the forward strand.
GTGGCTGGGTTAATTGAAGGTGGTCACGCACTAGACGGGTCAGATGGACGACATGACACACATTTTAGAATAATAGTAAAGTCATCAAAACTATGGAATTACATAAATGGAACTATGGGAATTAGGTTGTGACTAAAATCCAAAATAAATCAACACTGTGTTATATTTTAGCATCTTCAAGTAGTCACCCTTTGTATAGAATTTGCAGACATGTACTCTTGACATTTTCTCAACCAACTTCTTGAGGTATCACCCTGAGATGCTTTTTAAACAGTACTGAAGGAGTTCCCATCTATGTTGGGCACTTATTGGCTGCTTTTCTTTATTATTTGGTCCAAGTCATCAATTTCAAAAACTTTTTTTTGTAATTAAATTTTAGTTTTATAATGAAATAAATTAATATGGTGGCACAATTATAGTTTTGTCTACAAAACTAATTTCAAACATTTAAGCACAGGCCTTCAGACCAAATTATTTTTAAGATCACGAGAAATATTTCAGTCAAGTGTTTCAAAACTTTTGACCAGTAGTGTTTGTCATTTTATGGTTTGACAGCTTGATTGAAAGACCTATTTAATATAACAAACAGGGAAATTTCATCGTAAACGTCGCCATTTCTAATCGTTCAGTTTGTGCTGTTTCATACAATAACACTAACCAGTTTTATACACTAAACTGCAAACACATCAATGTCACTTTGTTAATTCTTGAAGAAGTACAAAAACCTTGGTAACTTTGGACTGCCAACAGCTCGTAATGTGTGTGTGATGCCTTGTTCATGCCACGACCAGCTGCAGTAAATGTTATTTAGCCCCCTTGTGGTCTCCAAAAGCTATTACGACAGACTATGTTGAATGGAATGCAACTGGCAGTGAATTAAAAGCACACAAATTAGGATTCTAATTTAAATATCAGCTGATGTTAATATATCAATGCTTCAAAAATGTATCAATAAAATTATGTGCTGATCAATAATCGATATATTGATATTTTATGACATCAGTAATGCAAATATACATATATATGATAATAAGATATTGAGAACTCGCATTCCTAAGACTCAATGTTTATTCAAAATTCATGTGAAGATATTTGAAAATAGAAAACAATCATTATACATTAACAAGGCTGTCAATCGATTATTGAACAAATAACTGTAGATTCGTCGGTCTGGCTGTTCTGTATTTTGAACTTATTTGTTCAACAATCATTTGCATCAAGCCATGAATAATTATTAAAGAGTAGTCAGGGTATCTTGAGACCTTATTTTCCTAATCCTTCCCCCTCTTCTCTCTTTTTCAAACATTTCAGCTCTATTATTATAACATTTCTACTTTATTTGTTATTGAAATCAGAAGTTTACATACACTTAGGTTGAAGTCATTGAAACTCATTTTGAAATCACTCCACAGATTTAATATTAGCTAACTAAAGTTTTGGCAAGTAGTTTAGGACTTCTACTTTGTGCATGACACAAGTAATATTTCCAACAATAGTTTACAGACAGATTGTTTCACTTTCAATTGACTATATCACAATTCCAGTGGGTCAGAAGTTACATACATACACTTAGTTAACTGTACCTTTAAACAGCTTGTAAAATTCTAGAAAATGATATCAAGCATTTAGACAATTAGCTTCTGATAGGTGTACTGAATTGGAGGTGCTCAGTGCCTCTTTGCTTGACATCATGGGAAAATCTAAATAAATCAGCCAAGACCTCAGAAAAAAATAATAATTGTGGACCTCACAAGTCTGGTTCATCCTTGGGAGCAATTTCCAAATGCCTGAAGGTACCACGTTCATCTGTACAAACAATAGTATGCAAGTATAAACATCATGGGACCATACGGCCATCATACCACTCAGGAAGGAGACTAATTCTGTCTCATAGAGATGAACGTAGTTTGGTGCAAAAAGTGCAGATCAATCTCAGAACAACAGCAAAGGACCTTGTGAAGATGCTGGAGGAAACAGGTAGACAAATATCTATATCCACAGTAAAATGAGTCCTATATTGACATAACCTGAAAGGCTGCTCAGCAAGCAAATAGCCAATGCTCCAAAACTGCCATAAAAAAGCCAGATTACAATTTGCAAATGCACATGGGGACAATGATCTTACTATTTGGGGAAATTTCCTCTGGTCTAACTTTTTGGACATAATGGCCATTGTTATGTTTGGAGGAAAAAGGGTGAGGCTTTACAGCCGAAGAACACCATTCCAACAATGAAACATGGGAGTGGCAGCATAACGTTGTGAGGGTGCTTTGCTGCAGGAGGGACTGGTGCACTTCGCAAAAATAAATGGCATCATGAGGAAGGGAAATTATGTGGATATATTAAAGCAACATTTCAAGACATTAGCCATAAAGTTGAAGCTCAGTCGCAAATGGGTCTTCCAAATGGACATTGACCCCAAGCATACCTACAAAGTTCTGGCAATATGGCTTAAGGACAACAAAGTCAAGGTATTGGAGTGGCCATTACAATGTCCTGACCTCAATCTGATTGAAAAATTTTTGGCAGAACTGAAAAAATGTGTGCGAGCAAGGAGGCCTACAAACCTCACACAGTTACACAAATTCTGTCTGGAGGAATGGGTCAAATTCAGCATCCAGCAACTTATTGTGTGAAGGTTGTGGAAGGCTACCCAAAATGTTTGACCAAAGTTATACAATTTAAAGGCAATGCTACCAAATACTAACAAATTGTATGTAAACTTCTGACCCGCTGGAAATGTGTTTGCTGAAGTAAATCATTGTCTACTGTTATTCTGACATTTCACTTTGTTAAAATATTGATCCTAACTGACCAAAGACACAAAATGTTTTCTACGATTAAATGTCAGGAATGATGAAAAACGTAGTTTAAATGTATTTGGCTAAAGTGTATGTAAACGTCTGACATCATCTGTACATGTGTGAGACTAGATTTTTTTTTGAGTGTTACCCCTACGGTTTTTTGACTTCCCACAAATATTCTCTCACAAATGTTTTGTTCCCCAGACAGGTTTGGGAGGATGTTGACAGAAATTGGTGGTTTGTTGATAGATACTTTGAATTCTAACTTAATTTTTCTATAATTTATTTACATACACTGCCTGGCGAAAAAAAAAAATTCTGCTTAGATTTAAATAAGCAGATACTTAAGAGCCAAGGATGGATTAAGACCTGAGAGGCCCATGTGCCGTTACAACATGGACGCCCACATGACGTGACTATGTTCGCCTTTATGCGCCACAGGACGTTTGGCAGATTTGGTTGGATTTTTCAAATAGACAGAAGAAAAGTTTGTAACAATGTCTGACATGGCCAATTATATGTACTTTTAATTATGAACCGATCCAAAATCATGTGTTATTAATAGGGATGTTCACAGTATTCAAATACCAAAATCACTATTCGGTTATTCTACACGTGAATAGAGGTCTTCAGCATGATCTGAGTCCGACGGTACCCGACAGACCATCAGGTTTTGGGCCAGGTTTGGGTCAGTTTTTCAAGCTGGCTATAGGTTGAGTTACGGGCTATTCACGTGCATCTGCGCTGTTTTTAAATAATTTTTCTATGTAAACACTCACTGGATGGACGTCTTTGACCGTTACGCTGCGCCACAACTCAGGACCATCACATTTTTTTAGACACTACATTAAATTTAAAAGAACTGGAATATTTATAAACACATCTTGAGACACCTGTGTTCTGTTTCATAATTTGTTGCATTGCATCAAGCTTTTTCAGGGCTGGTGTCACACATTGATATTCTGATGATGTTCAGGTGGCAAAGAGGACTTGATTTGACTGCTACACATGATTCCAGGTCGTTTTTCACCTTGTAAAGTTTCAGCACTTGATAAACGGTGAGCCAATGTCCCCACACCCATTTTTTTGTTGTGGTGTGCAGACACAAGTTTTGCTAAATAATTTAAAACCAAAGCATTCCGAAGAGGTTCGCTGCCTCATGGATAGTGAACCTGCCTGGGCAGAATTACGCATTTTCCATTGATTAAGAATAGGCCTACTATGTTGGAGGCAGTGACAGAGATTATATTTGTTTGACTTTAATGTGATTTTATCATTTAAAGATCTATGAATTGTGCTATTTAGTCTCATAGCTCACATGTGCATCCATGGCAATAAACGTTTTTTATTCTCGAGTCCCGACAAGTAACACAATAACTGTTCGTGAACTCTCGTGGTTAACCAAATATTAGAAAAGGTTACTGTGCACATATTTATGGTCTTAAGGCATAATTTGCTTTATCATTAAACATTAAATGCATGCAGGACTTAAACATTTTAAAAGTCTTCTATACTGTTGCAAGAATGCTTTCGCTTCTATGAATTTAAACCATCAGCTTTGTAGACAGCCAGGGAAAACTTATCTTTGTGTTTGGAAATGTTTTGTAAATCAGACACTGTTCTCTGTAGTCCTTTAAATAAATGCACTGCACCTGTGAGATGCAGATTCCCTTGAGCGCACACTTGAGTGTCTGTGCTCACGCTGCTGTAGTCCAGCAACAATTTGGTGAACAAGTGGTATTTCACGTAAGTCTGACATTTACGTGGATTTATAATAGATATCTCAAAATAAATAAATAATTGATTTGGAGCTTGGAGTCCTTTGGGTTTAAAGTCCCCTAGGCAATTGCCCAATCGGCTCGGTGGTTAATCCATCCTTGTTAAGAGCCTATGGTTGGATCATTATTGCAGTGATTAATATGTATCAGCTGGCACCAATTCTTTTTAACCTTAACTGATGCAGTGTGTAGCTTATCATTTCTTAAATAACCATGTTGGAAGATGTATCCCTTGGTTGTGGAAAAGATGTTACTGTGTTTCAGAAGGGGCAAATTATCGGCCTGCATCAAGCAAAGAAAACAACTAAGGAGATTGCTGAAATCACTGGAATTGGGTTAAGAACTCTCCAACGCATTATTAAAAGCTGGAAGGATAGTGGTGATCCGTCTGCTTCGTGGAAGAAATGTGTGCGGAAAAAAATCTTTAATGATCCTGATTGGAGATTACTAAAATGCTAGGTGAGGGGGTTATGGAAGTGGGCTAAAATGGACAGAGTGGGGGAGGAACCCTTAGACAGCATCTGTTGTGATAGGGTGGTATGTGTTTGTTTTGTGATAGGGCAGACTGTGTTGGTCAGCTAGTAATACTCACCAAGGATGTATATTCAATGTTAGGGTTATCATACGTAATATGTCATACTAAGGATCAACAATTGAAAACACATATCAGTCCACCACTAATCTGAATATTGGGGGGAGACATGTCTGCATCAATGCCTATGGTGGGTACTGCAGTGGTACTCACTCATTTTGTGTGAATACTGAGTGTAAATGATTAGACATTTATGGCCTGAACCCATTAGACAGACAGCTTACTACAGACAGAGGGCGCTAGAGACAAAGAGAAGGAGACAGTGATATGGGGGAAAGATGCTCACATGGACTTGAGCATGACTGAGGTGAACACAGGCTTGGGCGTCTCCTGGCTTTGGTGTAACCATTACTGACAGTGAGAAAAGTGGTGGAGATGGGCACAAAAATTCATCAAATGCATAAACTGTGATAGTCCTTATGAGGGGTGATTATTCCGTCTAAAAATGAATAAATGCATTGCTGTGGTTTTGATCAGGGGTTTTCAAACTGGGGTCCGGGAACTCCCAGGGGCCGAAAGGGAGTGCTAGGAGGTCTGTGGAAAATGTCAGAAAAAAAAGAAAGTGAAGATTAACTGAATTTGACATAATGGTTTCAATCTGAAATCATGAGATTAATCATGATTATTTTATTCTATTGACAGCCATTGTTTTTAACAGTAAGTTATGAAAACAAATTTTAATTTAATATGATAGATATTTATTTTAAATGTTCATCTCTCCTTCTTTGCAGCGTTCATACTTTTAAGAATAGTTTGTATTTGTGTTGTATTTTCCTAGGGATTTTCTTTGTCCCTGTCAACTTTAGCTTGTTCACTGACAGTTGTGTAGGGGTTGTAATAAATTTAAGATTACTCTAATATTGGGTAGAAAACAGATACACAGAAAGTAAAATATCCTGATGTATTTCAATAATTTCCTTTATCTTTGGTACTATGACAATATAAAAGCCAATTATTTAAGTTTAAAAACAAAGTGTTCTTTATTATATTATACTTAATCTCACAAAATATCAATGAGACTTTATACTGAAAAATATCTATATATAAATATATTTGATGAAATGGGCCCGTCACATGGGGATCATCATTTTTGGGGGTCCTTGACATCAAAGTGTTTGAAAACTCCAGGTGTAGATGGGTAATTTATTTTATACTGTTTATGCATACAGCTTTTTTGACCTCATATTAGATGACAGAAAACTTTCAATTGTCACACTGCAAGAACATCTACGAGAAACTAGTAAAGGCAAAAATGTTATTTAAAACTTAGTATTAAAAACGTAAGAAAAGCGGTAATTGGTCACAGGGCCTGATGTATGCACCTTCCCATACATATTTGTGTCAATTTTAACTTAAAATCTTAATGTAGAAGCAGCTCCACAAAACAATCACATAGTGCATTTAGTTTATTATTATTATTACTTAGTAATTACTTATGTAAATACCCAACAACATTAACACTGTAAAATAAAATGTGAACTAAGGGAAAAGTTGTAGTCAAATATGTTCCTCACAAAATCATTAGCCACTGTTTTGTTTTTCTCTGAATTGCAGCTGATGTTTTGTGAAAGAAAAATCTTGTCAGCGCACCCAAACCTTTTTTTTTGTCTTTTAATTAGTAACACATTGTTGAAGACCCACCTCATATAAAATGAATCCCAAGTCCACACACACACACACACACACACACACACACACACACCATATATGCCTCTCTCTCCTCCCCTCCTCCTCTGTTACTCTGTCACTAGCCTGTATTGAGAGTTAACTCCTCCCTCTATGGAGTAGCTACTGTGACTGTCAGATGTTATGTCAGGTTGATTGATTTGTCAGAGAGAGAGAGAGTGATAGAGAGATACAGAACATAGGCTGTCAGCTAAGCATCAGAGACCGAAAAACAGGAAAAGAGAGGACAGATTTTGTAGTTATAGACTGACTCTAGTGAAAGTGTATCTACAAATGTTTTAGCTTCACAGCTTGCTTGTGTGTTCTCAACAGGGACAGTTTCCTTTACTTAGCTGTGTGGCTACTCTGACAACCAACCATTAATCCAGTTTCTTTCTGTTCTGGGCAGGATCTGCATGCACCGTAACAAGGTAAGCTGTGTGATTGCGTGGGAGGGTGTGTGTGTGTATGTGTGTTTGTGTATGTGAATTCCCAGCGAGGAACCTGACTGAAGCGATGAACCGCTTGCCGTGTGACATGCAGCAATGCCCGTGGGATTGGCTGAGCCGAGCAATGACATCAGCAAGCCTCCCTCCTAGCAGCTCTCTCTCCCCATTCCTCCCTCCCTCTCTTTTTCTCTCTGTCTCTCTCCACTTTGCTTTTCTCCTTGCCTCCTTTTGAGCATCCTTGGTGATCGTGTAGAATATAGCCGCAGTGGCTAGCAGCAGCATCCATGGCCTAAACACGGACCCCTAACCATCCGACGGCCTGTTGTACAAGGGACACAGGGACTTTAAAACAGAGGGTTTTGGAGGCTGGAAGATTGATCTATCTCGCTTTGTTACATCTCACCATCTGGTAACCAGGGGCTTCTCTTCTCCCCTCCTCCTATTTCAGGCTCATTGGAGATAGAGGAATGCTAATCTGCAATCATGATGGAAGGTGAGGGCTTGGTCTATTTTTATCACATTAGTGTCCATACCTCTTGTTTGCCTCTCATTGCATGTGCGGCCCGGCATGTGCTGGCTTTAAATACCGTAAGCTGTCCAGTTATTTTAAGTGGCTTGACATTCTGGTAACTTGAATATCATTCTTAGTATAGGACTGAAGCTACTGGAGCTCTTAGACACACACAAATGTAAATTTATCACATACATTCACGCACACACACACACACACACACACACACAGACACACAGACACACAGACACACACACTCATATGCACTCTAATGTTCAATAGCAGGCCTATTTGCTTTTTTCCTCTCAGTGTGCCCCCCACCCTTTTAGATGGCTTGTCTTTGTAAAGGATTATTTGGATTTTGCAGTTACAGCTTATGTGCCCAGCTGGCTGCATCAGAATTCTGTTTGTATATGGAGTTCACACACATATACACACATGAGCACACACGCACATCATACTATATGTGTATATTTGATGTATCTGCTCAAGGCCATTTTTTAAAGGGAGGTGTTCATTTGTGTGATTCAGTGTGTGTGTGCATTTTAATGCTGCTTTTTAGCTGTGTTGTGGAGGGAGAAACGGGGGATGGTTTCAAATGTGACTTTTTTTAAGGTATTTATGTAACTGTCGGTCTGACGAGAACATATCATTTATTTATACCGCTGGATCAAATAAACTCTGTATCATGTCACCGGATCCCAAACACCGTTTATTATGCTTCTGCTTGAGCGGTTGGTTTTATTTCTAATCTAACAGCAGAAATCATATGAAGAGTGCTCAATTAAGAAGCATACTGTGTTTTTTAAAGTTTTCACTTAGTAGACAGCATATTTTCTGTTAGAAAGACGAGTGTGTCTTTCGCTGGTTTTTGTATGGATTGCAAACATAAAATTTATTTAAACATATTTATTGAACTTGTTTAGTACAATTTATTGAAAAAAATTATTTAAAGAGGAATGTGTGTGTGTGTGTGTTTGTGTATGTAAATGGACATTTTACTGCACAATATTATAAAGCACTTCCTTAATCTGTGGGTGTCACTGTGGTTCATTGGGTGTTTTACAACTGAAGTCACGTTTGTTGAAATTCTTCTCCGTATGTGTTTGTCCTACACTTGTCCTATGTCCTTTGTGTTCTACATTGTGGGGAACAAATATCACCACATGGATAGTAAAACTTGAAATGTTTGACCTTATGGGGACTTATTGAAAATGTAAAAATGCAGAATGTTTTATGTGAGGGTTAGGTTTAGGGGTAGGGTTAGGGTTAGGGAATAGAATATAAAGTTTGTACAGTATAAAAACCATTACGTCTATGGAGAGTCACGAATACCCAATGTGTTTGTGTGTGTGTATGTGTGTGTGTGTGTCTGTCTGTCTGTCTGATAGAGCTTAGGTGGTTAGGTGTTAGGTAACAACGCAGCAGCAAAAACTGATCGCGGCAGTCAGTGTAGCTCCAAATAGCTGTGGCATAGACATGAATCTCTTAGTGTGGCGAGGCCAGGGTTAGCTGGGTTAGCCATGCGTGGATTACCTAGAGGTGTAAAATAGGAAGGTAATCCACTTCACATGCTGCTTTCCTAATGATGCTTCAACCCTCCACAGCAGGACAAACCTGCCAAGCAATTCCTTGCCTCAAATTGTGGCCGTCAGGCTGGTTGAAGCTGCAATGTCACCTGGATGAATTGAGAAACACAGCTTGAATTGTTTATAGTGAATATATGTTTGTAGTCATTCTAGATGCTCTACTTTGAGGAAGTGAAGAGTCATAGTTCAGATGGTGTCAGTCAAAGTTCCTATCTGTTATATGTTTTTATATTGCACAAAAAAATAAAATAACTATAATTACCGTCTGAGAAAAAATCATGGTTATCCGGTTTAACAATTATTTCTAATTTTGTAACAGCACTGAGGCAAAAAAAGTCATATATCACAAATGGACGTGTTAGTGGACGCATTTCTTAGGGATATATGGATGCTGAGCGCAGGCCTACAATAGAAAAATGTATAAATACACAACAAATAAATGGTAGGTATGTAATAAGAGATGCTCCAACATAGGGCACATCACCAGTTATGCGCATCCCGGGCACAGAATGATGCACTTAAATATAACCAGAGTGCTTGGTGTTGCTTCAAAAGTAAATAATTGTAAGATTATTGTGGGTACACAACATGTAGTTCACGGCATCCAACAGTTTTATCTTCTGCAACAGTTTATTAAAGCAATCCTTAATCTGTCAAACACTCCACCATTCAGAAACAGACTCCTTTAAAATCCTGTCCTTTAATCTGTTCATAACACCTCACAAATAAACCTGTTGACTATGCGCAATAATGGGAACATTGCTTACAGCAGGCGATATAAATTCCGACAATGACTAAAATTAAAATGTATTGATGAATGCGGTGAATTTGTACACAAGGGATGCTTCTCTGAAAACTTCTCAAAGTTAACCACGCTGAAAGTAATTACACGCAAATGCACTGCGCACTGTCAGCACGCTTAAACGTTCCTCAATTCATATCTTTTTATAAGCAACACAGCTAAAAATATTAAACTCAATGGTTTATTGTTGAACCACATACTGTTCCATTTGTAAGATGGTGTACCTTTATATGACTTCTGCCTGCATGTATTACATCCATCATCTTCAGTACCCTTAGTTTTTCAAATGCTCCAAAACAGCCGATTAAAGGAGCTTTTTGGAGGATATGTGTCTGGTAGATCAAATTCTTCTCATATATAATGTAGTTTGTGTGTAGCCCCAGTTTCACATGAATTGAAAATTAAAGTTCAGTCCATGATACCTGCTCAAGCACCATGTGGACACTGTTCGTAACCATAGTAACAGCTGCCCAGGCACAAGCACAAGAGATTTTCACAAAAAAATCATATTATATATTATATTGAATGACCATTGAAATTAATTGGAAGTACACAGGAGGTGAGGACATCTCATATAAGTCCATTTGATTTCATGGCAAGATAAAATATTTTCCATTCCCTAACTAGGGATGGGCGGATCGATACTAAAGTATTGATACTTCCGATACTGACGTGGTATCAAGAATATCGATCCTCACATAAAAATATTGATTCTGAATTGTTTTTAACAAGTGATCTTATTATTTAGATAGCATGAATATTAATGCATCTAATAAGCTTCGAAGTGGCAAAAAATGATTATATGAGCGAATAGTTGTATAGCACCAGAACTATTTTTACTTCTGCTCATCTTGACGTACAGAAATAAAAAAAATACACCAGCAGACAGCACTCACCTATTAAGTCACATCACACATTCAAAGAGGGAGCAGTGTTTTCCTGAGGTAATGACAGAAAACAGCATCTGCAGTTATTCACACCAAGTAATGACAAACCTAGACGTGATGTATTATAATGGCCTTGTTTGAACATTTTTACAGGTTCAGAGTTGTTAAAATATTGATAATGATCTGTAATCTTCAAAAATAAATTCTACCCTTATGAAAACTTAGCATGGATTTATTGTAGTAACATTGTATTAACCATGAATGTAGTAACCATGTTTTTTTTCCTTCTTCTTTTTGGCAGTAACCAAGGTTTTGACACAATTAACCATGGTTTACTACAGTATTAGAAATTAAGTTTGTTACAACACTGGGTTACAGAGAAAAGTCAACGATGGTTAAAATGATTATTGTCATATAATCATGTCATGTCCTTTTTTTTCCCCCTACAAGGCCTTAATGCATCTTTTGATAATGTATGGGTTTCATACTCTGAAATCAAGGTAACATATGGGCTTTTTATATATACACTACCGCATTCTATCTTCAACCAGTTACGCTTCGTTTTAGTATCAGGGCAGGACCAGAGTCACAGTGCTCTCATGAGCATGGAATCAAGCACTTATAGATAACACTTGACTGAAAAGTTTTTCATGATCTTAAAAATCTTTTGATCTGAAGGTGTATACTTAAATGTTTGAAATTAGTTTTGGGGACAAAAATATAACTGTGCCACCATATTAATTTATTTCATTATTAAACTTGGACCAAATAATAAAGAAAAGCAGCCAATAAGTGCCCAACATAGATGGGAACTCCTTCAATACTGTTTAAAAAGCATCTCAGGGTGATACCTCAAGAATTTGGTTGAGAAAAAGTCAAGAGTACATGTCTGCAAATTCTATACAAAGGGTGACTACTTGAAGATGCTAAAATATAACACATTTTTGTTTAGTTTGGATTTTGTTTAGTCACAACCTAATTCCCATAGTTCCATTTATGTAATTCCATAGTTTTTATGAAAAAAAATTGAAATAAATAAATACAAATAATATATATATATATACTGTATATATATATATATATATATATATATATATATATATATATATATATATATATATATATAAAAGAACGAGTAAGTGTTGCAAAATGACCGGTGTATATAAAATTGTGTGTGTGTGTATATGCACACAATTTTTGGGAAACTCAATTTAGTAATATATATACTGTATATCTAAATATGCTCAATTTAGAATCTCAGTGTAGTGTGTGTGTGTGTGTGTATATATATATATATATATATATATATATATATATATATATATATATATATATATAAGTTTGTTGCTGGTCAGATATGACAAGAATATCTGTTTGTTCTGTAATTCCTGAGTTTGGAATTGATTGAGGGTTAATCCCAGACTGCGGCAAAGGTCATGGTAAAGTCATGTTAGAGCACTGTATTGATGAAAAAATGTGAGAATAGATAATTAGATTATTAAATCATATAATTTCAGATACTTGAGTATATAGCAAAAATGTTCCTTTTTTGTCAGACCCATGGAACAGTGGGTGGGGCAAGTGCTCATGACACATAAAAAAGCAGTTGTGCTCATGAGGCCGCAGGTTTGAGTCTGGGCTGTGTCATAACCCAGTCTCTCTCCTTCCACTTTCCTGTTATTTCTTCACTGTCCAATGAAGTATATGTAATTAGCACATATATATAAAAAAAGAAAACCGGACCTTTTCCATGAAAGTCTCAGAAGTGATGGAAGAATGTCATAATGTTTATGTTTCTTGACCTCATAAATCAAATTTTTTCATAACGAGCCATTTTTTTCTACTACAGTTAATTTAATACTTTTGTTTCAAATACATTTATATAGATCATTTTTTATAAATGCAAGTATTAATGCTTTATGCAAGCTCAAAGGTATACTGTACAGTGCAGTCTAAATCTCCCTGTATACCATTTTTTGAACTTTCTATATTCCTGAACATAATTTTAATGTTTTTTTTTTTTTTATATTTACCACCTATTTTGAAGTTAAACAACAACTTTTACACTGCAGTTACACATGATAGGACTGCTCTGCTCGACTGACACTAATGATAGTGACCCTTGCAAGGTCTGGGTGGGGCGCTATACAGACTGCTTTATATAGTGCCAGTGGTAGATTGTATTTCCTGTGCAGTGGTGGAGGCTTGTCCCACCCAATCCCATTCAGGAATAAGAGAATGTCCACAGAATTTCTCCATGAAGATCAAATTAGCCTTAAAGGTAGTTAATAAGTAGATTGTACAGAGCTGATTAATTTTTTGCTGTATATCTGATCTAATATCAATGTAATGAGAGAATAACTAGATTTTGTTGTGCAATGGAGAAGATCTTAATATTAATTTTATAATGGCATTATTTCTCATTGTTAACTGTTGCTAAATTGGAGATATTCTACATTGTCACATACATTTAGAAAGACATGAAGTATCACAAGTGAAATGGTGAAAAAGTTTTGTGCAGTCTATTAGAGTTCTGTTTGTGTGCCATGTGGGAGTCACAAAAGAAAGAATAATTCCATTATGTCTCTCTGCTCGACTTTTAATGAATATATTATATTGATTAAAGACTAGACTGAGTGCTTATTTGTTACATTGTGTAGGAGGCTGAATTACTCTTTGAGTATAAAAGAAATGTACATGCTCTATGCTTTCTTTGAGTAACTGAAAAATTGTTTTGTTTCTGTGATATGAAAAAATGATGTCTAATGCTTTTACAATCTAGAGTGGGCCAGCATTCAAATTCATATATTCGTATAGCAACATTAATTTATCAATGTTGTTATGTGATGGGGGAACATAAATATGCTACAGCAATATCAAACAAGCAAGAGTGCTGTTGTACTGAACATAAAATGACCATATAACATAAAATAACCAGTTATTTTGACTATCCACAAACAAAAATAGTTCCAAACAAAGCCAAAGCAGGGTTGTTTGTTTCATGTTGCCGAGTAGCACACAGCCTGTCGGGAATGCTATAAACACAGACAAGCATAGTGATACAAATGTATGTTATGCTAAATATCAGCACTCTTGGTACGCTGCTTGTCCAATCAGATTAGAGGACCCTATCTGTTGTATTATTTGTAAATCCTCCTTCCACAGAATCACAGCCACGCTGAAATATGGACACAACAGCACAGTTTCTTGTGTGATATTGCTTTTAATATTTTATTTTTTCTCCCTAATTTGGAAAGCCCAATTCCCAATGTGCTCTTAAGCCCTCATGGTGGGGTAGTGACTCGAAGAACGAATTTCAGTTGCCTCTGCGTCTGAGATGTCAATCCACGCATCTTTCGAACTCGCGACTCGAGGGGTGTTAGTCAGCGTCAATACATGCTGAGCTACCCAGGCCCCCCATGCTTTAATATTTAACTTAACTTGTATCTCCACCAGTACTAGGAAGGAATCAATTATAGCAGGATGATGTATGTAATTATTTCGACATCTTGGCATTGTAGTCTCTAGGCACAATCATGATTTTAAGGTCGATTACACTTCCTAGCACCATTTAGCGCTCTAGGAAGTGTAATTGAGTTTGAAATCATAATCGCCACGGAGACTGCTGATGTCAAGATTTATAGTGAAAAAGGAGTTATATTGGATGTCTTCAGAAGACATGGATTAAACCACTTAAGTTTTATGGATTTCCTTTATGCTGCGTTTATGTCCTTTTTGGAGCTTGAAAATTTGGTCAACATTTACTTGCATTGTATGGACAAACAGACATCATTAACTGCATCTTGATCCAAGGAATATTTGCCAAAAAGTTTTAGCACCATTTAAATAAAGCTGATGGAAACGCAAATTATTGCAAAAATTTCATGAGTGTCGACATATTATTTTTCTGTTTAACTCTAGTTCATAAACTCTGTCAATAACTGGTTTGGAAACACTTTTTGTCATGAAAATTAGCATTAACGCATTAATGTAGTGTCACATGACAGAATTTACCCCAGCCTGTGTTAATCATGATGACGGTATACATCATTGAAAGCCAATGTATTGTACTTGTTTATGGATTGATCTTAACGCCATATAGATCTGATGCTGCAAACATGATACTTCCAGGAGTGCCAACACAAATATCTTGTATCATGAACATTGACAAGTGCACTAAGAACAAATTAATGGCAACTGTTTGGTATTCATTTAATCCATCAATTTATTTATTCAATTTGCTTTTACATACCATTCAAAATAATAAATGGCATTCATGGAATTAGCCCACAATACAAATAACATTTAATTTCTGTGCACAAAGATGTTTTAAATTAAAAATAAATACACAATACTAGAAAAGCTTCAGTGTGCTTTTTTTGAACACTAACATATAGTCCATTTTCTATAAAATGATTGTTTATACATTTGAAAAAATGCCGGCAAAATTCCCTGCATTAAATTAGACTAAATAATTTACCAAATTAATAAAGCATTAAATAAAATAATTAACAAAAGTTAAAAAAAAAAATAAAAAAAAAATCTATATTTTTAGACTTATATATGCTTTTCTTTACACAAACTTAAATTAGCCTTACCTTGTTCTATAGGCAAAAAAAGTCAGCTGAAAAACATTCTAAAAATATTCTACACTTTTTTTCTAGACCATAAACTATCTGAACTATTTGTCCAATGCATTCACTTTCAGAAAACAAGCTTTTGAACATTTAAAACTTTAAAATATTTTAAATCTAACCCTCTTTACCTTGGATCGCATTTACTGAGATTCTTCAGAAAATGTAAATTGCATTTTGATGCAAAAATTTATTTAAGATGATTTTGTGAAATTAAATGAAGCTGTCTAATTTCAATAAATCATCTCAATACTCCCCATTTTACCAAAAATTAGGGACATCTGGGAAGCGAAAGGTACACAATTAGCGATAAACACACATTTCTATATGGAAACAACTTAAGGCCAGATTTATTTTGCGATAAACCAAAATGTATGCGACAAAGTGTTCCAAAAACCTAGTGAGCTTCCTCTGGAGGCAGCTTTGTAAGGCATCATAGGAGTCAATTCAATGCTGAAAAGTATCAAGAATTTTTTTGTTCTTGATATAATAAAAAAATAACTATTTTACCCAAAAAGTGTGTGTGCTATGTATATTTATGCTCAGAGTCGTTCTTTGCACTTCACCTGTATTAAAATCAGTTGCAAGTCTATTGAGATAGAATTGTTTCTAATTCAGAGACAAATGGAAAGAGATTCACAAATAGAAACTTGGTTCACAAATAAATTGAATGAGATCCACAAATAAATGTAAGGTGTTTCACAAAAATGAAGTGAATTCACAAATAAATAAAATGAGATTTGCAAATAAAAAAATTATTACAAATATATTTTTTTTAACTCACAAACACAACTCTGTCCAACATTCATTTGTGAATCATGTGCATTTATTTGTGGATCGTTTAGTGTGCATTTGTGGATGGCAGCTCACATTTGTGAATTCTGAAACATTTCTTGCGGGAGAGCTGCAGGCAATCCACAAATGGTGGACAACACCCATTGTATACTCAAGCCAATCAGATAATGGCCACATTACTAGGACCAATCTTAGCGCATTCTATCTTCAACCAATTACGCTTCATTTTACTATCAGGGTGGGACCAGAGTCACAGTGCTCTCATGAGCATGGAATCAAGCACTTACAGATAAGCTCCAAAGCCGCCAACTTTTAACAGACATCACCAGAGAAATACTGTGATTTAAGGTTTGTATCATTTTATTCAAGTTATAAACACATGTAGTGTCTTGTTAAATGTAGACAGCTAAAAATTACCCATTTATAGAGTGTCCTGATCATTAGCTTTATAGCTAACCTGGCTGAATGTATGAGTCTGATATTTTAAGTTTCTTGACTGAAACCTCTAGCTACATGATGGAAAATGTATGTATGTGTCGTCAAAACCTTTACTCGTAATGTTACATGGCAGCTCCAAACAGACACACTACAAGACAATACAATAGATCAGTAGTACAGATAGTGCCTTTATAAAACATGAATCATATTAGATGATCTTAGGAGCACAAACCATAAATCAATTCCCTATATTACACAGTGTGCAAGATCTCCTATGCCAATAATTTGGTTTCACATTATGCTAATATATTTAATAAAAGCTGTTTTAAGGTAATATTTATTAGAATTTTAGCACTTTTGTGTGCATTTTTTGATGGAGTTTATTTTACGGTGTCCTTTCTAAAATACAGCATCGTGATCTAACAGTGATAATTGTCTCATTGGTTATTGCCATCTTTTTCAGATGTTTCGTCTATGTACTGCCCATCAACTTTGAGCACTTGACTCACCTGCTCCAAAACTCAGTGGTTCCAGCTCTAATACAGGACACCTTTCAATATGTGTAATATGAGATTCTTTATTTTTCTCTTATGTTAGATTTCTTAAGTTACAATGTCATGTCTTTAAATGAAAATGCAATACAAAATGTAAATAAACCATAACATTGTCTTTGGGTTGAATTCTTTCATTTACTCACACTCAAGTTTTTTAAAAACCCATTCTATTTAGTTTCTTCTATGGAATATGAGAAGACAACATGAAATGTAGATGCTGCTAATGAGGCTGAAATGAAAGTTAAGCTGTCAGTCCCTAACATTATTCCTAACATTATCTCCTTTTGAGTTCCTCCCACAGAAGAAAGGAAGTTGTTTGGGTTTGGAACAACATGAATATGAGTGTAAATTATGACTTATCTCATTTGACCAAATTTTTTTTTGTCATTTAGTTGAAAAATCTTTTATTGAGTTCTATCAAGGTATTTTGAGGTAAATAGGTTTTATAGAGTGTCTGTTTTTTTTAACACTTTAAAGTCTGTTGGCTAAAAGGTATGATTTTATTTTATTTATTTTTTTGGTTACAAATTACAGGTTGTCATGAAATATTACTTCAATTATTTATTTATATATATTTATTTATATTATATATGTATATGTGAGCGCAGCGTAGTTCTAGCGGGAAGACTAGCAGCTGTACATCATTACACTATTAGCTGGGTAATTCCTTGCCAATCGCAGGTAAGCCATTGCTTTATAAGTCTGCTCACAATCTAACATGCGCTAACATGGCAACCTCCACCACCCCACCACCACAAGTTGAGCCCCATCCCGCACGGGGGTAGGCTCCTCGCCCCTGCCTCCTATCTCCGGCAGGATATGATGGTTCCGAGTACAACTCCCTCGGACCGCCAGACGGGGCCTACGCCAAAGAGAGACATTACTTTTCTGTTCTACATTAATCAAATAAATGGTATCTTAAACCTCACTCAAGCCTGCGTGTCTTCCCCGATAGAAATATATATATATATATATATATATATATATATATATATATATATATATATATATATATATACACACCATAAACTATTAATGAACAAGCACCTGTGGAACGGTCGTTAAGACACTAACAGCTTACAGACGGTTGGCAATTAAGGTCACAGTTATAAAAACTTAGAACACTAAAGCGACCTTTCTACTGACTCTGAAAAACACCAAAAGAAATATATTCAGGATCCCTGCTCATCTGTGTGAACGTGCCTTAGGCATGCTGCATGAAGGCATGAGGACTGCAGATGTGGCCAGGGCAATAATTTGCAATGTATGTACTGTGAGACGCCTAAGACAGAGCTATAAGGAGACAGGAAGGACAGCTGATCGTCTTCTCAGTGGCAGACCA
This sequence comes from Moxostoma hubbsi, assembly GCA_032164185.1. Lineage (NCBI taxonomy): Eukaryota > Metazoa > Chordata > Actinopteri > Cypriniformes > Catostomidae > Moxostoma > Moxostoma hubbsi. The sequence continues at coordinate 23,954,912 of JAVLUX010000010.1, forward strand.
CGTGCCGAATATCACACCTGCGGGACAGGTACAGCATGACAACAACAACTGGCCGAGTTACTCCAGGAACGCACAATCCCTCCATCAGTGCTCAGACTGTCTGCAATAGGCTCAGAGAGGCTGGACTAAGGGCTTGTAGGCCTGTTGTAATGCAGGTCCTTACCAGACATCACCAGCAACAACGTTGCCTATGGGCACAAACCCACCTTCACTGGACCAGACAAGACTGTCAAAAAGTGCGATTCACTGATGAGTCGTGGTTTTGTCTCACCATGGGTGATGGTCGGACTCGCGTTTACCATCGTAGGAATGAGCTAACTCAATTGACTAAGTTCAACTAAATATATTTATCAAAATTTTGATAATTACATTTTGTGCAATCTTTTACCTTAAACAAAAATGATAAATTCATTGAAACATTTATTTATTTTTTCAGTGTGGCAAATGGGAAAATTTCAGCTGTCAACATTTAACAAGACACTACACATGTTTATAACTGTGAGAAAATTATACGTACCATAAATTACAGTATTCTCTTGACGCCGTCCATTTCTTTGTGTTTGCGTCCTTGGAGCATATCTGAAAGTGCTTGAATCCATGCTCATGAGAGCACTGTGACTCTGGTCCCAACCTGATAGTAAAAAGAAGCCTGATTGGTTTGAAGACAGAACATGCTACGACTGGTCCGAATAATGTGGCCGTTACCTGATTGGCATAGATGATGGGTGGAGTCTACCTATTTGTAGATTGGCTGCAGCTCACATGTAAGAAATGTTTCAGAATTCACAAATGTGATCTGCCATCCACAAATGCACAGCAAGCGATCCACAAATAAATGTGCGCGATTCACAAATGAATGCTGGACAGAGTTAACAAGTATATATGTAAATAATTTGTTTATGTTTAAATCTAATTTGATTTATTTGTGAACCAATTTTCTATTTGTGAATCTCCTTCCATTTGTCTCTGAATTAGAAACAATTCCATCTCCATAGGAGTCGAATCTTTAGTGCACTGGGCATGAGAATAACTATTTGAATGCTGTGTGGAGTTGCTGCCTTTGTATAAGCTTCCAAATCGCTCTCTTTTGAGGCTCCATTTCTGCTAGGATGCTGCCATAGAAGACAGCTGCCTATGTTGGCAGGAACGAGGCTAAAACAAGCTCACTAAGATTTGGAACAGTCACCATATCTACAGTATATTAAAATATCTTTATGTTCCATGGAAGAAAGTAAGTCATACTAGTTTTAGTCAACTTAAGGGTGAGTGAGTGAGAGAATTATAATTTTTGGTGCAACTATTCCTTTAATGTGTCAACTGTAAGTAAGCCATTTGTAGGTTGATTTAACCTTAAAGTGTAACACTGGCTCTGTAGCGCTATCCAATAAAAAAAAAAAATTTTGTTTGAGCAGCCCACACAGCAACTTTGGCTCGAATAGTGGTGGGAGTATGAGGTGGGACTATTTGTTTGTACAACCAATGGAAGATGGGAGTAGTTTTCTTTAAACCAGTGATTATTTTTGCATTTCCATTTGGTGACTCTAGTGGCACAGTAAGTACACACTTCAGCTTTAAGGACATAACTACAAAAGCCAACCTGAGAAGGTGCGAGAGAGACAGCGGCATAAAAAAACACAACTAAAATTACATGTCAGGATGCTTGACAGCAGTAGAGGAAGTGGGCACAGGCAGCACATGAAAGGGCTCCCACTGTAATGTGGTGAAACAGAGGCCTGCACTGGTTGTTTTGGGAGCAGGATTTCCTAGCAAGCTTAAGCAAACAGTGGCTGGGCATCTGTCCGAAGTGGGAGGAAATTTCTTTACTGTCCCAGAATGTTTGGCGCATCACTGTTCTATTAATCTTTCAGTAATGCACATAATAAGCATAGGCCTGGCTCCACAGATCAAGTGTTTTAACATGCATGACAGTATGCTTATAACTATAAATAAAAATCATACAGTGAAAGAAAATCGTGTTGGCATGATATTTGAAATATTTTTTTCACAATGTGTGGACATTTTGAATAAGTCACTAGACAGCCAGTAAAGGTGTTTACATGCAGAGTAAAATCATCAGAATGGACGACAATCTAGCCATGTGTCCTAAATCGCATACTGTGAGAGTATGTACTTGTGTTGTCATGATACAAACATTTCAGTAGTTGGTACCGATACCAGTGAAATTTCACTGTTTTCGATAACACAGTAAAAATATGCTAATATGATAATGTACCATTGAACACACTCCTTTAGCTTAAAGTCAAATTTCAATATAAATAATGTACAAAAAGAAATGCATGTTTTCTTCGTGTTTCTCAATTAAGTGAATTGCTTAAGTGTTTTTAAGTCGGGCCCTACTGAAATCTGTTTTATTTTTTACTAAATCCTTATTTGTATTTTTTTCTAGAATTTCATGTTTTAAAGTTTAATTTAATTTCATCATCCAAATGATGTCTAATCAAATTCTTAAAACTTTTAAAAAACGTTTAACAAGTAAAAAAAATAGAACAATTACTTATCAACACACTTATGGATTTTAACAAAATTGTATTCAGTATAATGGCACACTTGTTTGTGATCTATAGCTTATTTATTATTATTATTATAATTATTATTTATTATTATTACAGGCATCTAGCTTTTTATTTTGAATTGTGCATTTATTTTGATGTGTGGTTTGACGGAAGCGTCACTTTAAACAATTTGCTACATGGCCCAGTGTAATCATTAATGCTGTGATTTAATTATATAAATATATAGTCTACATGTGCTTCACATTGGATTAATGCTCTTTTTTTATCTCATTCAACACAAATGTTTCTCAATGTCAGTGGAGTTCCCAGTGTATGAGGGTGTGCTTCACACATTAATTTAAAGTTAGTGCAGACTAAGATTGCAGCCTTTCACAGTTTAATAATCACACTAGGACATATCATGATTTTAATTTGATTAATTGTTCATTTCAGTGTAAAAGTTGTAACAGAGCACACTCTCAAATATGCATGTGAGCATTCAAAAACAGCCGTGTGTCAGTCTGACAGCACGCTGGAACCATATTAAATCTGTGCTCGGTACTACATTACTGCACAAACACTAGTATCATGACATCTTTTTTATTTGAGTACCGACTATGGTAAAACAATACATTATTTAGGTATGCATGTGAGTAGTATGAACAGATTGTGGACATATTTCGTCCAGGCATGTGGGTCCCATTACCCAGTACCCAAATACATGACGTAATAATAACAAACGTGAAAATAATGTACTCTGGTTTTGGTAAACAAGCACCATTTAAGCACGATGAACAGCATTGATCCAGCATTTTAATCATGAAGTCTCCTCAACTCCCAAGGTTTTATGTTATCTGAAAGTATCCTGTAAATCCGTACTTCAGAATCTCCAGTAGGTCATCCGGATATTTCTCGCTTACTGTTTTTTGAATACAGAGGATTCGGACAGGCTACTCCATTAGCATACAGTTTTTTGCATATTTAGTAGGGAAGTATGGATTTTCGAATGCAGCATGGGTGTGGACCGGGTTTTGCTTGAACCCTTTATGACCTTTCCCATAAAGGAAATCAGTTTAAGGCATTTACATGACCTTATACTTTGTCTGATTAGCAAACATAATCAGTGTAAAATCATACATGTTATCACACCAATAAAGACATTTTAAATGTATATTTGTGAGTGATTGATATTACCTTGCTCTGAGCAATATGCATGCATCTATATTTTGTTGTTCCTTAAATACACATGGGTGATTTGTGTGCAATGCTGTGTTTGTTTGAATGCTGTGTCTCCCTGCACATAAAAAAAAATCAATGGACTTTCAGTTGATTGTGATAACACTCTCCCACACGTATTACAAAAGCACTCCATTCTCTGAAGAAAGGGTGTCTTTGTTCAGCAGGCAACAATAGATTGGTCAAAGAGCTAAGATGAACTTGGCATAATAAGGAAAGAATCTGGACTTTCATGAATGAGTGTTTTTGAAAGGTTAGAATAAATTATTTGTGCATGTATGTAATGATGCTGACAACAGGCAGACGAAGAGTCAGTGGTCTGAAGATGAACCCAAGTGCAGTTTATGTTTTAAACGTGTAATTCAAAAACTTGTAACCCTAACTTAAAACATGAACTTAACATGAACTAGACTTGACAAAAACTAGACTTGACATGACATGACATGACTTGATTATAGACTTAAACATAACATGACTTGACTAGACTAGACTAGACTTGACTATGGCTTGATTAGAACAAAGCATCAAAGTTACATATACAATATCTGACACTAGACAATGGCAAACATGAGGGCTTAAATACAAGGACATGGTAGAACACATGACAAAGATGACCAATGACAAGACTAAACTATAAACAAGATAACATGACTAAATGAACTTTAACCAATAGAAAGACAAGACAAAAAACAAACTAATCAAATAATGAACCAATGAAAACAAAACACATGAACAGGGGAAAAAACATGACAAGATCACATGAGGGAACAGGAAATCACATGACATGACAGAAACAGGAACTACATTTACATTTATTCTGTGAGGTGTTTTTATTTAACTCACCTGCACAATTGGTGCTACAGTCGTGTAGCAGCTTCGAATTGTGCAGCTTGTTGAGGACAGATGTTTTATTAATTTCTAAGAGATAGGACTTTGTAATGGGTGACAAAATTCAATAGACTTGTGGTCTTGGGTAGCTCAGCATGTATTGACGCTGACTACCACCCCTGGAGTCATGAGTTCGAATCTAGGGTGTGCTGAGTGATTCCAGCCAGCTCTCCTAAGCAACAAAACTGGCCCGGTTGCAAGGGAGGGTAGAGTCACATGGGGTAATCTCCTCAAGGTTGCGATTAGTGGTTCTCGCTCTCAATGGGGCGTGTGGTAAGTTGTGCATGGATCGTAGAGAGTAGCATGAGTCTCCTCATGCTTTGTCATGCACAGCGAGCCACGTGATAAGATGTTCGGATTGACTGTCTCAGAAGCGGAGGCAACTGAGACTTATCCTCTACTACCCAGATTGAGGTAACTTTGCCACCACAAGGACCTACTAGTAAGAAAGTAGTAAGAATTTGGCAATCCAAATTGGGGTGAAAGGGGATAAAAAAAAATTATATACTAACAATTAATGAGGGACTAAGCCATATCCGGGGACCAGAATATCATAGACTTGTTGTGGTTAAGCTCTTGTAAGTTGGGCCGGTAAGCATCCATTTAGCTCTAGCGACCACCCCGAACACCCTAGCAACCCTGAGGCAACATGCTAAACACAACAACCTCACATTTGGCTTTGTGTGTACTATGTTCTTGGAAAATATCTGTCCCAAACTGTCTGAGTACATGCATGTATTTTTAATAGTGAATTTTTAAGCTTGTTGCAGTATGTCATAATGACAGGAAAATTGCTTATATGATTTAGATATTTTTGGATGATTTCTGCAGCACTACATCACTGTAGACTTGTATGAACATGGAGCAAACCAAATTATTTACTGTGTAGCTAATGTGGCACTTTTTGTTACACTCAGTTTTAAAGGAATGTTCTGGGTTCAGTACAAGTTAAGCTCAATCTACAGTATTTGTGGAATAATATTGATTACCACAAAATTTATTTCAGGTCATTCCTTCTTTTCTTAAAAAAAAAAAAACGGCCCCATTAACTTTCATTGTCCCTGTTCACTTCCATTTTAAGTCCCGCTTTGTAACCTCGATTTTTGCTTTCTTTTTTTTTTACAGAAAAGTAGGAACAAATCAAAATAATTTTTTTGTGGTAATCAACATTATGCCAAAATACTGTCGACTGAGCTTAAATGGTACTGAACCTAGAACATTCCTTTCACACTTGCATACCAGTGTTTGTAGAATTAGTGTGATGTATCTGTGTGTGTAGGGGTGTTTGCGTATATTCAGTTCTGGAGGCCCCAGATTAGAGCTGTTTGCCTAAAATGACCCTGGATTATGTTTCCTCATTTGCCACCACAGTCACAGCAAAGCAACATTGGTTAAACAGTTAGGAGAGGAGAAGTGGGGGATATGCATGCATTTCAGAGAGAGAAAGTCTAAAGAAGTACAAAAAAAAGAAGGGAAGAAGTACAAAAGGAATGATGGTACATTGTTGGAAGGGACGAGCTGACACAAATGATTCTAAGAGAGAACTTTGGAACACTAAAAATGATAGAAGTGCAGAACAGAGCTTGAAGAGTGTGAATGTGCATGCATGACTGTGTGTGTGTGTGTGTGTGTGTGTGTGTTTATGGTCACTTCCTAGTGTATACTTCTGAGGTTCATCAGGAGGCTTTATTACCCTTTATTGGTGAAAAAGTACTGTGGCAATACCACTGAAAAGTGATGTCATGTATGATAACACTTTGATACTATATGATTACTATATTCATCTATAGTACCATGGTATTTAAATGGGACTTCAAGTTACTTGATAGAAAACTATCGTACTACAAGGGTCCACAAAACATGGTTGTACCATTTTTTTGTTAGTGGAATTTGATGGTTGGTGTTGATTTGGCTACATTTATTGTTTTATGTTTTTATATTTAGATATGTGTATAATGGCAAACATATTTTCAATAGTGTTTTTCGGCATACCTGTTGTGAGGTGTTGTATTTTCAGTAATGTTGCCAGCAAGTACACTCACTGAGCACTTTATTAGGAACACCTGTACACCTCTTCATGCAATTACCTAATCAGCCAATTGTGTGGCAGTAGTGCAATGCATAAAATCATGCAGATACGGGTCAGGAGCTTTAGTTAATGTTCACAACATCAACCATCAGAATGGGTTAAAAATTTGCTCTCAGTGATTTTGACAGTGGCATGATTGTTAGTGCCAGACGGGATGGTTTGAGTAATTCTGTAACTGCTGATTTCCTGGGATTTTCATGGACAACAGTCTCTAGAGTTTACTTAGAATGGTGCCAAAAACATCCAGTGAGCAGCAGTTCTGCGGACGAAAATGCCTTGTTGATGAGAGAGGTCAACGGAAATTGCCCAGACTGGTTCGAGCTGACAGAAAGGCTACAGTAACTCAGATAACCACTCTGTACAATTGCGGTGAGCAGAATAGCATCTCAGAATGCACACTGGTCAAACCTTGAGGTGGATGGGCTACAGCATCTGAAGACCATGTCCATAGTGTTCCTAATAAAGTGCTCAGTGAGTGTACATGTGTTACTTGTGAATTAAGGTCCATGCTTCAAAGTAATGTAATAAAGGTTAAAATTGTTAAGGGATATGCTGGGACCAGCATATCCCTTATCCCTTATGAGTGGATAATCTCTTTATTTTCTTCATCTCTTTCTGCTGGTTTTACACTTTTTGAAAAGGTTATAGCAATGGCATGGATAGCTCCGGTCACTACATTAAAATCATATAGTTATAAATGAAATACAAGATTCCTTTATACTGTGTTTCTAATGCAATATAAGGAAGAGGAAGCCATTAAACAAATGTGGCCGACTTGCACTGATTTGTTCACATAGGCAGGAACAGGATGGCCCCAAACGAGTCTTGATTTATTTTTATGTTTTATTAATTCACATCAATAAAGGCTATATATTCATTAATCATTCACCCAGGCTTACTTAAAGGAGGCTTTTCTTTTTTCCTCCCCAAACAGTCAGCAAAGGCATGTGTGAATATGTGATCTTCAGCTTATGATCCTGTCATAATATTAAATACTTATTGGATTCACAGTCTCTCTGTTCTTGAGTGTCTTGAGCACTCTTTTTGTTTTAGTGATGGTTTCTTGAAAGTCTGTGTGTATTTCTGTATATGACCCTACAGGACTCCGTTATGCAAACAGTACCCTTGCCTTAGAGGGAAAAAATAATTTATTGCCTTGCCACAGTGCTCTTTGTTGGATGATGACTGAAAGCATGAGTTGTATGGCAGGATGGACAGATTAAGAACTCTCTCAACGGAACTTGGCTATGATGTAACAGGAAAGAGCATCTGTCATGAAGAGGTGTGTTTTGAGAATTATTGTGACAGGTGTTAGTTTCTCCACATGGAGAGGCACTGCCAGTACTTTTCTGATAAAGTCACTCTACTTTAAAGGTGTTGTTAGCGATTTAAAAAAAATATATTTTTATGAAAAGTTATGCAAAAATTTGTCCTACTTCCTTAAAGATATTCATGAAATAAGTGTCCTGAGATATCTCACCAGTCTCTGTGACAGTTGTAGACTTTGTAAACAGCAAACAAAAATGTTTCTGCGGACTGCGGACATTGACACTTTTCACCTGTCAATCATTTTTCTCGTTCTCACAATATTGTAGTCGCAGCAAATTATTGAGGCATACTGCCATTTTTAAGCCATGTTGTTCACAACAGTTGTCTGTTGAGGGGGCTGTTTTGCTGCTGTTGTTTTAAACAACAGTTTCTACATGATTTCGGTCTCAATAAAGCTCATTTATTATCTTTGGAGTCAGAGTTTTTGAAAGAGTGGGCGTGGCTAATTCAACGGCTCAGTCTCGTGGAAATGGAACAACTTAAATCGCTTACAGCATCTTTAACAAAGTATTAGAATATTACTATATTATGTTACTTCATACTATTACACATTACTTTTCTAAATTATTGTTATTATTTTTATATTTTATTGTACCAAACATTGGATACAGTACTGATATTTTTCTGGTATTTAATAAATAAAAATTATCAAATAAAGTATATACTATAACATATATATATATATATATATATATATATATATATATATATATCCATCCATCCATCCATCTTCAACCGCTTATCCGAAGTCGGGTCGCGGGGGAATATATATATATATATAATTTTTGTGGAGTATTAAATTAACTTCATGAACCGATGATGTTATTTAAAAAATCTAATGCGCAAATTAATTTCCAACGTATCTGTGTCTGTCTGGATCTGGATTTACATACATCCGGTAATGGCCAATGAGCATTTGTAATGTTGCATTTTGTTGAATTTTCAATATAAATTGAACAAGCAGCAAAAATCTTTTTTTAGCCATTTAATAATCCATGCTTTTAGGTTGTGTAGATGAGCAATACCTTGGTGGTATTTGAAATACCTTGAAGTACAGTAAGCTGTGTTGTAGTGCTTGACACCACATTTTCATGGTCTTGGTCTTGTCATGGACTCGTGAGCAATTTGACTCGGTCTTGACTCGTACTTGAACAAGTGTGGTCTCGGACTTAATCCAGAGTCCAGTCGAGTCTCTTTTAAAAAAATAGACAGTGAAAGCTATCTAACAAACATTTTTGACTGACAATATCAGAGATTTTGACATTTGTCCCACATTTCAATCCGCTGCATAAAATCAGAACTAGTAATGCCTGATTCACAAATAAATCATTGTACTGAGTCAGTTCTTTTCAGCGAATTTGGCAGACACGTTAGTAAAAAGGTCTGAATTGATTGGCTGTTCAGACCAATTAGTTCAGACTGCTATCTCACTGAATAATTTGCAGCAGCTTCTCACTTATGAACACAGCATTAGGATATTTTAAAAAACGTAAACAAACTTTCCCCATCTGTCACTCACTCAATGTTGTGTCGATGAGTTGACACTAGGGGTCGCTCCTGCAGATCCCAGACATCTCTGATCTTGAGAAAAGGCCAATGAGAATTGCCGTGTGGAATTTGCATGCCACTCCCCCGGACATACGGGTGTAAAAGGAGTGACGCTGCAAATACACATCAGATATCTTCTTCTTTATATACGTATATATATATATATAAACACAAATAAAAGAGTATATATCTCTAAAAGAGTGGCGCAAACAGTGAAACGTCTTTTTCAAGTTGTCTTTCCGTTTGTGTGTATTTCCTGGTTGCGGTCGTTGTCTCTCCCCATCTGATGGTCACGAGCGCTGCCTCTCGTGTCTGGGTGCTACCCACGTGGAGTCAGCGTTTGTGGATGGATCATGTCCTCATTACAAGGGCATGACCATGGCTATGTTGCGGTCGCGGCTTGCCCTCGTAAGAGTGCAAACCACCCCAGCCACTCTCCGACTCGGTCCTTCTACCTATGGATATGAGGCAGTGTTGGCTAGCACTGGGGGCGATATGGGGAACTCAGTGGGAGCCTCTCCACCGGGTATAACCCCACGGACCTCCCACTCCCCGTCAAGTTCGTATGCTCCAACCGAGCGCTGGAGTGGGGTTGCCGATTCACTTCACGGCGGACCCGCGATCTCGTCCGGAGCGCCTGACGACGATGAGATCTTGATCGCTGCATCGAAGAGCGGGTTCGTCATGTCTGACGCTGAGGACTCGGCTGGACTCCTCTGCCTCCCCCCGAACCCTCGCGGCTCGACAATTGGTTCCTTGGGCCAGAGCGCCACTCACAGCCACGCTCCGCCCACGTTCCTTTCTTCCAGGAGGTGCATGAGGTGCTCACGTGCTCGTGGCAGGCACCTTTTACTGTCCGCCCACGATCCATGAGCTCCTCCGTTCTCACTACCCTCGACGGCAGGGCGACAAGGGGCTACATGGCGATTCCCCAGGTGGACCAAGCGGTCACAGTGCACTTATGCCCGCAAAACACCTCCACCTGGCGGAAACGTCTCTGACGACTAAGGCCTACAGCACCACTGGGCATGCCGTCTCCGCCTTGCATGCCATGGCACTCCTGCAGGTGCACCAAGTCAAGGCACTTAGAGAACTACACGAGGGTAGTCCTGACCCGGGTCTAATGCAGGAGCTGCGCTCGGCGACCGACTTCACCCTCCGGGCAATGAAGGTCACTGCGCGGGCTCTCGGGCAGGCGATGTCCACCTTAGTGGTCCAGGATCACCACCTCTGGCTCAACCTGGTCGAGTCGCAGGAGGCTGACGAGGTATGTTTCCTTGACGCACCCATCTCCCAGGTTGGGCTGTTTGTCTACACAGTTGGAGACTTTGCCCGGCAGTTCTCAACGGTGAGGAAGCAGACGGAGGCTATACAGCACATCCTGCCCAGAGCCGGCCCCAACGCGGGACTACCCGCAGGACGACGATGCCCCCCGCCTCATGGCTGGCCACCAAGGACCCCAAGAAGGCTTTGAAGTGCCCCTGAGACAGGCAGCCCCTGGACTCTGCACTACGGGAGCTGGTAAGCAGACCACTCCCTCCCCCGCTGGAGAATCCTTATTTCCTTTTGAATTTTATTTCGCCTCACGCCCAACGGGCTGCAGTACCCACATTTTCAAAAAAAAAGAGCAGTTTCCTCTGCCCCCAGGCTCTATTTCCGGTCTCCCCGGCCGGCGTTATCATGACCGGTTCTCTTTGGCAGGTACAGCGCTGTGGAACCGGACCTTCCGCTTCCAAGCGCCCAGCCATGGCACAACCCCGCCCCAAGCTGACGGTCTTCTACGGAAGGGCGCGATAGAGCCTGTCCCTCCAGCCGAGATGAAGAAGGGGTTTTACAGCCCCTACTTCATCGTACCTAAAAAAGGCGGCGGGTTGCGGCCAATCCTCGACCTGCGAGTTCTGAACCGGGCTCTGCACAGACTCCTGTTCAAGATGCTCACGCAGAAACGCATTCTAGCGAGCGTACGGCATCTGTATTGGTTCACGGCGGTAGACCTGAAGGACGTGTACTTTCATGTCTCGATCCTTCCTCGACACAGACCCTTTCTCCGGTTTGCCTTCGAGGGTCAGGCATATCAGTACAAAGTCCTCCCCTTTGGCCTGTCCCTGTCCCGCATCCTCAGCTATCTCGACGACTGGCTAATCTTAGCATGTTATGTGCTCAGGCACCTCTGCCGCTTGGGGCTTCGGGTCAACTGGGAAAGAGCAAGCTCGCCCTGGTTCAGAGCATCTCTTTTCTCGGTATGGAGTTGGGCTCGGTCTCAATGATGGCGTGTCTCATCAGCGAGCATGCACAGTCAGAGTGCAGTGCAGTGCTGTATCCTGTTAATAAGGGGCTGTTCATCTAGTTGTCAGAGTTGTTGCGTTCACCCATGCTGTTTTTCAGTTGTTTTTCTACGTAAACATGCTAAACAGATGTCTTTGACCATTGCATTGTGCATTGCTGTGTTTTTGGCAACTTGTGCAGGAGGGCCACTTCTTTTAAGTTTTTTTAGTCAAGTTAAAAAGAACATCATGTTTTAAAAACGTTTATTGAGACACCTGTGTTATACTCTTTTCCCTGACAGCACACATACAACACCCAGGTGTCTATTTGATGTGTGTGGACATCTGGATGACGTCTATTGTACGTTGTTTGCTTTTCTGCAATACATCTATAAGATGTATGTCAATAAGTATGTCTTGGATGTCAATATGACATTTTGCAAATGTCTTTGAGACATTTATGATTTAGCATGATTTTAAATCTGATCTTTTTAAGATGTTTAGTAGATGCTAGATAATTTCCAGATGGAAGATCTAATACAGACATCTCTGAGGGAAAACGTTTGCTATCAGGATTTGTTGCACTGCATTGTTCTGAATGGCCTCTAGTTTTTTAGAAATGATTTAGCCATTAGTTACATGAATGCTACACATACTTAAGAAAATGTCAAAATACTTCTCTCAATGTCATCAGAATTTAATGGTTTATAGTAGTGCAATTGAGGAAATTGTTAACAAATTGAATGTAAATGTTTCTATTCACTTTCTGCAAAATTATTATTTGGTTTTTAGGCCCATTTTAGTTATTGTACAGTAATACTGTATTTTGTAAAGCAGAAATTTTTACTTGAATTGAATGGAATATGATATTATACCGAAGCAAGCTTGTAGTTTGTATTGCCATGCTGAGCCACAGGCACTTTGGACCTTATGTTTTTCACTGACATTTTGTGAACACTGAAATGTTGTAATTGTAATACTAATTTGTTCACTTAACCTTGACGTGTCATTTATAAAAAAAACATTCTCAACTGGTAATATTGTTTAACCAATATAAGCTTAAGAAACTAATAAATGAGGATTATTTGATATATGCGCCTAGAATCAATATTTCTTTATATTATACATTTAATACATTCAGAAAAAACTCTTGTCTTACACTCAGCCTTTACTGGTCATTGTCTCGACATGGACATGGCCCTCTCCAGTCTTGGTCTTGACTCGTACTCGACCCTCTTTTGGTTTCAGTCTTGACTCGAACTCGACCTACTCTGGTCTTAGACTGAACTTGGACTTTGATGAGCTGGTCTTGACAACAACACTGACAGTAAGTGCCATGGTATTTGAAAATGGTAATCAATAACCTTATGATACGATATCATAGTAGCACCAGTTCTTATTTAAGGTGTTAATTCAGATGTTTGTTGTAAATTGTGTCCGCTACTTTGTAAATAAATTGGCTGCATCATTATGTCTTTAATTTTTTATTTAAGACAGCAGTGCTTATGTTTGTTTAGCAATATATCACAGATATTTCTACAAATTAAACTTATGTCAACTGTAGTGTTCTTTCATTCGATATGGTAACAATTCCATATGTAACTGGGCTTCTGTTGAGATAAATACTGACAGTGAATGTGCTGCTCTGTCTCTGTCCCATAGATGAGTCATTCTGATTAGGTTTCATTACCTCCCTGCTGTAGACAATAGAGGCTCCATTGATTTTATCATCAGCAAGGAGAGAGAACGGGAATGTAGAAGGGATTTTAGCATCAGCAGAATCTAAGCAGAAGGCATCGTGTAGTTGGCTTGAAAAGTGTTGCAGCAAGAGTTTGTGTGAGCATGTCTACTGCTTTAAAATAAATTGCAGTATTAGAGACTGGAAACCAAGAGTTACATCATCCACATTCTGCAAGTGCTGAAGAACAATATGCCATATTAATATATATCTTAATCATGGTGCTATATGTTTACCATTTTCATGTATCATGGTATTTATATGGAATTCCAAAGTACGTCAAATTATACCATGAAATTATCATAAAATGTCGTGGCAGTATCCAAAAAACATGGTATTGCCATGGTAGTTACAGATGTAATTAAATACAGGTACATTAAATGCAACAACGTACAGTTTGTACATAATAAGTATATTATATCAAATGCTTAAGTACATAGTAGTTAAATACACCTAATATAAAGTGTGTCCGACTAATCTTTCAACAGAAGAATGTCAGGGCATCCTATGACAGGCTAAAATCTGTCTGTAAAACATATATCACTTGGTCTGTATCTACAAAACCTGCTGTAAGATAAGACATTTTAATGACTTTGCTACTTTTATGCATTTGTCCATATTGTCTGAATTTCTGCATTGTGTACTTTTGTGCTGAGGACACACAGAACAGATCAGCTGGTAAGGCCTGAGGCTAAATCAGCCCTCTGAGAAACCGCACTGCTGCTCTCTCCTGCCTCTACAGTCATGTGAAATCTTCATGTGTGCACAACTCCGCACACATTACAGCATCAGTAACTCTCTCTTTCACTGGCACTGGATTTATACTTTATACATTTCTGTGACCCATTTTTATTTTTCTCTTTCAAGTCCATGTTTAAAACATGAAATAAAAAAATATGAAAACCCTGTTTTAATGAAAAAACAGTTGAATTTCAAAACATTTTTATAAAAAAATCAGTGATCATAATACTGTATACTGTACCATGGAACCAATACCAAATAATTACCACATTCATGTTTCAAGCTATTTACGCTACTCAAAGGTACTTCCTTAGAATACCATCATATAACATTGTGATGATGTCCAAATCACAATATTATTTATCATGTATATCATTTTATCATGGTATATTTTGGTTTGTGCATATCCCTCACACATGCTATACACATTATACCCATTTATTCATTTTTTAACTGAAGATCTGATCTCTCCATATCCTTAAATATTTACTGCTCACTCTTTATCCAGGAAAAGAAAGTCTAGAGCAGGCAGGATTTTTGCAATCAATCAGTTTGTTGTTGTAAAATTAAAGATGTTTTGCGAAGATCATTTAAAATAATCTCTCTGTGGGTGGTGGAGGAAAACAGCAATTTGTGTCCAGATTGGCCAAACCCATCACAAACATGGTTGCGGAACTCTCGTGTGTACAGTCAAGATTTAAGATAGTAGTTAATGTAAGAAACCCACGAACACACCACACCACTTCCAGTTGGAGAAAGTCATGGAGAAGAGAGAGAGAACCTTACTCAAAGACAGTCAACAGTAGGAGAAAGTTTGCTTTATGGTGATTTTATAAGTCGTTTGTGGAAATTCACTAAGAATGAATCACGCCCTCTTAAAAAGATGTCACTTCATAACAATAATAATTTTCCAAAGTAATTGCTCTGTACTTGTTGTCCTGAAAACCTGTGACAGGATTATACAGTATAAAACTGACTATATAGGGCTTAGCAAGTGAAACAATATTTACCTCTAATAGACAGCTGCAAACAAAGTTGTTTTTTTGGGCGTCACATTAAGACCAGAACAGCTGATCTTTTAATGTTCAGTTTGTGAGCTTCACTGTGCTGTGACACTCTCTCCATCGGATTCTGTGTCTCATGATAATCCATCTGCTTCTCTAACAAAGAATCTCCATTCACTGCCAGTATATTCAATCAGTTCAATATGAAATTGTCTTTAATAAACAGTTGTCCCATGTAGCAGAGCTGATGTGGAGAATGCTAAATGTTCATGGTGCCTGGAAGAAGTAGCATCCCGTTAAAAGAACAGTTGATCCAAGCATGGTTTTGAAAGGCTATTTGTTTACAGAAAAAGGCAAATTAATTGTATTTAGTAGTTAGTACACCCAAAACTAAAAATTCTATCATCAGTTACTCACCCTCATGTTCCATGGGACTGAGGCCTAACATTTGCCTAACATCTATAAATGGCTAACATTCCTTTTGTGTTCCATGGAAGAAAGATGGGTTTAGAACAAAATGAGGGTGAGTAAGTGGTAATATAATTTTCATTTTGGGGTGAACTGTCCCTTTAAATCCTAGTTAAAATAGATAATTGTTAAAAAGTAAGTCAAGATGCATTTCTGTCACATATCATCTGCTATGTTTTTATAGCCGAATCTTGTGATTGATTTGCAACAGCACTGGCTCAGGCAAAACACTTGGTTGTTTTGCTGGCAGGCAGCTCAAGGACTTGGCACATGTCACATTTACCGGCACAAGAGCTCTGTGTCGCTCTTTACTCTTACACAGAGTGCCTAGACCTCCACCGGTGATGTTGTGATTTAACATAATTACTGTAGAGCACTGTACTTGTAAAAAGTTACACTGTAATAGGCAACAATCCATAGTGTGTTTTTTTTTAGGCTGTCGGCCCTGAATTTAAGACTGGATTCCCAGACTTCACTTCTAGAAATAGCTTTGATCAATTCAGATATTATTGAGTGCATTCAAACAGTGCTTAGTGAACCCATTTGGTATGTACATATGTAAGTAGTCACTTATTTTTGTGGCAGTCCCCATGCAGCAAGCTGGGTAAAGTGTTTTGCTTAATAGTGCTAACTTGAGGCTCGCTTCTTGCTGGGCCCAATCCAGTTACATGCCCTAACTAGCCACTACTGTTCATCTGAAATAACCAAGAGTAGCATGATATTAATTAATTTTATTATTTGTGTTGTCTAATATGAATATTATAGGAAATATCATCTAATTTTGCAATCGCAATTTCCAGGCATGTAAAATTAATGGAAATTAATAACATAAGGAAACAAATAAGGAAAAGTCATGGAAAAAACAGTCCGAACACATACCTTGAACTTTTATGAAATGGTTATTACATAATAAATAAATACTGAGGATTAATATTGTCACTTAAATGTTATTTTATTTTGTGAATTAATTAAAGGAATATTCCACATTTAATACAAGTTAAACTCAATCGACAACATTTGTAGCACAATGTTGATTACAACACAACATATAATTTCAACTCGTCCCTCTTTTTATTTATTTTTCTTTAAAAACAAAATCAATAATTGAGGTTACAGTGAGGCACTTGGAAGTGAATGGGGCCTATTTTTGGAGGTTTTTTAAGGTGGAAATGTGTAGCTTATAATTTTATAAAAGCACATATTAATTCTCTTAAAACACATGTATTAATTGAGCTGTCATTTTAGGGTTTTAAGGTTCGTTGACATTACATCATCATAGCAACGAAGTTGTAAAATTGATATAGCTTTACAGAAAAGGTTAGCAAGTGATTTTATAACATTAAAATCATATTAACATGTATATTTTGTATGTCCTGAAGTTAAACTTTTGAAGTAGTGAGTATTTTAACATTTACGGATTGGCCCCCATTCACTTCCATTGTCAGTGCCTCACTGAACCCCAGATTTAGCTTTTTTAATAACATTATACCACAAATGCTGTAGTTTGACATATTAACCAATCAGTTTCCAGGACTGGAATAATCTGTTTTGTAATATAAAAAAACACGAATATCACAGTTTGATTCTATTTTAATTAAAAGATATTTTAATGTTATGACAATAAAATGCAAAATCCTCCATCACAGACATTATTGCTTCAAAAAGCTATCAAAATGAGCTCATGCAGAATTCAATTTAACAGCTATTTTCTTCTGAGTAAGACTTAATTTAGCACTGATATTTTCCCTGAGTTTCAGTTCAGCAGTTACTTGTCTAAAAACTGCCAGAGCAATTCCATCAACCCATTATATTACAAATGAGATGGCATGACCCTGTGCCATCCTCAGATTGTAAGATTGAATCTTCACAATAATTGGCAAAATTTGTGGACGTTCTTTTGTTATTTTATGAGCAGGTGCAGTGAGTGTTTACCCTTAGTTTAGTAAACACTCAATTATTGTGCGTGACTGCATGATGTTTTTCCATAACAATGGAAAGGACTTGTCCTGCATCGTTTTAACTAAACGAATTGGCCAGGTTTGAGTGTTTGTTAGTCATAGCACGTCCATTCAAAGTGACTGGGCACCACTCTTGATAGCAAGTGGAGTTACTCAGCAAAAGCATTATAATTTCGATATCTTATTCAGCCTCTTCATAAAACAGCTAAACCAAAGTGAATTTCTAAAGAGGTCTTCAGATAGATTTGCATTCCACTGTTGAGTGCTTTGATGGTCTTCTCCAGGGAAATCTCAGCATCACTTGTCCTGTGCTTCTACTCTTTCTTCAATGTTGAGATGCTGTTATTTTAAAATTGCATTACATTTAAATGAATGCTGCACTGTGTTACAATTCTGACATGACAAGTTTACTGTTGTAACCTCCGTTGCCCAATGGAAGGAACGAGATGTTGTGTCGATTGTAGTGACACAAGGGGTTTTGCATACCTCTGAACTTGAGAAAAGGCCAATGTCAAATTGGCAGAAAGAATTTGCATGTCACGCCCCCGGACATACGGGTATAAAGGGGAGCGGGCGAGTGTCTGTCAGACAGGTTTTTGCACTGAGGAGCCAAGAATAAGGTTACGGTGCATTACAGTGTTAGGGATTGTGACGTGGCAAGGGGAACACAACGTCACATTCCTTCCATCGGGGAATGGAGGTTACAACAGTAACCATGACATTCCCCTTCTGTCACTCACTCACTGTAGTGAAACAAGGGGTCCCACTTCAAAACACAATGCACTAACCCATGTTACGTGACTGCTGAGCCAGGTGCAAGCAAGCTATTGCGTGCTAGAAGCAGCTTGGTCAGCTGCATGTAACCCTCCCCAGTGCCCCCAATAAAAGGTGTCATATACCGCTCTTAGGTTCCCTGTACCCGTACAGAAACAGGCAACATAACTTGCATGGGAGCCAGCCGCGGCCTTTTCTCTCTCTATGTTTCTTGTCATAGAGTTAAAAAGCGTCTGGGGCATCTTAACGCAATAGATGCATCAGGGATGGCTTCCTTTTCCATTCCTATTCTTTCAGGGGGAGGACCTGCGGAGACCACAACCTGCCCAGACTGGTGGGAGGTAACTTGTGGCTAATAAACATGGGGGTTGTCAATCCACCCATGGACATGGTGCGGTGGTAGATCCTGCCTGACCAGGGAGGAGTTGCCACAGACACGGCGACCAGGGGGCAGCGAGGAGGCCAGCAGGGGGACCGTTCCGTGGAAAATACATCACAGGGAGTTGCCTGAAGTGGGAACTATGCCTGTGGATCCCAAGCCCAACATGGAGCACTCGACTCGTGGTGGGTCTGGTGGTGACTTCCTCCGCTTAATCTGCGACCAGAGGGCTAGGGAGGAAGAGGAAGTGAGAGTTTACTGGCTAACCTGGGAAAGAAGGCGCACTGGATCAACTTGGTGAAGGGAGCAAGGTGCAAGCGGAACACCCAGTCGGCTGTTCCTTATTACCGAGTTCTACCGGCTCAGATCTGATAAAACACGGGATGAGTAGAACCTAGCAAAGAGTAGAACCTAGAAAAGGTGTTGGGTGTTGCCCAGGCTGCTGATCTGTAGATGTCTGCTAACGAGCTGCCATGGGCCAGTGCCAAAAAGGATGCCACACTTCTTGTAAAGTATGCTCGAACCAGAAAGGGGGGGATGGGGCAACGGCCTGGGTGTGACTGGCTAGGGAAATAGCATCAACAACGAAATGAGATAACCTCTGTTTGGAGACGGCGTTCCCTTTCCTGATCTTGCACAGCACCAGTTTAAGAAGGCTCACTGGGGAAATGCGTACCTGCGCAGCCCCCGAGGCCAGCTGTGTGCCAGCACGTCTGTGCCGAGACAGACCTCCATAGGGAGTACCAGAGCGGGCAGTGGGAGATGTCTTGGGAGGCAAAGAGATCTATCTGTGCCCTGCCGAAGTGGTCCCAGATCAACTGGACCACCTGGGGATGGAACCGCCACTGGGGGTGGGACCTGTCACGACAGCACGTCTGCCGTCATGTTGCGGTTGCCCGTGATGTGAGTGGTGAGCAGCGACCTGAGTAGCGGCTGACTCCAAAGGAGGAGATGGCGGGTGAGTTGTGATGTGACGGGAGCGTACGCTGCCATGGTGATTTATGTGCGCTACCGTGGCGGTGCTGTCTGAATGGATCAAGACGTGCTTGCCCCAAATCAGCGATAGAAACCTCTTCACGTCTAGGATTACAGCCAACAACTCGAGGCAGTTGATGTGCCAACACAGGCGTGGCCCCGTCCAGGAGCCAGCGGCTGCGTGCCCGTAGCACACGATGCCCCAACCCAGTTGAGAGGCATCTGTTGTGACCCCAACATGTTCGGTGACCCTACATCTGCTGTAGGGGGACTCCTGTCCGCAGAAAACAAAGGTCTGTCAAGGGTTGAAAGTCTGACGGCAGGAAGGGGTGATTAACTCATGGTCTTGTCCTTGAAGCGAGCCGCCGGAAGCAAACAAGCGTGCCGTGGGGAGAGTAGTTCGTGGGGTGGGTGGTTCGTGGTGCTGTGCCCGGCAAAACCAAGCCCACTGCCATCCCCAAATCTCCTTCAACACCAACCGTGTCATCATCAATCCCGTGGGAATAAGTAGTGACGCAGGGGGGCGGCTGGAGTGGTGTTCGCTTTGAGAAACAAAAGCCGTGACCGCAATGTTGCTATGCTCATGTCCTCGCAGTAAGAAGATGAACCATCCACAAACGCTGCCTATGTGGAATCGCTACCCAGGCACACGAGGCAGCGACTATGACCGTCGGATCTGGAGAGATACCGACAACATCCAGGAACTACACAGCGGCAGAAGGACATCTTTAAAAAGACGCGTCCTGAAAAGGACGTTCAACGCTCGCTTGTGTATGTTGCTCTTTTACCAGAAATAAACTCTTTTAGAGGAGAATAAACTCTTTCAGGGAAATCAAACTCTTTTAGGAGAGAAACACTGCCGAAGCGCCCAGGGGCAACCAGAAGTTTTTGTCCTAACCAGTATTTGGTTTCTTTTTCCCTGGCATCGTGCTAGGTTGCCTCACCTACAGTGAAATCTAATATAGCGCAACAGTGCTCGCCCACTTTTTCAGCCGTCTGGGTTCCGGAAGTATTTTCCCTATTAATTTCTTCCATAGACTTTTAATAAATCCTTCAAAAAAGAGTTGTGAGCCATGAACCAAACCAACCAGAATTGCGAATTATGTCATTGAATAAAAATGATGGGAATATATCAAACCATTGATTTAGGTTGTTGATTATAAGTATAGAAACAATATATTTGACATTTATTGCCAAATATTTAGATATGTACAAATATATAAGTAGTTTAATGGTAAAGAGAGACCGACTCAGTTACATCATTCACCATGGGTCATGGGAGTGGGTGGTCGCAGGTCACAGGTTTAATTCGTTTGAAGTACTTGTGCTAAATGTTACACTCTCAGATGTAAGAAAAAAATCCCTATTATCTCTAGCCTTGGCTACCGTATATAGACCTCCAGGGCCTTACGCTGATTTCCTAAAAGAGTTTGCAGACTTTCTATCAGATCTATTGGTCAATGTCGATAAAGCAATAATTGTTGGAGATTTTAATATACACGTAGATAACACAAATGATGCGTTAGGGGCTGCGTTTACAGATTTGTTAAACTCCTTCGGGGTCACGCAAAACGTCAGTGGTCCCACTCATCGCCTAAATCATACGCTAGATTTAATTATATCATATGGAACCAATCCAACCGATATAGATATTATACCGCAAAATGATGATGTCACTGATCATTACATGGTAACTTGCATACTACGTACCACTGAAATCTGTCATATTGCGCCACGTTATCGACCAAGCAGAACAATCCTTCCAACCACAATAGATAGATTCTCAAATAGCTTACCTGATCTATCTCAGCTGCTCAGTGAACCCAAACAAACAGATGAACTAGAGGAAATGACTAGCAGTTTGAGCACCATTTTCTCTGGTACATTAGATATTGTTGCACCAATTAGATTAAAAAAGTTTCGAGAAAAAACTAGAGCACCATGGTACAACAGTGCTACGCATGCTATCAAGAGAGAAACTCGTAACTTAGAGCGTAAATGGAAACAAACTAATTTAGAGGTCTTTAGAATCGCGTGGAAAGACAGTATGTCACGTTACAAAAAGGCTCTAAAAACAGCCAGGGCTGAGCACCTCCGCAAACTAATAGAAAATAACCAAAATAATCCAAGGTTCTTATTTAACACCGTGGCTAGACTAACAAATATACAGAGATCACCTGAGCAAAATATTCCGTTACAGTTTAGTAGTAATGATTTTATGAATTTCTTCACTGAGAAAATAGAAAACATCAGAAACACAATTGTAAACACAACTGTTAATGTACAATCTTTTATGGTGTCTTATGACTCACCCTCAATTATCGCCCCTCAAGAACAACTACACCGCTTTACAACTATAGGACAGGAAGAGCTAAATAAACTTATCATTGCATCTAAACCAACAATATGTTTACTAGATCCAATACCCACTAAACTACTGAAAGAAGTGTTACCTGTAGTGGAAGAGCCTCTTCTCAATATTATTAACTCGTCTTTATTTTTAGGTCATGTTCCAAGAATATTTAAGCTGGCAGTTATAAAACCTCTCATTAAGAAACCACAATTAGATCCAAATAACCTAGCAAATTACAGACCCATCTCAAATCTTCCATTTATGTCTAAAATATTAGAAAAAGTTGTGTCCGCTCAATTGTGCTCTTTCTTGCAAGAAAATGATATCTATGAAAAATTTCAGTCAGGATTCAGACTGCATCATAGCACAGAAACTGCGCTAGTTAAAATTACAAATGATTTACTTTTGGCTTCTGACCAAGGCTGCATCTCAATATTAGTTCTACTCGATCTTAGCGCTGCGTTCGACACTATAGATCATAAAATACTCTTGGATCGACTACAAAACTACACTGGTGTTCAGGGACAGGCATTAAGCTGGTTTAGATCGTACTTATCAGACCGTTACCATTTTGTCTGTTTAAATGGGGAAAAATCAAAAATAACGTCAGTAGACTATGGAGTGCCACAAGGATCTGTGTTAGGCCCTCTATTATTCTCAATATATATGCTGCCACTTGGTAAAATTATAAGAAAACATGGAATTAATTTCCACTGTTATGCTGATGACACTCAATTATATATCTCATCACGACCAGATGAAAACACTAACTTATCAAACTTGACAGAGTGTCTTAAAGATATAAAATGCTGGATGACGTGTAATTTCCTGTTATTAAATTCCGATAAAACGGAGGTATTACTTATTGGTCCAAAAAACTACCCACAAAATCCCTTACAATACAACTTTAATTTAGAAGGATGTCCTGTTACATTATCCACTACAGTAAAAGACCTGGGTGTTATACTAGAACGCAACTTGACTTTCGATAATCATATTTCATCTGTTACGAGAACAGCCTTTTTCCACCTTAGAAACATTGCTAAGCTACGTAACATGCTATCTGTTTCTGATGCAGAAAAGTTAGTTCATGCATTCATGACCTCGAGACTAGATTACTGTAATGCTTTATTAGCTGGTTGCCCTGCATCCTCAATAAACAAGCTACAGTTAGTCCAAAATGCAGCCGCTAGAGTTCTTACTAGGTCAAGAAAATATGATCATATAACACCGATTTTAACATCTCTACACTGGCTACCTATTAAGTTCCGTATCAATTACAAAGTATTACTACTGACCTATAAAGCCCTAAATGGTTTATCTCCGGTGTATTTAACGGATCTTCTATCGCCATACAATCCATCGCGCTCTTTAAGATCACTAAATTCAAGGCTTCTGGTCATACCTAGGATATCTAAGTCCACTAATGGAGGGAGGGCGTTCTCACATTTAGCTCCTAAACTCTGGAATAGCCTTCCTGATATTGTTCGAGGCTCAGACTCGCTGTCCCAGTTTAAAACTAGATTAAAGACGCATCTCTTTAACCAAGCATTCACATAATGCTTACTTTTTATACTACTGCTGAATCAGTTATAATGCATTAATATTATGAACATCAGCTATGCTAATTATTTCCCATCTGCTTTTCTGCTGTTATCTCGGGACGCCAGTCCCGAGGTAAATAGCGTTCGTCAGCTCCAGTTTGTATCCAGCCTCTCACGGAGACTTCAGATGCCCCATCACCATGGACTACAATCTTGAAATGGGATACATAGACTAACTATTGCCAACAAAAGCCTTCATCAGCCAAACAAGGACAATTGCATCTAAGTGAACTTCTGGAATTTAATCAAGGATGGACTTCAAAGACACTGGTCACTAATCTTGCAGTTCAAACACAATCACTGTCTAAATACTGACCCTTAGCACTTAATAAGTTTAATAATTTTTTAAATCATGTTTTTTAACTATAAATAATTCTTATTTACATTATTCATGATGTTAGCCAGAGGGGAACTGGCCCCCACAGTGAGTCTGGTTTCTCCCAAGGTTATTTTTCTCCATTAACCATCATCTTTTGGAGTTTTGTGTTCCTTGCCACAGTCGCCTTCGGCTTGCTCACTGGGGTTATTAATACAATTATTATTTGATTATTTTTAAACACGATAAAGAATCATATCTTATCTAATTCCACAACAGGGCTCCAAACAAAAAAAAAAAAAAAAAAATCAATTAAGGAGCGATTGGCTCCTATAGGGGGAAAAAAAACAGGCGCCAAATTTTTTTCATTTTTAACTCCTTCCATTCCTTTTCATCCCGCAGCTCGCTAACAGTGTAGTCTGTGGAGCATTCTTCGCAATTTTGTGATCACGTGCATTTTTTATGCTTGTTACTGTCACCGTGTTTTCTAACAGTCTCTTTTTTGAAATGGTTAGTTCCTGCAATGAACTCCGTTTTCCCCGCTATTTCTTTGATATAAACTTTTGTAATGTATCTCGGGAAATGTAATGCAAATTTTAAAATCAAAGGGAGTAAACTTTTACTGTCGCCAATGGCGACCTTGACAGAAATTACACTCACAAATAAATTTATTTGGTCACAAATGCGACCATTTTTTAGTCGCAGTTTGGAGCCCTGCACAAGGATGATGATTTATCGACTTTATAGACATTACATTTTTATCGTCTGTTAATGCTGAACTTCTGTAAAGCTGCTTTGAAACGATGTGTGTTGTGAAAGGCGCTATACAAATAAAATTGACTTGACTTGACTTGACTTGACATAAAATTTGAGCGTTGATGGAGTTAGTCCTGCGTCTAATCACTTTTGAAGAAATATGAGAATTGCATGTATAGGGCAGTTTACTGGGTCTTTGCCATGTGAAAGACACCAATCAGTGAACACATTCCATTTTAGCGTGTAGAGGCGTCTCGTGTACGGCACTCTGGCCTGTAAAATGATGTTCGTGACTGAACGCATCAGTTCTGATGTGTTTAGCACATTCCGTTCAGGGGTCACACATGCAGGTTCCACAGCTTGGGCTGGGGATGCCAGATTGTGCCTTGCGCCTGAGAGAGGAATCCCTCCTCAGCGGTATTTCTCATGGCGAGCTGTATAACATCTCTATCATTTCCAGAAACCATGACTGATTGGGCAATTTCGGCTCAATTAACAGAACTGTTTCCATCATTGCTGATTGCAGAATAAAATAGGCGCACCAGGGGAAGGGCATACTTGCGTTTCTCCAGCCATACGTGGGCCAGCGTGTCATGGCAACATGTATACGGCACTACCGCTAGAAAGATTCTAGGCTCTAGGCAGTTGAAACGTCATGGTCGTTTCGCACCTGTTTCCAGGTGTCAAAAGTTGGGGTCCATAACACACCTTGTCCCAACCTGTGTTGGATATATTTGCGGTCATCACTTTCTTTCTGAAAACTTAAGGAGAACTCCCAGTGCCCGCTCTGGTACTCCTTGACGGAGGCTCCCATAGGGACAGACGCACTGGCACAGAGCTGGCCCCGGGGGCTGTGCAAATACACATTTCCCCCAGTGAGCCTACTTGCACAGGTGCTGTGCAAAGTCAGGGAGGATGAGGAACAAGTCACTCTAGTGGCCCCTTATTGGCTCACCCGGACATGGTTCTCAGATCTCATGCTCCTCGCAACAGCACCTCACTGGCAAATTCACTTGAGGAAAGACCTTCTTTGTCAGGGATGGGGCACCCTCTGGCCTCCACACCCACACCTCTGGAACCTCCATGTCTGGCCACCGGACAGGATGCGGAAGATCTAAGCAGTCTACCTCTAGCTGTCGTAGACTCGATCAACCAAGCCAGAGCTCCCTCTACCAGGCAGATTTACACCCTGAAATGGCGTCTGTTCACAAACTGGTGTTCTTCCGGATCTGAAGACCCGCAGTGGTATGCAGTCAGGTCAGTACTCTCATTTCTGCAAGAAAAACTGGAGGGGCAGCTGTCCCCCTCCTCCTTGGAGGTGTATGTAGCCACTATTGTGTCCCACCATGACGCAGTGGATGGAAAGTCCCTAGGAAAGCACGACTCAATTGTCAGGTTTCTAAGAAGTGCCCGGAGGTTGAATCCTCCCAGGTCATGCCTGCTCCTCTCATGGGTTCTCTTTGTGGTCCTCACAGGCCTTCAGAGAGCCCCCTTCGAGCCACTAGAGTCAGTCGAGATAAGTGCCCTCTCCCAGAAGACGGCCCTCCTGATTGCACTCACTTCCATCAAGAGGGTTGGAGACCTGCAAGCGTTCACTGTCAGCGACACTTGCCTGGAATTCGGTCCGTAGGATGCTCATGTCATCCTAAGACTTCGACCGGGCTATGTGCCCAAGGTTCCTACGACCCCTTTTAGGGACCAGGTAGTAAACATGCAAGTGAAGCTGCCCTGGGAGGAGGCAGACCCAGCCTTATCTGGCTGTGTCCGGTACATGCTTTGCGTACCTATTTAGATCACAAAAAGAGCATTAGACTCTCTGAGTAGCTCTTTGTTTGCTTTGGCAGACAGTGGAAAGGGAACGCTGTCTCCAAACAGAGGCTGCCCACTGGGTCGTTGACGCCATTGCATTGCCCAGGCCATTTTAGAATCTCCAGGTTGAGTCGGTCTCGTGTTTTGTTAGGTCCTAGCACATAGTATGTAGTAATACTGTGATGTATTTTCCGCAATACAATCCCCGCTGCCCCCGGTTGCCGTGATTGTAGAGCTCCTCCCCCATTAGGCAGGACCTACCACCATGCCACTTCCATGTGTGGCTTGTACAGTAAGCCCATGTGATGCATTTGCCACATGTTGGACCTCCACAGCCTGGGCAGGTCATTTGCTGCGTGGAGTCTTTTCCCTCTGAAGGAATAGGATTGGAAAAGAATGCCTTTCCCAACGCGTATTATAGATTAAATGGCTATATCTAACAGCCGCATCTAACACTCTATGAGAGAGAACATAGAGAGAGAAAAGACCTGCTTCCATGCTTGTCACGTCACTTGTTCCCCCCCTCAGGGATACCGGAACCTAAAATGTTATGACGTCTTATGGGGCATTAGGGGAGGTTCTGTGCAGTCTGATGAACCTGCTCCTTTGACTCGCAACAGCTTGCTTTGCACCTGCATCAGCAGTTCACGTAACATGGTTCAGTGTTGCAGCATTTAATGAACGGGACCCTTGGTGTCACTTCAATCGACATAACGTTGAGTGAGTAACAGACGGGGAACGTCTAGATTACTATTGTAACCCCCATTCCCTGATGGAGGGAACGAGATGTTGTGTCCCCCTTGCCACGACACTGTACCAAACCACTGTAACGGCTGAACCTTACGCTCAGCTCCTCAGAATAAAACCTAACTAACAGATGCACGATTCCCTCCTTTTATACCCGTATGTCTGGGGAGGGACATGCAAATTCTATTTGCCAATTTCTCATTGGCCTTTTCTCAAAATCAGAGGTAACCGTGGCTCCCGAAAGAAGCCCCTAGTGTCACTTCAATCGACACAACATCTCCTTCCCTCCATCAAGGAATGGGGGTTACAATAGTAACCTAGACGTTCCTAGTGCATTAGCTAATATTAGAATATAAACAATATTTTGCATTTTCCTTAAAGGGTGCCTTTAACCCCATTGTTCCCTACCATGCAGTGTAGTTTTGATAAATGTTGTACTTTTTTTTTAGGAAAGGTTATAAATGCTTTATCCATCTTTCATGAAGAGTTGATTCAGTACCATTCATCAAGAACTGAGCTCAGACTCATCAATGATGAATGTGTGTTTGCAGAGTGGAAAAAAATGCATAATACATAGAGTATTCTGACAGTGAATCTAGAGCCAGGCTTGGCAACCCCATTCATGCTTGTTAAACACCCTAATGGTAAGAGCCTTTGGGTAATGGTTTTCTGGTAGCCTGCACTGGCCATGCTTAGTTTGCTACAAGCTATTAGTGATTGGAGCCAACAGTTCTTCTGCTACTTTTTATTCCTGTATTTCTTACTTAAGTTTAAATGCTTTGCAGAGTGAGGTTGAAATGTCAAAATCAAAAGCTGTTTTATGAATTCAAGAGATTGTTTAAATTAATGCAAAATGATTCATTATTATTGAAGAATTTGTACTGTATTTCTTTAAACTTTCATTTTGTGGTGGTAACGAATAGTCATTTGTTTTATTATGTAACTTACTTGCTGCTTTAAGACCCAAATCACAGAGTATAGCTGCATTGGACAGTGATACCATGTTTGGATTCCTTGATGTTATTTCCATTTAGTTTGTGTTTTTGGAGAGTTTTTTCCTAGGAATCTCAAGATGTGATTGGCTGTACATTTATCCATCTGTCTTTGCTCTGTAATGTTAATGAATATTCTCAGATTAAAATAAACAATTACAGTCATTGTAAACATGTGGATTGTTACAGAGAGACAGGAAGATTATTGCTTGTGTTCTCTGATCTCTTCTCCCTGTGTGATGGCTTGACTTGCTCCAGATGAACTGATTGTTACGCATTAATCCCTGCCTAAGTAAATCTGCCATGCTACCTCTGACAGTGATATATTAGAATTAAGCATCCAGACAGATTTATCTTTGTTTCTCATGGTTTTTTCTTTACTCTTTATCCCCTGCTGCATACTAGTGAGAATTGAGCCATGCCCCACTTACAGTAATGGTCTTTCCTCTGAAGTTGCAGATGTTGATGAGTTCATGAGTTATGTTAATGATGGACTTGTTTATGATAGGTGCTGTGATAAACCGGCCATTGGAGGCTGACATTTTAATGAGAGAAGACATTTAGGAGTCCAGAGTTCCCCTTCAATGTGCTGTACTTGTTATTGTCATTCAAATGTGTTTGTATGTGGTGTCATATACTGAATTTTAAGATTGTGTAAGAGGAAAACACATGCAACCCATATATAATCACTGATGGTGAGAAGTAATGAATTTACAGTGGCCCCAATTTGTATACTTAAGTTACACTTATTTAGACACTTCATGTCTGAATGTCATTGCATCAGATACTAAATACCAAACCAAGTTGCATCTGCATGCAAATAACTTTCTCAGAGCCAACATAATTTTTGCAATTACTTTTAACTAACTGATCTCAAGGTGATTTTTTGTGGATGTATGAAATTCACATTAGTGTAACCACAGGGGTAGTTCATCACATTAACTGTGGACAGGTTACACTAATGTTGACAACCAGAAAGTGTAATAAGTTGTGCTGTCAGTCGTGATTAATCACATAATTTTTCATAGTTAATCACGATAAATCACAGATTTTGAAAGTGCTGAAATTTGACTCTAAATATACATATTTTCCTTTGTCATAATTTAATGCTTTAAATGTGAAGCTGCATTCATGATTTGCGTCAGGGCGCCAGTGTCAAGCGCCACTTTGAACTTCACACGGAAAGCACTTGCAAACAAAAATTCTCATTCTGCATTTTGGTGATAGTTAAGACTTAGCATGATTCTGTGGTAATTAAAATACACCTTACTTAGGCTGAAAAATACTTGATTCTGTCACATGTTCCATCTAGGACTGATTTGTACAACAAATGGCGTTAAGAGCTCATTTTCCTGTCACTTTATCCCTGACACTGAATCACTGCTGTGTGTGTTTGTTGTGTGTGTTTCAGTGTAATGATTCCAGGCGGACACATAGCAAAGATTCTGCCCTTCCAACCAGTATTTATGCTGGACTAATGGTAAATGTGTTAATCGTGTATAAGAAAAATGAACACGTTAAAGTTTTTTAATTAATTGCATTACTTTTGACAGCTCTTGTACTAAGTAATTAAAATTCTTTAGCTTAACTTTTAACATTATATCTATTTTTTATATTTTGAAACTTAAACTTCTCTTTGAGACATTTTTTGATTAAACGTTGTGTCTGTGCACTATTTCTTTAGTAATTGCCCCTTGGTTTTGGCATTTTATTATGTAATGCAATGACCATCACACATTGTTTTATTTGTGACTTAAGTGTCCACATACTTTTTTAAACAACTGTACATTCTTTGGAGAATCTGCCAGTGAGAATCCTTAACCTTTCAAGAGAATAAGATAAGCATACATAGTACAAGGAAGCTGATGAATCATGATGGTGAGACTCCTCTGAATTAGAAACCAGAAAGCATATCATGGCAAGGATACACACTGCTTATTGATAACATTAGAATATCACATTCATCACACTGAATCACATGGTTTCAGTATTATCTGGTATACTGTAGTCTGGTTTCCCAAAATGCCTTGGTCTTCCAAACATCTCAACACTTGGTTTCTTTGTCTTAGTGATGAGCACAGGCCGTTCTTCTCCTGGCCCACTTTCCCCTGTGGTGGATAATATTCTGAAGGGGGGTGGAGATTGTTTCTTTTGAGTATGTGCAGTCATCTAGCTGGTTCTGTGTGGTTGAGAGTATTTGAGTGTATGTGTGTTGGTCTTTGAGCTCATAACGTATGGTGAAGCTACCTGGACCCAGCAAAGAAAGCCAGCTATTGTACTGTAATGAAAGCTATTTGGTTCACATTTTTCAAAGTTGTTGTCTGCTTAAATCTCTGCGCTCTTAAAGTGGCCCCCGTTCTGTGCACGTCAGTGACATGTGACCTAGTCTCATATAATGAAAGTTACTATAACTACATTTTTAGCAAACTGAGTTGTATGTGCCTTACGTTTTGCCTCAGTTTCCCAATAACACTAGGTGCTACAACAACTGTGCGTTTTATTCTCTTTCACACAAATCACAAGTATAACAGCTGATTGACTTTATAAACAAATATTTTTGCTCTATACTCACACACTGCAATGTTATGATATGGAAACACTTTTCCTCTGATGCATCATTTTAAAAAATTATACATTTTTACATTTGTATTAAAGACACACCTACATTTACAAAAGGATTAGTCCACAGTAGTTCACCTGATAGAGTGTTGGATTTTGGACCCCAGAAGACCACGGTTCAAGCACAATCAAGGATGCATCCTGACTTGTGAGACGAAAGTGTCATAGAAGCAATAAGAAATTATGTAGTTGCTTCAGAAAATGTGTTTTTCATGTCATATTTACTTTTAAAACACTATCGGTTAGGTTTAGGCATTGGTTAAGGGTAAGAATGTCTGTTTTGTTCACATCTTATTTGCTTTTAGAACACTATTGGTTAGGTTTAGGAATTAAAATGTATTCATTAAATACTCCATCTAAAATTCACCTAAAAACCTTTTCTGATGACAACCATTTCACTTGATTACATCATCCACAGCTTCATGGGAGTTGTCAGTTGCTGCAATACTCTTTTGCTGTAAATGTTTTTAGTGGATCTTTCTCTTTAGGATCACTGGTAGTACAGTTCTACATCAGGAATTCCACTATCAAACACTATATTTTTACAAAGTTGAAATATCGCAAACTTATGTCTTCAGCAGAGGCCTATCTCATCGATTAAAAACCTTGGAGCTCACTGTTGGTCTGTCCTATATTGAAAAAAGTGTATGGAAATTTACATCTGGAGCAGGATTGTTGAGCTCTATAGAAGGAATAACAATACTGTGTAGCTTCCAGGTTCAAAAAAGTTTTGTGAATTAGATGCTGCAGATGACAGCTGATCAACATCTCTGTGATATCTACTGTACCATCTCACCAACATTTTCTTTGACAATTTAGCATTGTTGCTTGTTTTCCTCTGTAGTCTCTAAATCCCTTAATACCATCTACATTCTCTTTTCCTGTTTACTTAAGTGGTGTCCCTGGACTGTTAGCGTTGTCATTTTCTCTGGCCTTCACTCCATGAGCTAGCTCCTGGTAATCACGTTACAGCTTCCGTCATCATGCTTACATACGGAAGCTATTATTTTCATAGTCAATATGCTGTGTTTAGAAATCTGTCTTGTAAAAAACTGGGCATGCGCCAACTTACAGGGGTTAGCTTATATAGAATGTGTCGCTTCGTTGGGGTTTGCTTGTTAGCATATACTGTAATCTGATTGAGTGACTAACTCAATTGTAAAAGGAAGGAGCTGTGCTTATAGTTGCTTTACAGATAGATTTTGGTGAAATTGCATAATGCCAGAATTCAAATTCAATCTTCATCCATGTAAACCAAGAATGATGTATAAATGTTTACTAAACCTGCTCCGTTGACCAGGGATATGATTTAATTCAATTCAGACCCTTTTGTGACACTGCACTGCAAAAAAAATATAATAATACAAAAAAATATATAGTAATTTTTTTTTAATATTTGTAATTTTTTTCAGTTGGAAATATGTAACTTGTATTATGGCCAGATTGAAAAGCCTACCACCACCCTACTCTTAATATATTGAGTATTATATCCCTTAAGTATGTAATATTAAGAGCAAAATAGCTATTTGCTGCCTAATATAGTGTAAACAACCTGATTACTAATTACGTTAAATCCTAATTGCTGCAAATCTGTTTTAAGTGCTCAGTGTATATAAACAAAATATTTTCTCAAGAAAGGCAGATCTCAGAGATTGCTACTGTTGTATTGCGCTGATTATGTAATGGTCCACTTAATGCAATCATACAGACTCAAATTTCAAATCTAAGCCTGAATCATTTCAAAGCTCAGAGGCTTGTTCTGCAAAAGAAAATACTTACAAGCATGTTAAGTTGTAGGTAGATGCATGCTGCCAAAAAGTTCTTTTTGAAAGCTACTCTAAAATAAGCTGTAAAAAGACATTCTCCTATGTGACAGGTGACTTCCTTTCAAGGCACCGTAACACCATGTATAATGGTCTGAAACAAATTCATATGCGCTTTAGACATGCAAAAATAAATACATACCAACCAAGCAAATATATAGCAACTATAATGCTCATTTGTTATTTAAATGGAGTCATAAATTTAAAGAAATTAAAACTGGACATTTAATATTCTAATTACTGCTTTCAGAGAAATCCTTTCAAATTAATTGCCTCTTCAGACATCATTTTGACTCTTTCAACCAACTAACGAATCACAGAATCATTTGTGGGATATTAAAGGTACAGAAAGAGGCATTGCAGCTTTTTGAGCTCAGTGAAACAATAAATCCAAGATGGCGGATGTGATTAAATGATTAAACTGGTCTTTTCTTCATTATTTTCACTGATCAGAAGTGGATAGGCAGTGTCTGGGATTTTCTATGACAGCTCATCGGATTAGACTCTCTTTCACTTTTGCACTCTGCCAGACGGCAGATTCTGAGCCTGTGGATATGTTAGGAAATATTTAGTAAAGATCAAAAAAAGCCATCCGCGATGTTGGAGCAGTCTGTCACTGCAGAGGCTTGACTGGATCGATGCCGGACTCAGAGCCCAAAGCTGTAGGGTTGACAAGCCCCTGCTGCACAATTTTTACCATTTGACTTTGAGTATTTAAATTGGGTGTTGAGAGACTGGGGCAAGTTGTCATTTTTACTCGAGTAAATGTTTCAAAGTTTCTGTATAGACAAAAACCTTAAAGTCTTGGCTACAAAAAAAGCTATTGAACATTTTCACTGTTAATGCCCAGAAAAAAGTTATAGTTCATTAAACACATCTTTTGTGTTAATGCCCTGTAGCGGCCCTTCTTGTCACCATGGTTATACTTTCACAATAAGAGCCTGCAGTTTGACACTGATTTGAGAAAAATGCCTTGTTTTAATATATGAATTACTATCAACAATGTATTTGTGTATATACTGTAAATGTATTTTAGGCTATTTAATAGCTTTTTGCTTAATTTATGCCTTAATTGGATTGTAATTTCACCAAACACTCATACGTATTTTAGGTTTTAGAGACCCATGCACGTGTATCCATCACAAATTATCTATAAAATGACCAGATTGTGTAACATTTTCCAAATAATATCTAGACAATCAAAAAATAATAAAATAAAATATATTTTGAGATATTTTTGTTTTATTTCTAATATCAAAGAGATAATACAACAAATTAGGACAAATAATTATTTTCACTGAAATTACATGAGACTGGCTGTCAAACACATATTGAGCTACAAATAAAATATAAGATACAGATAAGCTACAAATAAGAATTTTCTCAGGCACTTATTGAGTCTAAATAGATGAACTTAAATAATTTCAGTAGTACACCCAAATGACAATATTCATATCATACTGTTCATGTGTTGTACTTGCTATAGTTTACTTCCATGTTGTTTCTCTGTCGAATGTAAATCAAGTTAATCAGTGAAAAAACAGCACCACCTTGAGTGAGAAATAGCATGTAAAATATGTATGTGTACACGCATATGGGATACAGATAATTCACCATTATTGATGGTTCATTGTTGCACAGAAAGTCAATGTGATGTAGTATTTATTTGTATGATTATAGTACTAATTTCTCTTGTAATAAAGAAATATATATAATGTGTGAGAAACCATGTATAGATATAGGCGGCTCGATTCCCAGGCCACACGACTCCACATGCCAAAGTGTCCTTGGGCAAGACACTGAACCCCAAGTTGCTCCCAATGGCAGGCTAGCGCCTTGCATGGCATTTCTGCCGTCATTGGTGTGTGAATGGGTGAATGAGAGGCAGTGTAAAGCACTTTGAAAACTAAGGTTAAAAAGGCGCTTTATAAGTGCAAACCATCACTAAAGACCTGAGGTATGCGTTTAAAGGTTAAGCAATAAAGCAATTATGAAACAATTAATTTTCAAATCAAGCCTTTATAAAATTGGACTTTTGACTCAAAACCTTATACTGTAGTTAATGAAATACAACCCTTGTGAAAAAATCTGACAGCTTATGCAACATTTGTGCAGCTATTTGAATTTGCTCATTTTTGTGATGCTGAAAACAGTTGTAAATATGCAGATGACACTGTCATTCTGTTATGGATACAGGTAATTTTTTAATCTCATATATCATTTGGGCATATTTTTTGGGTATTATCTGTTTTGAATATTCTGTCTTTACAAACATCCAGCTACACTCACACACACACACATACTGTACATGCACAAACAAACAGTTTGTAGGTTCAACAGATGGTCTCTAAAACCTATGTTGGGTATTTTTGTAACAGTATTTGTGAACTATATCAAATCAAACCACTAATAATCCCTCCCCACACCACAGGATTGAAAAAACGCACCAGGAAGGCCTTCGGGATACGGAAGAAAGAAAAGGACACTGACTCAACGTAAGTTTACCATTTCATATACCATTATTTACCAGTGTTTCTGCACCCTTGTATCACATTATTTCCATCAGGCTTCCACATACAATATCTGTGAAGATACCTATACCTAAAATCTTTTTGCCACATGGAACCATGCAGTTCACCCTTCCACATCAGTGAAATCATAAACTCATTATCACAGCAGACTGATTCTTATTGATCATTTTATGTGTTCTGTCTTTAAGCTGCTTAAACCTGCTTCTTTCCCACCTCTGTTGTCCAGAGGCAGGCCTATCTTACTGTGATCTTACAATGCAAATAATCTATTTTCTTAATTAGTATTTTAGTCTTTTTCAAGTAAACACATCTAAACATCCTTAAAACAATATACATATACTTGAAAAGTAAACTTGTGTATTCTAATAAGATTTGTTTTCAGAGAATACATCTTAATCTTGTGCGACCCCATGTACACATGTGTGGACGTTGTATTTTGGCTTTGCTATATGCAATGCATAATTTAATTTCATTTAAACCGACTGATCTCAGTTCAGAACACTCTGGGCTGTCAATAAAGGGTTAAACTTTAGACACACGGAGTCGTGTGACAAAAGAACATGGTGCCGACCACAGCAGAGTTTGTCTTTGGGAGAAGCGCCTACAAAACTACATCTGACAAGAAATCCAATTAAGTTTTTATATCTGAACATGTTTGAGTCAAAACATTAAAGTCTGTAGTGTTATCCGATATGCCATTTGAAAATATTTGAGCAATATATCACGAGACGCCATGTTGCTAAACACAGTGTACACTAATGTGTACTTTAGAAAAAAAATTTCTTTAAGAAATACAGGTTCATCCAAAAGCTTAAAAATTTGCTTTCAGAGGCTTTATATGGAGTTAGGGTGAAAATAAGGTGAATTTCGAACTGTTCTGAGACCAGTGCACCAGACAGTACATTGGAGGTTAAGCTATTCACTAAACAGGGAGCAAGGGAGCATCCTATAATTGCATTCAATCCAAACTTCCTATTAAAAGTTCAGTTTTAGGTTGATGTTTGGACCACTCAGCATGTTTGGCAGATATAGGACACTGGAATCAGTGCAAATGATAGTGTATAATTTTATTTTAACATGGTTGGCAGTGATTGGATGATGCTAGTGATTACTTTGAATCAGAAGGAATTATGCAAATTTCTGATGTAATGTCTCTAACGTATCAAAAAAAATGAATTACCAACAAAAAAAAATGACATTTATGCCTTAAGAAGAATAACAAATTTGCCATTGGGGTAAGAAAAACAAACATAATTTGAGATTTATCCTGTGGAAACAAGTCTTGCACATTTGCTTCTTGCTCATTATGAATCTCTGTTTATTGCATCAGGGTGTGCAGAGAATGGCACGGATGAATGGATGATTCTTTTTTTTTTTTTTTTTTTTTTTTTTTAAGTGAATGTCTGTTTAGGACTTGACACACTTTGTTTCAGTGCCTCAGAGCAAATCCTGGCTAATTGTTTCTGTGCTTGAGTTGAGAGAAAGAGAGTCCTGCATGTAAAGTGGGTATTAAAGACCTCTCTGTCTCTCTCTTTGTCTCTTTCTTCTGTTTTGTTAAGGGGGTCACCAGACAGAGATGGTGGAGTAAGTACCTCTTACCTTACAGCGTTTTTATAAGACCTAAATTTTAATTTGATTTGTATTTTAGAATTTGAATAAATGTTTGCTTTAACACATAACACTTTCAATCGGTTTTGAGGTAAATACACTTTTTTTAATGTAAAACCTTGAACAAGGTTCCCACGTTCATAGAAAGCTTGAAAATATCAGGGAATTTTAAATAAGTGATTTCTGGGCCTGGAAAAAAATCATGTACAGATAAATTAACAAATTACTAGAATGTAGCAAACATATTTTTTTCATATCGTCAGCCCTAAATGTTTAATTGGCCAAAAACTGCTCTTTGTGAGTTCAATCTTTATAAAATTATTTATCTAAAAAAAAAAAAAAACCTTTCTGTTAATAACAGAAGACTGGAAAAGTTGTGGAAATTCATTGGTCAATAGGTGTGGGAACCCTGCTAGAAGACTTTTTTGAAATCTAATGGTGGAAATCTGTAATAATTTATATGATGTCTTTATTTTCTGTTTGATGGATCACCGTGTCACAGGAACTCCAAGAGACTGAATTGGTACTGATTGTAGAGACAGTATAGTCTAACACTAGACCTGTGATACTGAATACTAAGCACCTGTAGATTCCCCCAGTGGCACCTCTAAATAGGCCAGACTCATCAAATCTGAATATCACTGAGTGAGGTTACTAAATTTCTGTTCTGATTTGCTCAGCCACAGAAAAAGTCCAATGGGGCTCCAAATGGCTTCTATGGGGAGATTGATTGGGAAAGATATGTAAGTACATGTTTTGAGAGCCTAATCATACTCATCTGACATGTGTACTTGAAGAGACTTTCATGTTTTGTTCTACAATACAGTTTTACCTAAATCGTCTGTGTTTTTTTTTTTTTTAAATGCAAGTTGCTAACAGGTTGCTACATAAGGACTACAATGGTTGTCTGATTTGCCAAGCATGTAAACTCACATACTTTTGGTAATTGTAGTCTTTATTTAACAACTTGTTAACAACTTACATTGTTAAAAAAAAAAAACCACAGCTGTATGGAAAGTCTCATTTGAGGTATGACTGCATGTAATTTATGTTATAGAACAAAATATGGAAATCTTAAATATTATGTTGAGTAATGTTAAACCACGGATCTTATTTTACTCAGAAATCAAAAGCCACTATTTTAAAAGCCCATTAGAAATTCCTAAGGGAGCCAATGACTCGAAAATGCAGATTCTCTTCTGGGTTATAGGACTACAAACTGAAAATAATTTGAATTTAATTTGAATTTGAATTGATTAATACCAGCCATTGCATTTATTATGAAGACTGACATCAGTACTCATCTTTTGCAGAATTCTCCTGAGATAGATGAAGAAGGCTATAGCATAAGGCCAGAAGAAGAAGAGGGAGATATCCTTCAACAAAGTCACAAATTGTGGAATTCGTACAATTAAGCTATTGTTTTATTATTTATTAATCATTGCCATTGTCTATTTCAGAATTACAGTATGTTATAGTGAAAAAAAAAATTCCCCATCTAATTGTTTTCCTTTCAATTAGCTGATTACTCTTTTGATAAAACAATCCAACACTATTCAGCTAGTTTTACAATCATGACAGCTGACTCCTTAATATCCCTCTACCAGTCCAGAAAGAGAAGACTCACTTTTTCTCTTCTAGTGAGTCTGAAGAAGAGGAGGACCACCGCAAAAAGTTTAAGATCAAGATCAAACCCCTGTCGGTAGACCCTAGCATTGCAGCTCCTTCGGTAGATGAATTAAAAGCCTCCATAGGCAACATAGCTCTGTCTCCCTCGCCTCTGGTGAGTCCAAGCAATGTTACCCATGCATCCATAGCTCATGATGTCATTTCCTCTCACCTTTCATGCTTTAATGTCACATTACACAATTTGGTCTCTGTTTTGTAAGATGTGTTAATAGTATTTGTACCATGTTTGGGTGTTCCAAAAAGCACTATGATTGTACCAGTGATGGTATCCTTAATACCATGCTACTTTGATATATACCATGGATGGAACCTAATTATTATCACCATATACTTTTAAAAGAGTGCATTTTTTTGCGTTTTCGGATTGGCCTCATTCACTTGTAATTATAAGTGCCTTTTTTTGTAACTTGTAACTTTTTGTGGTAATCAGTTTTATGCCACAAATGCTGTCGATTGAGCTTAACGTGTATTGAAACAGGAATATTCTTTTAAAAGAATACTATGGTGTTACGGTGGTACCACTTCCAGCGATAAACTAAATTGTGGCTGTCACATAGCTTTAACATTTTTTATGTAAATTGTACAAGATCATGGGTGCTTTTGTCTGGCTTGTGTTGACTGTAGACTCACTAACTGCATAAAGTGATCAGAGAGACATTTTCTCACAATCATGGACATTAATGTCTCTGGCAGTAATGAGAGGAAACAGCCGGTTGCTTTGGTGTAGATATTATAAAGGAGGCACCTGTAAAGGAGCAAGTACTTTGGGTTCATTGTTAACTTCCTTGTCAATTCAATTATAAAGCCACATGGTGACAAAAGCCAAAAGCCTGCACTTAGCTAGTAGTCACAAATGGCTTGTTTTTCATTGAGCCTTGCTTGTAGGAGTTTAAATCTGTACAAATGGGCTTATTCTGTTAGTTATATCAGGCTATCACACTGTGGAGGTTGGTTTGCAGCATGGTTCGTAGTGGTTCAAAAGAAACTGCCTACCATTTTATTGCCCAAAAACTCCTACCTGCTCTTTCACTTAACAACTTGCCATTAAAGCTGCATTTTTGCATAACCTTATTAGTTAGAGCTATTTTAGTGTGCTTTAGATTAATCCCTAGGTCGTGCCTTCAACACATGGAAGGAAATGTTTGTGTGTTAGTGTAAACTGTATATATTGAAAAATACATGGTCTCCAAACCGCATTCAGGAGATACTCTATTTCTGTTTGGAAAACACCTAGTTATTCTTATCAAGTCAACAATATATCCCCAGTGTTATCATCTCTTCATTGGCTTCCAGTCAAATTTAGGATTCGATTTCAATTTACTTTTAAGGGTTTACATGGCATGGCTCCTCCTTATATTACGGATCTCCTTCAGCATCACACGCCTTCCAGAGTTTATTTTTAATGATCCCCAAGTCCCGTCTTAAGTCAAAGGGAGATTGGGCCTTTTCAGTGGCGGCACCATGGCTGTGGAATAGCCTTCCACTACATATCAGGTCTTGTACATCAGTTGATGTTTTTAAATCTTATTTGAAGTCTCACCTTTTTTCACTTGCTTTTAACTGTGCTTAATGTCGGTTGCTTATTTTATGTGTTTTTATATTTTCTATATTATGTATTTATATGATCTGTTTATGCTATAATGTGAAGCGCTTTGGTCAACATGTGTTGTTTTAAATGTCCTATAGAAATAAAATTGATTGATTGATTGATTGAGGTGGTACATGGTACATGTCCAAGAAAATATTACTTACAAGAAAGTTCTGTGGTGTTGAATTCATCTCTGACTGAGGATGCATTTTGGGTGATCCAATTAAATATGTACAAGTGAGACACATCACTGTTACACCTGGTCATCTCTTTTGACCACTTGTGTTCAGATTTCAAGGAGATAATCTCTGATTTCATGAAGACATACATCTATCAACATATCAGTGTTTTGCTGAATGATAATAAAGTGCAAAAAAGCAAAAGAAGACTAAGAAAGCACTAAAAACTGGTGCAGTTTCTCTTAATTAAATGTGAACTTTAGAGCAGAATTCTGAGTTATATTAATGCATTTCTGTAACTGGGCATCTGTAATGTGCATGCTTCTCATATCTATGTCCATATTGTGGATGTTTATGCATTCGCTTTTTTACATTTTCAGATTGTACACTTATTTCCTTTAAATCCGCACATAACTGGCAAAAAATGGCTGTTACAGCTTTCTTTAGCACCGTCCCATTTCAAATGGATCGCCCAAAATGCATCTTTTTTTTTCTTTCCTTTGTTTTTGGAGGGGGGGATTCTCTCCATTCATCCCCAATTTGGAATGCCCAATTCCTCTAAGTCCTCGTGGTGGCATAGTGACTCGTCTCAATCCGGGTGGCGGAGGATGAATCTCAGTTGCCTCCGCATCTGAGACCGTCAATCCGTGCATGTTATCACGTGGCTTGTTGAGTGCGTTACCGCGGAGACCTAGTGCGTGTGGAGGCTTCACACTATTCTCCTCAGCATTCACGTACAACTCACCACCTGCCCCACCGAGAGCGGGAACCACATTATAGCAACCAAGAGGAGTTTAACCCAATGGTTCACTCTAGCAACTGGGCCAATTGGTTGCTAAGGAAGCCTGACTGGAGTCACTCAGCACGCCCTGGATTCGAACTTGCGACTCCAGTTGTGGTTGTCAGCATCTTTACTTGCTGAGCTACCCAGGCCCCCGCCCAAAATGCATCTTAAAATTAAGAGAACGAAATTCATTCACAAACTCATGCAGTTTATTCTTGATAACATGTCTACAAATATGAAAGAATTGCACCTGCCCATTTTTTCTTAATTCCACTTATTAGCAAAGGAAAAAAAGAAAAACAGCTAAAAACAATAAAGAGAGCGATTTAGCAGACGTCGGTGATGTTTTATTTTATTTTCTATTTCTTTTTTGTCTCCTGCTTCCCAATA
This sequence comes from Moxostoma hubbsi, assembly GCA_032164185.1. Taxonomy (NCBI): domain Eukaryota; kingdom Metazoa; phylum Chordata; class Actinopteri; order Cypriniformes; family Catostomidae; genus Moxostoma; species Moxostoma hubbsi. Next base: position 23,996,604 of record JAVLUX010000010.1, read on the forward strand.
CCTCGCTCTCTTCTTGCCTTCTCTCTGTATTTCATCTACTGTTACTCATTATTAGTCTCGCTCGTCAGGACATTGCACGCACATGTCGACAAGACTTCTAGGTATTAGTCTGGTTTGAAATCCGTTGTAGCGTCTGCAACTTGTCAGGGCTTGTCGCAGGAGTGCGCACACTATAAGACCATTCGTCATGACATCTGAGAATATTCTACGTGGACCAGTCACCGAATTAAAATTTCAAAGGAGATAAGCTGGAGTCGTGTAGTGAACACTTGGCTTTACCCACAACAGAGAATATCTTTAGAGCCTCTGGTCTCTTCAGTAGGACCCTTTGATAAGGTTTTCCATTCAGATTCTGTAAGCACTCTCTCTCTCGTAACTGAATTATTGACTTTTGAGACTTTTTGCCAGTGATATAAATTGAAGTATGTCTAACAGGGGTCATTCAGATGAGGTATGTTTTAGATGAGGCCTCTCTGAGTCAGACTGAGTAGGAGGTTTAGGTACAGTCTCGCTCTGGAGCCTCACTCTGTTCTCTCTCAATAATTCAACTTGGAAACTGGGTGCAATAGCTTAACTGCATTGTGCAGTACGTACAGAGCACAAGCATCTGGGCCAGAATGTGTCACATGAAGAAGTTGTGCTCTAAAATATTCACACACACAGATAAATGTGTCAAAGCCTTTTAAATGCATCTTGTTGATCAATCTTACTTGAAGAACTATAATTTGGGATCACCTACTCTACCTTAAGCTAGCAGGTTTTATCGTGTAATTCCGTTTTTTTTTTTTTAATTGGTGCTCAGATTGGTCTTAAGCTGATCTTTTTGGGGGATTTTATTAACTTGTATTCCCAAAATTAAGTTTAAATCTTCAATACCATTGTATGAATTGCTCTCTCAGAATGTTTAATGAATGCTAAACTACATCAGAGACAATGGCTGTTTCTCACATTCTCATGGATTCATTCAACGTCATCATCCACTGCCAAAATTCAAACCAAGAATGCATAAAATTGCTTGGACGTGTTCTTGATCAAGCCGAATATCAACGATGCATCATATGGTGACACAAAATCCCATTTGAAGTCCCAGAAGTCATTACGGCACTACGTGTTTTCTCTCAAAAATTTCCCACTGTAAGCTTGCATAAGTCTTGCATCTCACTTAGAAGTAAGAAACACCCATTATAAGGAGAGAAAAAGGATCACTTGTAAATGAATTGGAAAATTGTAGCACTAATATGCTGACTTTAGTCCTGCCTTAGGCCCTAGGTATACTTCGATTTTGAAGCAAACACTTAAGTCCATTCTCTGCGTTCTTAGAATTGAGAAACACCCATTATAAGGGGAACAAATTGATCACTTGTATATGAATTGGAGAAATTGTTCTTCACTGATTACTGAGATAAGGGACAAAACATGTCCTACATACAAAAGTCATATTTATGTTAAAAATGAATTCATAATAATAAAAATACTGAAAAAAGTTAAATCTAAAGGAAATGTGTATACACATTTATTATTTATATTTTTTATTATTTCATTAGAATATTTTCAAAATGCATGCTCTATATTTGGAAGTCCATGTACAGTAACTTCACCTGTCCTAAGCAAGAGGTCACAATGTTAAACTGCAGAGTGTTTAAAAATGCAACAAATTCATAAATTTAAATATCAAAGGTGGGGATCAAAGGTGGGGATCTGTAATATATCAAACAATACATAAAGTAAAATTGTAATTATTTTTTCGATAAAAACTGTCTATCAAAGTTGTGTCCTCACTTTGCGTCAACTCCATCAGATTATAAACCTGAATAAATTAGGCAATGCTATGGTCAGCTATAACTCTAAGAACCCCTTTCCCACTTCCTGCTCATGGTAGATGCAACAGTAGGACACACGGTCTGGTAATTTTTAGAATTTTATATATTTCAAATGATAAATGTTAAAGTCTCTGTGGTCACAGATTCAGCATGTCAACACCGTCATTCCATTGTGATAATTTCCATTAAGGCTTGTGAAATAATTTTGCCGTATTAGTTTAGGTTATAGAGCCTGTTTCAACTGAGGAAAATGGCTCCATTGTACAATACATGGTTAAGATGGAAAAATAAACATTTTGTCAACTCCATCAGAATTTTCTGAATAGTGTGAAAACAGAAAAATAAATTATAGAATGTATTTTATCACTTAACTCCTTTATTGAGAATGATTATTATTAAAATAGTATGCTTTTAGTGTGTCTGATGGAGTTGACAGAAATTACAGTAAGATTTAAGTTATAAAGTGAATAAATGTCCATTTTCAGAAAAAAGCGTTTTTATAAATACCTGTTCACTTACATGGTTTGTTAGCTGAGACCTTAATATACAAATATTTAAATTTCAAATCAATTTATAATTAAAAAATGAAAACTCAATCATGACTTATATTCTGACTGTAGTCCTGCCTTAAGCCCTAGGTATACTTTTGATTTTGACGCGAACACTCAATGTCTGCGTACATTAGAACGAGAGCCTGTGAAAGTATACTCCATTTAACTCTGCGCACATACACAGGTGGTTGGCAAATGAGCACTACAACTGCTTTACAGTTAAACGAGCCAAGCACCTTTTTTAATAGAGGCATTGCAATGCTCAATACAGCAATTGTAGGACTGGAAATCCTGCCACTGTTTAAATAGCCAATTGCCTGTTTGTGTACTCTAGAATCAGCATGCTTGCTAGCTTTACGATCCCAAAAAGTTACACAATACAGTTTAATTATGTTATTTAAGCTAACATTGCACAGTTTACGTTACCGTTGTTGTCAGTTTTTATTCCTGATTTGAAATAGGTCTCTTATTGGAAAGTAATCTTGACAAATAGTTCTGGAGATCTGGTCTTTCCACATTCAAGTAGATTGAAGCTGTTTTTGCATGACTGGAAAGGAGGCATTATAAACATGGCCACTAAGTGAACTGACTTTGCATAAAAGCACTAACTGCAAATAAAGTTTTAAGCTGTCTTACCTTTAAACGGTGCTTTTTCATTTAATTTAGTGCTTGCATATTATTAGGAAACTGCATATTGTGAAGCTCGCATTGAAATGCTTCACAGATAAAGCTTTCTTGATGAAGTTAAGCAGACTCATGTTGACCTCAGGGAGTGAAATATACTTTGTCCAGTATGCTGGAATGCCTGGCATTCCCTACTCATAAATTAAACATCAGTCACATGCTTGTCCTGCGCCATGGCAACCTGTGCATACGTGTGTAACCATGGTGATGGATTAGCCATGGATTCTCTTCAGAAAGAAAATGGAAGCAAAGGTTGAATGACAGAAACTGTGCAATTGAGATTTTGCTCTCTCTCTCTCTCTCTCTCTCTCTCTCTCTCTCTCTCTCTCTCTCTCTCTCTCTCTCTCATTGTATCAGGGGTTTCATCATCAGATCATATTGTATCATAGCTGCTATATTACCAATATAAGGTACATGCATCCAGCCAGAACACAGTGAAAAATAAATGTAATGGTGGAATCAGGGTGGAGTGCAAGCAGATTACAAAGGCATGAAGGATCCTATTATAGCACACCAGGTGCTGGGTTCCAGCTGGTGTTCAAGTTTTATCGATAAGGCTTGCATCTTTATTAAGCCTCTTGTATATGGGCAGTCATCCAACAAAAGTTAATAAGGCCAACATCTACACATGTTAAAATCTCTGAGCTAAGAGCCTGTTTGACTATTCTACTGTCTTAATTCCACGCTATGTGGCAGATCGTAGCTGCACTAGTGTGTGTAGTTGATTTTAGTTTGCAAAAGCTAGTTTGATTTATTAAAGGGTTAGTCAGGGCCCCCATGTACTTATAAATATCAAAGATCAACCACACATTCTTTTAATGCATTAATGAAGAAATATTTTACCTAAAAACATTTATTAGTATTTTTTAACATTGAATTGCCATAATGTCATTCCAAACCTGTTAGACTTTCTAGATCCTTCTGTAGAACAGAACATATATTGCACTAATTGCAGATATCCAGATTGCTCTTTTTCAAATGGGGACTAGGGCTGTCAAGCTCTAAAAAACACTTAAAAGCATAATCAAAGTAGTCCATAAGACTTGTGCTCTGTATTCCAAGACTTCTGAAACCATACGATAGAGTTGTGTGAGGAAAATACATAAATTGAAGTGCAGGATTATGGAAAACTTGGAATATGACTGTTTTATATGTTTATGGAAATGTATAAAACCTCAAAAAAGAAATGTTAAAGTCATATAAATTTCTAAGTGAATTTTTTTAGTTATGCTCTCTAAAATTGGCTAGTAATTGCTCTTATTAAGTATATTAACTTAAATTATTTTTAAAAATCCTTGAAAAATCATGAAAAATCATTGGTCAAGTTGTTGTTTGCTGAAAAGTGTCATTCAATTAAAATAAGGCATATCAAGGCTTTCCGCATCATTCCACATTTATTTGCATTGTATGGAAAAGAACACTCTGGACATTTGCAATATATTATTTTGTGTTCAACTGAAGAAGCAAATGTACAAAGGTTTTGATTTTGGAATTACATGACAGAGTAAATGATGACAGGAGTTTCTTTTTTGGGTGAACTATCCCTTTAATACCTTAAGGGATTGTGTGGTTGATCTTTGATATTTAGTATCCCATGGAGGCACTCACTCTAATGGCAAGTATTCAATGATGAGTCATTAATTTGTGTCACTCATAGAGATCTTGATGTGCTGCCAGGTTTGATTGGTTAACTTATTAGCTAAGATATATAATACACGGGGGGTAATATCTGTGGTTGACACAGAAAAATTGACAGAACAGATTTGTTCTGTGTGTTGCATCACACTGTTGTCTGTATTTGTATGTAGAAGTCCTCATATCATTCGTTTGTAATTCACTATCATCCTGTGATTGTGCATGCTTATTAAATATACACTAATGTAGATCATGCTTCCTCTTCTTCTGTCTCTCTGCCTGCCTGTGTTTCTGTTTGTATCCTCACACTGATGCTGGCTGTTTATAGAGGAATAGTCCGGTAAGCTATTTATACTTTGTTTTCCTCTTTCAGTATGCCATCTCACATTTCTTGTTCGGCATGGTGGAGGTAGCATGCATGGTGTTTAATATGCCATTAAGAGCTGATCTAGGGTCAGTTTGGTATTTAAGGGATACATTGCTGGATACTGAGACAGGCCCACTGTTGGCTGAGCTCTCATCAGCTTTTTTTAATGACATGCATCTTTGTTAATTGACACTGTATGATGTGCTTTTCATGCATGGACATGAGTGTGCTGAATTCATTTTAGGTGAACAAAGAATTTTGATAATGTCCTATTGCATTCAGAGTTTATGAATGTTTCTTGTTGACAGTTTTGTTTATTATTAGAATGAGTGGGCAGCCTTAATCATCAGTCCAGCTCTTACATTAAAGACACCATAAAATTACAATTGGTTTGGCTTTTATATGGTTTTTCATCCATATCTAATTGGAATGGGTTAAAAACAAAAATCAGTTTGCGATACTTCATGATCTTATTTGAACGATCTTGACATCCATTTTTAAATCCCATGATCGATCTTTTACAGTTTACGGCAACCCTGTATTATGCAAGTAAATCACTTGCCCGCGCGACCAAATTTCACACTATGCGAAAATGTCTGTGATTATCCACTGACTGGTAAACTTACATATTACACTCAGCAGTGTTTGTGAAGTATAGCTGCAAAGAAGTTGTTGCACCTTAATACTTTCACTGCGTGTTGAGATTAAAATTTTGGTTTAACTTGTTCTGTGTGTCCAAAGACGAGATCCACACAATCCATTTGTCACTGAAAAATGTCTCTTTTAATAGCCTTTCTGTTCTTTACAGTCAGTTGTTGATTTAAAAAACATGTACTGTATGTCCTCTATCTTTATATGCGTTCACTGACTGATGCCGGTAGTCTTAAAAAGACATATCAATGTAAATACTTGTAAATACACTGCCTGGCCAAAAAAAGTCAGCATTTTGATTTAAATAAGCAGATAAGTAAGAGCCTATGGTTGGATCATTATTGCAGTGATTAATATGTTTCAGCTGGCAACAATTCTTTTTAACCTTATCTGATGCAGTGTGTAGCTTATCATTTCTTAAACAACCATGTCAGAAGATGTATCCCATGGTCATGGAAAAGATGTTATTGTGGTTTAGAAGGGGCAAATTATTGACCTGCATCAAGCAAAGAAAACAACTAAGGAGATTGCTGAAATCAATGGAATTGGGTTAAGAACTGTTCAACACATTATTAAAACCTAGAAGGATAGTGGTGATCCGTCTGCTTCGTGGAACAAATGTGGAGAAAAACCTTCAATGATCAGAGATCACAAAAATAATTGGTGAATTCACATTAAAAAAAAAATCGACAGTAGAACTCACAGCTATGTTTAATAATGAAAGAGCATTTCCACACATGTGACGAGAACTTACAGGATTGGAACTAAACAGCTGTGTGGTCACAAGAAAGCCACTTGTTAATGATGCTAATCTGAAAAAACAACTTCAATTTACTAGGGAACTTAAAGATTGGACTGTGGATCAATGGAAAAAGGGTGGTCTGATGAGTCCAGATTTACCCTGTTCCAAAATGATGGGCGCCTCAGGGTAAGAAGGGAAGCGCATGAAGCGATGCACCAATCATGCACATGCATAGTGCCCACTGTACAAGCCTCTGGAGGCAGTGTTATTATCTGGGGTTGCTTCAGTTGGTCAAGTCTAGGGTCAGCAACGTTATGCAGAAAAAATATGAAGTCAGCTGACTACCTGAATGTACTGAATGTCCAGGTTATCCATTAATGGATTTTTGCTTCCCTGATGGCACAGCCATATTCTAGGATGACAATGCCAAGATTCATCGGGCTCAAATTGTGAAAAAGTGGTTCAGTGAGCATGAGGAATCATTTTCATACATGATTTGACCACCACTATATATATATATATATATATATATATATATATATATATATATATATATATATATATATATATTCAGCTAAATATATTCAATTTCAATTTCCTTTATTGATGGAATAGACTGAACTTGAAAATGTTTCAAGTTTTAGTTAAAATATGACCAATATGATTAAAAAATGATAACAAATTATTTGGAAAAAATGTATATTTTCAGATTGTACCTAGAAGGGTTACATAGAAGGTTAGAAGGTCCCTTTATTATAAGAGATCATTTCTTTCAAATGTAAGCAAAATGGACATTATAAGAGAAATATACCCCATATTAATTGAAATCGAATCGAGAGCTTGTGAAATGGAATCAGATCAAATCTGGATCAATACCTAGCCCTAATGTCTATTTGCTTTGAGGCAATTTATATGCTAGCATAGTGAACAAAATTAGGTTTTAGCAGATATATACATTTACAATTTACAGATTTATCTTGCACTCACAGGTATATGCAGATTTCTGTCCAATACGATGCAGTATCAAATCATTGTCCTTGGCCATTATGTAAACTAAAGGCTATTTATTGGCTATTATAAAAGGGACAAGACCATCGATATGTTCCATACCAACTTCCTGTTTCAATTGGAAAAATGTCTTTACAGGAAGGAAACTTTGCTTGTCAAGTGATATCATGGAGTCTTTAAAGATTTTGGTTTCAAGCCACTCTTCCTGCTTATCCACGCTTGGCTCTGATTGGTGGTGACACGTTATGACCATTGCCAAGAGCCTATAGGATTAGACTTTGTCACTGGTACATCAACCTAATCACTCGTATTTCACAAGCTCTACTCATTCCTCTAACTGAATGTCTGGACTTTATCCAGCAATGCGGCAGAGAAAAACAGAATCAAAGTGGAATAGAATGAAATTGAATTGGAGTGGGCAGGAATGGATGTCCAAGGATGGAGTGCTTGTCAACAGAAAATAAACTTTGTTGTCATTGCAGTTCTATTCTAACTCTGAATTCGGTCCAAAAGTGTAATTTATGGCTACAAAGTCCAACCTTTTTCAAACTATAAATATATGGCCAATGGCTTTGACCATCCTCAAATATTATATGTTGATATGGGTGTAAAACTAAGTATGTCATCTTTTAAATCCCTTTATAGTACACTGTACTTACTTTCTGTGCTTTTAAATCCTCTGAGGACTAAACAGTGCTGAGACAAGCAGCATTACACACATGCAAAGTTGGCAATATGTGTGTAAACGTCATTTATAAGAATTGCTGAGATACAGTAAAAGTATAATTCTATGTATAATGGCACCCATCAGAAGTTATATTTATCGAAGATCAGCTTTATTGTAAATTCAATGTAGGTAGTTAGTACAAAGCTCACAATTAAGCCAACATTGTATTGCTGCTGCTTTGTTTCTCTTGGCTTTGCTTTTTTTTTTTTACTGGTTAGCCTTGCTACTGCCTTTCTTGAGTCTCAAAAATTAGTTCATATTTTTCAATGAAAAGCAACACTAAAGCACATTATGAAGGTGAATGCGGTGAATATGCACTAATATGTTGCATGCCCTGCTGTGAAGGAACAAAGCTTTCTTTTGATCAAAGTCTGTATTACTGATTTGTCACTCTCTGACCAGGTGTCTCTTCTCTCTTCCTTTTTGCTGGTCACAGAGACGTAGCCCGGTAAGTCAGATATGTTTCTGTCTTATACTAGTTATACAGAGAAGCTGGACTGAGTTTTGAAGATACCAAATTATTTAAATTAATAAGTAAAATATTATATATTTAATGTCACATAAACTCTTCATACTATGAATATTTCCCATATAGAGTTTTTAAAAGTACACAAATTAGGTGTTATTTTGTTGCAAGTTTAATAATCAAGGTCATTTCTTTTATGAAGCTCACATTATTGCTTTCTTATATTCTCTGCTTCACCCTAACTTTCTCTTTTGTTTTTCTACCTAAATAAAGGCCCATCTGAATAGAAAACTTGCTTACTTAAGAGCTATAGACCCATCTGACCAAATGCTTACACTTGAGATCAAGCAAATGCCTTTTCATAATTTGTTGGCTGGTTGCTTTAGATTCATGCATAAAGGTGTGTGAGGGAGTCTTTCCATTGATAATTCACTATTATGTTTCAATACACTATTATAAATCAATATTATCTCAAACTTTAGTACAAAAGAGATCATTTTGCACTTAAAACTAATAACATCTTATTCAGTTGAAAAGCGGAATGCATTGCAATCTTATATATTGTTATATTTTGAAAATTCACTGCAGCCATGGAAAATCTAATGTAATAGAATTTATGACAGTGTTATTTATGACAAATGCATCAGTGAGTCAAGATAAGCTTTTTCATCACCTGAGTCACTCATAGAAATCAGCTCTTTTGGCAGCTGTAGACTGCAATATGAAACAGCAATTTAAAGGGCATTGCAATGCGCTGTCTCTGTCTGAATTTGAGTCACCATTTCCTTGATTAAATCACCCCCACAATGCACTTCTCTTGGCTGTTGACTGATACGGTGTAATGAGCTTTTAGTCTTATGAATTTGTTGGCCTTCTGTTTTTGTTTCAGGGTCTGGCAAAGAGAAATACACCCGGTAAGTACACATGAAGTACAAATTAACACAATACAATGCATTTTTGGTTTAGGGGTTTTCTGTGTACTTTATATTAAAATCTTACACTATATACTATACTGTTGAAGTGTTTGAAACATAATTAATTTTGTACATAAAAGTGTGCTTTCATGTATATGCACATGTGACATTATTCGTGTTCACGTGAACTCTCAGGTGAAGAAATTGCACGACCGAGACGTGCTGTTCCGACGCTTGTACAAGCTCCTGCCCCTTCCCCAACACCAGCACCTGTTTCTGAGCCCACTAGGTATCTACATGCACATTCACATGTATTATAGCATTTACATGGAAGCACTGCATTGTTATTCAACAACAACAAAAAATCAAAATCGAAATGTGCTAAAGTGGGTTTTGTCCAGGGTGCCATACAAGCTAGAACCCCTACTGCTTAGTTATGTCTGTGAATATTCTGTGATGAGGTTTTGTGTGGTGTACTTGCACTCTCTGCATATTTTCAGCTATTTTACCATGTTTTCTGTGCAACCGCTGGCAGAGACTGCTGTGCCATTAAATAAATTATTTATTTCCCCATGTCTGTTTTTTATTATGGTATGCTATATCCTGTACAACCCTGTCCATAAGTGGCACGTAATGACAAAATCTACTGTGATTCATTGCTTTACATTTCAGTTAGAGTGGTTTTCCTGTCTAAGTGGGCAGTTCTTGGCCAATTTAAGCTGCTGTTCGGTCCAGACCTTTGCTGTTTTAGTCAAAGGTCTGGCTACACAAGACTAGTGTGGATGAGCTATGCAGATCTGACTTTTTCTTCTCCATTTCAGTAATAAGAAATCTCCTGTGCCAGAGGATGCAACGGCCTTATTTGGTCCTCCGCTGGAGACAGCCTTTGATGAGCAGAAGACCAGTGAAGGTAGATCACCATATCCTGATCCCTCAGTTTTGTTTATGGATGTTGATATGTATACCATGTATGCAGGGTTTAATAGCGTTGCTGAATTTTTAACAGTCAGTCACCACCCAATCTGACAGAACCTGATCAAAGCCCAAATTCTTTGTGTGCTGATTCTTCAGTTTATTCACTCAAACAAAATCTTATATGTGTCTTTAGGGGACTCATTAGAGGGTATATGTAAGAAATAAAGCTGAAGTGTGTACTTTCTGTGCCATTAGCAACCTCAAATGGAACTGGATAAACACAGATTTAAAAAAAGGATTCCTGAACACTCTCCCCATTTTCCATTGGTTGAATAATCAGATAGTCCAGCCCCCAAACCCACACAATCAGTTGACCAAATGTTCCTGTTTCAGGCTGGTCTGGATGCTTAAACAACCTAAGCAATGTTTTGCTAGCGCCACAGAGCTTACACTTTTCAAGACAATCCACCTATAAATGTGCTACTTAGAGTTGCCTTTGCCTTAAGATGGGAAAAGAGAGAAATTATTTAACATAAAAAATTAACACATTTCAGCGTTAACGAAGTATGACTGGTCAAGGATATAATCAGCTATGAGCACTTAAGAGTGCTGTTCATTAAGGATCAGAATGTTTATGTAACATGAACAGAACTACAGAATAGAAAATCAATCAATTCTGCTAACTCTTTTTTTTAATCTGAAATAAAACCCCACTAAATTTAATTTGTAATATTTGAAATTGCAAGCATTAGATGTTGTTTTAGCTGTTTATGACAAACAGCTATTAATTGTGCTCCCCATCAACTGTGTATCATATCCTCTTCTATAAATTAGTGGTGATAGAGGAACCTGAGGTTTGGGGTGCACCCCTGCCTGAGCAACACCTAGACTCCACTCTGGCAAGACCTTTTCCTACAGGAAGTAAGTAATTGCTTGTGTGGCATGATGTGCCATCATCCTGGTATCATAAACCCATGAGTTCCAATCAGTGAACAGTCGTCTGAGTGGAACAATCATGAATGGCTTCAGATTTTTTATTTTAATAACTTTCCCTTTGGCAGTCTCCATTAACCTACTAATTTCTCAAGTCATTAGCCAGGAAAATCAACCAAAGTCATAAGAATCATTCAGTTCATCCTGTACTGATGTCATTTGATGATGATTTACTCAATGTGGCCTATTTTTACTGGATGTCTGTCTAAAGCTTAAAAAACAAATTACATTGATCTTTATGTGTGGGCTTGAGTTTAAGGAACATTCTGGGTTATATAAATTAATCTCAATTAACAACACTTTGTGACATAATGTTGATTACCACAAAATATATTTTGTCTCATACCTTTTTTTAAAGTGTACATATTATGCAAAATTCACTTACAATTTCAATTACATAGTTTGAACATAAATGTGTGTTTGTAGTGTGTGTACACAACCACCCTGTAATGATACAAATCATTATTTTTATCCTCATTAATCATAAGCACTGTCTCAGAACAAGCCGTTCGCAGATTCTGTACAAAGTGATGTCACTTTGTATAGGCCCTGCCCATGACTGTTGATGGACACTAACGGACCTGTACACCAATTAATAAGTGAACATTACACAACATGTTTGTTTATGTGTTTTGTTTCGTTATAGCGCATAGTGAACGTTGTAACAGTGTGTGTGTGTGTGTGTGTGTGTGTGTGTGTTGTTCATCCATCATTGCACAACTGCTGAAAAAACTCTATTATTATCAAATAACCATTAGGAAACTTCCTGGTTCATTCTCAAAGTTGTTACTTTTGACGGAGTCTCTCCCTCATCAGTGGCTGACTCCGGTTCAAACATATAGGGCTGAACACCACTATTTTCGCTGTCAGTCATATTGCTTATGATGTCTAGTATCTGAAGCAGAGATGTTAAAACTCCACCCTATTCTGGATATGGGGTGGGTAGCACCAGCTCATTTGCATTTAAACGCACATACACACACACACAAATTGGCATTTTCAACATGGTATAATAAATGACCTGCAGGGTACTTTGAGTTGAAACTTCACAGACACATTCTAGGGACACCAAAGATTTAAATGATATCTTGTGAAAAGGGGCATAATAGGTCATCCATCCATCGTCAACCGCTTATCCTGTGTACAGGGTCGCGGGGGGGGGGGGGGGGGGGGGGGGGGGGGGGGGGCTGGAGCCTATCCCAGCTAACATTGGGCGAAAGGCGGGATACACCCTGGACAGGTCGCCAGTCCATCACAGGGCCACACATAGACAGACAACCACTCACACTCACATCCACACCTAGGACAATTTTTTGGAGACATCAATTAACCTAGCCTGCATGTCTTTGGATGGTGGGAGGAAGCCGGAGCACCCGGAGAGAACCCACGCAGACACGGGAAGAACATGCAAACTCCACACAGAAAGGCCGGGTCAACTGGGGTTTGAACCCACGACCTTCTTGCTGTGCCGTGCCACCGGCATAATAGGTGCCTTTAAAGGTTTAATTTTAGAAAAGAAAATATATTTATTTTTCTTTAAAAACGTATGTATTATTTGAGCTGTAAAGTTTGTTAATCGCTAATGCAGTCATTTTAGGGTTCACAGCGTTACGTCTTCATGGCAACGCAGTTGTAAAATTGGATATGACTTTACAGATAGAATTTTAGTAAGCGATTTTATCACACTAAAATTATGTTAACAGCTATATTGTTTCATTCTCATTGCTTTACTTTTGAAACAGTGAGTATTTTAACATTTACAGATTGGCCCCATTCACCTCCATTGAAAGTGCCTCACTGTAATCCAAATTTTATATATTTGTATTCTTTTAAAGAAGGGACGAGTCTAAATTATTTTTGTGATAATCAACATTTGTTTCAGCAACATATGTAAATACTAGGGCTTTCACAACTACTAATTTTTTACAGGTCGTCTAGTCCTCTAGAATAGCAGTTTGCTAGTCAGTTAGTCAACTCCATTGCCAGATTCATGCCATATTCGTGGTCATGAAAGGTCCAAAAAGTGATGTCCCACTGGAATATAGCACATTGGCTGACATTTTCATTTATTTCTATATGAACACTACAAACAAACTTAGACTTATCTGAGGAGTCAGCATTGCAGTGAATGCAAAGAGCTCCAAGTTGAGCACTTTATTATAAACACTATGGTCTTCTGCTGTTTTAGCCCATACGCTTCAAGGTTTGACATATTGTGCAATCTTAGATGCTATTCAGCTCACCACAATTGTACAGAGTTGTTATCTGAGTTACAGTAGCCTTTCTTTCAGCTCAAACAAGTCTGACCATTATCCGTTGACTTCTCTCATCAACAAGGTGTTCTGTCCGCAGAACTGTTGCTCATTGGATATTTTTTTGTTTGTTTTTGGCACCATTCTGAGTAAACTCTAGAGACTGTTGTGCTTGAATTTCCCAGGAGATCCTCAGTTACAACAATACTCAAACCAGCCCGTGTGGCATCATGCCACTGTCAAAATCACTTAGAATTACATTCTTCCCCCATCTGATGGTTGATGTGAACATTAACTGAAGCTCCTGATCTGTATCTGCTTAATTTTATGCATTGCACCTCATGATTGGCTGATTAGATAATCACGTGAATAAGTAGGTGTACAAGTCTTTTTAATAAAGTGCTCATTGAGTCTATTTTCACATTTCACATTTGTGTAATTCCAAATATATATGGCCATTACATATTACCATTCAAAACAATGACACTTAAGGATTTTTCCTCTTCCTGTTGCTATTTAGCGGTAGAATGAATCGACGACTAGTTGACCAGGCTGTGCAAACCCTAGTACTGTATATGCAAACTAAATAAATACATACACATTAAAATAACTAAAATAGTGTGACAATCCAAGAGTATTGTTATTTAATTATAATTAGTAGGTCACAGAGAGTTAAGTGTTGTCAGAGTCTGAGCTATTCATTCCATTCCACTCTCCCTCTCTGTTTGTCCCTTACTACCTGAATGAGACCTTGCCTATGCATGGTGCTTTGGGGCATGGAGGCTTGGTCTTCAGAGGGTGGGTGGGGGTTGAATGTAAGAGCTTGTCTCAGCCGCACTAATGTCATTGCAGCACTGCCTCCGCTTCTGCCTAAGAATGTGCCGAGCTCCCCCCCTCCGAGTGAATCTCCTGCTACAGAACCTACTGGTAAGATCCCCCCCACCACCCAATGCTCAGTCTGTACCAATATCTGACCCCATCTGGTGTTCTTCTGGTTTGTTTTCCCTGCTGAAAAGACCAGTGAAATTCTGGTGTGGGGTGCCGGTGTGCTTGTGTCCCCATCAGGCTTCTTTATTAGCTTTACAACCTCCTTGGTCAAACAGCCACTCCAAAAAGATCATTTGGTTTTGCAGGTGAAAAGCACCAAAACAGTCTAAACCAGCATGGAAATTCCTGCTGGTCTTAGCTGGTCTTTTCAGCAGGTATGTGTCAGTTATGGCACTCTGTCTTGTAAGTATTCTCTTTTTGTTGGGAAGATCTTCGCTTAGTATCTCTTTGTCTCTGTGCTTTTCTATTGCCTTTGCATTTGTCTTCCCTTCTCTTTGTGGCTTATCATTTCTCTGTTTCTCTATGATATCTGTGTGGTGCCTGACACAGATGTGCAGAATGAAGAGGACAGTTCAAGGCAGGCCTTACAGAGGCCCTCCATAGCCGATCTGGACAACATCTTTGGCCCAGCGGACTCCCCAAAACCTGGTCAGGATGCTGAAGACAAGTGGGTCTGCTTCAGCGATGAGTCGCTTGAAAGACCTCCACCTTCAGAGCATGAGACTCCACCTCCACTTTTCTCATCTCCACCTCCCCCAGCAGAACCAGCGCCTCCATTACCTAAATCCCCACCACCAAAAGAGGAGCCTAACTCTCCTTTACTAAAATCTCCACCTCCTCAGGCAGAGCCTGCACCTTCTCCTCCATCCAGTGAACCACCAAGAGAAAGTCCTCCACCCCCCCCTACAGTCCAGCCCCATCCCAAAGACACCACTCCTTCTCCCCCAACTGTCCCTCCTCCTCCAGTTGAAGAGGCCCCATCCCTACCAGCACCAGATGATCCTTCACACTCCACGACAGACTTGTCACTATGTGCTCTTCTGACAGCGACACAATCAAACTCAACCAACAGCCAACCAACTACTCTAGAGACAAGTGCAAGCAAAATGCCTCCAACCCTGCTTCTGAACCAGGTGGAGAAGAAGAGACCTGAGGAGATCCCATCAAAAGAGTACCCCAGTGAGAGCAGCACTTCACCCAAAGAGATAAGTCAAGGACCACCTCCTCCTCCACCTCCCACATACAGGGCGGTAGTGTCATCCCCAGGACCCGTCCCTCTAACTGGTACAGGTGGAAATGAAAGTGGTGAGTTGAATGTACAAAACCTGTCAACTTGACCACTGGTCACAGAACATTGAGCAATGAAAACATTTAGTAAATTTATGCATTTGGCAGGCGCTGCTATCCAAAGCATCTTACAGTGCACTCGTATGCATTTTACCAAAATATGTGTTCCTTGGGAATCAAATCCATGGCATTGCCATTGGTAGTGCCATGCTAGCATGCAAGCAACCACCTGTAAAAAATAATAAAATCTACATATTATTTATAACAGAAAGACTTTTTTGCTTCCTGGAATATTTCACAAGATAATAAGCAGATACTTTTCGAAAAAGGTTAATCATATTGGAAATACAATTAATGTATCTTTTCGATTTTCTTGTCGTTCTGCTCCAGTCATCATCATGGTAGGTGGGTTTCCACAGGAGAGTCTGCTTAGTCTGAGAGATGAAAAGTGTATGACAACTTTTCCCTCATTGTTTTCTATTTATAGACACCTACAGACTCACCATGCTGGGTTTGGGTTTGGTTTACTGAACTGTTGTGTTCTAATTGCGTTATACAATTGATCTGACTAGTGTTTAAATTCCTGCATGTACATAATTTTTTAACAAGGTCATGAAGGTTTTCTGTCAACATCTTCAACTTAAAATTGTGAGCTGCACTGTATATGATTAATGATTTACTGAATATATATATATATATATATATATATATATATATCAATTTTGTGATGAGTGACTTAGCATTGATATGTGGTAGGTTTGCATAGCACATTTTGCTTTTTAGGTAGTTACTGTTAGACTAGCTAATATGAAGACACATAGTTGGTTGGGTAATAGTTACAAAGCTGTCACTGCATGGAAATTGGACAGCCACCACAAACAATGGGCTGAATAGTTTTGTATCACATATAAATCAGTGATGATGCATGTCAGAAAAGATAACATCTATGAAATACTTTAACAGTGCTCTCCACTATCCGCAGGGTGTGTGTTTTGAAGTTTACTTGAATGCTTTTCTCATTGGAGCAAGCTGGCTTTGTGTAGGTCATATACTGTATGAGGTGATTTTGGTAAAGTATCATGCCTATTTGAATGGCCATTTTATCTGTATCCAGAAAGACTCTTGGATGGGTTTGATGCATGCTACTCTTTGAATGGCTTTGCTTTAATGGAATGCTCTTGCTCCACAGGCTCCTCCTCCCCTGCACGTCCCTCTACGCCATTGGCTAACAGCAGCTCTCCCCCTCCCCCTCCCCCACCTCGGCCACCCTCACGACCAAAACTGCCTCCTGGAAAACCAAGCGTAGGGGACGTGGTATGTTGTAACACAAAAAAAATACAATACTTTACTATTTCTGTCCCTCCTAAATACCATCAAATGGTCTATGCCATTGACCTTTTCATTACCTATACAATTTTAAAATATGCAAAGGGGTGTTTACACCGACAGCAATTATATCACTGGAGGTCACTAAGTCTGTGTACTGTTGGTTACTAGTAGGTGTTCCTACTTGACCAACTATATCAGGCAGGCGGCAGATCACTCAGTACGTTTACATGTGCAGTTACAATCAAGCTACAGCAGGTTTTTGCATAGTCAAGCTACATTCTCTATCTTTCTGTCGATTTGAAATGTTGCCACTCATTCCATTCATCTTCTTTGCCCTGTTATAGCTCTGTTTAATGTACTTCCATCGTACAGGGATCTATTTGGGGCTTAAAATAAAAACTTAAAAAAAACAATTTGCCATTCCTTGTCTTTCATCCATCCATGTATTTAAAAATGTTCATTTATTTAGCACATTACGTCTGTCTTTTGAAGAGCATACTCACAATGCTGAGGCCGATTGCTGTCTGATTAACGTGTATACTTGCTATGGTATTAAACACGTTAAATAAAGCATTTACATTACATTTTAACAAGATAAATTATTGTTTTATTCCAAATGAAATCAAACCTTTAAAGTGCCTGTAAACGTACTGACACACTGAATCGTTTTCACATTTTCGGGTTTGAAACACAGGAGTAAACTAATGTAGGGTATACTTCAAAATTGTAATACAGAGGTAAACTGGAGACCACAGCAAATATTATTTTTGTGATCCCATTTGCTCCAACAGCCAAAGAAAAAAATCAACCATTATGTCACCACGACAACAGAGAAATATGCCAAAATTACTGTCACTTCCTCAGTAGCTGTATTTGAAACTGCATCGGAGCAGTGATGGAATTTTATTGTTATCAATGCCAGAGTAATATAACAAAAAGTATTGTGATATAAATACATATTAAATTATTTTAAAGGGATAGTACACCGAAAAAAATGTATTGTCTCGTCATTTACTCAGACTCATGCCATTTAATTATGACTTTCTTTCTTCTGCAGAACACAAACAAAAGTTTCTAGAAGAATATCTTAGCTCTGTAGGTCCATTCAATGCAAGTGAATGGTGGCCAGAACTTTGAAGCTCCAAAAACCACGTAAAGGCTCATAAAAGTAATCCATATGACTCCAGTGGTTAAATTCAGGTCTTACGAATTACTATGATATGTGTGGCTAAGAAACAGATAACATTTTTTTTAATCTCCACTTTTACTTTCACTTTTTTTGGGGTCACCCACACCTATCATATGTCTTCAAGTCATATTGATTCATTTTATGCTGCCTTATATGGTTTTTGGAGCTTCAAAGTTTTGGTCACCATTTACTTGCATTATGTGGACCTACAGAGCTGAGATATGCTTCTAAAAATCTTAATTTGTGTGTTCAGCAGAGGAAAAAAAGTCATACACATCTAGGATTGCATGAGTATGAGAGAGAGATGAGAGAATGTTCATTTTTTGGTGAACTATCCCTTTAATATAGTTTGCTAGATTATGTGCGTTTGCTAAATTTAACCGGCTTAATATGCCGATGAAATGGGTCCATTGGTTGTAGTCACCGCATTATTTTGCCAACAGTCGCATTGACGAGAACTAATTTAAAAGATTGGCTTCAAGTTGCTTTGTCACTGCAAATCACTGACAGTGTGAACTCCCCTTAAATGTCCTGATCACCTAACCATAATGACAAACCCCTACTACTTTTTTGACCTAACCTCTGTCTGCTATTCCTTTCCCTGCTTTCCGTGTCAGAATCAGCCGTTCAGCCCCCCTATGCACTCTTCAAGCCCCCCACCTTTGGCTCCGCTGGCCCGGGCTGAAAGCACTTCTTCCATCTCCTCCACCAACTCGCTGAGCGCTGCCACCACACCTACCGTCGGTAAAGAGCTTGCAGTGTCTGTGTCAGGTGTGACTCCATTTCTCATCATTCTCATTGCTTTGCCATGCTGTGTGCCATGCTCTTTGTGTGTCTGCTCTATAAATCTGCCTTTTATCAAGAATTTAGAGTAGGTGCTGTTGTGCACAATATTATGCATTGTAGTACTGTAGTATTATTTCAGCCTTGCTTGATTTTGTTTGGACTTAAAAACAGCATGGTGGTGATGCAGTTTATGTATCATGCATAGAAATTTAAGGGTTAACGATTCATTAGTTTAAGTGCTAAAAATAATGATTTGTTTATGTGCTGACAGTCTGTTTTGGATAATAGTATATGCTGGTCTTGTGCACATTAGATTGGAAATGATTTGAGGATTGACTGGATAAGGTGGTGATCTGTATGCAAGAAAAATTGAAGGATGATATTGAGCAGACAGAAAGTTGTTTGTTACTTTTTAGAAAATAACAAAAGACATAAAAAAGGAGATGTTTCACAATATAGGCAAAATTACTTTAGGGAAATTGATATCTGGACGTTTATTTGTGATGCAGATAACAAGTAGACTTAAGTTATTTGTGTCTTTGTGTTGTCTTCTTTGATAACATACTGTAGGAACATTTCTTTGTAAAACATTTAAAGCAGCAGTATCTTCCTGAGGCTTGCAAGCTACTTTAAGTCTCATGAATTTTAAGAATTTCTGTTTTGATGGATGCGGGGCTATGCTATGCTATTCCATGCATTTATTTTTCCGCTAATAGATTTTTCTTCATTTATCTTTTTTTTTTTTTTTTTACATTTTCAGTGTATCCATTGTGATGTCTGAGTTTGATGAATGTGACTTTTGACTTTTTCTTTACAGTTATTTGTCATTTAATTTGAATTACGTTTATGTTTTGCTTGTTTTGTTGTCTTTCTTGTCCTGTCTTTTTGGGCTGACGTAATTGTCTGATGTCAGAGGATGACGCTTTTGTAGACAAACTACCCAGCTTTGAGAGACGGGCAGACTTGCCAGCAGGTACAGTACGCAGTGAACCCTTCCTGATCTACTGGATGGGATGGAGGCCACTGATTCAACAATGTAACTAATGGTTACATTACTCATAGTGTCCGTTTTCAGAGCACAGCTCATTCATGGTGATCTTTTTCATTTTCACCAGTGACTAAACTAGTAAATCTGATGCCAGTAGTTTCATGTGAGCAGTTGATTTTTATACAAATAATTGTTAAAGGAATTTTTCCAGGTTATTTACAGTATGACTTAATGTCTATGGACTATATTGGTAGCATGCTGTCAGTTATAGCAATACCTTTTAAATGGAAGCCTAGCAGGCAAGCTGGCAGCAATGCTAATAAACATTTCAAATATACAACTCTCACAGTATAAACCATAACAACCTTAACAAAAGAATAGTCATAAAACTTTAACTGTAAATGTATTACCAGAACAAATTATTGCTAACATGAGTCTGGTGTGATAAAAGTAAAAAGTGCAAAGTCTTTCAACTAATGTCCTGACATGTTTAAAAATTGAACCTGGTCACTTGCTCTTGGTATCTGAGCAAGGATGACAGAAAGGGACAATAAAGAGATGTGACATACTGTAAATATTCCCTTAAGCACTGCTTATAAAATAGCAGAGTTCTGGAAACACCCACAGAAATAACTTTACAAAATTCAGATAACAAAACTAAGAATTCAAGAAAATATTTAACAAAAGTACAAATTAAAATGATTACTTGCCTGCTAGGATTCCATTGTAATTGTTTAGTTGTAAACGCATTTTACATTAAAGCTGAACTTAGTAATATTTTCCTTAAATAAAAATTTTTACTTTTTAATAAATTTATTTACATTTTTAAATGTATAAAATCATGAGCAATCACATGAGATGAAGACACCAGTCTTTACAGTAACCTTATAAAAGCTGTTTTTTTTCTACATTGAGAGGGTCTCCTCATGGGGGCTGCCATGTTAGAATCACATGACCAGCCAAATACTTATCACTTTATCTCACTAACTGCACTGTTGTTGGACACTTTCTCTAAAGGATTAAATTGATCATGGATGACTGTGAAAAGTGAATTTCTACAATGACATCTATAACATAAAACTATTGCATTTTAATGATTCTGCATCCATGCCCCTAGGTGTCAGTGTAACTCCAAGACAAAATCTAAAAAAAAAATACTGAGTGCAACTTTAATTTTAACCAATTGCAAAGGAGTCTAAATTATGTTATCGACAGCATACTAAACTGCTGTCCATTAACATTAAGTATTACATAACTTAATAAACTTAAAAAAAAAAAAAAAAAATATATATATATATATATATATATATATATATATATATATATATATATATATATATATATATATATATATATATATATATATTTACTATATAAACTTTTAGCTCATCTATTTTAAAGGTGCTTGTTTTCTTCTATTTTTCTCTTGTTGATTACAGCCAAATTCTAGTTACCACCGTTTTTACTTCATCCAATATACATTATTTCATTTTTTGTGTTTTACTGTTCACATCGGTAATAGACATGCAGATTGTTCCATCTGTATCACAATCTCAATATGCCACATCTTACATCTGCACTGACATCAAGAACTGTAAAGTCTTTTAGTGCCTAAAAATCAGATGTCTGGCTGTGGGCACTTCAGAGAACAGAAAAAGTGCCACCTATCTCATTGAAAACATGCAACACACACACACTGAGCCTCTCTGTGTTTGAAGTATGGTCTGGAATTTGGCCCAAGTGGATGCAGTCCTCATCAGTATGCTCAGCAGCTCACTCTTTTGAGTGGAAGGCTCTCAGATGTTGCACCTGGATAGAAGCATATCTAACAGTGTCATACTTCCACATAATGTTAGTCCTCGCAGGTGAAAAGCATTCATTCAGATATTATCCACAACATTCACACCACAAAGAAGAGTTTTGCCACCAAGCCAACACACTGAGGGTTTGCACACCTAAGCATTTGATGCATTACTATATTAACACACATGCATATACTTTCTGAAATTGCTCACTCGTTCACTCATTCACCATTCATTACATTGTGGTTGGCTCAGGTGAGCGTGAAACAATGAATTTAGACACAGAAGTACTGTAGACACTGCTATTAAAAAAACACTCAAAATGCGTTCTGACTGTTTAGACTGAAACACATTTCTAATTTCTTTTTTTTTTCTTCTTTTTTTTGGGGGGTGGTTCTCCCTTTTTCTCCCCGATTTGGAATGCCCAATTCCCAATGCGCTCTTAAGTCCTCGTGGTGGCGTAGTGACTCGCCTCAATCCAGGTGGCAGAGGACGGATCTCAGTTGCCTCCATGTCTGAATCCGTCAATCCGCGCATCTTATCACGTGATTTGTGGAGCGCATTACCACGGAGACGTAGCGTGTGGAGGCCTGCTATTCTCCACGGCATCCACGCACAACTCCACCACGTGTCCCACCAAAAGTGACAACCACATTATAGCGACCAAGAGAAGGTTACATCGTGTGACTCTACCCTCCCTAGCAACCAAAAATTCTAATTCAAATTTTTAGTTGTTTGTAGTCTGAACAACAGAAAACCACATACATTTTTTAGAACTCTGAACAAAACCTGAGATCTCCACCATACTGTAAAACTCAAAATCTTCACATGGCTTAAGTGATTTTCATTTCCTTTTTTCATAGTCCATGTCCTATTTATTTTTTCACCCAGTTTTGTCTAATTTTGTCATGAGTTGTATTAGCCCATCTTCAGCACATTTTAGGTCATTTCTGTGAAGAAGCCCTTGTTTGCTTTTCCTGTCATCACACTCATTACTGGCCCCTGTTGTCTATCATCCCTATAGCAGCCTACCTCCTCCCATTCACTTATCAGACACATATGAAAAAATATACATTATATGCTTTTCACAGTAACACCTTACACATAAGGTTCCATTCATTAACATTAGTTGTATGTTAAAAAGTATAAAGAACAATATATTATTTACAGCATTTATTTATTTTAGTTCATTAACAATTGTTAATTGTTAGTTCATGTTAGATCATATTGCATTAACGTTAACTAATACAACTTTTCATTTAAAATGTATTATTATATGTTGAAACTAACATTAACCAAGATTAAATGCTGTAAATGTATTGTTCACTGTTAGTTCATGTTAACTAATGTTGTTAATTAATGTGAACAAATAGAACCTTATTGTAAAGTGTTACCCTTTTCACAATGTAAACTCAAGAGTTTTAGGGCTCCAATTTGCATTGTTATGCAGCTGTAACTTGAAGCATTTCAGTATTTTTTTAAGAATTTATAGTCTTAAAAGAACAATTTTTCTTTGCACTGTTGACTAATTTCTGATTAAAACAGGAAGTAGAGGTGGAATATATAGAAAGTTTCATCCCTTTAAAAAAAAATAAATAAATAAAAAAAAACATATATAATATATATATATATATATATATATATATATATATATATATATATATATATATATATATATATATATATATATATATATATATACACACACACAATAGATTAAAGTTTATGTTACAGCCATTTTATTGGATTAAACTTTTCATGATATGCCCCCGATTGCAAGATGATTTCATCAATATTTGTATAATTTTTCCGGGAAGAGAAAGATGTTAGATTTTTTTTAAATCTGCGTTTCTGCTAAACATTAATTTTATTCAGTAGAGCGCAACAGTGCTTGTATACGTTTTCAGCCGTCTGGGTTCCGGAAGTATTTTTCCCATTTATTTATTTCATAGACTTTTCATAAAACCCTCAAAAAAAAGCTGTGAAGCATGAACCAAACCAGCCAGCTCCAAGGTTGAATCACAACATTACAGACTTTGCTTTAAGGCAAAAAAAGTATTTAAAACTGACAAAAAGACAAAGGTACAAGTCTGTGTACTTACCGTTTTTTCATGAGTGCACAGACTACCATCCCATGAAGCATTGCGAATGATGTCATTGAATAATAAACAATGGAAATATATAAAACTATTGATTTTCGGTTGTTGATTGTAAGTATTGAAACAATATAGTTTACATTTATTGCAAAGTATTCTGATAAACACAAATACAGTAATATACAAAATACAGTTGGCTGCGGTTCTCAGATTGGTGAAGCTTTCTCTGCTCGACCATGGGTAATATAGTTGTTCAACAGGAATTCCATTAAAGTTTATTAAAGATTTTTAAACAATGATGTTGAAATAACACAGACAGATGGATTCAATGGAAGCATATACCATTGATGAAAAACCTCTGAGCTAATGGTAGGTCTGTCTTTAAAGGTTTATAGGTTAGTGTTGAAAATCAATTTGTCTATGGAAGAAATTCATGGGATTTTTACTTCTGGAACCAGACTGTTGCACTCTATAGCATATGGATGACCTCAAAGCTAATAGATTTGGAAAAAAAGCAACAACATTCTTTTGATTTCATGGGCTCTTTGATTCTTAAATGGCTCAGATCATCTATAGTCTTGATCTTACATGTACAGTAGATGAGCCAAACTACCGTAGTTTTCGGTCAAAATTCACTTCTAAACCGCACTGATTGTCCGGCCAACAGATTGTGACATCTTCATATATTCTTTGTGATGCTACACAGTGCATTGTGATGTTACACATTAAAATACACTTGCACATAACCAAAAAAAAATCTTTGTCAATATATTTTTATACTTCCAATCTTGTTGCAAATAAAAGGGCCAACAATCATATAAAGATTGATTTAGATAATTATTTTGATTTGCCCCATGTACTGTGCAACATTTATGAATGTTTCACACATCATTATCATCCCCATCTAGTGAATTGTGACCACCGTCGTTGCCCTTTGACCTATACTCCTGCACCCCCATCACTGTACCATTTGATGGACCTGTGTGTGACTCACGCTACTGTCCTTCTCTCCCCTTCTCCTCCCCCCCCCACCTCTCCTCACTGCCCCCATCCTTTTACTCCTCTCCCTCCCTCCAACACAGAGACAGACCAGCCCTCCCTCGTATGGTTTGACAGAGGCAAGTTTTATTTAACCTTTGAAGGTAAGTTGGGGTTTATATCTAAGGACGTAGCGCGTGCACACTCAAGTCTCATCTGACTTCCCCCTTTTCTCATGCGTTCATTCCTTCATCAAATCACTGTGACTTTTCATTTTCCTCAACAACATCTGCTTTGCTCTGTATATCTTCTTTGCCATTCAGCTGTTCATCTTCCATGCAGTGGCAGCTTCTCTTTTCCTCTAAGATCATAATTTTTTTACCTACGTAACTAATGTCTTCTCGTTCTTGATGTTTGTTGCTCATCTGCTTTGATCTCTTCATTCTGACTTTGGTCTTAATTCATAACACAATCTTTCAGCTTCAGGAATGCCATTGAAGTTGCATGCTCTCTGTCACAACTTGCTTTCTTTTACTTTCACTATTTAAACTTTTACAGTTGTAATTTTGAACTTGTCCTTGGTTGATCTTATTATTTGAACTTAAAAGAAATGCATTAAAAATTCAAAGAAGAAGAATACACATAGGATTTAACTTGAGACAATGCTTTATGAATAGAGTAGTGTAAATCTCTTAAGTGCTCTTGTGAAATCTCAAAGTGTTAAGACAAATTGTTTGAAATGTAAATCTGCCCCTTTTTTATTTTGTTACTTGTGCTTTAGAAGGTGAAATCTAATCATGCTTGGCCTACAGAATATCATAATATAATATTATAAAACCTTTTATTGACTTTTCTAAACAACTTTGCTTTAAAACACTTAAGCTGTTTTTTTGGTCTTAGCTGGTTTAAGCTATTATATCTACAGTGCTGTGAAAAAGTATTTGCCCCATCCTTATTCCTTCCGTTTTTGTGTGTATCATACTAAATTGATTCATAAATTCAAACAAAATCTAACATAAATCAAAGGCAGTCTAAGTAAACACAAACTAAATTTTTTAAATGATAATGCAATTTTGCAAAGCAAAAAATGTATCCAATACCAACTGGGCCTGTGTGAAAAAGTATTTGCCCCCACAGTTACTAAATCCTCAAATCTATGAAAATGCATTCATAATGGGGTTTAGCTGAACTAGACACACCCAGGCCTGATTACTGCCAGCCCTGTTCAATCAAATCAACACCTAAATGGAACTTTTCAGCAGCATGTAGTTGGCTAAAAGCTCTCACCCAGTAGCACACGATGTCAAGGTCGAACGAAATTCCAAAAATTATGAGGAAAAAGGTGATTGAAATACATTCATCTGGAAAGGGTTATAAAGCTATTTCAAAGGCTCTGGGACTCCAAAGAACCACAGTGAGAGCCATTATCTACAAATGGAGAAAACTTGGCATGGTATTGAACCTTCCCAGAAGTGGCTGACCTTCCAAAACTCCTCCATGACACATCCAGGAACACTGGCCAAAAATGGCATCCATGGAAGAGTGGCGTGGCGAAAACCACTGCTAACCCAGAAGAACATTAAGGCTCATCTGAATTTTGCCAAAACATAGCTTGATGATCCTCAAACTTTATAGGAGAATGCTGTGTGGACTGATGAGTCAGAGCCAGGATGACTTTCGATAATTGAGGGAAACATGAATTCTGCTCTCTACCAGAAAATCCCAAAGGAGAACATCCGGTCATCAGTCCGTGCGTTGAAGCTCAAGCGCAACTGGTTTATGCAGCATGACAATGACCCAAAGCATAGGAGTAAGTCCACCTCTGTTTGGCTCAAAATAAGCTAAATTAAAGTTTTGGAGTGGCCTAGTCACAGTCCTGAATTGCACCCAATTGAGATGCTGTGGCAGTACCTTAAACGAGCTGTTTGTGCTCGAAAACCCTCCAAATGTGGCTGAACTAAAGCAATTCTGCAAAGAAGTGTGGGCCAAAATTCCACCACAGCATTGTAAATGAATAATCTCCAGTTATCCAAAGCGTTTGGTTGCAGTTGTTGCTGCTAAAGGTGGCACAACCAACTATTCAGTTTAAAGGGGCAGTTTGATTTGAATATAGGTGTTGGATAACATTTTTGCTTCAATAAAAAAAATATATATACTTAAAAAATGTATTTTGTGTTTACTCATCGTGATGCCTTTGTTTTATGTTATATCTCGTTTGAAGATTTAAATCAATTTAGTATGAAAAATACACAAAAATAGAAGAAATCAGGAAGGGGCAAAACATTTTTCAAATCACTGTAGTATCCTAGTATGGCCAAGCTGGTGCTCAGCTGGTTTAGTTGGTTGGCCAGCTGACAAGTGGCCAAAACCCCTCTAAAACCAGCAAACAGACCAGCTTGACCATACTTTTATTCTACAAGTTAAGACCAGCAAAAATTAAAGTGAAAAACAAACAGAAAAGTGAGCAGTTTTCATTTGAAGAGGTAGTTTAAGGTCTGGGTTCAAGTTCTAAAGGAATTAAACTTTGTCAGCTGCTGATGTCTCTCTCTCTCTCTCTCTCTCTCTCTCTGTGTGTCTCATAATCTGAGGTGTTTGTGTGTTTACATTTCTCTCATTCTTTATCACAGTTACTCTATGTATTGTGTGTATTTGCTATTTTTATTGTGTGTATTTGCTATTATTTGCTCTATTATATCTCTCAAAGGCTGATCGAAATTGCATTTTTGTCTGATAACATGTTCTGACTCAGTATCTGTGATGTGCATGTTTGTGTTCTCTCAGGCTGTTCTCGAGGGCCCAGTCCCCTCACCATGGGGGCCCAGGACACACTACCTGTGGCTGCAGCTTTCACAGAGACAGTCAGTGCCTACTTCAAAGGAGCTGACCCTAATAAGTATGTGATACCATCTTCATCCTCAAAACCACCTTAGCACTGTAGTCAATACCTACTTTGTGTGTGCATAAATAACAAAACCTCAATCTGAACAGGCTAATATTTCTCCTTATTGGTAGCTGTTTAAATGCTAATTTATTTTGCTTGCCTACAACATTTTGCACTGCCCGAAGATTTCAATAAGAAATATGAAGTAATAGAATTAGTGAAAAGCAGGGCTTCACTAACATATTGTATCTGAGTGGAGCTTTCATATACCAGTACTGTTTTAAGAGAAATGTTTATCAAATAGAGGCTTTTATAAATTAATACCATAGCAAATTAAGCCTGTTAGAGTAACTTGTACTTACTTGTTACTGTTTATGAATTTCAGGCTTAATCACTTTGGGCTGTCATTATCTCATAATAATTTTGGGCTGCAGTCTTTGGCTGTGTCCAAAAGTTTAGAATTACTCTCTTGTCAGGCAGTATATTGAGATGGAAAGAGGTAGGAATGCATCAAGGCATGTCCAAATCCAATGGTTCATCTGGTCGATTTATTAAAGAAGCGTAGACGTATCATTTGCTGCCTATGGGATCACACAATCCTACAGTATGTGTGGAGAGCAGCAGTTAGTTGAAAGAATAAAAATGGTATTTTATAGAGCAGTTGAAAGAAGTATATTAATGTATTAATTTTGGGGCTATTAATCAAATTCATTACAAGATATGGTGATTAATTAATTGAATTAATTGAAAAAAAAAATATTCAATAAATCATGATGAAATAATTCTAAATAATTATATTAAAATAATTATAAATGTAATTTATAATAAATATAATATTTCAAATAATTAAAAAACATTGTTATTATGGCAGATGAGTAAAGCATTGATTAAACAATGCAAAAAGTGGCTTTAGAAGGCAATATATTGTTTATTTCCAGATTAAACATAAGCTTATCACTGGCCTACAGTACACCACAATTGATTTTGCAATTAAATTAGTCTGTCTGAGGTAGACTTATTATAAGGGCTTTTCTTAGTCTGTTTTCTTTGTCTATGTACACATGCTTAAGACACTTTTGGAGTGTCTCACTTGGGTTGTGGCATCATAAACCCAGCATTTTTAGGACACTGTGTCAGATTAAACCTAATTTGAAACTTGGAATTCAGGTGTCTTGAGATGTGTTTTTCTGAGTTGACCAGCTGTATTTGAATGCAAAAATGTCCTCATTTGTGCTGTCCGCTGTCAGTCCCTGCATTCCAAACGGGATAAGTCCCCAATTTCAGAACAATAAGAACAATTTCAGCCGCCATGTTGAAGGATCGTTCCTAACCAAAGGGCTCATAAGTAGCTGCTTCAAAGGGTCCTTTGAAATGGCCGTTTCCATGGGGTTCAACAGATGGACACTTCGCTGCCAGCAGACCGGAGCTGGAACATATGTCAAAAATATGAAGGCTTTTCAAGTGTAATTTAGGGTCAATTAAACCAGCTGTAACTGCATTCTGCATTTCTGTAAACAAAAACATGTGACATCCCTTGATCTCTATAGTCTATAAAAGCTTTTAATTATTATTATTAACTTTTTTTAAATGATTTTAAACCCTTGGCTTTTTGTTTGAAACTGGTTCATGCTTGAGTTATTTTAATGTAAATTCGCTAGATCAGTTATTCCAAGGGAGTTTAAATGAAATGGTATTTTATTTATTTAATAAATGCACTGTATAATTGTTTTTTATTAAAATAAATAAAACACAATTTGGAAATATGAAGCTTAACTTAAAGTCATAAATATTAAAATAATTTATTTTCAGTTTCTATTCTGAAAGCAGTTAGTGATTAAAAATCATGTGTAGGCCTAAATAGTTCTGATTATGTGCAGGGGATGTTAACTTACTGGCAGCCGTTGTGCGATGGCAGTGGCTCCTTTGGCTTGGATAGATGACGCTGAATTGCATTCCGAATTACTGATATTTTTGAGCCCTACACCCTACAACCCTCTAAAAGTATTAGGGCATGGGGACTAGACTACGGAATGGAATGCACACATTATGTGGTTTGTTGCCTGTACAAGTGTGCATTGCCTATACAACTAGAGTTGCGCTTACTGCCCCCTTCTGACTGGGATTCCTAAAAACATGAAGGTGGTACTTTAAGCTTAAATTGCTCCGATGGTAGGATTATTCCTTATTACAGTTTTGGGACATGATTATTTGTGTTATTTTTTTAACATACATATATATATATATATATATATATATATATATATATATATATATATATATATATAAAATGTGTTAAATTGACAGCCCTTATTACTTCACTTTTGTCAATTAATTTTTTTTATTTCTTAAGGTAGTTAAAAATAAGTATTGTTGTCATAAAATATTCACTTTATTTGCTCTGCCTATTTCTAAATATATGATATAATGGTGCCTTGGAATTTAAGTACTGTTTGTTAAGGCACTGACTGACTAGGCAGCATTCTGTTGCAGGCACAGCCTTGATTTGATGTTTAAGTCAGTAACAAAACAATATTTCTCTGTCATCTCTCCCTCTCACTCTCACTCTATTGATCTCTCTTTTTTTCTCTCTCTGTTTGTCTCTACCTCTGTTTTTCTCTCTTTTACTGATGTCTTTTTGTGATTTTATGATGGCCACGTTGTTTCTAACACTGTTTCAAACTCACCAAATCTGTGTTCTCATGTTTATGTCTAATAATGTTGCTTTCTAAGGTGTGTGGTGAAGATCACTGGAGAGATGGTGTTATCCTTCCCAGCAGGGATCACACGGCATTTTGCAAATAACCCCTCGCCCGCTGTGCTAACCTTCAACATAACCAACTACAGTCGTCTGGAACACGTCCTGCCTAACCCTCAGTTACTGTGCTGGTAACAACATTCATCTAACATCACCTACAACACAACCTTCACACACCATAATCCCCACCATATGTATTCATACAGTATAAAATGTAACAATTGTAAAAAAAAAATAAAAAAAAAATTGGGATAGTTCATCCAAAAATGAAAATGATCTCATCATTTACTTGTTCTCATGCCATCCCAGATGTGTTTGACTTTCTTTCTTCTGCTGAACACAAACAAAGATTTTTAGAAAAATATCTCAGCACTGTAGGTCTATACGATGCAAGTGAACGGCAGCCAAGTGAAGGTCCAAAAATTATATAACGGCAGCATAATATAAATCCATATGGTTAAATCCATATGGACTCCAGTGGTTAAATCCATATCTTCAAAAGCTTTATGATAGGTGTAGGTGAGAAACAGATCAATATTTAAGTCCTTTTTTACTATCAATTGCAACTTTCACTTTCAAATATTTCTTTTTTTTTTATCGTTTCTGTTTCACACCCACACCATCATATCGCTTCTGAAGACATAGACTTAACATCTGGAGTCATATGTATTACATTAATTCTGCCTTAATGTGCTTTTTGGACCTTCAAAGTTCTGGCACTATTCACATGCATTGTATGGACCTACGGACCTACAGAGATATTCTTCTAAATATCTTTGTTTATGTTCATCAGAAGAAAGAAAGTCATACACATCTGGTATGACAGGAGGATGAGTAAATTTTAATTTGGGGGTGAACTATCACTTTAAAACAGCATTTATTATTAATTTCCTCACTTTTCCCATTTTGCCTCAGCAATAATAAGCATCAGCAATTATATGTATTGTTAATTAATGCTTATTACTCTCTGGAATACTTGATTATGATTAGTTGATTACAGCAATGTCGTAAAATATTTTTGTGTAATGACAATTAAATGACCAGTATATTTGACGTACATTTAATCTCTCGTAGCACTCTGTGGCCTGATTAAATAATTTAAACTCAATATTTCTTCTCTGGTTTGCGTCAGGCTTTATTTTGCAATAAGGACTGGCTAACTGTACATTATACCTTACTTATATAATTGGTAATGGAAGTTTGTAACTCCAGTCTCTTACCTCATGATTCAAAATTGTCCATTGAGTCAGCTGAGAGTGACTCACATATGACTAATCAGATGTGATCTCCCTACTCTGAAAAGTGGCTTTTGAAGGGGTAGTGTGGTGTAATCTGTCTGAGGGGATGTGATCGTTCACTGATCTTGCAAAAACATTTTCTGTTTTATGAAATTGTTGCTTTATCTTGTCCTTTGTTGGATACACATTGATTCAAGCAAAAAGACAATTGAGGCCGTACATTACTGTGGTTTTAGCATTTGTAAGCAATGTTCTTAAAGGGATAGTTCACCCAAAAAGAGAATTCTCTCATCATTTAATCACCATCATGCCATCACAGATGTGTATGACTTTCTTTCTGCTCCTGAACACAAATTAAGATATTTAGAAGAATATTTCAGCTCAATAGGTCCTTATAATGCAAGTGAATGGTGGTCAGATATTTGTAGCTCCTAAAATCACATAAACAAAATATAAAAGTAATCCATATGACTTCAGTAGGGAAGTCTGTATCTTACAAGATACAAGAGATTGCCACTGTACAAGTACAATGCGATGTCATTTGGAGCATGCCTGTAGATGCCTAATTAAGAATAACACTTTAAAGAATAAAAACACTTATAAACTTTGAGACACAAATAATAAAATAGATAAATATATATATATATATAAGAAACAAAATATGAAATAGGATACATTTTCATTTGCCTGAAAATGCTGGGTAATGTTGTCATATTGGACTAAAACTTAATGAATTTACTCACACAAGGTATCACAACTTCCCAAAAGTGTTCACCTTGTTACACTTGTGGTGTTCCCAGTCAAAAATGACCAACTTCTTAAAAATTGCTCATAAAAATTGATGCATAAGCTCAGGTCAATGAGGCCTATGATCCATAAGTTCCAAAAATAAATACAAAACCTGTGTTAATTGAAAGATAACAAACTGACAAAAAGATCTAATCCAATACTTGGTGATAATATGGCATAATGAGAGATTTCCAAGCAACTTTTAATTGGTTGGTCATTTTTGACCGGGAACACCACAAGTATGACTTTGTGTCATTTCGTACAAAATAAAAGCATTTCAAAACAAACTTCCTGGTTAAAAATTAAAGCACACAAGTGTGATAAATAGTACAGAATATTTTCATATTTTATTTAATATTGCCAAAATTATCCTCAGATTTTATTTATTTTATTTTTTCACTCAACAACCGAGGTGCATAAGCTCATGTTAATGAGGCATACAATTAATAAGTTCCAAAAAAAATACAAAACCTATACTACTTGAAATAAAACAATATGACAAAAAGATCTAATCTAATATTTGGTGATAATATAGCATAACAAACTTTTATAGGCAAATTTTAGTCAATTTTAGTCAAAACATTTTAGTTTCTAAAATAATATGAACCAGTTGTTATAATTGGATGTTCATTGGATTATAATTGAGCATGCAATTTCAAATTTCTTACAGTGACACCACACCTACCAATCCAGACTCAAAGGAGTTCTGGGTGAATATGCCAAACCTGATGACCCATTTAAAGAAGGTGGCAGAGCAGAAACCACAGGCAACATACTACAATGTAGACATGCTGAAATATCAGGTAAGAACTTCAAACCAACATTAACCAGACTCATAAAGGCACAAGTATGCATATAGGGTTTTAGAAATGTGCTTAATATCTTACATTATTTATTTTGCAATCTCATTAATGCACTTTATTATGTGTTTTTAGCATTGTTTTTAACTTCTGCATCCTTATCAGAATAGACAGGCAACCAATTTTTTGTCTCAACCCGCCAGTTGAGAACCACTATCTAACATAGGGGTGTCCCAGTTAAGAGCTGAATGCCCTAATGTGGCCTACAAAAGATTTTAGAAATTGTGGAATTTGGACCCGCTATTAAGTAATTATATGAAATGAATTTTGTCACGTACAGCCACATTTCGCAGCGCATCGTCTCCATTAGTAATCTCTTTGAAATCGCCACCAGCTTCTGGCAGACTTCAACAGAAGTTTGGAAAACTCCAGATTTCAGAAAAAGAATGAAGCGTTTGTTATAGGGCTGCTAAAAGGTTAGGTAGTTTGATCATGTACTTGTTCTCATTAAAATGATATCATGGAGTTTTTTTGTCCACTGACATTTTTTTAAAAATATTTTTTCAATATTTTGTCAGCAGACACTTTAAACAACTGTACAATCCAATGGAGAGACTGTACGTCTTTCCCTTTCAGCCTTGTTGTCATTCCCGTCAAAAATCAAAGATGGTGCTGATGTGAACGAGGTCTATAGGAGAGACGCTCAATACACTCATGCATCTATGGATGTACATGGCTTTATTCTGCGCAACAAAAATGAAAATTTTAGAATATCTCAGCTCCATCCATCCATCCATCCATCGTCAACCGCTTATCCTGTGTACAGGGTCGCGGGGGGCTGGAGCCTATCCCAGCTAACATTGGGCGAAAGGCGGGGTACACCCTGGACAGGTCGCCAGTTCATCGCAGGGCCACACATAGACAGACACACACTCACACTCACACTCACATCCACACCTAGGGCAATTTTTGGAGACACCAATTAACTTAGCCTGCATGTCTTTGGATGGTGGGAGGAAGCCGGAGCACCCGGAGAGAACCCACGCAGACACAGGGAGAACATGCAAACTCCACACAGAAAGGCCGGGGCAACCGGGGTTTGAACCCACGACCTTCTTGCTGTGAGGCGACAGTGCTAACCGCTGCGCCACCGTGCCGCCCTCATATCTCAGCTCATGGTGATCAAAAGTTTGAAGCTCCAGAAAACTCATAAAGGCAGCATAAAAGTAATCCATCAGACTCAAGGGCTTTAATACACATCTTCCGAAGTTATCCAATCAGATTTTTGGGTGAAAACAGACCAAAATGTAACTCCTTTTTCACTATAAATCTTGACATCTGCAGTCTCCTTGGTGATCATGATTTCAAGCACTACAGGTGCTGGTCATATAATTAGAATATCATCAAAAAGTTGATTTATTTCAGTAATTCCATTCAAAAAGTGAAACTTGGATATTATATTCATTCATTACACACAGACTGATATATTTCAAATGTTTATTTCATTTAATTATGATGATTAAAACTGACAACTAATGAAAATCCCAAATTCATTATCTCCGAAAATTAGAATATTACTTAAGACCAATACAAAAAAAGGATTTTTAGAAATGTTGGCCAACTGAAAAGTATGAACATGAAAAGTATGAGCATGTACAGCACTCAATACTTAGTTGGGGCTCCTTTTGTCTGAATTACTGCAGCAATGCGGCGTGGCATGGAGTCGATCAGTCTGTGGCACTGCTCAGGTGTTATGAGAGCCCAGGTTACTCTGATAGTGGCCTTCAGCTCTTCTGCATTGTTGGGTCTGGCGTATCGCATCTTCCTCTTCACAATACCCCATAGATTTTCTATAGGGTTAAGGTCAGGCGAGTTTGCTGGCCAATTAAGAACAGGGATACCATGGTCCTTAAACCAGGTACTGGTAGCTTTGGCACTGTGTGCAGGTGACAAGTCCTGTTGGAAAATGAAATCTGCATCTCCATAAAATTGGTCAGCAGCAGGAAGCATGAAGTGCCCTAAAACGTCCTGGTAGACGGCTGCGTTGACCTTGGACCTCAGAAAACACAGTGGACCAACACCAGCAGATGACATGGCACTCCAAACCATCACTGACTGTGGAAACTTTACACTGGACTTCAAGCAACGTGGATTCTGTGTCTCTCCTCTCTTCCTCCAGACTCTGGGACCTTGATTTCCAAAGGAAATGCAAAATTTACTTTCATCAGAGAACATAACTTTGGACCACTCAGCAGCAGTCCAGTAGAGATGCTTCTGACGCTGTGTCTTGTTCAAGAGTGGCTTGACACAAGGAATGTGACAGCTGAAACCCATGTCTTGCATACGTCTGTGCGTGGTGGTTCTTGAAGCACTGACTCCAGCTGCAGGCCACTCTTTGTGAATCTCCCCCACATTTTTGAATGGGTTTTGTTTCACAATCCTCTCCAGGGTGCGGTTATCCCTATTGCTTGTACACTTTTTTCTACCACATCTTTTTCTTCCCTTCGCCTCTCTATTAATGTGCTTGGACACAGAGCTCTGTGAACAGCCAGCCTCTTTAGCAATGACCTTTTGTGTCTTGCCCTCCTTGTGCAAGATGTCAGTGGTCGTCTTTTGGACAGCTGTCAAGTCAGCAGTCTTCCCCATGATTGTGTAGCCTACAGAACTAGACTGAGAGACCATTTAAAGGCCTTTGCAGGTGTTTTGAGTTAATTAGCTGATTAGAGTGTGGCACCAGGTGTCTTCAATATTGAACCTTTTCACAATATTTTAATTTTCTGAGATACTGATTTTGGGGTTTTCATTAGTTGTCAGTTATAATCATCAAAATTAAAAGGAATGAACACTTGAAATATATCAGTCTGTGTGGAATGAATGTATACATTATACAAGTTTCACTTTTTGTATGGAATTACTGAAATAAATCAACTTTTTGATGATATTCTAATTATATGACCAGCACCTGTATACATGCGTCAAGCACTAGGAAGTGTAATTGAGCTTGTAATCATGACTGTGCACAGAGATTGCAATGGCAGGTTGTACAGTGAAAAAGGATTTATATTTTGGTCTGTTCTCACCAAAAACCAACTTGATCACTTCAGAAGACATTTATTTAAACCCTGGAGTCTGATGGATTACTTTTATGCTGCCTTTGTGTTTTCTGGAGCTTCAAACTTTTGATCACCATTCACTTGCATTGTAAGGACCTACAGAGCTGAGATATTCTTCTAAAATCTTAATTTGTGTTCTGCAGGAGAAAGAAAGCCATTCAAATCTGGAATGACATGAGAGTGAGTAAATGATGAAAAAAAATCAGTTTGGGTGAACTACTCCTTCACCACAAAGTGTGATTAAAACTCTCAGAATATTTGGCATACAATATATAGATGATTCAGTAGTGTCAATCTAGTAGCATCTAGACTTTTTTTATTACAACAATGTGGCCCGCCTCTTTTTTTTTTTGGCATCAATAAAAATTGTTTGGACACCTCTGATCTAACATAATACCATAGTCCATGTGCTGTTTATAGAAATTCCATTTCTAGATCTGACCTCAGTTGTGTCTTATTGTATATCTTCATTTCTGTGTGTGTATCAGGTATTACAGAAGGGTCTACAGTCCACTCCTCTAAATCTGGCAGTGAGCTGGAGGTGTGAGCCCACCAGTACCGATCTGAGAATAGACTACAAATACAACGGAGGGGCCATGACTACTCCTGTCGCCCTCAACAATGTTCAGTTCCTCATCCCAGTAGAT
The DNA here is from genome assembly GCA_032164185.1 of Moxostoma hubbsi. NCBI lineage: Eukaryota > Metazoa > Chordata > Actinopteri > Cypriniformes > Catostomidae > Moxostoma > Moxostoma hubbsi. The sequence continues at coordinate 24,033,835 of JAVLUX010000010.1, forward strand.
GGAGGGGTCAACAAACTGCAGGCTGTGCTTCCCCCAGCTGCCTGGTGAGAAATATAGGGCTGGACTCCTCTCTTTATGGGCTTCTGTTTAACTATTTTATATTTAAATTATTGTGAAATGGGTTAGTAAGTACTAGATGTAGTGTTGTAAGGTTTGACTTTGAAATCCCAAATGTCAATGCTAGTCAATGCTCTGTTTGATGATTACTGTATATTTAAAAGACAAAGATAACATTTTAAGAACTGATCATTGAGAAACCCACATTGGTCAACCACTGATCTGGAAATTGGAGGGAACTCAATGTCTATGGTGGCTACAGCCCTATTTAAAAGAGTCGGATCATAGTAAAAAGATGTCATTTTGACCATTTTCACTATATGATTTTTAAAGGAATGCAGAGCAGCAGAGAATCTTATGGAAGATTCCGGATATTTCACAGAAGTCTGAAAATGGAGGTGAGATTCATGATTTACAAAAGACTGACCACGTTTACATGCACCTAAGAAAATGACCACGTTTACATGCACCTAAGAAAATGGTTTATTTTGGGGGTTTTGCAGCAAGCGGCATTCTGAAACGTCTAGTAAACGAGAACTTGCAACGTTTTCCTAACAACGTTTAAGGGATTAAGAGAAGGCGGTTTAACACAGCTAGGTTTCTCCCAGAGAAAGCTGCTTATGTGGAATGTAAACACATAAGCGGCATTCTAACAGGTTTTTGAGGAGTGCACATGTGCGTGGAACAGACCGAATAACAAACGTCATAGGAAGGAGCCCAAATCAACAAATCAACTAAACATTTCTGGGAATAAAGTGGGAAAAGCACATACACTATAAACTATACCCATTTATAAACACCACTGTAAAATTTCGCAGCCGCATGTATATGGGGGTAAAGAGTACACAGCTTATATGGTGCATGTACTGTAAATTGGGACATCGCTTTCTCGCAATAATCCGCTTTCTGGTGTCAATTTAAACTTTTTCACTGAGCCCATTAACATGCCCACCAATACGCTGATGATGACTCTAAAATCAGCTTATTTCAAAAACCCAAGAAATTCGCATTTACATGACATTTGAAATAAACGCGTTATTCTCTACTTTTGATGTCAAACCGTGAAGAGGCATACGCTCTTCACGTGCTTACATTGGATGAACCAAGAACACAAGCGTTTTCATGACCGAACGTGTTGTTGGGTTATTAAGCATAATCGGTGTAAGATCGTACATGTAAATGTGCTTGCTATTGTGTATCTAACACTATTTTTATCCATTTCCCCCTGTCTTTTGCCCCTTTTCATTGTACATTCACTCTTTTCTTCCTCTGTCAAGGTGTGGGATCTCTTCTGGCTCGTTTCCAGCTTACAGAGGGTCCCAGTAAACCTGCCCCAGTGGCAGTGCAGTTCACCAGTGAGGGCAGCACTCTGTCAGGCTGTGACATTGAGCTGGTTGGCCTTGGATATCGTTTCTCCCTCATCAAGAAGAGATTTGCAGCAGGTGGGTTACTAGAGAAAAGGCTTTTATTGGTAATGGTCTAGGAATCATGGTGTGTTCACATTAGGTTTTAAACATGCAAAATAACTTTAGACACCGCGATTAAAATATCGAAATTATACAGGAAATGATGTTACACTCTAAGGCTTCTGTTTGTAATAATATACCCCAAATGACAAACAATAATACATTAAAAATGTTAAAATATACCATCTACATCATTTTCCCAAGTTTGAATTATTTGTATTGAGCCGAGAGGGTCTATATGTGACATTTACATCATCTAGTGGTCAACAGTTTTTTCACTATATGGATTTGCAGGTCAGAGTTTGGTATAAATTTGGTACACAGCAAAATACAAAACAACTTCTTCAAATATGCTTGCGTTTTCACTCTCCCTGAAAGTGATTGGTGCATAAAATCTTGTTGAGGAGAATTTCTTGAGATTATCTATACATGGTAAAATAAGTTACGCTGAATTTATTAGGGGGTAGTTTAAAATATAGATTTTCTGATGCATTTCGTCTTCGTTGGAACGATTTTGATATTGATTCTTAAAGCCCAAGATCGATCTTTTACTCTATAAGCATCACTCTACTACAATGAGAGGAAATCGCTCGAACTAGCTACCAAATTTTGTGCTATGCAACAAAAATGTATATTGGCAACTGGCTGGTAAATGTTTATATTTCACTTAACAGTGATTGTGTAGTATGGTGATGTAGTATTCAGCAGCGAGATCCTTTCACTGCATGTAGAGAATAAAAGATGAGATCTACGTGACATTTTTGTAATTGAAAATGTTTTCTTTAAAAACCCTTTCTGTTCTCAACGGTCATTTGTTGATCTAAAAGAAATATTTCATTATAATCAAGTGTAGAACAGATGAGTGGAAACCGTTTGAGTCTCTGGTGTTTACATGCACTCATTTACAGAAGCTCTGTACAGAAATGCCATCTTTCTTAAAGAGACAGTGACGTTTTTTAATCACGTGTTCATCAAATCAATGTATATACCTGTAAAAAGTACACATTATGTCATTAAACAATAAGCATGTAACAAAAAATTGTATATCTGCAGTATAGTATCATATTTATTGATTGAATACATGGATTTGTTTATTTTTAAAAGCTAAAGTGTGACCAAAATGATGAAAAAAGAATCAAATATAATTAGAAAAATTTATATTTTCATAATGGACCTAGTTAGAATGTCCCCTGCATAATTAACAGCTGAATGTGTTACATATGTAAGAAAAAGTGACATTATAACTTAAATATAATCATATGAATCCATATCATGAATTAATCTTGTGAATTAGGAAATCTGTATCAATACCATCTTGTGTGTGTTTTTGTTTATCATAGGAAAATACATGGGGGATACCTAATCAACTTCTATGATCCATGCAAGTCTGCATATTTTGGACCAATTAAGAAGTAAAACACAGGACAGATCGATACCCTGACCCCTACCTGACCTAATGGATAAAACAGGTGGATTTCATTCACTCCAGCAGTATTATATGAGTTGAATTATTAAAATGTGGACCATTTTTGGGTGTACTTCTTATATTTTTTAACTGTATTCACTTTAAAACATCTGTATTACAGCAGTTAAACAACCTGGGTTTGTCTGTAAGGTTTAGCCTCTATTTCTGTCCAATGTGTTGTTGGCTGTGCCTACTTGAACCTGAATATCTCTGTATACCTCTCTTAAAGTGATACAAAAAAAATCTAATGTTTTATTACTCTATGCATTCAGTTGGTCAGAGGTATCACACTTTCAGGATAGGTATCAAAATATCTAAAGTTCTAAGTATGGTAAACTGACTCTAAATCATACTGGAGGCATGAGCCTCTCTGCCACTAGATGGCGCTATATTGTTGCATGTAGGATGAGGTCCATACAGGATTTGGCATTGCTAAAGCTTAATTAGGCTTCAAAAGGTATTCTCATTTTAATGTCAGGTTAAAATCGTTAATTGGAAATCTCTAGAAATTATATTTTGTCTTACTTTCTAGATAGCCACAGCTTTAAGAATCTTCTCCTGCTTGCAATAGTCACAAACACACACACACACACACAAATTTCCTCAACAAAAAAATGTATAATATAATGTGCGTGTGTGTATATATATATATATATATATATATCAGTATATATATATATATATATATATATCAGTATATCTTGAAGGATGTTTTGTGTTTTCTGGTATGTTAAATAGCCTTTCTGTTGTTCCTGTGGGAACAGTGTTAGACATCAGAGTACATGACATCATTATATTTTTATTTATTCATGATGATTTGTTGTAAATGTAAAAAATAAAAATAAAAAAATACACTGAATATGAATAGACTTTGAATGGTATCACGATTTAGGATCCTTATAGTTATAAACATCTGGACGTTTTGTTATTTGTGTAGTTGGGTAAGCTGTGTACAGTATAATACTGAGGTATAATTTTTACATTTATTTCAGAAATAATTTTTTAACTCAAGTGCAACAAAAGATTTACGCTATATATGGGTTGGGGGTAACATTTAAAAGGGGAAAAAAGGTTATGTTACAGTGTTATGTATAGCAGCACTATTAGTTGAAAGCTTTTGGACATTGTAAATTATTTGATCATTCACGCAGATGTGTTTGTATTCAGCCTTTCCTCCCACAACACATATTATTCATTGTCCCAAGCATGAGCCCCTATCCAAACCACCCCTACGCTTGAGAAATTCTTTATTTTGCTAATGGTAACGGTCTCTGTGAGATGACAAGGTTCTTGAGTGGTTAAATGAGCCAATTTTATTTTTTTTTCAATTGTTTGTGTATCTCCAAAATTGTCCTTTAAGATAAAATAAGCTGCATATTTTTTTAAATGTTTAAACCTATGAAAAAAGTGAAGATATTGTTACTTGTGGAAAAATTTTGAAAAGGAAAAAAAACTGTGTTTACTGTTTAACTTCCCAGATGCTCTGTTGTTCAATGTCAAGAACAAACTATTTGTTTGTATGGATCTTTGGGTGTCTAATGTAGATGATGTGATGGTTTGGAAGGAAAACTGGTGCTTTTTGACTCATAGGTTTGTTTTCATCAACATTTCAAATTTAAGGCGAATGGTGCGTCGTCCATTAAAGGGATATTTCACCCAAAAATTAAAAATCTGTCTTCATTTACTCACCCTCATCTTGTTCCAAACCACCGTCTTCATTTCTTCCATGGAACACAATAAGGAAATGAAAAGATGCAAATAAAATGAATGGTGACCGAGGCTGTCAGTCCCTAACATTCTGCAAAGCATTTCCTTATTGTGATCCATTGAAGAAAGAAAAGAAAGTCATAGTAGTTTGGAACAAGATGAGGGTGAGTAAATGACCACTGCATTGCATATTTTCTGATTACTGCAACTAGACTGTTTTTATTGCACTGAGTTAAATGGAAGAACATATTAGAGTTGAAAGTAAAAACCTATTAATTCAATTCTGTGTAGTGCTTAATCAGTATGTCTACATGGTCCAAAGTGAAATGTCATTCAGATTCATAGAAGAGGTGAGAAAACTCATGTCAGTTAGTCTAAGTGGAACTGTGTGTGAATGTTGAGTTGCATTTGTATGTTTGAAGTTGTGGGAGAGTATGAGTGTGCTTGTATGTGTGTGTATATATATATATATATACTATAGACTCATCATTATCATCATCTCTTTCCAGCAACATGTGCAAGCTGTGTTTGTACAAACAATGTCAACAAAGATCTGAGGTACTAAGATGATGTTGCTCTTTCCAAAACAATAAAACATAAGCCTGATAAGTGGATGCAATGTGTGTTATGTTCAGTTTTCTATTGCAGAATTATTGTACTTTGGGCCAAAATATTTGGCAAAATTTTACAACTGAATCGCAGTGTAAATATTCTCAAATATTCTCAAATTATTGGTGATATCCAGAAGTCCGTATTTAACGGTTTATGCAAACGGGCCACCTGACAGCTCATTTAAACAAAAATAAAAAAAGACATTTAAAAGTAATAAAAGAAACAACAGACATTGCACATGCGGTAACATTTATTGACAAAGTTTGCAAAATGCAAATTACAAATAAAAAATAAAATATTTTTTATTGTGCCATGATTACTGTTTTCCACCTCAACGTGCAATGTCACTGGTGTTAGAATTAAACCACTCCTTTTCTAGTGCAGTTTAGGGCACAAGTGTAGATTATCTTATCCAGAACGAGTTCTTTTAAATAAGATTAATATACTGGCAGACTTATTATATGAATTAAAACTGGCTGTACACACAATTCAATGAGAAGCCCTCATATTCAGCTTGTGAGAGAGGGAACTGAACATGGAAAAAAAAAATACAGAACACATAGAAAACATTTAGAAAAATAAAGATTCAGTTCTCAGCAGAGATATGAGAGATCACTTTTCTTGCAGCCAACCTGACAACACATGTTTGTCAGCACACGATTCAGGTCTCGCCTGGACAGATCAGACCCCAGACTCTCATTAAAATCCTCAGCACTGCTCGGATCAACATTAAGAAGCCCTGTGGAATGTCAGATACAAAATGGGTAAATATGAAACTGGTTTAAAGATATAAACAAGAACAAAGTTAGTGGAATAGAAAAGGATTTGATATTGCAGGTTAACATCATTTATTTGATCAAGAATGGTGAAAGTGATGCCGGGTACATTCCACTTATGATTTTTATTATTATTATCAATCATACTTTCTCATTTGCCACATCTAATAATCTGTAAAATTACTGACGGATGTTTCTTTGTACACATTAAACCCGAATGCTCAAAATAATGAACTGTTTTGAGTAGGGAGAATCATAAATCATATAAATTAGTTCAAATATATGAACCTTGATTAGTATTGAGAACTTTCTCTTTCTTTTGAGTTCACGACACTGACACCTTTTAAGTAACCTGAATTGTTGTGTTGTTTTGGGTTTAAATCAGAATCAGCTTATCAGAATGTTATGCAAAATTCACTTTTACATAGTGTTACAGTGTGTGTACACAACCACCCAATAATGCGAAAAATCCATCCAGTCCTTTTTTTTTATCCCCATTAATCATAAGTACAACTCAGAATCTCAGAACAAGCCGTTCGCAGATTCTGTACAAAGTGATGTCACTTTGTACAGGCCCTGCCCATGACTGTTGACAGACGCTGCTGACGATGTTTGTTTTTGTGCATTGTAACAGTATTTGTGTGTGTGTTGCTCATCCGTCATTGCAAAACTGCTGAAAACTCTACAAAAAGAAATGTATCAAATAACCATTCGGAAACTTCCTGGTTCATTCTCAAAGTTGTTACTTTTAGTCTCTCCCTCATCAGTGGCTGACTCCGGTTCAAACATATAGGGCTGAACACCACTATTTTCGCTGTCAGTCATATTGCTTATGATGTCTAGTTATCCAAAGCAGAGATGTCAAAACTCTGCCCTATTCAGGATATGGGGCGGGGAGCATCCAGCTCATTTGCATTTAAACGCACATACACACAAATACAGCTAGTTTTTATTCCCACCCAAAAATTGGCATTTTCAACATAATATAATAAATGATCTGGAGGGTATTTTGAGCTGAAACTTCACAGACACATTCTGGGGGCACCAAAGATTTAAATCCCATCTTGTGAAATGGGACAGAGTAGGTGTCCTTTAAGATTGGTCTGCAAATATATTGCTTTACTCATTGAACAATTGCTATGCTAATCAAAGTGTGATGTTACCAATTAGCTTGCATTCAGCATATTAGCATTCACTGCACCAGCTAGTTCTAGCTAGGTTTCTTCTACTTAAAGTATTTAAATTGAGTGTCCTTGTTAATTTTAAGTTCAGCCAAACTGTGTCAGTATCTGTTGTTCAAATTTGTTAATCTGAAGTTTTACCATTTAAAGTATTTCAATAAATTTATAACATATTCTCAGACGTGAGTGCATGTTTCCTGCACCTTGAAAATGCCACAGTAGTTCTCTGCCTTAACTCGGCTTGTGTTTGAGACTAATTGGAATGTAATATCACCAGACGTTGTTTATCTGTTGACTAGAGGGGACTCGACCTCACTGATTACTCTATGTAATAACATTAAAACAGTGTTCTGCTAAATATCATTTGGTTTGAGGGGTCAGAAAGAGACAGAGACGCTTGGACATCCCGTAAATCATACCAGCAGCGGTAATTATGCAGAAAATCATGCATGACATCTACCATATCTTGTATTCTTCATTAAATTAAAAGTTTCATTAACAAATTTGCAGAGGGTGACAAGGCTGAAGGCTCACAGAGGATAAATTAACACTTTACAATAAGGTTCCATTCGCTAACATTAGTTAATGCATTAGTTATCATGAACTAACAATCATCAATATATTTTTACAGCATTTATCAATTGTGTTAATGTTAGTTAATAAAAATTAAATTGTTCATTGTTAGTTCATAGTGCATTAATGTTAACATGTACAACTTTTGATTTTTAAAAATGTATTAGTATATGTTGAAATGAACATTAACCAAGATTAATAAATGCTGTAAAAGTATTTTTTATTGTAAGATCATGTTAACTAATAGAACCTTGTAGTGTGTTACCGGATAAGTTACTATTAATAAAGTATCTTTAAAGTTCTTTCTTCATACACAGACACAACAGAATAATGTTTCAAAAATGTTTTTAAAAATAAGTGGACCCAAATGTTTTCGGACACTAAACGTATTTGCAACATATAACAAAATATCAAACCAAGTATCGTTAATTTTAAAGAAATATAGCATATAAAAGACTTTTCAAGGGGAACATTAAAAGACAAGAAGTTTGTAAAGTTTTAAATTATTAAACAATAGATATTTTGTTCAAAATGATGACAAAAAGTATTTGGACACTTTCAAGCAGTAAAATTTTGTGTAACATGTACATATTAATGAACCATATTAAGGTGAGCTACATCTATGTAGTTACTTTTTTTAGGACAGTTGTGTGAACTTGAGGGGAAGTAACTTCATGCATCCACTAAAAATCACCTTGGTTAGAAGTAAATGCAAAAATGCTTCAGAAAAGTTAATTTCGTTCCAAGAAAAGGTGAAACGTTATATATGCATGTATTTATTTATTTTGCGTTCTCTTATATTTTGTTATCTATATAATGAAATTTTTAAAAAAAAATTGGAATTTAATCATCTATATAATGAAATAAAAATAATTTGAATTTAGTGTACAAAAATACTTATAAAAAATAAAATGTGTTTAAGAAATATATTTCTTAAATGTGTTGTTATATAGTATAATACCTGGATTTAAATGGACAAATAACAATAGTTTATATAAAACAATGGATGGAGCTTACTTCAGTAAAATCATAACAATAACTTTAAAATTTGTTCTGAAGCCTAATGCAGAAATTAAAGTTTAAAAGGAACATATTGATGTTTTCAGAATCAACACTGAGTTTACTCCTCAGTCATTTACCGTTACCTGACTACAATACTACAACATACATTGACTCACCTTCCATATCCTGCTGACTGCTCAGCCTCCTCCACCTGGAGCCCCCACAGGTGTAGACGACTGCACGGATGAACTCTCGGCCACACAGCTTAACAGTCGTTACCTCAGCCTGAATCTCAGAAACACTACACACAGCCCACAGCAGCAGAACCGGCAGCAATAGCGTAGGAGAATGTAATGTTCTCATTGTGACTTATGCAACCTCACTCCTCCTGTTCTGCTCTTGTATTTTCCTTTTATCACTCTAAGTCCTCAGTATCTTGTCTATTGTCAACCTCTCTCAAGTCTAGTGAGTCTCTGATTATATCATGAGATGTGACCCCAATTTATGGTGCGATTTCATACGGTTCCATTCTGTCCAAACCCCACCCAATGCTTATTTTGTGGTCCCCTCAAGTCAAACAACTTTATTTTTCTGATTATTTCCTGAGATCAGCATATGATCTGAAAACAAAGGGCAGCAGGTATTTAGGTGCTTTACTGCCCCAATCGAGAATTCAATTACATCCTTAGGCACAAGCTGTTGTCTCTTAACATCTCCAGTTTAATGGTCTCATTGCAGTGATATTCTCCTTAATGAATGGATAATCTAGTCACATAAAGACCAGCACTGCTCCCTGAGTAAAGCAGATGTCCACTATCTGCTGATCTGACTATGAAATTCTGCCCTTTAAACCTAGTGTGTCTACGAGGAAAAGGAGTGCAAATGGGCAATATGGCCATAATATAACCATTATGGTTTTATGATCTGATCGACATGTCCTTTCAGATGGCTAACAGTATGATGTCCACTGACAAAATTAGATATAAATGTTGGGTAGATTTTGTGCAACATCACATCAAGTTCTCCTCGTGTTTTAAAACAGGAACAAAAATAATTAAAAAGTATAAATTGCTTTCCTTCAAAAAAAATTGCTTGGATTTTGCTAATTTTTATTATCGTTGTTGGTTATATTTGCTGTGAAACACAAACTTTTACTTGCGAGTTCTGTCACGCTCAAGGTGACATGGATGCCCTCCAATGCCAAACTTCAAATGGCAAAGGTGCTTTAAAATGTATAAATGTACAGCCATATGGATAAACATCACATACATTAGCAAACGAGCAAGACCCATTTCCTGCTTTAATGTCAGAGCTGTTCTGTTTAAAAGCTCTCTGGTTTATTTGCTTATATCAAATGAGTTGAATCTTCATTGTTAACTTGTTTGATTTGCACTAAAAACATAGATTAGAGAGCTTTACTGAGATCTAACAGAGAACAATAGTTCAGTAATGACAGGCATTTGTAAAAGCGTGATGTGGTTCAGATTCAGGTAAATGCGTAAAAAGTCTGTCCATTAACACAGAACACACTATTCATTTTGTCTGTAGATATCACATAACCCAATACATGAAAATTATTCGAAAAACTTTTTCATTTTGTTCTCTACAACTGAATGTCTTGTGTAATGTCTAAGTGGTTTCAAATATATTGCTTTAAACATACTGTAAGACCACTCTTTTGTAAGTCCCTTCTCTGGTTTCTTTGTCTAAATAATTTCAAATACTTCTTAACTTTTTTGGTTAAATATCTTAAAGGAATAGTTCACCCAAAAATAAAAATTATCTCATAGTTTTCTCACCCTCGTGCCATCCCAGATGTCTATGACTGTCTTTCTTCTGCTGAACACAAATGAAGATATTTAGAAGAATATTTCAGCTCTGTAGGTCCACACAATGCAATTGAATGGTGACCAAAACTTGAAGCTCCAAAAATCACATAAAGCAGGATAAAAGTAATCCATACGACTCCAGTGGTTAAGTCCATGTCTTCAAAAGCAATATGATAAGTGTGGGTGAGAAACAGATCAATATTAAAGTCCTTTTTTTACTATAAATCTTCACTTTCACTTATTTTGTGTTTGGCGATTCACATTCTTCGTGCATATCTCCGACCTAAAGGCTAAAAAGGACTTAAATATTGATCTATTTCTCACCCACACCTATAATATTGCTTTTGAAGACATGGATTTAACCACTGGAGTTATATTGATTACTTTTATGCTGCCTTCATGTGCTTTTTGGTCCTTCAAACTTCAAACCACCATTCACTTGCACTGTATAGACCTACAGAGCTGAAATATTCTTCTAAAAATCTTTGTTTGTGTACTAACCTAAAGTTATACAGTATATAATATTACAACTTTGTGGAAAACCGGACAAAACATCTGATCTGGGTTCATATCTTCAATACCATACAAAATACATCACCCTCTATAACAGACAGCTGTCTGAATGCAGCAAGCTTGGGCTGGAAGACGCTCTCCAGAACAACCCTCTCTATCACAGCCAAATCCTGTTTGACTTTGTCAGACTGTAAGATCAGCTCAGGGTCTGGCTGTTCCTCCACCAGAAGCACAGAGGCCTCCATTTCAAGACAAGAGCATGAGTTACTGGCTGAATGAAAGGAAGTAAATTAATCAATCCATCTTTTAAATCATGTAAAACTACAAAATAACTACTAGTTTACTAAGAAAATATGACAATGTAATTTTTAACTTTATTTTAGCATTAATCCAAAACATGTAGACTACAAAATTTATGCTGAAAAAAAAAAAATTTTTAAATCAGAATTTTTCAGTATAATATCTAAACATCCATAAAGAAAGATACATTTACTTGAGAAACAACTTGTGAAATCTATTGCAGTTTATTTTTACAAACCCATTTGCAAATATTTTGTTCTTGTTTTAGGCACACATCTATCAAAATTAAGAATGTTGAGATATTTTTAATGGAAAAAAAATATTTATTAAGAATTGTTTTTTTCTTTCAGAATAAACTAAATGCTTGCTTATCAGGGGTGTAATATATTTACCATGTACCTGTACTGGGTATGCTGACCACAGATGGAGTCTGGTCAGGGCCCTTAGGGTTGGGTTGGTGACTTATGGAGGAGGTGTCTAGGGCTGCAGCCTTTTTTCCATCAAAAGATACTACTGTCTCTCCACTGACATGTTTACTCCCATAGCAGAATGGATCATACATGTCCCAGGTTTGTCGACATGATAGCTTTACAGAGTTGCATAGAAATATGTGAAATAAAAATCAATGTGTCAAAATCAAGCTGTAGTTATTTTTGTTACTGTAAATAAAACAGTTTACATACCAATCAATAGATCCCTTTGTATTGAGACTATCCCTTTGTCTACCATGTTAATGCTATCAATTTGGACCTCCGTCATCTTTGGTGCACCACTGAATGTCTGCATTGAGCGCTCCACATACTTATCATTGCCCTGATCTTTTTTTGCACAGCTCAATGTATGCGTTGTTCCTTTCCCTTCAAAACACACATACAAATAATAATCAAAAAGCAAGCGTTAAACTGCAGTTTAACAGCAGATTAACATTCAAAACTAAATGTTCACTGCAATAAAAAATACATACATTTCTTAAATTAGTATTTTTGTCTTATTTTCAAAAACAAGACAAAAATTGTAAAATAAATATATAAAAATTTAATCTAAACTGAGCACTTTAGTAGGAATGCTATGGTCCAAATAAAGTGCCCGACATGGTCTTCTGCCATTGTAGCCCATCCACCTCAAAGTTCGATGTGTTGTGCATTCTGAGATGCTATTCTGCTCACTACAATTGTACAGAGTGGTTATCTGATTTACTGTAGCCTTTCTGTCAGCTCGAACCAGTCTGGCCATTCTCCGTTGACCTCTCTCAACAACACGCCGTTTCGTCCACAGAACCGCCGCTCACTGGATGTTTTTTGTTTTGGCAACATTCTGAATAAACTCTAGAGACTGTTGTGCGTGAAAATCCCAGGAGATCAGTAATACTCAAACCAGCCCGTCTCGCACTAACAATCATTCCACTGTCAAAATCACTGATATCACATTTTTCACCATTCTAATGGTTGATGTGAACATTGCATTGCACTGCTGCCACATGATTGGCTGATTAGATAATCACATGAATATGTAGGTGTACAGGTGTTCCTAATAAAGTGCTTAATGAGTGTATATTGAAATCAGATTTCAGAATCAGAATCAGAATCAGAATCAGAATTCCTCCCTCCAAACAAAATACTTGTTATGCCAAAAAAAAGTCAATGGGGCAAGAAAAATGTACTTAATTCAAAATAAATTCTCTGAAAACAAGTATTACTATTTTATACAATGTTGCTAAGGTAAATTTACTATGTTTTAAAAAAAATTTGGATCTTTTTATTGGAATAATAAAAAAAAAAAAAAAAAATACTGATTAAGAAAATACTTTTTTTAAAATATATGGTTTCACAGCACAAATCCAAATACAATACAAATCAAACCTCATTCTAGAAAATAGATTTAAAGCTGAAGTATGTAATTTCTGCAATACTAGGGCCAATGAATGGAATTGCAAAATTAAACAATTGCTGCGTCCCAATTCGCATACTATCCGTCCTAAATAGTATTCGAAAATAGAATTAGTACGTCCCAAATCGTAGTATGTTGAAATGAGTGTTCCAAAGATACCCGGATGGTCTACTATTTCCAGTCAGAATCCGAAGTGCAGATCGATGCACACTCTAACGGCTAATATTGCCCACAACCCATTGCGTGCGGGAGGGAGGAGCTTTGAGATGATGCAAACATGGCGGCCGGATGCGGCAGTGGAGATGCGCCCTCAGTTTTTAAGTGTAAGAACTTAAACGTTTAGCTAAAGTTAGATTTTATTGTCTCATAATATTAATGGATTTGTGTTGTGCAAAAAAAGTACCGTGTTTATCTTGTAGGGTCCGATGAAGACACTGAGCGCCTCATTAACTGGCGCATTGCCAACGACGATGTTTGTTTAACTGTCGCGGTGTGCGTAACTAGGCAACCACGTTCTCTTCCATTGCATGACGTCTTCGTAGTATGTCCCAGAACGTGCATACTCTTTTGCTACACACTCAAAAGTATTTACTTTTTCTTCAAAAAAAGAGTACATACTTTTAGGTCGTAGTATAAGTAGGCGAATTGGGACGCAGCAAATGTTTTCAAAACAGCTTTCTGAATACACCATCTGCTTCTGTCCAAACCTTCAGATAGTCCCACCCCCAGCTCACATCATTGGTTGAGTTACATTGTTGGGGCGGGTCTAAGCGGGTCACGGAAAACAAACAGTAATTTTATAGTGCCACAGAGTCACAGTGTTTACAGTTTTTTTTTTTTTTAATTGACCTATGCATGGCTTACTTATAGTGGTCTCTGCATATTAATTTGGAATAGACAAAAGTATATTAACAATAAAAAAGTTATATACTTCAGCTTCAAGTACATCTTAAAACATTCCTTTATTGATTTTGAACATTACTAGGAAAATGTAATGATAAGTGATGCATTCTCTCACTTGACTGTCTCAGCTTCTCCGAAATTTTCTGAGATGTATACTGCAGGAATGTCAAATAACCAGATGGTCTCTGTCTCAGTCAGGTAACAGTCCACTGCACTGTCCAACATGTACTCCATGACCTGCTCCTTCATCTGGTTTCTAGGACCCTGAACATCTTTATGAAGGAAAAACAGTGTTTACTTTTTGCAAAACCTTTCATAAACATACTGTGGGGTGACTGTAGTGGACATTATCAATGGAAACTTGACAAATGGAAATATGAAAGGGACAAGAAAAACCTGTAAGGCTACTGGACAAGTCTTGTTTCTCTAACAAGTCTTCAGTTTTATCAGTGATTCCACTGAGTGGCTCTTCTGGATGCTGAACTGCTCACTTTAAAAAAGACCTGCCATGACATCGGTGATCACTCGTTACTATAACTGTGATTTTACAGAAGTGAGTAGGTTACATATTTCAATTTGTTGTGCAGAAATTATGTAGCTCTCAGAGTACTGCAAGAAAGCATTTTTTTGACAGTTTTCCCAGAAATACCTTGTAAATGGTCCAGCAAAGCTTGCATTGGTGGTCTGGAAGGCAACTAGGAGAAAGTCTGTCATGGTTGCCCATGATGTGTCATAAGAGGTAAACATTTTGATGCTGATGCTTTTTGTAATACTTTGAGTCACACATAATATTCCAGATGAAACATTCAGTGTTTTGGATGGCCTAGACGAAAGAAAACTTGGTTTACGAATAAGAGATGCACAAGTGCACCTATTTTGGTATTTCTCACATAAATAATGGTTAGATAAATAATAACATGGACATGATTTTTTTCTTTTGCATTATCAAGATTTTAAGATCAAATGTACACTACCGGTGACTTGACTGAAATGTTTCTCATGATCTTAAAAATCTTTTGATCTGAAGGCCTGTGCTAAATGTTTGAAATTAGTTTTGTAGACAAAAATATAATTGCGCCACCATATTAATTTATTTCATTATACAACAAAAATTGTAAAAAAAATGTTTTTGAAATTGATGACTTGAACCGAATAATAAAGAAAAGCAGCAAATAAGTGCCCAACATAGATGGGAACTCCTTCAATACTGTTTAAAAAGCATCCCAATGCGATAACTCAAGAAGTTGGTTGAGAAAATGTCAAGAGTACATGTTACCTGTTATTCCATAGTTTACTATTATTCTAAAATGTGGAAAAAAAAAAAAAAAAAAAAAAATTATAACAAAGAATGTGTAAGTGTTTCAAAACTTTTGACCGGTTGTTTATATAAGGTAAAAAGTGTTATGTTTGCTGTGACTATTTTAATAAAATATTTGCCCCTACTAAAATGGTCCTGCAGTGTGACAAATGAACTAATTTAAGGTCATTAAAACTATATGTATAAGATGTAGGCTATTCTGTACATATAAGAACTGGAACATGTTACTGCTTGAAATTTCATTTCAGATATCAAAACATATGACTAAATGTTTGTCATGTTGACATGCTCACTGGCAGCATAGTAGTATAGAGTTAAAGAGTCAGTTTCAGTGTCATTCAGTAAAGTACTTCATCACTTTCAGAGTAGGTCTCTACTGCTTGACTGTTGTTTTGGACATGTTTGACACTACCAAAATTGAGCGAAAACGCACTACTAGTGTGCCTGCACACTAAAACAGAAGGTTGTTTTTTTAGATTTTCTCCACTTTTCTCCCTAATTTTTGGCATTCCTAATTCCCAATGCTCACAAGGTCCTCGAGGTGGCACAATCACTTGCAATTATTCACCTCAATCCTTGTGTCAGAGGACAAATTTCAGTTGCCTCATATTCTGAGACAGTCAGCCCTGAGCCCACGCATCTTATCACATGGCTTGCTAGGCACCTTACCGCTACTTTCTGCAATCTCCGCACACAGCTCACCACGCGCCCCATCGAGAGCGAGAATTGCTATATCATGACCATGAGGAGGGTAACCCATGAGACTGTACCCTCCCTAGGTTGCTTAGGAGGCCTTGCTGGAGGTGGCGGTCCAGGGTGGTAGTCTGGGGTGGTGGTCAGGGGTGTTAGTCAGGGGAGGCAATAAGGGGTGGTTGTCAGGCGTGTTAGTCAGGGGTGGCAGTGAGGGGTGGTGGTCAGGGGTGGTAGTCAAGGGTGTTAGTCAGGGGTGGTAGTCAGGGGTGGTGGTCAGGGGTGTTAGTCAGGGGTGGCGGTCAGGGGTGGTGGTCAGGGGTGGCAGTCAGGGGTGAAAATTCATACGGGGTGGAGTGACATTAGGGGGAGTAAATAATCACAGCATTTTATTTTGAAACTAATAACACGAGTGCTCTTAATATTCTTTCGTAAAATATGTTTTGGATTAAGACTTGGGAGGTGCCCTGTCATCCATAACTTCCTTTGCTCATGCTGTTCATGTTTCTTCTTTCATTGACAGTGTCACAGAATTTGTCAAAAAATTGAGGTATTAATGCATCACTGTCATTATAATCTTCAAACCCTTCTGTCCAGAACTCTCTTCAAAGCATTAAAGAGAAGCTACATCAAATGTGCCACCCACTCTTCTCAAGTCTCTACCCCTTCCAAACCAGTCATCCCAAAACCACTTGTGTCTCATCATTTCCAGCCTTCCAACCCTTGAGAAGGCCAAGAGGCTGGAGAGATGACATGCCACAGCCATACACTGATGCTGCGGAATGGGTTCATCAATTCCTCCAAACATGGCTGCTTCTACTATCTGCTAGTTGCACTGAGATTCATGTAGAAACTGGTTCGGCTCATTGATGAGGAAATGCTTGTCATCGCTGGACAGAAATTTGAAATGCCAGCACTGTGCAGTGCAGAACTATGGAAGAAGAGTGGTCGCTGGGACTCTGGGAGCTCATGGGCAGAGACATGTTCAGTCTACAGGATCGGCATTGTATGGAATACTGTCTTGGCCCGACTCAGTCACAGAAATTGTTGCTTCCCAGAGCACATTTTCCGACAAGAAGCTGCCACTTCTGCTGTACCAGGTATTAAAATTGATCTTTACTGCTCCCTTTGCAAACACAAATTTTTTTAAAAATGTATTTCTTGCTCTGTGCAGATTTCTGCCACTGATCCGTGGCAAGCACAAGTTGATTCGCTCAAACAACACAGCAACACTAGTGTATATAATTGGCAGGGCGGCGTTCGCTCTCGTCTCATGTCGCAACTCGCCAGCTATCTCCTCCTTTGGAGTAAGCAGCGGCTGAGGTCGCTGTACGCCACTCATATCCCTGGAAACCTAAACACCACAGCGGACGCGCTGTCACGCCAGGTAACAGTGGAGAATGAAGACTCCACCCTCAGGTGGTCCAGCTATTTTGGGCTCGGTTCAACAGAGCACAGGTTGATCTGTTTGCCTCCCAAGATTCCACCCACTGCCCGCTCTGGTACTCTCTGACAGAAGCACCCTCGGCTCAGATGCGCTGGCATACAGCTGGCCCTGCAAATACGCACTTACCACAGTGAGCCTACTTGCATGTCCTGTGTAAGGTCAGGGAGGACTGGCCCACTTGGACTTGGTTCTCGGATATCACACACCGCCCTGGCAAATTCCCCTAAGAAAGGACCTTCCTTCTCAAGGATGGGGCACCCTCTGGAACCTTCTCGTCTGGTCCTTGGATGGGATGCGGAAGATCTAAGCGGTCTACCACCAGCCGTCATAGACACGATCACTCAAGCCAGAGCTCCCTCTACCAGGCAGCTATATGCCCTAAAGTGGCGCTTTATGGGATCTCTCCATTGTCCTCTCTGGCGGGAGGTTGTGGGAGTGGGAGGTTGTCTAATTTAAACAACAAGTCTCCCCATAGGTTGCCCATTCTTTGCAATGCACATTAAATTTCTTAAACTCTCATCCGCCACAATATTAAATCAGTCAGTGTGGCTATCTGCTTTGCTACAGCAATCGTGCAGTCACATTTATGATTCACATCAGGGCATCAACGCCAGTGTCAAGCACGCTTTGAACTCCACATGAAAAGCCCTCACAAACAACATCTTGTTCTGCATTTTCGTGATAGTTAAGGCTTGACATGCTTCTGTGGTATTTAAATTGTACATTACAGAGGCTGCAAAGTACTTGATTTCTATTACAAATCCTGTCTGGGCTTGATTTGTACAACAAATAGCATTAAAAGGTCCATCATTTGATCACTGACATGGCTGTTGTGTTTGCTTGTGGTGTGTGAGTCAGTGTAATGACTCCGAGTGGACACATCAAAGGTTCTTCCCTACTCCACCCAGTGTTTATGCTGGTATATGCTTTATTACTGGTAAATGAAAATGAGCATTCAACTTTTTTAATTAATCCCATGCGATAATGCGTCAACTTTGACAGCTCTAATAATCATGTTTTCTAAAGTATCAGTATTATCCATTATGTACCTAAATTAAACCAGCATCGACTAATCTGAGGTTATCATTGCTAACATGCTATTAATTGATACCTTGTTGTGAGCTGTGCAGTTCTGGTTCACTTTAAGTGCACACTTCTGTTTATTCGGAAGCTTTGTCTGCTTTCCAGTATGGCAGACATTTAACTTCAAGCATTCAGATTTTTCCAGTTCATCTCAAATAAAGCCTGAAAATGAGAGAGTGTTCGAGCAATCACTAAAGATTTCACTTTTTCAAATTTTAAGACAGTAAACTTCCTCCCAGTGTTTTTAGATTTACTTTGAGCATGCATACAATCACACACCCTCAGGGCATCCTCGTGGCTTTCAAACTTGACAAAACCATGGTACATATGTTTACCCTGCTTGTCAGTTATGACCTGAGCACTCAGGACAGGGCCTGAAAGGAACAGCACTATGTCAAAGCTGCAAGACGATGCACCAATCACAAACATTTGTATGTTTTGTAATTGCCACCAAAATACTCACTGTATTTGCCAAATATTTCAATCAGTTTTCTGACATTCAAGCTTTTAGCAATGTTGCTTATATGAATGTCAGTGAACTGGCTGCCATGCATCTGCATCTCTGCCTCATGCTCTCCATGAGACTTGGTCAACAAACCTTTAAAGAGCAAAAAAGCTAATATTATCACCTACAAAAAACAAAAGACAAAGCATTTAACACATTTTAAAGATAGTACATCTCAAAGTGATCAGACTCACAGTTTCTTGCCACTGAGAAATTAACCATTCATCTTCATAATGGCTTTATAAGCACTTCTGTAGTCTGTTGTTTTGGAGAAGAAGAAAAAAAACGATTGCTGTCGTGTGTTTTTATTAATAATTTGTTAATTTACAAATTGTATTATGCATTCAGGGGATGCATTCCCAGTGTACTCGCTATGTACGATTGCGATTGTCATCATAGTGTCATGGAGGCAGATTTGTTGGCTAAATTAAGTAGCACTGGCCCTATTGCGGCCATCTGCATATGCAGGGGGAGGAAAGAACACTCTCAGCCATATGCTTATGTGAATTACTTCCATCTAGAGGATGGTAAGTGAACTTGCTATTGAAAAATAAACAACTGTGGTGATCTGTCACTCCACTATAGGATAGACCAAGAACATTGGTAACGGAGTATAGTTGTAGCATTGTTAATGTTTCCTTTGGCCTTGTCATGCAAGCTGGAACTTCCATTTTCAATGTGCAAGCATTAGAAATATTTGCAAGCAATCACAGAGTATAAAATGTGTCAGTGTACAGTATTGTACTTAGTTAGGCCTAACGCCTTAAATAGCACACGGCAGACACAAAAGAAACATTAAACAGGCTGAAGCTTCTATGACGTACTAAGACATTCTATTCAAGTTTGCTGCTTTACAATGAAGATGGTCCTTTTTGTAAAGCTCTTTAAAGACTGATACAATATAATATTTGTTCGAGAAGTTACAAATCATTAAAGTGATTGCAAGGCAAGTACTGTACTGAAATGTCCATACTTCTCTACATTAATTTCTCTGATTGGTTCTGCAATCAACTGAACTACAGTTGCTGAAATTATTGTCATTTTTGTTCAATTATATTATTAATAAAACTATTAAACTCACCCTCACATCGTTTCAAACACGTATCTTTCTTCCCTCTGGGAATTTTCGTTTAAGTAGTTTGTGTAATTCTTTTCTGTTCAATTGTCTCAACATCATGAGTTTGCTCGAACAAAAGTGTTCAGCCTTCTGAAAAACTGTCACTATTTTTGCACTATTTTCCCCGTTTGGTGTTGCTAGAGGCACAGAAATTACACACATCACCTTTAATGGGATAGTTCATATATATTCCATCACATTCATTATGATCGCAAAATTCTGGCCTGTTAATAGTTCCCAGAATATCAATATCTGTTAATGCCTGATCTTCTGTAAAGCTGCTTTGAAACGATTTGTGTTGTGAAAGGCGCTATACAAATAAAATTGACTTGACTTGACTTGAGTTCACCCAAAGTTGACAAATTTCACATCATTTACTCACCCTAGTACATTCCCAGATGTGTGACAATTTTTCTTCTGCAGAACACGAATGAAGATTTTTAGAAGAATATTTCAGCTCTGTAACTCCTCATAATGCAAGTGAATGGGTGCCAACATTTTGAAGCTCCAATACCACATAAAGGCGGCATAAAAGTAATCAATGTTGTAAAGCGATATGATAGGCGTGGACGAGAAACATGTAAATATTTAAATCCATTTTTTCCTATCATATCACTTCTTAAGATATACACTGAGTACTAAAAGCCATACTTCCCTACAATATTGCATGCCAAAAACAGCTTGCCAATGGAGTAGTATGTCCGAATCCACAGAAATCATGAAGCAGTAAGTGACAAATACCCAGATGACCAACTTTTTCCAGCATGATTTTGGGTATGTTTTTATTCTCTCATATTATAAATGAATATTTACATATGAAAATATATCACTGTGTTTTTATTTTTTGGTGCGTGTGTGTTTTGGTGTTGGGTGTGGTCCCTCACAAGGGGATCGTCATATTTAGTGTTTTTTCCATGGCATCAAAAAACTTTGAAAACCCTTAAGCTAGCTTTCCACCTTTTTCTTCAAGTAGTGTGTTCTCCAGACCAGCTGGTGGTGGTAATGCTTCTCAGACGTGCAGAAGAAGAACAGAGTCCATGTGGTAGTGCGCTACTGTTTATGTCACATGTTCACTGCATTTGGGAGTTGTACTCTATATGTTTGTCTAGTCCTTCATATAGTCTTTTAACACGAATAAAAAATTAACCTACAACCATTGCGACTTTTAATTTGAATGTATTAGTCGGACGCGTTATAGACTTCTTTTAAAGAGGAAAGCCATGGCTACACCTGCGAAAGGCGAAGACAGTGACGATGGCATGGATGAATTTATGGAGAAATTTAAGACGCAGAAATACGAAAATGCGTTTAATGAGAGCAACTGGGAGGAGGTAAGAACTGTCATATTCGTAATGAACAACAGTAGGTCGCTAATGGTGAATATGACATCAGGTTGACGTTACGTTTTAGAATGCGTTTGGCTGTTATTATGTAAATGCCAACTCTACATCTGACAGGAGTTTGACAAGGTGCCCATGTTCATGAAGACAGCCCCAGAGGAGATAGACCCAATGAAAGATCCTGATCTTGCCTGCATTCAGTCTATCATCCATGACGATGACAGAACACCTGAAGGTATGCAAAGCTCTGACTTAATTTTCCTAGCATTGTGTCTTGAATATCTTTCTTTATGTAATCAATGTGCTGTATGCATGACAATTACATAAATTCGAAGATGAAACTATTCCAGGTCTTTTTCTTCAGAGCAAGCTATGAGTATAAAGGATGAGGGGAACGACTACTTTAAGGAGAAGAAATATAAGAAAGCTGTAGTGTCTTACACAGCTGGATTAAAGAAGAAATGTTCGGACATGGAACTCAATGCTGTTTTATACACCAACCGTGCAGCTGCACATTTCCATTTAGGTACAGTCAAGATTCTCACAAACTTGGCTACTTTATGTGAATTAATGTCAAAGGTATAATCTGGAACTGTTCAAAATATTAGGGTACAACAGGGCTAAAGGCCCCATTTTAAGGGGAAGAAACACTTTTGATACTTATTAGTCATTTACAGTTTTTTTTATTTAGTCATTTACAGTTTATGACTTGAAGTTTTTTTATAACTGTCCAATAAATGAAAGGATAGTGTTTGGGGTAAAAAAGCCCCCCTGTTGCAGGGGCTAAAGACCCCATAAAACACACAGTTTTTCTAAAGTGGGGCGAATAGATTTGTTATGAATAATGTTCAAATTGGGCTCACATTGACTGATCCAATCAAAATGGAGATTCATTTACTTATAGAATACTTGAGATGTTATGAAATGCCAAAAGTGATTGAAATGAGCCTTTTCTGAAGTGGTTATTTTGAAAAAGCATTATAATAATTTGTTACTCAAAAAAGCATCTTAAAGGTGCGCTCAGTAACTTTTGTCTTGGACATACACTGACACCTAGTGGCTTGGATGAAATAAAATCTAAAGTTTTCAGTTTCAGATGCCATTGTAGAAATGTAGTATTCACAGTCAGCCATGATTACTTTCATCAATGAGGGAAAGTGTCAAATAGCAGGACGGTAACTGAGATTAAGCGAGTAGTATTCTGCTGTATACATGGCAGCCCCCATGTGCAGACCCTCTCCATGTAGAATAAAACAGCTATGACTGAGACTTCAGTTTAATGTGGTCATGATTTCCTACATATATTGCAAAATTACATGTCTTCAATGAGGAAAACATTTCTAAGTGCACCTTTAATGTCTCAAAGTTATTTGCCTAAGTTGACCATTTCCCTCCTATATTAACTATTGTCCCTAAATTTACACAATATCACTATAACCCCCCTGGGGGCTTTTTACCCCAAGTGTGGGTTAAAAGGCTCCCTCACCACCATTTAAATAAAAATAATAATAATTTGCCTACACTTTACATTACAATAAGGTTCCATTTGTTAACAACATTAATTAACACAAACTAATAATGAACAATACTTTTACAGCATTTGTTAATCTTTGTTAATTTCAACATGTGCATTTTTTGAATCAACATTTGTGCTTGTTCAAATAAGTTAATGCACTATGAACTAACAATGAACAATTGTATTTTTATTAACCAACATGCTGTAAACAATATATTGTTCATAGTTTGTTCATGATATCTAATGCAGTAACTAATGGTAACTAATGGAACCTTATTGTAAAGCATAACAAAAATGTTTTAATTAAAACAACTTTGTTATTATTTTCATACAAATGATGTCGCGCCATTAATATTCAATAAAAAATAAATGACATTTTTCAATCATGATTGATAGACTTTGTGAGCAGAGAAAAAAAAGTGAATTTTCCTTAAGGTATACCTTTACATTAGCCCTGTTGTACCCTAAATATTTCTATCAGTCCTCATAAATAATACCTTGCAAATGGAACTGCATAATTGAGGTTTTCCTCTGAAAGCATTGCTAGTATTTATTTGAATATCTGGTGTATCCAATTAATTATTATTATCCTTCCAGGCAACATGCGTTCGGCTTTGAATGATGCCACAGCTGCAAAGAAACTGAAGCCAGACCACATTAAAGCCATAGTAAGAGGTGAGTGATACATAACAGTATATTATGTTGTATTGGGAATCCAAATCAAACTGTTGAAAAAATATATATATATACATTAGGGCTCATTAAAAAGGATTATTCACATTAATCAGATTACCTGCTCTGCCAACATTTTCACTGACCCTACCACAAAGTAAGTAAATAAATAAAGAGTTGTAAACAATTTTAACCTATATTTATGTCAGAAACATTTGTAAAATTTTCTTTTAACATTGTTTAAATAATAATAATAAGTTATGTTAGCAGTAATAACTCCATGACTGATTCATTTATAAACACATTTTACTGGAGAATGATGGCATACAGTGCCTCCAGAGGTCGCAATTTCAACAATATCTCATCTGTGTTAGCTAACAAGACCACCCTACCTTGGTGACATATTTAAATCATAAGAACTTGCAAAACCATTTTCAAATTTCTTTTATTTTTTTTAAATTTTACAAGGCATAAAAACACATGTGCATGATCAACAAATTGTTTGAGTGTAATAATGCGTGTGTGTGCATGTGTGTGTGTTTAGGAGCACAGTGCTGTATGGAGCTGTGTCATTATGCAGAAGCATCGCAGTGGTGTGATGAGGGTCTCAGGCTGCTCCCCACCGACAAGAAACTACAGGATCTGAGAGCCAAAGCAGACAAAATGAAGGTATAGATGCCCCAGAGGAAGCTGTTTTGTCTAATTCACTGTTGTATCCAATTTGCATTTATCCATGTGATTTGCAATGTTATGAACAAAAGTTGTTATCTAAAAAAAACATTTGTTATGCCTATGAGTGATGAGAAAAGTTTAGTTTAGCTAAAATGTGTAAAAAAAAAATGATGTCCTTATCCCAGCTTATTATGCTGAAAATTCTGAAGTCTAAATATATTTTTACATTTAATGTAGAGAGAAGTTGAGCGAGATGCCAGAAAGGCAAAGGTTAAAGCGAAGAAGGAGCAGAATGAGAGAGAAGCATTATTAGCAGCCATTAAGGTAAGAGTACAGGCTTTCAGTACTGCAGATGCTAATTTTCATCATACAAGTATTGTTAGAAAACAAGTTAACATTTTTGAAGAATTCAGATCTTAAATTACTTGTTTGCCATAGGAGCGTGGCATTAAACTTCTGAAGCCTGAGCCACCACAGCGTAAGGGCTCAGACAGTGAGGATAATGATGTTGATGGAGGTTCATCTAGAGCCCTGGCTGATCTGGAGCTTGATGGAATTAGCTCACATGAGACCATGGGAGCTCAGGTTTACATGGATGAGCTGGGTGTCCTCCACTGGCCAGTGCTGTTCCTTTACCCTGAGCACAGGCAGACTGACTTCATATCTGCCTTCTGCGAAAACTCCAGGTTTGTTCCCAGGCCAAACAGTAGTCAACTTCCACTGGCCAGAAGAGCCAGTTTTGCTGTGATTGGCTGGTTGGACTGCTCAAACAGATAAATAATAGTGCTTCAGTGCCACAGTGGGAAATTAAATGGCTTATATACACCAAAACCACCTGCCTAATAATGGTGCCAAAAACAAAAAACATCCACCCTTGTTGATGAGAGAGGCCAAATGGGGAATGATCAGACTTGTTCAAACTGA
The DNA here is from genome assembly GCA_032164185.1 of Moxostoma hubbsi. Classification (NCBI taxonomy): domain Eukaryota; kingdom Metazoa; phylum Chordata; class Actinopteri; order Cypriniformes; family Catostomidae; genus Moxostoma; species Moxostoma hubbsi. Next base: position 24,059,390 of record JAVLUX010000010.1, read on the forward strand.
CAAAGTCTACGGTAACTCAGATAACCCCTCTGTACAATTGTGAGAAGAATATCATCTCAAAACGCTATTGTGAGATGCGGGTTGGCATTGTTTTGGCGGCACAAGGGGGACCTACACAATATTAAGCAGGTGGTTTTAATGTTAAGGCTGATTGGTGTATAGTTGCCTCTGCATATTTAGCTAGTGGGAACTATTTTAACATTTAAAAAATGCAACACATCAACCTTTAAAATGTAAACACATCTGATTTTAATCAATGATTTCCATTTGCTCAGCTTCATGGACAATTTGGCGGTCATGTTTGGTGAAGAGCTTCCTCCCTGGGATACCGAAAGAAAATATCAGCCACAAAATCTACAGGTCAGTAGAAAGATAATTTTAACACCAAAAAACAGGACAACCTTTTTGTGTAATTTTTTGATGGACTGTCAACACACTCTTTTGCTAGAGAAATTTGAATTAGTTGCAATACCTCAAATATTTGTTTTCATATGCATCTCTAACTTTTCACACTCATGTTTTATTAGCTGTTCTTTGAGGATCGTGAAAAGGGAAAACTTTATCAAGTGAATCTTGAAAAGTCACTTCTTAACATTCTTCAGCACCAAAGGTATTTGAGAGGAATTTTTCCCAACTTGTCTTATAACTGCTTGAAATGTTCTCTGATGGTTTCCTTCTATTTTGTTCCTTCCAGGTGTTTTGTTAAGGCCGGAACACCTTGCTTCATCGTGTTGGTATCAAAGTCTCCATTTTCTAAGCAGTTTTTATCAGGAAATAAGGTCCAGAGATTGACTTGACTTTTTGTTTGAATCTTAAAGGGATAGTGCACCCAAAAATAAAAATTCTCACATAATTTACTTACCCTCATGCCATCCCAGATGTGTATGACTTTCTTCTGCAGCTCTGTTGGTCCTTCCAATGTAAGTGAATGACCAGAAATTTGAAAGCTCCAAAAATTACATAAAGGCCACTTAAAAGTAATCCATATGACTCCAGTGGTTAAATCTGTATTTCAGTAGCGATATGAAAGGTGTGGGTGAGAAACAGATACATATTTATGTCCTTTTTTCTATCAATCTCTATTATCAGTTAACTTTTTAAGTGTTAAAAGAGAAAGTGGAAATTTATGGTAAAAAATGAAAAATACTGATCTGTTTCTCACCCACACATATCTTGCTTCTGGAGATATGGATTTAATCACTGGAGTCATATGGATTTCTTTTATGTGACCTTTTTGTGATTTTTGGAGCTGCAAAGGTCTGGGCACCATTCATTAGCATTGTATGGATCTACAGAGCTGAGATATTCTTCAAAAATTATTTTTGTTTTCAGCAGAAGAAAGAAAGTCATACACATCTGGGATGGCATTAAGGCAAGTAAATGAGAGAATTTTCATTTTGGGGTGAACTATCCCTTTAAATGGACATTATTGGTCACAAATCTGCCTCCAGCTATAAAGGACATTTCTGCTTACATCCCAATTTTGAAGTGGTTCTAATTCTGTTTGCAGTAGAGTTAATATTTGAAAACTTGTCCCACATATTAAGATATATGAAGCCTAACAGCAGACCCAAAATGTATGGTATTCTCAGTCGAAGGAGATTGAAAAAACTAGAAATGTATTTAATAATATTTCACAGTTCCATAATTATCATCAAATCAGTGTTTAATACAGATACTTTAGTGTTTAACTGACATTGTATCATTTGAAATACATGCTTTAAAATACTCTCAAAGGTTTCCGATATGAATAAATAAATAAATCAGTTCAAAACATTCTGGTGCCTTTTAGATAGTACATTAACTCTTGTTTGTCTGATTTAGTTTCTGTGATAAGGATACAACTGTACAGTCCCTCATTCACTGAGGTTTACTCATCCACATGTAACAATTTACAATAAAGAAACTATATTGTATTCATCAAATTGAGTTAACCTATAGTTTCAGTAAATAATGGGTCACATCTCAAACTTTAAACTGGCACTTCAAATTCTGGCATGTGCTGGTGGGAAGAGCTGACACGGAGATAACATTCCACAAGTTTTTTGTTGTTTGTTTTTCTTTTTTGGAAGCCTAACAGTAGCATTATCTTTTAGTTAGAAAAAATCTTGTCCATCACACACAGCATTACCAAAAATGAGAAAAACTTAAGTTTGAAATGACAATCCACAATATTGTTAAAGTCTTAATGGGATAGTTCATATGGACAGGGACCTGCCCAGTGCCATCCTCTTCCCCTGTGGCTGTATGCTCTGCAGCAACCTTTTAACCACCTCCAGCCTCCCCTTCTTCACCAGATCTTTAGACAGCTCAGTCACCTCATCCGTGTGTGTTCGACACAGTACTTTCAACTCAGTCTGAACTACGTTCGGTCCATATCTCTTCTCTGCCTGCTTTAAACATTCCTCTAATTGAGTAATAGCATGGCTTGTTTCCATCCCACTCTGAGTGAAGCTCACTAGAAGAGCCTGTAGCAGACATCGTAGGGTCACTGTGTCTTGGACACTGGGATATTCCAGTTCAAGAGCTTGCCTAAAACATTCAATAGCATTCTGCTCCTCTCCTTTCAGCAGCAGGCAGCGACCACGAAGGACCTGTAATTTAGGGTTTGTAGAGCCTAGAGGACACTGAAGAGCTTTAGATAGACTGACCAAGGCTTGGTTAATCGCCATCTCGTCAACCAACAGGCTCTCCTGCAGGGCATCCACACCCATGTAGTAGTAGACCTGAGAGGAGAGTGATGGATGTATTATAACAAACTATATACTGTATCTTCTGTATTATCAGCTCATAACTACTTGGGGTCTTGAACATGGAAGTTGGAACCTACCTGACCCATCTCTAAATGAGTTTTCAAACAAGGTCGGACCGCCAGAACACGTTCCAGGTCAGCACGGGCCTCTTTCAGTATCTGACGGTCGGGAATACAACCTTGGCCGAACTTCGCTTTATCCAGGTTCTTGGCATAAGTTGTGACACTAAGCTGGAGAGAAAGTAAATAACCTATAAAATGCTATAATGGGAAGTAGTGTTAATTTTGTCACCTATTTTTAATTTAGTCTTAGTCTTGTGCGAAATGTCCTTGTTAGTTTTAGTCATATTTAGTCATTCACATATCTCTTTTTGTTAGTCAAGTTTTAGTCGACTAAAAGTCTCGTCATTTTAGTCTAGTTTTAGTCAAAAGAGAATTTAAGGTATCTTAGTCAAGTTTTAGTCAACTAAAAGTCTCGTCATTTTAGTCTTGTTTTAGTCAAAAGAAAACTCAATATATCTTAGTCAAGTTTCAAAACATTTTTGTCTTTTTTTTTTTAAATAAATTATTTCTGAGATTAATTCTAAGATAACCATTTCAGTCAAATAATGTTTCACACGTCTCAAATATTGGTTAAATGTCAATTACCTGACAAAATACACTTGTTGAATTCACTTTGTTAAACGTGTCTGGTTTTCTGATTTAAGAGACACATTCACAAATAATGAACTTGTTCTGAAGAGTATTTTATTAAGCAAATAAGTTACATAAAATATATATAACCTGCATAATGTATGTGCCACAACACCATAGCTAACTGGTTAATTTACAGCGTAGATGCCTAAAATCAGCATTAGCTTATGAGACGTATATTTAAGTTAACTTCCCTGAATGTGTGGGTGGTTAGCCTTTTTTAGATGTCGCTTAAGGTTGGTGGTGTTTTTCCCGGTATTGTTTATCCGCAGTGCTTCCCGTCAGTTATAATGACACATTCTGACTTTTTGTCAATATCATTGTACCTAAAATGCGACCAAATATCGAGCCTCTTCCTTCTACCTAGCATGTCGTCTGCGCTCGTCGCGTGTTCGCCACTGTCTATGATTGTTGTGTTCTTGCTCGATGTAGTTTCGTGTTGCAGCCACAGGAGTATGAGACCTATTGTAACCGTTACTTGAGCAACAGCGCGAACTCATTCGGAATATTTTGAAGGCGTAACAGCAGAATATTCTATCTCATGGTGAAAAAGTAGAGACGATTGTATACGAAAATGAAGAGAGATTTTATCTTAGTTTTTATTTTATGCAAAACATTTTAGTCTCGTCTTTTTTCGTCAACAATAATGCATGTTAATTTAGTCTTAGTCAGCGTTTTTGGACATTGGTGCAGTCTCGTTATCGTCTCGTCTTAGTCATGGAAAAAAAGGTCGTTGACGAACATATTTAGTCTCGTCTCGTCTGACGAAATTAACACTGATGGGAAGCACTGCTTTTTTTTGGAAGTGTTTTTATTAAAACCATCAGACAAAGCTGTGCTAAAAGAGACTTTCAAGAACTACTATTCATGCACACAATCATATACACTTCTTAGGGGAGATGGGGGCTAGGTGTCACATGGGGAAGTGGACACGAGCTATATCTCAGTAATTATAAGATTTGGAGTCGAAAGTCCAGAGGTTTTATGGTTTCAAACATAAATGCAAAGTAATCCATAGGACTCTAGTGGTTTGATCAATGTCTTTTGAAGCTATATGATAGGTGTGGGTAAGAAACATAAATATTTATGTCATTTTTACTATCAATCTCCATTTTCACTTTCACACTCTTTTGATTTTGGCAATTCACATTCTTCATGCATATCACCATCTACTGGGCAGGGAGGAGAATTTATAGTAAAAACAACTTCAATATTGATATGTTCCTCACTAGCACCTATCATATCGCTTCTGAAGACATGGATTTAACCACTGGAGTTATGGATTACTTTTATGCTGCCTTTATGTGCTTTTGGAGCTTCAAAGTTTTGGTACCCATTCCCTTTCATTGAATGCATCTACTGAGCTTAAATATTCTTCTAAACATCTTTGTGTTCAGCAGAAGAAAGTAATTCACACACATCTGGGATAGCATGAGGGAAAGTAAATGATGAGAGAATATTTATTTTTGGGCAAACTATCCCTTTAATTGTAAAAATATCAAACAATGTTTTGTCTTTTTAATACATTAACTTGTCCATTGTTTTATTTTTTTGTATTTTATTAATACTTTTGCGCCTCAATTAAAAAAAAAAAATTATAATTCTGCATTTAAAAGTTTTGCTGACAAGCCTATAATACACTGTTTAATGCAGGCGAATATTTAAAGAGAGGCATAGATTTAGTTTTGGTGGTGTTTGTGGGGGGTGATGGGGAAATATGTGCTCCCCAATGTTCACTTGAAACTTAAACCACTGGTTTAGTGGCAGGTCAACTGAATTTAACCCATATAGTGTCACGGGTATATAGTGCCATATAATAACATCACATGCCTATTGTCACAAGTTGTAGCAAAAGGTCAACATGTTTATTGGCAAAAATGGTGAAAATGTTCAATTGAAAAGGTTTTTTTTTTTTTTTTTTGCCAAATCTTTAAGCAATGTGGCAATTAAATTCACTTTCACATATAAGCCTACCTTAAGAAATATTCAAAGGCATAAAAAGTGTGACAACTAGCCCAGGTTTCCCCTGTAGTGTCTGACTTGAGCCACAAAATGGGTGTTTCTATGAAGTACTGCTTTGTCTTTGCATAAGCATTTGTTGTGTCATCCTAGATGTAAGGGTGTGATTTCAGGAAGGATTGGTTTTAGTGTTTAATTCATGTGATTTTGTTTCCTGTAAACAAAAATGCTAAATGAATTTGGATGAAAGATAAACAGAATTAGTGTCCTAAGTATCCACACTGCAAAAATAATTTACTGTATTTTTGTCTTGTTTTCCAGTAAAAAAAAAATCTACATTTTCGTAACACAAGATAGCCTACATTTACTTGAGAAAAAAATGACATGATATATTTTGTTTTGATTAATATACAGTACTATTCAAAAAATACTAAATACTAAAACAAGTGTTTTTTTCTCTTACCCCGTTGGCACATATATATTTATTTCACGTAGTTTGGATAGTCTTGTTTTCTAAGAAATCTAACTTTTTCCTTTTTATTTAAAAATACTTATTCAACATATTCAAAGTTTGTGGAAGCACTTTGAGATACTAAAACAGGTAAATGTATATTAAAGATCTAAACAAATTACTGAGTAAGTTTGTTGGTTTAATGGTACACAAGCATCTCTCTTACCTTGGCACGAGTGGAATATGCCTGCCAGTTGAGTTCAGCATCAGGCAGGGCACTCAGTGCCATGTTACAGATACCCGTGGCCATCTCCAGTTTACCTGACAGGAAGAACACGCTTGCTAATCTGTTGAGGATGAATGCATCATCTGTGGAGAGCTTGATGGCCTGTAAAAATGACCAATGAGATCATATATATTATTAATAGAGTGTATCATGCTTCATTAGTCACAGTCATTATATTATCAACCTTAATGTGTCAGCATCTCCTCAATTCATAAGCGTATGTTTAATCATATCTTCTATCTAATACTAGTGTCCAAAAACAACAAAGCATTAAATGTTTGCGTCACACACTTCCTTGAGCATGTTGTGGATACTATGGAAATGAACTGTAAAGCAATAACCTTGGACTGGAATAACAACTGAACTACTGGCTATAAGCTTGACCAAAACAACATTTTTATATTTTTCTGGGCTATTATTCAGTACCGATCCATAACATGTCAAAGGGTCAGATCCAGAGAAACCACAGTCATGAACTGCCATCGGTACAGTGGAGAACTCCTCCATTCGTTCCAGCATGAGACCGACATAACACCAGGCCAGGGCTAGAGAAAGATAATTGAGTGGTGAGAAGAGAAATAAAAATCTTGTCTCAGAAACTGTCATAAAGACTGCTTAGCTTCTGAAAGAAATGCATAAAGAGGCAAGACGCTGACAAGGGACAACATAAAACCAGAAAGACTGGTCTGTAAAATGTTGACTCTTCCCTTAGTGGCAGAAGAACATTGTCTGATTGTGTTCAAAAAAGAAAAACGTCTCGACAAAAACCATAAATATATTCTTCTTCATATCTATTGTATTAAAATGACCTTTGAGATGTGTGTGGTCAGATTTTAGAGTCTCTGTGAGAAGCTTGAGGCCCTTGTTGAAGTAAGTAAGTCTTGTGTATTCAGTGTCCTTTGAATCCCTCATAATACCATCTAGCCTATAAAAACAAAACAAAAAAAGTTAAGGGCCAAGATCAGTTCATTGGTGTGCAGTTTATGGTAAGGATTGTTATAAATAGGCTTAGTAACTTTAATTTCCTTTAACCTTCAAGGAATATTTCATGTACAATGCAAGTTAAGCTCAATCAACAGCATTTGAGGCATAAAATTGATTACCACAAAAATGTATTTTGACTTGCCCCTCCTTTTCTTTGCAAAAGGCAAAAATCTGGGTTCCTGTGAGGCAATTACAATGGACGTGAATGGGGCCAATCCGTAAATGTTAAAAATCTCGCTATTTCAAAAGTATAGCCACAAGATGTTAACAATATGCATGTTATAATGATTTTTGTGTGATAATATCACGTACTAAACTTTTCTGTCAAATTATAGCCAAATTTACAACTTTGTTGCCATGACTATGTAATGTCAACAAACCCTAAAACGACTATAAAAAAAATATGCTTTAAACAACTTTACAGCTCAGATAATAAGTTTTAACTATATAGCTTTTATAAAATTATAAGCTTCACATTTCTGCATTTAAACCCTCAAAAATTGGCCCCATTTACTTCCACTCTATGTGCCGCACTGTTTAATAAAAGTATGGACGAATCAAAATGATTTTTTGTGGAAATCCACATTATGCCACAAATGCTGTTGATTGATCTCAACTTGTATTGAACCTGGAATATTCCTTTAAATGCTTACATACTGGATGCATGCAGTCAAACGCTTGTTGAGTCATTAAACACTAAGCTAAACAGGCTGATAGTTTGAAATATTACCTTATGTAAATTGTTGCCATTTTGAAATACCAACTTCTCTTTTCCTCTATGGGTATCTGTAACAAATAAATGACCAACAAAATCACCTTCAAGATATCTTGATCTCCTTGTAAATATGACAAAATTCCCATGTGCTCACCAGTTCCCTTCCATAATCAAGTGCACGGTTGTAGAACATCAGTGCAGCTGTCAGTGTCTCCCTTAAATCTTCGTCTCTCTCCAGCTCCACATCATGAGGGTGGGCGTATGCCTGCTCAGCCAAGCACCGTGCCACCCTTAGCCTGGTTTCTGTCTGGCTCTCCCACATCTCGGGGCCCATGAGTGTAGCAACACGTTCCATGCACTCTCCCTCCTTCAGCTCACGACCCAACCGTTCATATACATAACCCAGGTTGGCCCAGGCATTGAGGTTTTCTGGATCCTCTTGGCAGATGCTGTTAAAGACCTCTTCTGCTGTCTCCAGTTCATCCATATGGAAGGCCAACAATCCCAGCATATTGCGCACAGCATACTGTAGTCGTCCCGTCTCAGCTTCAAGCTCAGCCCTGAGGTTCTCGCTCTTGAGCTTGGTGTCTCGTTGGCGAAAGGCAGCTGGTCCGTTGGGCTCACCGTTGAGATGTAGCTCTAAATGGAAGTGGCCAGGGATGTAGGCCATTCCTTCAATCAGAGACTCGATGTCTTCTGCACTGTCCTCCATGGTCTCCCACAGACATGTGCTGGCACTACTTGTCTAAGACTTTTAACAAAGCGGTACAGGAAATACAGGTTTAGAGAGGAGGAGAAAGAGACAAGTGAGGACTATGTGGAAATATATGCACTTCCTTACTTTCTTTAACTGGTTTCCCCACCCTGTGGGGAACATTGTGGATTTTAAATTCACTTTAAATGTTTTAAAATTAAAACATGGGCGTTTGTGTGTAGATAGGTGACACACCTTAGTCTCATGTAAGGTTTGCGATTTATCATGAACCAGTAAAACATGGAAGAGAACACGAAGTTATAATATGTTGCCAGTAATGAAGTAAATTTAAAACAATGTTCTGTGAAATAACATTTCCTTTATTAACATTTCACATGTAAAATGAGTTGTAATGTCACAGGTCTGTGATCTTCGAGTGAAAAATATTCTTAAGAGTCTGAGATATGCCACCAGACCTGATCTGAGGAAGTTCATTTGATAAACATTCTGATAAAGAAGTGCTAGTCTATAGAAAACACTTGAGATGTGTTGATTTTTAACTGGCTTGAGTACTTTCAAAAAGGGACAATTAGCATTTTTTGAACAGCTAATGTAAACCCTTCTCATACTGGTTTTCTCTACTAAACAAAACATTGCTCCATATTAATAACTTCAATGTGTCATAAATGTATATCTTCTTATATTGAAGACTATAGACCTATGGTCTGAATTATGAGACGTTGTGTATTTTAAAGCATTACAGTCCTAAATTGTTCTTCTTGAATTCAATAAAGTCAGTTTATCATGTTTTAATTTTAAAGGTGCAATTCCTATTCTGACCACTAGAATGAATCCTTTCTCCAAGTATACTGTTGAAGTCAGAAGTTTACATACACCTTAGCCAAATACATTTAAAAATCCCTGTTTTAGGTCTGCTAGGATCACTACTTTATTTTAAGAATGTGAAATGTCAGATTATTAGTAGAGAGAATTATTTATTTCAGCTTTTATAACTTTCATCACATTCCCAGTGGGTCAGAAGTTTACATACACTTTGTTAGTATTTGGGAGCATTGCCTTTAAATTGATTAACTTGGATCAATCATTTTGGGTAGCCTTCCACAACCTTCTCACTATAAGTATAAGTCCTCCAGACAGAACTGGTTTAACAGAGTCAGGTTTGTAGGCCTCCTCGCTCACACATGCCTTTTCAGTTCTGCTCATTTACTTTCTATCGGATTGAGGTCAGAACTTTGTGATGGCCAATCTAATGCCTTGACTATGTTGTCCTTAAGCCATTTTGCCCCAGCTTTGGATATAAGCTTGAGGTGGTTGCAGGGCCGTTTCTAGGCATAGGAGAACAATCTTCGTTTAAGTAATAGAAACATGAAAACAATGTGTCAGGCAGATAAATGAATTTCTCAGCTGAGTAAATAGAAAAATGTATAGTCAGAATTGTCCATAATATTTCAATTACTTTTTAAAATGTTATTCATTTCCATTACTTTTCCAGGCCTGGAAAATCCAATTTCCAAATTCCATGATTTTCAGGTTTTCTTGAGAATACAGTGTATAAGCAATGTAGCAACATGATCACACGGAAATGGGTATGTTAGTATGTTAGTCAGATGCTATTTGCACTCAAGTGTTGTGTTTATTGTTGAGTCCCACAGACACTCTACACTAACCTCTTCACCTAAACCCCAAACTTCATTTACAAAAATTAACCATGTTTTTACTATATGGTTACAGTAGTAACACCATTGTTATTTGCATCAAGTCTATGGTTTCAGCCAAAAAACATGGTTACTACAATATAGTAAAACTAACTTTATATTCATTTTATGTATTATAAAAGAAAATATTTAATACTTAGTATATTTAATATTTAGTAAGACAAGAGACATGAAATATAATGGGAAAAAGAGTGCAACAAATGCGGAATTGTAGCCGGGTCGAAAATTCACAGTCTCAACAGCGTAAGGGCCGACATCACTGAACCGACAATTAAATTGCAGTAAATTTCTGTTTCAAATAGACTACTGTGGTGCAAATAGCTGTGCTGTGTGGCAGGTGTTATTTATAGTCACTCCAAAAAAAATTCCACCCAAATTTGGACTTGGGGTTGCTCAACGAACAATGCACGCTCATCAAAAGTGTCATAAAATGACGTTGTTTAATCTGCAATTGCGTTTTTTTTTTCACCTCACATTTGCTTTTATGACACTATTGTTAGGTATAGGGTTTAGGGTAGCGAGATCAGGTTTGTTTATTCAAAACTTGATAGAGCAATAATCTAAAAAACTCATCTGTTTTTCATCTCATATTTGCTTTTTATAACACTATTGCTTAGGTTTAAGTTTAAGATTTAGGTTAGGAAAGTAGGTTTTGTTCTTGATAGAGCATTAGCCTTAAAAACCTCATCTGTTTTGGAGAACATCTAACTTACTTTAAGCACCACAGAGTGTACATTTCATCTAGAAAATGCCCCAATACTTGTAATGAACCATGTTATTTATTTAGCAAAACTGGTGTCACAGCCACAGAATATATTGAGTATATGAATGTATTTTTACTACCCAAATGTTTCCAAAAAATCAGACACGCTGTGCTTCTCATGTCAAATCCATTAAAACAAGTGAAAAATGCAGTGTTGGTCTGTAGTACTGTTACATTTGTGCACGACTGTAGTTCCAACTAAGGCCACCAGAGGGTTGCTCTGAAATTCGGAAAGTGTAAACCGATTTTACCACAAAAAAACAAACAAACTTCGACCTCATACAGAGTTCTTATTTTAATTGTTGAATGTTTCCATATTACCATTTGGCTGCCACTAACTCTATAATAGTAGGCCTACCTCAGACATTCAGTCAGAGCTATATTTTAAGCTCCCATTTAAAAGTGGTGTGAATGAACAGTGACATTTTTATGGTTACCACAGACTGAAAATATGGGTCTGTTGTGTGAAGTTGTTCTCCTTATGGTCCTGTTTTGTTTTTGTCCATGATGACTATAACAGAGGGGAGATCCTCATGGTGCAGCCAGCAGATGTGCAATGATATCATCTTAACTTTACTTGGTCTTGTCCCTGGGTGAACACTAGTGTGTGACACAGGGAAGAATATGGACGGGTACTTGCTTCTTGTCAAAACCTGTAAAGTATTTTATTTCTGTTTGAAACTAAATACAGGAACAGATCATGAATATCAGCCACGTGGTAATATGCTGCACAGACCAGCATGACTTTTTTCATTGGTATGGAAAAACAGTGTCAACTCACCATATCCTGAGTTACAAGAAGATTGGCAAGAAGATTACGGATAGAATTTGGTCGGAAAAAGATTGGAAAAATATTAAATATCAGTCTTTAATGTTTTTTGCAGGCAGACAATGGCGATGGATATTTAACATTTCTCACAGTTCCGGTCTTTAATTTTTAATAATAAATTGATTTGAAATTGATACATTTGTATACAAATGTCTCAGGTAACAAACTATGTAAGTGAACAGGTTTTTATAAAAACACTATTCCAGTGTTGTGATCATTTTGAGTCCCACAGACACACTACACCAACCCTAACCCCAACCTTCCTTTACAAAAATTAACCCTACAGTAACCATGGTATCACCATGGTATTTTGTAGTGAAATCATAGTAACCACAAATTACATTTATTCACTTTATAACTTAAATCTTACTGTAATTTCTGTCAACTCCGTCAGACACACTAAAAGCATACTATTTTAATTTCATCCATCCAACAAGAGTGTGAAGTCTTTAATTATCTAATAATCAGAAATGTGTAGCATCACTATTTGTGTGTGATTATTTTGTGGAGCTAGCCTACTTAATTATTAGTGTTTTTTGTTGTTGTTAGTGTCATTAGGTGCTATGTTAATCATATAATGTAATATGTTGAAAATAATGACAGTGTTATGTGAAGTATGAGTGTACTTGTTGGAGTTCGTTATTTTTAAATTCAGATGGTCGTGTCTACTACAATATTTACGGCAGTGAAGTTGTCCGCTCCACGATGTGTATTCTCAGCTCTCGGAGTCATGCAGGTGGAATTCAGTCAGTCCAGCTTCGACCACATCAGGAGGACGGACCGTTCAGTATCAGCACAGCCCCTGTACAGACCCTCCGAGCGTCACATCATTATTATTTACCCGGACACTCTGTCATGCACCATCGAGGAGTTAAACTGCTTGTATATGGAATACATTTTAACGGTTGAATCATCAAATAGACTCGCATCATGCTCAGGTGGTCTGTTTTCCCACTGAAGGAGATATTACAGACCTCATTTGGAAACAAGACTGTCTTATGACTCTTTAGAATATCAAACAGGTGTGTCTGTCATATGTCGTTTGATGCCGTTATGATCAATTGACGCAGCTTTTATGTGTTTTCTTGTGCGTTCTTCATGCATGCGCGAATATGATTACGAACAATTAATGCATTTTGCATATGCTTTTCAGGCATAATACTTAGTGGGGGGCAAATTGTTACTAAGCCAAGGAGCTGGTTATTTAACAATTCATAGGCAAAGTCAAGCAGTTACCATTTTTTCTGTCTTTTTGCCCGTTTCCATTGAGAAGGCCCTTTTTATAATCATGGAGGAAAGCAATACCAGCGAACCAGTGCCAGATTTAAAGGATCTGGAGGTGAAGGTGGGGAGGAAGACACCGGAGGGACTCCTAAAGTGGATGAGAGAGGACCACAAGATCATTTCTCATCATCAGACAGAGAGTAATGAGACAGAGAAGAAGGGCCTGGATGAGAAGATCCGAAAACTTAAACTGGAGATGGTAAGACCGTAAGATAGATATGTGTATATGTATATATGTATATATATATATATATATATATATATATATATATATATATATATATATACTATATTGTGTCTGAAGACTTGGCTTTTTCAATCTTACTTTACATTTAAATATTCAGTCTTGTGAACTGCATGAAATGGATGAATGATGTGACAACACAGGGAGTCAAATGACTTGTTGGCTTTGTCATATGCCAAGGGTGATCAGATTCTTTCTTGTGGAAAACAGGACAGCCCCCTCTCAGCAAAAATGAAATTAACATATCCTTACCTAGGCGCAGATCAATGCAAATTAGAGGATGCATCCACATCTGTAACTGTTGTCACCTTGTATTTTTCGCTAGCAGCATTGAAAAAAAAATGCAAAGCAGTTCAGTTAAAAATTAAGATGTATGAAAAGCATTGCCTTCATGACTGTTACACTGAGTCAAGATTTACCCGGTGTCCATGCTGCGTTCATTAATGAGAGAACATGCTCCACGGATGCAGATGTCCCAGGCAGGTATAAAACAAACTCCATGACCTTGGCTAATACTCCAAAGTTGATGGTCTTACTCACCAGCTCACGGAAAATGTCTGTCCATCTCTCAGACATGGCCAACTTGTTCATGTTCCACTCAGTGATGCGACGAGTGACAATGTTTTTCATGCAAGCCCACTCATCAAAGAGCGTGGTTTCGTCAATCAAACTGAGAGTGGGGATTCTGGAGTAGAAGTGTTCGAGGTTGCTCTGAATATCTTTCTAGCTGCAAGACTTTTCTCAGGTCATGAATGTGCAAAGCCACTTCTGTGGCTGATATGTGGTCTTGCTCTACTATCTCCAGTGCAGGGTTAAAAGTGGCTGTTTGCTTGAGTGTGAAGCCAATTCAAAATTGAAAAATCACTGAAAATGTCTCTTAGAAACTTTGGGCATTTTTCTTGAGAAAGAAAGTATGCACGCAGACCATTGAAAATGTGAGGTATATTTTAAAGAGCTGGACCAAGAGAGAGGAAACGTGTGTTGACATGCTGCAGTAATTTCTGATAGTACCGCTGCACAAAAGTGCATATGACAGCTTCAGATTTGGTGTGGGCAGAAGAAAATTTCAGATCATACAATTTCTGGATCAGTTTCGCAGCGCAGTCAGGTGACTGGAAACTATGGCCACGCACAACAGAAAAAATTCCTTGACTTGCGTGCACCTTGTCAGATTTGAAACTTTGCTTCACCAAAAAATCGCTAACACTTGGTGTGGCAGGCATACTTTTAGCAGCATCCACATGCTTTTTTGAATGAACATGCTACGCGATGTCAGTGCGGCCTCCATGGGCGATGGAAAAGCAAGCTCCACAAATCTCACACCTCACTTTACTAGGTGCTGTCCGTGACTCCTTTTTAGAAATGTAAAAATCCTCATTAAATGTACATGCACACTTCCTTGACATTTTTCCAGCCGCAATTTCATCTGTGTGCTCTTTCAAACTGACTCTTCATTCAGTTCACTAACTGGATGTCTATTGATTGGGGATTGTGATTGGATCGTTTAATCCAATCATGTACTTCAGATAACGCAGTGTGATTTTATTGGTTTTACAAGCCATATCCTTGGCTACCTTTGATTAGAATCATGACTCAGAAAGCTACATAGGCGATAGAGAAATTTTAGGAGAGGGGAAATACGGGACCCTAGAAAAAGTGCTTAATACGGGACTGTCCCGATAAAAATGGGACATCTGACTACCCTACATATACCACTCCACAGATGACGTACAATATATGATAAAAGTATAGACCTGCTGAGTGAGTTATGCCCATATCCACACCGTGATGGATGAGCATGTGTGGTTAAGCAATTATATACACTCACTGAGCACTTTATTAGGAACTCAAACACAAACTTATTCATGCGACTGTCTAATCAGCCAGTCGTGTGGCAGCAGTTCAGTCCATTAAATCATGCAGATACAGGTCAGAAGCTTCAGTTTATGTTCACATCAACCATCAGAATGGGGAAAAAAATTTGATCTCCGTGAATTCGACCGTGGCATTATAGAGTATTTCTGTAACTGCTTATCTCTTGTGATTTTCATGCACAACAGTCTCTAGAGTTTACTGCGAATAAGAGAGGTCAATGGAGAATGGGTTTGAGCTAACAGAAAGGTTATGGTAACTCAGATAAACACTCTGTACAATTGTACTGAGCAGAATAGCATCTCAGAATGCACAACATGTCGAAACTTTAGGCGGATGAGCTACAACAGCAGAAGACCATGTCGGGCACTTTATTATTATAGTAATAATAGTGTTCTTGATACTGCTTCAGTGTGAGAGTGTCTCTCCACTCACTGCCATGAATTCCCTAAGTTAATGACAGTGGTGACAGGGTAGAATTCAAGCGATAATGCACTAATTACATCAGTTTTCAAAGCCTGTTTCACAAAAAAGCTTGGGATAAATTTAAAGAAATGTTAACACAACAGTATATTATGGACTTATAAAGCAGCAAAACAAGTGGGTATACCGAGGGTATCCGCAAATATTGATCCTGAAAAGTTGTTAAATGCAAACAGCCCTGGGAAAAAAGTAGGCATACGGCATATACGTGCTTATGGCCCCAGTCTTACAATGAAGTAAAATTCTTACATACTGACTGAGTTCATCTTGTCATAAACACACAGGGAGAAGCCTGCAGCCTGTTTTTGTTTTCTCATTTTGAAGGGTCCCAATTTCCCAACCCACATTCCACAAACCAAATCAACCAGACACTAAAGAATTTCTCACTGCATTGTCAAACAGTAAAATGTGCATTGAAACAAGGCCCAAAAATGTCATACAAGAAATAGATACTTTTTTAAAAAATGATTAATTCCAGTTGCTTGCAACCACTTATCTGTAATAAGGTTAAAGTGGGGGAGTGGCATAATTTGCAAAATTGTATAAATATGCTGCTCATTTCATATTGTACATATTGTAACCCGACTAACTTTAATCTCTTGGGGCAGATACACCCTCAGCTGTGTGAACAATTGTTGTAGTTAGGGAAATTAGCTTGTTCCTCAGTGGAATGCAGAGCAAATAAGGAAATGGACTCTGATGTTGTTGCTATGTTGCTATTCAGTGGGAGAGTTCTTAGAAGGGCTCAAAGCTGTCAAGATTTATGCTACTACCAGCTGCCATTTCTAATTTGTTGAAGGCATCTCAATTAATTTGGCATTGTGGTGATTGCTGCAGATGCCTCAATAATTAACACTTCTTAACACTATGATGGTTTGCTGCAACAGCCAAGATTGCATAAAAAGGTGAAGGGTACTACTGTATAAAAACAACATCCTGGCATGCATTTTATAACGGTTTGGTTTGGGAAATTATAGTGCAAAAAGTACATCAACAACAAAACTGTCCAAACAATCTTATTTTGTTGTGTCACGTTTCATCGCTTCTAGTGTAGACATTTTGAGTTTTACTTTTGTGTTGATGTCATTTCACACTGTTCCCAATTATTCACAAACTACAGTAAGTCAACTATCAATACACTCTTCCTTACACTGTGATTTTGTCACTTTGCACTGCTGCAGTCTATACACACACACACACACACACACACACACATAATTATAATGTAAAGTAGGTGTGAGACAGTATAGACAAATGTAAAAAAATGGTGGGGAATTGAGTCTGCATTTTCTGAAATGTTTATTTAATTTTTTGAATGGAATCAATAAAAATTGTTCATAAAAAAATACAATTAAAATGGCGAGGAAATTAGATGTGCACATGAATAATTCCAAAACATGCATTACATCTTGTAAATGACTTTAGTAATGCATTTCCTGAAATCCAAATAATAGCTTGTTATTTATACCACTTCTGCATGAAGAAAGAGCGAGAGAGGGGTGTCCTCGATGACTTTCAGCATTTTGGCCACCTGTGATTGCAGCTCTCTCTCTCCCTGACACACAGATGGGAAACACAGGGGATAGTGTGCTGACAGATGGATGAAGGGGAGATGACTTTGTCTGATAGAAAGATAGGGGATAGAGGGAGGGAAAGGTAAAGAGAAACAGAGAGCAAATGGGAGAGAGGGAGAAAATAGAGGTTAGGATGGAATGCAGCGAGACAGAGCGCACGTGCCAGTAGATGAAAGAATGGAGATAGAGGTGACATGTTGCGATATAAGAGATCCACTCAATCCTGTCTATGTTTCAGTGTATCAATTAGACATGAAAAGACAGCTGTAGTTTATTGAAGGCAGAAAGAGTGTTAAATGGAAGGTCCATCCATACACGTATCATCATGATCAGACGGGAAGTCAGCATGTTGTTTCAGAGAGTTCTATACCCTAGGATAAGTGTGTTAACAGATCAGACAAGTTATATTTGTGAATCGTCACCAAAAAAGTCTCAAAAGATGTTGTAAAAGTGCACATTTTTAAAGCCGAGTACAAAAGCAATTTGCAAATCTAAACTTTACTGCACTAATGCAATCGGTATTTGAATCGGCATTTATGGGAGTATTACCGCTCCATCTTTAGTTAAATTATGGCTGGTGGCTACCAGGTCTGTATGTGCAACCCCCCCCATCAATAAATTATGAGCAATTTACTGCCTTTGCCTTATTAGTACAGTATGTAGTCATGTAATCCATAAAAAGTAACTGTAATCAGATTGAGTATTTTAAATGTATTTTATTAACATGTACTTAATTTTGTAATCTGATTATGTAATCCTGTTTACATGTAATCTGTTACTAGTTGTGAGCTAAATGGGAATCTTTACACTATTAACATGTGATGAAACAGCGCTAGTCAACAACAGATGAGCGCAGCATGTGCAAACCATTCGCACTTCACAAATCGCTGATATTGCAGCACAGCGCTTCACTCTTGGTGAGTTGGGCAGGTAAGCACGTAGGCTTTGTATAGACAACATAGAGCAAATGACAACCTATATTTTCTTTTTTTTCTTCTTTGCAACACATTATGTAAATGAGAAAATATTTGTTATCAATATTTGAAATGCTCATCCAAGCATTCCCAATCCTTAGACAACAATGATAGTGACTTTCACACTACATACTTAAGAGAAAAGGGCAAACACACATAGTGGGGTCCAAGAGTCTGAATATATCAATTAAACCTGGAAATATAGTGGAAATTGAACTCCTTTTATACAAAATGTCAGATTTTCTTTTCTAGTGTTCGGAACAGTGATTAAAAAAGTATGCATTTCAGCAGGAAAAAGGAGCTCACACTTTCCATATGCTCAACAACACTTACTGCTTTGGTCACTGGAGGCAGTGTTTTGAATTTTGGCGAGCACAGACAATTTTAGATAAAGAAGAGACAACCTACTGTTTACGATTTCACTGTGAGATCAGTCTGCACCTACACCTGCATCTTGACTGTGGTGTTTGTTAGAAGTGATTGGGAGTTTGTTTTCTTAAGACTTCATTTCATAGACTGTTTTACTCCAGCAATGACCAAATTTACTGCAGTTGCCTAAAATGGAGAAGTAAACATTCTTTACATACCTGTCTGAAGGCTTGGAAACCTCCTCCTCTTTGAAGTGCTTTGTTCTAAGCACAGTAAGCCATAACTAAGACAAATGCTTTATTATTGTGGTTACTGTATATTGTGATAATATTATAAATGGTAAATGAGTAAATCTTGTGAAAACTGTTAAAAAAATGTCTGGGTCTTATTTTACCCCTCACTCCCCGCTGCAAAAAAAATAAAAAATAAATAATAGAATATATAATACAAAATATATTTTGAAATAAAATGTAAGCCTTTGCATTGAGACAATATTTGTATGACTATAAGGCAAGTTTAAGGTGCCTCCCATTTTTCAGTAGCTTATTGTTATGCGAAAAATCACATAAAAAAAAATCAGATTTTGAAATTAGAAATTACAAAGTACAATTGTTAGTATACAGTATTGCTGTATTTGTTTTGCTGAATTCAAGTTAAGCTGATATGAATACAAAAAAATTGTGTCTGTCAGGATGATTTCATTACTGTTACAGTAATTTCCTTTATGTAGTATGCATATACAGTATATTTATGTAAATTATTTTCATTTTGGGGTGAAATATGACCCAAACAATACTCCAAACTATGTCCAAACAGCTCTCCAGGCCAAATTATTCGCTAAACTTTGAGAGTAGTTAGACAAAGGGGAATTATTTTTGTGAAAGGCATACTCATTTACGCACACGGCACGTGGTGTGGTGTGATACTTAACAGAGCAGGACATCATAGCATGGAAAATGAGCTCTCCAGAATTCCAAGGTTTAGAACACTAGACGTATGAGCTATGGTTTTGAAAGAGTGGGAAACTGGAATTCTTCTGGCTGTGAGAATAAAGTGCTGTCTCCAGTGTGAACCTCAGACAGTGTGGAATGCTCTCCCTGAGGAGAGTCTTTGGGTCACTGTGGCTCTAAGCCTGGAACTGAGTTGGAAGCTACATAAGGACAGTCAAACTCTTTAACAAAGAAGATTGCAAAAAGAGTGACGTGATTTGATACATTTAGCATTATTAAGTAATTTTAATGATGTCTTTGTCATTTTAACCTCTCTGGAAAAATAATATAGCCTCCAGACAGTTGCTTCAGCTAAACTTTTCAATGAATTTGAATTCAAAAAGTGCTACACTGCTTAACCCTCTGATGAATGATGTTCATGTCAATGGACAGATCTTTAAAAGGCATTTTATCCATTTATGTTCTGACTTTGTGCATTTTCCCAAATGGCATTTTTACACACTTGAAGGGCACTGCAAAAATGGGACGCCACTCGAAGAGGCATTCAAAACAAAAGTAAGAAAATGCTGTTAAGGGTACATTCATACATTAATGCCACGCTCCCTGCAGAGTGCCCATATCAAGAGCTCTGTCCTTTGAGACAAACATTCAATTGGAATTTGTCCTTTGAGACCAATACAAACATGTGACCTATGACCCTTACCAATAATTCTATATGAATTTCCTTTTTAAGGGTGTGTTCCATTTTGGCTCATCCCTATGTGCCCTGCAAAAGGGTTTACCCTCCAAAGTGAGAGTTTCAGTGGGTATAGGACTCAAAAATATTGATCATTCGGATTGCACTTCAACATCTATCCAAGCTACAGGAGCCGCTGTTACCGTTGCACAAGGCTGATGCTAATGAACGGCAGATGCACCTAATCAGAAATAATTACATTTGATTTTGACTTTCTATGAACTACTTTCAGAATGAAAACCAAAAAAATATTTTAATCTTTTAGAATTTAATATTTGCTTCATGTTTAAATTAGTGTTGTCAGTCGATTCAAATGTTTAATCACGATTAATCACGTGTTTTTTTTGTAGTTAATCGTGATTAATCACATATTTTGATAGTGCTGAAAATTGATGCTATATATACTTTCCCTTCAAAATACATTTAGTTCCATCTTAGGGAAGAAAACAAATTAGCATACAAAGCCTTCCACAGTATAAAGATAGAAATGCACTAAAATAGCACCAAATCAAGTAACATACATTTTTTCTCAAAGCCTAATTCTGAAGTTGACTAATTGAAAGAATTAGTCCCCAAAAGTTGCATTTGTAATGTATTGAATATTAAATTACTTAAACTAATCCTCCACAATATTAATCAACCGCCAGAGTGTGGCTATCCACTTTCCAACAGCAATCATGAAGCTGCGTACATGATTTGCATTAGGGTGTCAGCGTCAAGCCCTTTGTACTCCACATAAAAAGTGCTTGCAAACACAAACGTCTCATTCTGCGCTTTGGTGATAGTTAAGACTTGACATGCTTCTGTGGTAATTAAAATCTGCATTACATAGGCTGAAAAACACTTCATTTCTATCGATTTGTACATCAAATAGCATTAACGGAAGCGCTGTTGTGTGTGTGTGTGTGTTGTGAAGTGTGTGTCTGTTTAAAGATTCCAAGCAGACATATTACAAAGGTTCTGCCTTTCCAACCTCTGTTTATGCTGGTTTGTGTTGTATCACGATTAAGAAAAATTAACACGTTAAACTTTTTTAATTAATCACATGCATTCACACATTAATTCTGACAGTTCTAGTTTAAATAATAGTGTTTTTTTAATTATTTTAAAAAAATAAACTAGTAAACAAATTTACAGTGGTTTTTTTAATTATTAAATAAATAAAATATTTTATTTCAGCTTTTATTAGAATACTGTATTAGATCAAGCGAATTTACATTGAAATAACAAGCAATAGCAGGTTTTCAAGGGGGTTGCAATTTGTTTTACATTTCATTATAACAATTAAATACTTTTATAAACCTAGGAGATGTCACATGTATTTGTTGCTAAAATTAGAGTGTGTTTGCAGTTGCAGATGGTATTATGTACAGTACATCATACTTGGAAAACCTGCAGATTTATGACTTATGGTCCACTTGGCAGCAAAGTGTCAATCAGTTGAACCTTATGCAAAGGTTCGTTTTGAAGGGCCCTTCGAAGCAGCTATTTATGAGCAATTCGGTTTGGAACCACCCTTCAGCATGGCAGCCATGATTGTTCTTCCTTCTAAGTGCTCTTATCCCTTTTGGAACGCAGGGCAAATGTCTTTGGCTGCGTCCAAATTCACACTTACAGTTGAAAAGAGTTAACTCGCGATTGTCTGATTGTGATGTTTTTTTTTATTCAGCATTTTAAAAGTGTGGATGCGCAATTCAGAATCTCGGTCATCTGGGTGTTTTTCGACAGCTGTTTTATAAATACTGAGAATTTGGGCACCCCACTCCTTTTCTTTTTTTTTAGCACATTATAAAATAGGCAAGCATGCATATTCGGACGCAGCCATTGTCATTTTTAAATATGACATACATTCAACTGGAATTATGAACGTTGTTATGCAGTGGTTCTACTGGTGTTTTGAAATGCAAAGAAACGGGGTTTTTTTTAATTAATTCACAAATTAGGGGGTTTAAGCTCTGATATATAAAAGTATGGGGTATTTACAGCAGTGCATGATAGAGATATAATTACGCAGCCAGGCAGTTGAGTTGGGCAAAGCCAGATCAGCGCTCACCACATCAATGCTGAGACAAGGATAATATTTACGAGTGTGTTCATTAGTCTCAGTAACAGACTGAGATAGAGTGCTGATGTTAACACAATCCAAACCAGAGATGTTACAGTCTGTTATCTTGATCTCTATTGACTCTTACATATACTGTTCACATCTTTCCCTATTTACCCTACAAGGTCTTATTTTATATACTCTCTAATGCTTGTTTGTTTTTGCATTCTAAATTTGACTCTACCCCCTCCCCCCTCTCTCTTTCTCATTTGTTCCTTTTGTCTCCCACGCCCTGATAAATGCTCTCTCTTGGTTTTTTGTGCTGTAATTAGTGTGGCTGACATCAGCAGTCCTCTGTGGTGTTTAAATGACACAGCAGGCTTGAATGTATAGCATAAGAGCACACTGTCCATTTATGACAGGCCCAGTGCATTTAATCTGATTGATATCATTCTGTTCTCAAGCTGGTCCTGAGATTTTTTTGGTATCCAGCAGATTTAGGGGCAATTCTGAAACTTCTCATCTTGATTCCAGTGTGGAGATGTAATCTCTCCACCTAGTCCTGGGTCTCCCCCAAGGCCTCCTCCCAGCTGGACATGCCTGAAACACCTCCCTAGGGAGGCGCCCAGGGGACATCCTTACCAGATGCCCAAACCACCTCAACTGACTCCTTTCCACGCAAAGGAGCAGCGGCTCTACTCTGAGCTCCTCACGGATGACTGAACTCCTCACCTTATCTCTAAGGGAGAAGCCCACCACCCTTCTGAGGAAACCCATTTCGTCCGCTTGTACTCGCGGCCTAGTTCTTTCGGTCATGATCCAGCCTTCATGACCATAGGTGAGTGTAAGAACAAAAATTGACCGGTAGATCGAGAGCTTTGCCTTCCGGCTCAGCTCTCTTTTCGTGACAACGGTGCGATAGAGCGAGTGCAATACCGCCCCCGCTGCCCCGATTCTCCGGCCAACCTCCCACTCCATTGTCCCCTCACTCATGAACAAGACCCCGAGGTACTTTAACCCCTTCACTTGGGGCAATAACTCCTTCCCTACCCCGGAGTACGCACTTTTAAAATATACTTTTTTATAGAATGTATTGTTGTTGTGGGAGTAGCACTTTAAGAGATGCCTGGTGGCTGTAGCTCATTGGGTGTAGACAGGGCATTATCCATCAAAGTTTGTGGGAGCCAAAGCACAGTGGCATCCAGAGGAAGCATTGAGTGTTTATGAGACCAGTTTTATGAACAGGAGAGCTGTTCAATCATCCAGCAGGGGTCAGGACTTTGTATATCATATGACATGTGGTAAATTCCTAACTTACTGAAAATCTGAAAATACCCCTGCTGGCAAATGAAACATTATAATGAAATTTGTAAGAACTTCCCTCACATCTTGATGAATACAAGTCATAAAATGACAATCCATTCCAAAAGAACTAGAGTAAGGGATCTAATGCAGTCAGAAGACCAACTAAATCCTGTAATCAATAACATCCATTTTGACTCTTCATTGATTTGGTCTTAGGGGACCCAAGTGGAACCTGAGAGGGGAGGATGTATTTGAGTGAAAATGGAAGTACACATTCAAGATTTCTTGTTCCATAAACGTATACATCTTGACGAGAACTTAACATTTTATATAGACATGTATTATTATAGATTCTTTATGGATACCCTTGCTTGAATTTTTTTAACTTGTCTGTGGATGGGTGTGCTTTGTTTAAAATTTAAATAAAAATTACTTTGCAGATTATTGTCTTGTCAATATTAATTTATAATGTCTGGTGCACTTAGAAGAGTAATAAGTTTTTATATTCTTTCTACACCAAAGTTGCAGCATTAGTTATTAGCATTAGCACAAGTTATAACCGTTGGACTTTATTTTTTAGATGTGTCAGATAAAGAGAACTGGGAAATTTACAGTGAAATGGGAAAACCCATTTGCTGTGGGAATTAGGAAGAGCAGATGAGTGCTTCACTAGGGAAATGGATGTTGTCAGGAAGATCTATAAATCTCAAAAGCATTTACGTTAATGGACCTCCGGCTCTGCATTCAGCAGCAAAACTCCAGTCAGACATTCAAACCTAACAAAGAGAAAGCAAAAAGTGTTGTTTTTTACTTTTGCTTTTCACAGTGAAATAACTTAAAGTGGTAGTTCAGCTGAACACACAAAGATTTTTTGAATTTTATTTTAGCTCTATAGGTCCTCACAATTTATGCTTTGAGGCTCCGAAAAGCATATAAAGGCAGCATAAAATAAATCCATATGACTCCAGTGGTTAGATCCATATCTTCAGAAGCAATATAAGTGTGGGTGAGAAACATCAATATTACTTTTTTTACTATATATATTCTCCTCCCTGCCCAGTAGATGGCGATATGCACAAGGAATGTGAAATTCCAAAATCAAAAGAAAAAGAATGTGAAAGTGAAAATGGAGATTGATTTTTAAAAAGGACTTTTCACACGTGAGTTTCTCCTGTACTGACGGATCCCCAGGGTGAGCTCTTTAATGCGCGCAGTAATTAAACAAAATCTGGAGGACAAATTATATTTGTATATACATCAAACATATATTATTATATATATATATATATATATATATATATATATATATATATATATATTTATAATAATATATGTTTGATGTATATACAAATATAATTTATATAATATATTATATAATCACTATATATATATATATATATACTGTATATATATATCGTGATTTTATATATTTATAATGATTGATAATAAGATAATTATGATAGATAAGATGCGATCTCAAATGTGATTGCTTGCTATTCGCGCCACCATATTTGTTTACATTGCAATGATGCATGGGATTCTAAGTTCGGCATAGCATAGAATGCTCTAAAAACCTAGCCTTTCCACTTTCTCAGCCCCGGAAGTGGTGAGAATGAGTGATGGATGGAATGGGAGAAGGCTCAAATGGACTGACTAGTTTAGATATTCTTTGTTTGATGTCAGAAAACATTGCCGCAGTGCTGTATCAAAACAGTGCGCTTTGACAGTAATGGCTTTGCACTTTTATTTGATCCGCTTCTCTCTTTCTTTGCTGGTAAACAGCATAGTGGATGCAGATTGCATAATTTTGATCATACACATCTGAGCCCAGCCTAGTGTAATCACACCATTTTTGTACATGTGAAAGGGTTAAATGTTGATCTGTTTCTCACCCACACTTATTATATCGCTTCTGAAGACATGGATTTAGCCACTGGAGTCTTTTGCTACCCATTTACTTGCATTGTATGAACCTACCATTTTTGGGTGAACTGTCCCTTTAATTTTCAGCTTGTATTTCACATTTGTGCCTTCAGAAAACATAGAATATTACTAATTTTGGGGGGAAATCTGCAGAATTCTGTGGAATATATTTAAACATGATAAAATGTTTTAAATGGAGCTGAGATTTCGATGCTTATGTTAATAGCTAATAGCATAATCAAATTAGCCAATATATTTTAAAACAATAATGCACAAGTTTGTATTGAAAGGGTGTTTTGGAATGTTATAACTATAATTATAGTTGTTGATAAATCAGCACCCTTGATTTCCATCTATCTGTCTTTCTTCCAGGCTCATTTACGAGCAGCTGACGTCAAGATCTTGAACCAGTTGCTAGCCTTGCATGAGGGCATTGAGGCAGTCAAATGGCTCCTGGAAGAGCGTGGTGCACTCACCAGCCGCTGCAGCAGTCTGACCAGCAGCCAGTACAGCTTAGGGGATGGTCCTGACACCTCCTGGAAGGGCAGCTGGAGCAGCCTGCAAGATCCCCATGACAAGCTGGACAACATTTCCATCGGCAGCTACCTGGACACGTTAGCTGATGACCTGGATGAGTACTGCCCCTCCAGTGGGACAGATTCCATTCTCTGTGCTACCCCTGTGGGGACAGATGGCTCAAGAGGTAATGGAGGAGGAATAAGCAGTGCCACCGGATCTGGAACCAGATCTCCACAAGTCAAGTCTGAGGCTCCAAAGGAAGAAGCTCAGGTTTGGAATAAAGCAGTGTCTGATACAGGGAGGCTGCAACCTTCAGTCAACTATGTCCCAAATCAGGAAAAGTCCTGCAAGATCAACGGAATCATGGACAAAGCAGTGAAGCAGATAGTTGGCTCAGACTCATCCAGAGTCTGTCTGGCTGAGAAGCTGGGGAAGACTCTTAGCCCTATAGTGAAAACATACAAGAATGGCAAAGTTGAGCTGGATACCTGCAAAATGAATGGCAAAGTTCAACTGGAGTATGATGCACACTGGCGCTGGGTGCAGTCACAGGATGATGTGACATTTTTGTGATAATGTAAAAGATTATCAAGCCAAAGGTGTTTATCAGAGACTAGTCCGGTCCTCTATTTACCACCTTGCAGACCTTGATGTCTAATTAGTTTGAGGTCACCTTCTCAATATTGATCTTACAATGGTTAAAAGTTTACTTTTTGCAGTGTTAAAATACCTTTTCCTCTCCCAGCTTAATATGAAGAGATAACTCTTAAGTAATTTGTGGGTTGTTTCCCCCGAAAAGTGTAAACATTGTGGCTCTGTGGTGCTATTGAAACATTACTCTGTTTGTTTGAGCATCCTGACAATGAAACATTGTCTTAACCAATGGCATGAGTTCTATCCATTTGTCCGACCAGGTTTTCTAGAAACCTGTTTGAAAAAATTCTGAATTTTTGCTGTTCCTTTTAGTGACACTAGTTGCACAGAAAATACACACTTCACCTTGGAATTATATTATACTCTATGTCAGGTTGTGTAGATGTTTATGGATGCATGTTTCAAATGTGCATTTTACATGCGAATCGTAATCTTTTCTGAATTGGCATCTATTGAAAAATGTCATGAACTATTTATTAACAAGTCTCTTCATTATTTCTGTACTTCACTGCTTAAGTCAGCTAGTTATTTATTTATTTTAAATTATGTAATTGCAACTCTCTGAGCTTATATTGTTTTTAGGTTTTTTTTTTTCTATTGTAAAACTGTCAGAAAAAAAAACAGTCCTTGGTAGCAATCAGTCATCAAAAATAATTAGGTTAACAAAAATATAGAAATTCAACAAGATAATAAATCATGTATTCTTAAGTGCCGATCAGACCGAACACGTTCTTATGTTTAAAAAAAGCCAGATGCAGTGCAATAAATGGAACAGAATACAGGTGCCTTGAGACATGTTTTTAAAAGTTTAAAGTTTTTAAAAGTTCTTTCAACTTGACATGGCATCTTAAAAACACAGCATTTGTGCGCAAAACACTGAAAGAACAGTCATAAAGCATTCTGTGTGAACGGACCCTTAGGCCACATCCACACAAATACGTTTTAGTTTTAGCCTCCCATCCACACTGAGGCAGCGTTTTTGACAGTGAAAACAAGGTTTTTCGAAAGCGCTCTGCCAAGTGAATACATTTTAAAACCCTGTCTTAGCGTTGGAACAGGGAAAACTGAGATATCTTAAAAAGATGATGTATGTTTTGTCATTTGACGCAGTCATGTGATCCATTCAACCCAAAACAATCAAGATGGCTGCCCATGTTGTAGCAGTGTTGTTGTTCCTGCTATCCACTTTGATAGCATTGTTAAAGATAAATGGTATTTGTACAACCGTCACATGGCATTCCTTCAAAGATGACAAGAAGTTTACTCGGAATTGCTGTCCGGCTATGCAACACTAGGATAATTGCGTTTCAGACCATACATGGAATGGCAATTTTTTGCATGTGCATTAAGGGGATTTAAGAGTTTTCATACATTTCAGTGTGTATGTGCAACTTTTGGAAAATGCTTGAGAACGGCAGTGTGGATGGAGAGCGTTTTCCGTTTTCAGATGTATCCCGATTAAATTGTGCATATGTCTACAAAATGCTCACAGTAGAAAAGAGCATTGATCTTTTCATTGATATTTCAGAGTGGACCAAAGTTTGTTTAGCTAAAACAATCCAAGAGTTGGAAACCACAGAAACTTATTTTTTAACCTATATCACAATGAATAGATTTTTATATTTAGACCATTTAGTCTGACCTTTCTGGTGATTACAATAGTAGAAAATGAAGTGTAACATTTGCTCTTACTCAATCAGGAGGGAATGTTTAAATCTTTTTACTACCATAGTCTTAAATCTCCCCAGAGTGTGCTTCTTTGAGTTAACATGTAAATGTCAAAACACAAATGCATTCTGAATACCAAGCATGTTCCCATCTGTTACAATGTGACCCTTTTACAAGAGGCAGAGTGCAGAATCAGCAACACCCTTGAGTTGCCTTTGACAATTAATTATAAAATCAGAATGTCTTTCATTTCTATGTTTTTATTTTGAAAACTGCTTGTAGGTTACTATTTGTCTGTCAGAATGCTCTTGTAATCAATGAGTAACAAAGCTGTATATTTGTATGCAAATCTTTTAATCAGGTAAACAACTGTGGGGTAGCTTAGAGTACCAACTTTGGGTCCAGTTTTGGGGTACTTATTTTTACTAGTTCTGTTGATCGAAGAATGACAGGAACATTGTGAACAAGGATGACAATTATTGTTAATTCTGCTGCATGGTTCTAACTAAGTAATTATGTTCACAATACAGATGTATGGAAGCCAGTGGTTATGCTGTGGTCTTTGCATTTGTTGGATGCCATTTCCTTGCAATGAAGAGATGTGTGAGATGTACCTTTAGCACTTAAAGTGCACTTGTAATTTAAAGCTGAGAGACAGCTAACTCTACCAATTGATCAAATTCTATATGTGGTGTAACTTTTTGCCTTGTCTCGGTGTTAGCACTGGATATAATCCTGCATTGCCTGTTTTGTATGCCAAGAGAACTGCATTGTTGTAATATATTTTTGTCTAATTGAAGAAATGAGCTACAATACTATCAGTTTTAACATTTAGTGTTATGTAATAAAACATGGTACTTGACAAAATGGTGGATTTTGTTTCTAAACGTGAAATCTGTGTATTTAGTTTGTATTTATGCATTCATTGTTGTTTTATTTTCTGCAGAACAAGAGGACAGTATTATATCTAAGTTCAGATCAGGCCCTCTCTCACACAAAAACACCCACTCTCAGTTAATAATGTCTGTGCTTCTAGGAAAAGGGTTTCCATGACTACTGAATATATATGTAACTTGTGCGTGTGTGTTGCTCAGCTGTTTGCTGAGAGTCAGGGGAAATGGAGACAGTTCAGTTCCCAGGAGCCACTGTGGGAATTAACTGGATTAGAACAAGATGTGCGTAAAGTTGACGAGATGATGATCAAAGAGGATTGAAATTAAAGACTGGATGAAGAGTGTTGAAATAAAAGTTTAATAATATATAATGTCTCTAATTAGTTTGATGGTAGACATTACTGACACATATAGAAGGCTTCCTGTTTTAGTCAAGGAAGAGAATACGCAGCAGGTTTTTTTTTAATCCATTAACACGGGTTCCCAATATTTTTTGTCTAATACACACAGAAAAAAAGGATTTTTGCTGCTTGCTCAATTTTCTAAATTAAAATGAACTAAAGCAACACAATTCTAAAACATTTCATTGCATTCTATCCTTTTAAATTTGTAAAATGGATGTTTACTTAATCCATTTGTGTTGGGACTACATGAGTAATTTTTGGGGTAAAGTAGCATTGATGAAACTGGACATGAGATTTCCATTTTTCAGCATGCTTTGCATGGGACTGGATAGGGAGAACAAGGTTACGTTTTACAACTGGAAAATGCCTTAAGAGGCAGTATACGGAGGTAGGATGAAAAGAAAAGTTGCTTTTTAAACTGCTCTGAGACCAGTTTCCATTCATTACAAAAACGCTGTTGGTTAAGCCATTAACTGATAAGGAAGCAAGACAGCATTTTTGAATGCCACCCAAGTTTTAAAATTAAAGGTGCACTCAGTAATGCTAATCCAGTACACATTTTGTCAAATTCTGCAAATATATCCCTACAGTCTGCTAGCTGTCCATTCTGTTGTGAGCTGAAAAAAAAATCTAGTAATCGTGCACAGCCCTGGCTTTGTAAATGGGATAAAAACCAAGTGGATCAGACTGATCCGCACAACACTACTCCGCTCCAGGGAGTGGTTCTTGTGCGTGCACAGGATGGGGGTTGGGGGCAGAGCGAGACGGAAATTCATTAGAAGAGCGATGGCAAATCTGGCTGATGTGAACTTTCTAAACTCCAAGGAGGACAAATGGCTGAGAAACAGACCAAGAGAAAAAAGTCAGATGAATATATACTAAAAAAGAAGGATTATGATAAGTCGAGGGCTAGGAACTGTGTCAACATCAGTGAGGCTTTTCAGCAGTGGAGAGACCTCGAGAGGTAAAAGGCATGCATGAATTTGGGGGCAGAGCATCCAAAGCACTGAAGGGAAGGGAGTGTTTGTTTTGGTAGTTGAGTTCAAATATCAACAATGTTTCTCAGGAATCGCTGAGTGCACCTTTAAGTGTTATTTTTGCGCAATATCAGAATATGAGGCGATTTGTTCATGTTTAAAGTTGAGTTATCTTGGTATTTAAAAATTGTGTCTGTTATGCTATAGTTTTGGAGGTTGAGGATGGACTTTCACTTTCAGTTGATGTTTAATATGAGTTTTGCTTGGCTCTATAAGCAGTTGTTACTAAACTAATGGTGCAACAGTTTCAGTCTTCTTACAATTGCTTACCTGGCATATACTAATGATTGATAAGATTAATGAAGTTGGACCAACATAAGAAAATTCATTAAATATACCTTAGTAAATCGAGTTTCATTAACTTAATGCAGCTGAGTTAAAACTGCTATAGTATATTAATTAAACCTAATCCAACAGAGTTATACAGGCTCAATGAAACTGACTTATTCTGAATGAAAGACGCTTCATATAAGTGTAAAATCTTTCTATAATTAGGCTTAGGGTTCATGTTAGGGGTTAAACTTAGGAAAAATTTTAATAACATAATTTGTCATTTGTAAAATGTATACATATTTTAGTGAACTTACAATTTCACCGTTTCGTACTATTATTACGACTTTAGACCGGGTTGCTATGACCTAAAAATGATACTTAATGTACCCCATAAGATTTCAAGTTTAATATTATTTTTAACCTTTCGATAAATAGCTCAAATTAATTTTACAACACCTTCACATGTTGTAATTCCAATTTTTACATGATCATGTTAGTGTTTATTCAATTTAATTTAGATTTTGGCATTTCTATCAGAGTCTCACAAACCCCCAGTTGAGAATAAAGGATTAACAAATTATCTCTTTAATTTAATTAATTACTTTGGTGATTAGCTGTTTAGACAGGAACATCACTTTCTCTTACCTTGCTAGCCAACAGGATCAATCAGTTAATGCCTCTCTGAAAAACAAATGACAATCACAGTGTTTGTATTGAACTAGTTTCAATAGCTTTTGCATTGGTAGTTTTAGTGGCAAATAAAGCATTCATCAGCAGAGCAGGATGTAAATTCACCTAATGGGTTCCAAATGAGAGATTTTTGCTTAGTTAGCGAAGCAGCTAACCCTATGTGTAAAATGTGCTTCAGTAGTTAAATACAGACTACCTTGCTCTACTCTGCAAACCACACAATGAAGCATCTCTGCACCTCTACCAGTACAACTTGTTTGTGTTTAAAAAAGCTTTCTGTGTGCTAACTGAACAACAAAATCTTGCTAAGTTGTCAAGCTAAGTTTTGGTAGCTTGCTAACCAAAAGAAAACATAGGCCCTGATTCTTCTTGACATACGGTACAGTAAATTATGTCTCAAAGCCATCACTCAGTAAAGTGGTATTTACATGCAATTGTGTTTTTTACCCCTAGATTTGACTACGTGTTAACAGGGCATGCGAGTGGTGTCATTATGGGATATATGCCATTTTATTTCCAATGACTTCAGCAAAATTGCTGGAAGGTATGAACTCATTTTGATGCCAAAGCCTGAGAGAGTTTTTTCCTTTCAAATAGTTGCATGCAATGCCATTTAAATCAGCCCACCCATTTAGAGAAAATATAGGGCTATATATTTTTGGTGTGTTGCCCTGTAGGAGGTGCCTCTTTAACACTTAGAGTAATCATAAAATGTTTTATTCTCAGAATACGCAATCTATATATATTTTGGTGTATGTACTATATATTTTCCAAAGTAAAATATTACGATTCCATAAAAAGTTATCGTTTTGAGTTATAGGCATACAGTATGTCAGCAGTTCAAAGAAATATTTGACCTCTCCTCACCCTCCCCACTTCTCCTATATGCACCCAGACCATATTTACAAACACACTCATTGCATAACATCCCCCACCCACCCCTACCACACACATAAAGTCTCAATTACATAATATACCCATCCTTTAAATGTAAAGAAAATCTATAGGCTGTGTCATGCATCACCTCCCACAATGACCCTATTAAAACACACTTCAGCCATGGCCAGCCTTCAGATTAATATGCAAGTCACATACTGTATGAGTCAGCTAAAATGCTTTAAAGATGCTTTTGAATACTTTGGAGACATTTGCAGGAATGATTTGTAGGGAATACATGTGTGTTATTTCTTTGGCTATGGAGACTTAACGAACACAGGCAGAAATTAAAGAAACTTCTGCCCCTGTTTTCCCATAGTCCCTTTGATCTGATGCTACTGTTTGCCAACACCTGGCCACTACTGAACAAAAGGAGACTGTTCAGAGCTTTCACACATCAAAAAATTAAATTGTACTTGAAATCAACAGCAAGGAAGCCAAAGCTAATCAGTATGCACTGGGCACATATTATATTCCCTGTGTAGAACATGGTAATGGGAAGTAATTATGTTTGTTTGGTTTAACTCAATGATGTAGTAATGTAAATTGGTTTCCTTTTTAAAAATACTGATATTTAACCACGGTTATCTGAAATTATAAAAATGATTTATATGTCATATCTTTATCTGAACTTGATAAAAACACCTGAACTTAATAGATGTTGTCTGACTCATAAACTGAAACATTGGCTGTCATCAGGCTGTACAGTAGTTCATTTGAGGATATTGTACAAGTAACTTTGGCTTTGCATTCAGGAGGTCAATGAAAAAAATGGTAACCTGCAATTATAAGCTCAAGGATCTATGTCTACTGATCTAACTTATAAAAATTACTTTTGTTGATTTAACCTTATCTGTCCACATTTTTTTTTTTTTAAGAAAACAATTAATTTAGATACTGGTCTTGGCGGACTTGATCTGCTACGCTGCTGCAGCAGACCAAGTACGGAGACTTGCTACTGCTTTGAAAATACACAGACATACTGAGTTAAGCATGTAGACATGCTGCTGCACAGTAAGAAAAACAAAAGACATGCTGCAACAAGCATTTCTGACATGTTGCATCACAATTAGGCATAAATACAATCACAATGTAGCAGATCTAGACAAACGGTGCTGGGGTGGAGGTGGGTTCAGAGAAAACTTTTGCTACAGTGAAACTGGCTTTCTTACAAACTGAGCAAATTAAAATGTTAGGCAAAGAGAGAGAATCCTAGTTGATTGGCTACCCGATTACACTTCAAAGGACCTATCATCTTCCACCAAGTTGATTGGCTTGACATATCACATATGAGTGAGCTGATTGACTAACAGACAACAAGGTCAAAGAACCTATCAGCTTGCAACATTCAGAGTTGCATTCCTGAAATGAGTCATGAATAAAAAAAAATTAGGTTACCAGACAGTTTTTTTTTTTTTAATTATTTTTATTTTTTTACAGTGTACAAATCATCTGCTTGGCCACTACCTCTGTCTGACATCCTATAAAAAATATTTGTACAGGATTATATTCACATTGCATCCAAGAACGGATTATGGTCCTGTGAGTCCCAAGGGCACCAGCCTCTTTGGAGGCACCCTTTTATTGCAAGTACATATAACTAGAAATTAAAGTCATGATTGTATAAATATGAAGTCATAAAGATTCAATTGTGAGATTAAGCACACCATGTACGTAATACATTGTAAAAGAAACAACAATGTACTAAAACTAGTATACAACATCAAAGCTGCTATAAAGTGTTTAGAATGCACTGTTAGTGTGGAGGAGGGGCCAGGAACAGATAACATTTCTCATTTATTCATTTATTTCACATTGTAGCAATACTGGCTCACATTCAAGTGCTGTACTTCAACCTATTTTAATTTGACATTTGCAGTAGCTTGTTTCCAGTTTTTTTGGTTTTACAGCTGGAGGGCACTGGCTCCCATTGTCCTGGTCCATAATCCATCCTAGGTTGCGAACATGTTCGTACAGGAACTCGACATATTGCTATTGAATGTTCTGATACCCTGACATCAACCCCATTCTGCAGTTAACGAAAGCGCCATCCTCCATCAGACATCTTTACCTCAGTTCAAATGTTTTTACCTTTTCCTGTGGTGCTATTGAAAGAGAATTGTGCCAGCAGCCCCAGAGACACGGGTTCTGGTACTATGGAAACCAAGAAGTAATTGTGCTAATATAATCAATGATGAGGGCAATTCAGAGGTTGCATTTCCCCTTTAAGATTACATTTTTACTCCACTGGCGGTTAGTTTTAGGGTTCGGGTTTAGTTTAGGGAGTAAGTTTAATAGAATATGCATTCCTATTCACTGTATTACACCTTTCCAAATAAACAAGTCGCTTTGCCACTCTGTGGAAACTGGAGTTCACACAAGCCCATACGTTCAAGGCCAGCTTCGACCACTAAGGGCAGTGCTTTGAAATACGGTAATCACAGAACAATTTTAGCTAAATCATTTTTTTTTATCTCTGTTGCCTAATTCACAGTGAGATCAGTCTGATGTTGCATAGTATGTTAAGCTTTGAGCAGTATCAATATGGTATTCTAGTCATACATCATCTGTACATATCAGATTAGGCCATTTGATTTAGGTATTTACCCAGTGTTGCCATACCAATAATAACCAATTCCTGCTCTATGGCTGTATCCAAGTGGTTATTGAGCTGTTTATTTGTGGTTGCAGCTACATGATGGACAAGCCTTATAATGAACATCTGCAGTGTTTGTGTCTCTTTTTGTGAAACATTTCACAAATTTGCCATAGAAACATTTCACAAAAAGAGGGTTGTTAAATTTTTAATGATAAAATAATATAAATACTGTTTAAAATGAAGGCCATAGGTATATACAGTAGATACTTTCTGGTTGTCAAACCTATAATGGAAGATGTCTGTTGTTAATGATGAACTGATGAACCTGTGGTTACTCTAGGGCACCTTTGTTAAATTATGGGGATACTGACTTTATGTAGCCACTAAAAATCATCTTGAGACCAGCTGGTTAAAGGTAATTGCAAAAAAAGCTGCAATATTTGAAGTTATTTCTCAGAAAAGTCTAGCATCATTTGTTTACAGTTAACACTTGTTTTGATATTGTTATTTAATGCAACGATTTTCATACAAGTGGAGTGCTTGTCCAAATTTGGGGCCACTGTATATGAAAAGAGTGAGAGAAATGGATTTCAGTGATTCACTTTGCACACTGATATGTGTATCAGACAGTATATTCCATTTAACAGGTTTAGATTATTCATTTGTGCCTTCATATGCACATCACTCTTGTCATGTCTTTCTGTGAAAGAATGCAGATTCTGTTACAACGATTCTTATGACAGAGTTTCTGGCATTGCTATATATGTTTATTCTGAGACTGATAATGTTTAACTGCAGTGTTATTACAGGTTTTGTGTATAATTATCAGTTTCAGAGTCCATTTGTGTGCTGAATCATAATTTTCAGAAAAGAAACCGCAACCAAGCACCGAAAAGGTTTTGGCACCTGTAGTGTACAGTTAAAATCTTATGATTTACAATGGCTGCAACAAAATCATATATTTTTTTCTACTTGTCCATTTGTTACACTCTTTTATGTGAGCAGTTTTAAGAAAGAAAGAAAGAAAGAAAGAAAGAAACTATTACTAGTATTTTCCAGTGGGAAAAATAAATAAAATCATGTAGAATGTACATTATGAATCACTGTCATGCAGTAATGATGCCCTTAAAATCACTTTGAGTTCACATTAAGCGTAACTGCTTGGTTCCATTACATGTTATTAAAATAAACAACTGAAAATAAAATTTCAGTTACTCAGATGTAAAATGAAGACATTAAATCACTAGATATGGTATATTGTTAAACAACTCTTTCTATACTCATGAGATGTTCACTATAGGGCTACCAGAGTGGGATGTTTTCATTTGGAGATGTCCAGTTGAGTTGGAGAGGAGGGGAAGTGAACAAAGGGGCAAAAAAAGGCCACACTGTTCCCACAGTGTGATGTAATGATCCAGTGGCAGGGGGCAGATGAATCCTCAAAGATTTACTGGAGTCTTTAATGGATAACTGACAGAAGAACACAATAAAGTCCCAAAATCATCTTATTTATCTTTCTTTGAGGGTGTTGAAAGGCCACAAGAGGCTCATGCTCCCATGGTATATAGATGAGACTGAAAACCAATCACAAACACAAAAATACACAAGCATCATAAGGCATGAAAGAGTTAGACCATAATTAAAACAGTCACACAAATGTTTACAAGTATTACATTTCAAATAATAGTTTCAAATCTGGATTATTAAATTATTATGGCAAATATGTTACTTTAAGATGCTTAAAAATATATAAAATAAAATGTTTATGAGATTAGAAATTAAGTTGAACAAATAGCAATAAATATAATAATAGTAATAATAATAATATTTTTTATTCATTTTATAATTGGTAAAAGTAATAATAAACAATATATTTTTATAATTGCTTTTTAAGTAAGTATTAATTGTTTATAATAATTTAAGTCATAATAATGAAGTAATTTATACTTTATTAATGAATAATAATAATACATTTATTATTTTTCTAATTAGTAAAATTAATAATAAAAAATATTATTGTTGTTTTATATTTATATTTGAATTTAACTTTTTATAATAATTTATTAAGTTATAATAATGTTGTAATTTATACACATTTTCCATTATTATTATTATTATTATTAATAATAATAATAATAACAATAATAATAATAGTTATAATAATGTTAATGTTATTGATAATATTATTATTATAAATTATTGCATTATTATAACTTTAAATATTATCATAAATTAATTAAGTAATTTAATTTAATTAATTAAATCCAAAAAATTAAAGCATGAACTTGAAAATATTAAGTAAATTCTACATTTGTACTCAATTCAAACATGTACAAATTAATTAACTAGCTTTTAAGTAAATGTTATTAATGATTGTTTTGTTATCTTTACAATGCATCATCATGTATCAATCCTAAAGTAGAAAACCTTGTCATATTTATTCGCTAATTTGAGTAAAAATAAAAAATCCATACAACTTTGTCAAAATGTCATAGCTAAAACTGAACTAGATCTGCTGAAATGTGGGTCAAACTTCTTTGATGTGTGACAGTCAAAGATGTTTTACATAGAAGCCCTTCAAACACTGTTCCTGAAAGCACTTGTACTGTGCCAGTGTGTCTGAATGGGCCCGTCTAGAACCTCTTACATTCAATTAGCAAGAGACAAGTAAGCTTTGTGCAGCTTGTGCTAACGGCCAACCCATCGCCTTGCTGATCTCTGTGAACACATACAGTACAGCACAGCAGACACAAAATCTCAAAAGTTCACTGCCTTTAAAGGTTAAACCTTCATGTCCTCCATGTTCATGACCTGAATATCAAGCATAAAAGGATAAAAAAAAAAATTGATAAAAAAATAGATAAACTAGCAGGCTGGTTGAAGCTTTTATTTTTTTAAACATAGACTCGAGTATACAGTATAAAGTGTGTGAAGGAGAGTGGGAGAAACAGTCTCTTGTCTTTATTGGTCACTCCTTGACTACTGAAGCTGAAAAAAAGGAGCAGAAGGCTTAAGGAGTCTAATAAAAACAAACAAGGGCCAAATTCTAACCAACTCCTTCCTACTGAGAGAATAAGTGTTTTCCAGAGAAAATGCTGATACAGAATGAAGGATATCATACATTTTGGACACACTCTCTTCCAATTAATACCAAGTGTGAAACTTTACAACAATGGCTCTGTATAACTGGGCTAGCCTTTCAGTTTTGTTTAGAGTAGTAATTGTTTTTGGCCATTTTTTAAACATCTTTTGTCATACAATGCTATTTAGGTTAGACTGTAGATTACAGAGATTACCAGTCCATAGCACACAGTAGTTGCTCTATTCTCCTGACAGAGCAACAAAGCCAAAATGCCCTGGATAAAACTGTACAGTATATAATATGTACTGTTGTATACATACTGTATATATATACAAGTTTTTTTAATTTTTTTTTTTATTAACTATTATGAAATCACAGAACTATTTCTTGGGAGGTGAGCTGCCTGGCTGGAAGATGTTTGTGTAGATTGAGATAGTGTCTGTTATCCAGATGATTTGAGTTTGCTTGACCTTGTGAGAGGCACTGGGGGATGATAGAAAGCTTGGTATCCCAGGGTATTTATTAATTACTCATCTGTAAATAGCACTTGTGCATTACAAAATCCACTTTAGCTGTAAGAAATACTGTATGAGGACTGTGTCATACAATGGAAAATGTTTGAGATGTCTTTACCGTGTTTTTAAGTATTTAATAAAATATACAAATTATGTTCTGCAAAACTCTTCCTGAAATTTGTAGATAAGAGTCACCGATGTTGGGGTTCTGGCAGGGTTAGGTTATGGGGCTGGGTTAGGGTCAATACATCAGCAATGTAGCTACAGATAACACGCATATTTAATGTCTCTAGGTAGTCCCGTGGGTGCCGAGAATTACAGTTTGTTGCACATTCCACAACAAAAGACTGCATGAAAGATATTAAAGTGGGAAAGCCATTGCACAGTAGCAGTCCCATTCTCTCTGCCGCAGAAGCCCTGATCCGGTCGCACGAAAAAAATCGTTACAGCCGGAAGCTAACTTGAATCTAAATCTGTTTACCATTCCAGTCACAGTCTGGTTCAGGGAAACCAACAGTCAAGCAACAAGAAAAGGACATGAAGTAAGTTTCTGTTCTTACAATAGAATCTGTGTGTCAGACATTGAAACATTATTATTTGTAATTGGACAGCATTTCTGAGCATTCTTCAGTGTCCAATGACATTTAGACAAGAGCTTTAGATATTTGGTGGAATCTA
Organism: Moxostoma hubbsi; assembly: GCA_032164185.1. Lineage (NCBI taxonomy): Eukaryota > Metazoa > Chordata > Actinopteri > Cypriniformes > Catostomidae > Moxostoma > Moxostoma hubbsi. The sequence goes on from JAVLUX010000010.1 coordinate 24,098,958, forward strand.
TGCCTCCTTCGTGCACAATACTGACGTCATCAGACTCTAATTCTTTACAGATGAAAGGTTGGTATCTCCTGGGTTTAAAAGAACCATGACATGTGTATTTTTCTCTATCTGCCTTATCTCACCCTCCACCAGATGAGCAGCCAGCACTCTCATGAACAGCCAGACAAAAAAACCCACTATTCCTGGAATTTGCTGCATTGGAATGTTGGAGAAATGTCTACAATAAAATCCAATTGGATGTGTCCAAAGTGGCACGTCTTCTGATGAATAAGTCTTATTATGTTTGGGTATTCAAAAGAAGACCAAAATGATGGTAATGATCAATTTATAAGACAGGATCATCTTATAATTAATATAAGACATTAATTATATATAATGAAATAATGGTGGGTTGAATGCTGAGAATCCCATGCACAAGTCCATATAATTTAAAGGAATATTCCAGGATCAATACAAGTTAAGCTCAATCGACAGCATTTATGGCATAATGATTCCAACAAAAAAATATTTTCAACTCATTTTGTATTACTGGATGTAACTTCAAACTGATAAGGTAAGTGATTTTATCACACACTGTAAACCATAATGCTCAAAATAATTCGTTGTTTTGAGTAGGGAAAAATATAATCATACAAATTAGTTTAAATAAATAAACCTTTATGAGTTTTTCAAACTTTCTCTTTCTTTTGAGTTCACGAAACATAAACATTTTAAGTAACCTGAACTGTTTTATTGTTTTGAGTTTAACAATCTTGTCTCTAAGTTTTCATGAACTTAAATTGAACTGAAACTGCACAGGGGATTTCTATTTCCCTGCATGCACTCGACAGGGAGAGTAAATGTTCAAAAAAAGTGTTAAACAATGTGTCTTTGTGCAAGATGAATTGTAAGTGTTTGATGTTTTGTTGTGTTATTTAGAAGCATTTCTGTGATGCTGGAGCTTTGGGTGTTCCATTATGGTGAATAGTGGAGCATGAGCTTAGGTTGAGGACAGGTAGTTAGGTATTTTAAGATAAAAAAACATAACATGTCCTATTAGCATGCTAGGATTCACTGTACTCACTACTTAGAATCCCTCTAATTAAAGTATTTAAGTTACGCACATGTGGTAATTTTAAGTTCAGCCAAAGAGTTACATTTAAAGCTTAAAGTACCATTCAAAGATAGGTTACTCCATATTTCAAATTAAAAGCAAATAACATGCATTTGTATTACAAAATCTGAAAGTTTATTAACTTGCAAATCTGATGGAACTGATTGAGTTTTGCTATCTTATATGGGTTTACAGTGAGCCATAATAACACATAATATTTATGTCTTGTGGCTATGCTTTTGAAATAAAGTGTATTATATGTATGAACTGGCTGCATTCACTTCCATTATAAGTGCCTTACTGCAACCTCAATTTTTAAATGAATCCCACTGTGCTTTAAGTGATTTTGAGAGGCCTGGTACATAAGCACTCATCACTTTTCCTTGAATACAACCACATGTGTTCAGTGTGTATTTCATGTCAGATGCTCTTGCATTTAATTAGTTCCCTACTCCATCTCTCCTGTCAGTGGAGCGGATGACACACTGCATGGATACACTGAGATTAATGGGAAGCTCAGCTTTTGGCACAGGTTAAAATACACAGTGGTAGTTGTGTAGGCCTATCCCTTTCTGTCGATGAAGCCGTTTTATACAAAAATCCCCAGCTGATACCCCATTCATGACATCAATTCAATATGCTGATGTGTTGCCTCAACTGTTCAATAAATGTAAATAAGTAATGCATATTCATTTTATATTTTAAATTAATGTAGAGTCCTTTTGGTTCCTGTTATTTTCAAAATAGATGATCAAATTTGTCCCACCAAGGTTAATGGTTCAATAAAAGTTCACCCAAAAATGAAAATTCTCCCATCATTTACTCACCCTCATGCCATCCCAGATGTGACTTTTTTCTTCTCCTGAATACACACAAAGATTTTTAGAAGAATATTTCAGCTCTGTAGGTCCTCACAATGCAAGTGAATGGGTACCAACACCTTAAAGCTCCAAAAAGCACATAAAGATGGCATAAAAGTAATCCATAAGACTTCAGTGGTTAAATCTATATCTTCAGAAGCGATATAGCTTTTACTATAAATTCCCCTTCCTGTCCAGTAGGTGGCGATATGAATGAAGAATGAGAATGACCAAAAACAAAAGAATATGAAAGTGAAAATGGAGATTGACAGTAAAAAAAAAAAAAACCCAACTTAAATATTGTTCTGTTTCTCACCCACACCTATCGTATCGCTTCTGAAGATCTAGATTTAACCAAAGAAGTCTTATGGAATACTTTCATGCTGCCTTTATGTGCTTTTTGGAGTTTCAAAGTTTAGGTACCCATTCACTTGCATTGCATGGACCAACAGAGCTTAAAGTTTCTTCTAAAAATCTTTGTGTGTATTCAGCAGAAGAAAGTCATACACATCTGGGATGGCATGAGGGTGAGTAAATGACAGGAGTATTTAAATTTTTCAAAAACTTTAATTCTGTAATTACTTCATCATCCTTATGTTGTCCCCAAATTTTTCTATTCCAAAGATTTCTCACATTTATTTCAGATTAAATGTTGTGCTTTCAATGCTTTTGGGAGAAAGACACAAATCAGTTTGATAATCACCTTTAATTTATTTATTTTTATTTTTTGGAAAAGCCGCCAAAACTCTCCATGGAACTTTCTTTAATAAGGGAGTTTTAGGCCCATGTGCAGCTTAAAAGACCATTAATGATTACAACAGCAATTATGCTCTATTTATAAACAAGAACACAGTTCCCAATCTTTGTGTTTATAGTAGTTTTCCACCCCATTAATGTTCTACATCTGATGCATTTGTACTAATCCAAGCTGTGCATTTATTTAAAACCACCAAAAGGCACGGAAAGCACTGGAGTGGACCAGAATAATCTCGTTGGAATAAATTTAACCCAAGCCATGGCACCACATTCATTATTATTATTTAATTACTATTTGATATAACATCAATGGAAAATGTATAATGTTACATGTGCAATTATTTATTCCAGAGGAGCCAGGCCAAATTTCATAGTCCACAATGTGGTGACTAATTGAAATATCATAAAATCTGAAGACATAATTTAGTTTGAGACGCCACCTTCTGGACAATTTAGAATAAAAATCTAGAGGAAAAACAGTCTAAAACATTTTTAGACTCCACACCAATTCCCAGATTAACTAGGGAGTTTGAGAATGAGTGATGCCAAAAACTGCAGACCACTGGTCTTATTAAACCAAAAACCTGTTGAACATGCCTAACCATCCGAAACAAAACAAAGTATTGGCCTGATCTCAAAAGACAATTTCTGAAAAACAGCTGCACTTTCACTGTTTAATGCTTGTAACTTCATAAGAGAGGTAACACTGCAGATGTTTTACAAACAGCATACAAAATCAAAACAGTGTTTCATATATTCATCTATATATTGAAAAGTACAAGTAATAATTAATATTAATAATTTTAATAGAATAACAGCACAAGGGACAATGACAACCGCGATAAAAGTGGATAAAAAAAGTGACATTTTAAGTAAATAACTTTAAAGAATCAGGTAACAGAAACAAAATCAGCCAAAATGTCCATTCTACTGTACGTCAAAGAACACTTACAGTAAGTGCTATTCGTTTTAAGATTTTATAAAATACATTAAAAAGAAGGGTGCATTTTTATTTCCTTCAAGGAAAAGTACTATAAAATAAGTTACAGTACAGTGAATTTGTCTAAACTGACTTTGTTCCCGTCTTCCAGCCTTAAGTAAGCGTAGACATAGAAATATCAGAAGTACATCATATAGGAGTAAAAAGGATGTTTTTCTTTTATAAAACAGCTATTTCCCCCTTTAAACAAGCAGGAAATTTGCCAAGATATCAATAATTATATAAAATATAGCTGTACGTGATCATTAGTACTACCACACACACACACGCCCTCAAAATCACACGCACGACCACGCACGCTTTTTTGTACAGCTTTCTGTTGTTCAAAAGTTGCATATCAAATATATTTGAATCTTTGTGCTGAAATAACTACATTTATGTTCTTATTACTTCATAGGCATGAATACAAACAAACAAACAAACAAAACAAAACAAAACAACAGACTGATTCTTCATATTTGATAGTGTGGCCTAAAGGGCTCTCACACGTCGTCAGCTGGCAGAGGTGGGATGTTGAATCTTGGTCTGGTAAAGAAAGCCATCTTCTCTCTGTATGAGGTGCAGACCAAAAAAAGAGTTTTGATGATAATATCCAACCAGCTTTGGGGCTGACTGAGTCATTCCTACGGTTTGTGTTTTTGTTAGAATGTAAGATTTTTCACGGTGCACTCACTTGAACGTCTGCACAGGAAGGGGCTCTTTGTGACTCTGGCCCCTCATTTGCAGAACCTCCTTTGAAGCTTTCCGCAACCTCCTCTCGGCAGCCTCCTCTTGCCTTTGCTCTTGTCTACTCTGCTTTGACTGAGAGAGAGAGAAAAAGATTATGGATTATTAATCTTATTAGAAACAATCCTTTCAATGCACAACGTCTTCGAAGGGTTCTCTTGTCTCTGCCTCAACAATTTCAGATCTGTCATTATTTTAAAAGTATACTAAATTGAATCAAGTGACATCCTAGAGGGTGGGGCTATCTGGCGTAAAATAGAATTTAAATGATCGACAAATGTCCTATTGATAATGAGGAAAAAAGTTCTCATTAACAAGGAAGAGAGACCTTTAATTGGTTGTCGCTTTATCACGTCTGATTAGTACACGGTGTGTCAGTGTAAACGGGCAGTACCTGTCTCTGGGCCTCTCGGAGCAGATTTCGAAAACGCTCATCCCGTAAGGCCCAATGAGGGAGGTCTGCGGGGCCACGGGGGCCCTGCATGGGTTCCTCCAGCCGCAGTTTGAGCTCCCGCAGTGCCGCCAACTCCTCGCTCAGCTGCCTCTGTCGTGTACGGCAGGCCTGGAGGTCCAGCTCCAGGTCCAGAGAGGTACGCGTGGGCTGCTCAGCCAGAGATAAGCGGTGAGACTGCTACAGTCACAACCAGCACACAGACACATGCATAAGTGCACATCCAGAGCACAAGACACATATTTTTCAAAGTATTACATTATATACCTCACAATTCAGTAAAACCTTTTCAACATCAAGATTGCGACATACTACATTTTGGAATCGCAATACTACAAACAAACCCAGATATTGATATAATATTGTATTGCAAGATCATTTCTGATTACCAACCATGTGCAATATGTCTAAGGGGCCGTTCACACAGGATGTGTTATTACATTCAAAACAGCTAGTAAAGACACAGTGTTTTAAAAATGTGATGCTCATGGCAAGAAAGATTAAAAATGTGGCCAGATGTGTTGCAACAAAGTAAATTAAGTCTGTCTATTGCACGTAGACATAGAAAACATTATTAGAAAACCGTGCAGATGTGTGAATGGTGTCTGTAATGTAATAAAGCATAATGTAACAGCTAATGTAATAAGTGAAATGTAATAAATGCCATTAATGTAATAATTTTTAATTTTAAAGTTCCGCCGGCTGATGCGCACTGAACACGAAGACGCTGGTCTCTGACACCCGCTGTCTGCATCTCGCAACGTGTTGCATCATTCACCATAAGATCAATCTTATGTGAAAAATAACAATAAAATGTGTGTGTGTGTGTATATACACACACACACACACACACACACACACCAACACCAACCAACAACAGTTTTAGAGGTTTGATTGAGTGAACCACACTTTTGTATCCAGTTTCCTTTTCAAAAGAGTTTATACAAAGTACATGTTACATCCTGCTTGAATGTCCCTATCTGTTTGGACAATCTTATTTTTGTGAAAATGTGTATGTTCTTATTTATTGTTCAATTTTATTTAGGTGTAATATTGAGAAAATAACACGTTTTCAGTAATGCAAAGATATTATTTAATTTTGTAAAAATATTTTAATTTGAAAACACTGTGCATTTATAGTTATTGTTGCTGCTAGTTTGTATGTTTGAGTTGAAAAATACACATTTCAGCTTTATCAGTAATCTATTTGTGCATTTTCCTTGATAACCAAGCAAGATGACTCATGATACTATTTGTTTATTATACTGCAAATTGCAATATTAACCACAATAATCGCAATATGACATTTTCCCCAAATCGTGCAGCCCTAATACACACACACACACACACACACACACACACACACACACACACACACACACACACACACACACACACACACTACCAGTCAAAAGTTTGGAAACACTTGACTGAAATGTTTCTCATGATCTTAAAAATCTTTTTATCTGAAGGCGTATGCTTAAATGTTACTGTTTAAAAAGCATCCCAGGGTGATACCTCAAGAAGTTGGTTGAGAAAATGAAAATGTCAAGGGGTACATGTCTGCAAATTCTAGACAAAGGGTGAGTACTTTGAAGATGCAAAAATATAACACAGTTTTGATTTATTTTGGATTTTGTTTATGTAATTCCATAGATGTGATGACTTTACTATTATTAGAAAAAACAAAAAATAATAAACTTACTCATTATAATAAATAATGAGTGTTTCAAAACTTTTGACCGGTTGTGTGCGTGTGTGTGTGTGTGTGTGTGTGTATATGTATATGTGTATATATATATATATATATATATATATATATATATATATATATATATATATATATATATATATATATAAATCTGCATATCTTAATAATGTATTTCTAATTTTAGCGATGTTTCTCTATTGAGGTTATTTTTCATAGGTCTAATTTTCCTTAGGTGAAAATAAGTCTAATTTTCCTTAGGTGAACACAACATTAGGTGACATGTTGTTCACAAGCTGTTTTACTGACGTCATCTTGTGGTTGAAACACAGATTAGGCGATTACACTTGGGACAATACATTAAAGTAAGTTGTACTGTATCTTTCAACATGCCCTCCGATTCATGTTTTATTTCGTGTTATAACTTGTATAAAAGTGCAGAAAATGATCAGTCACTCACCCTTATTAGGCATACAGTACTGAATACAATACTCAAAAAAAATAGTTTTTTGTTTTGACCATGTAGGCTATATTTTGTACACAATAATATTGTGTCACAATATGTCATTTATCAGCATGTATACCATTAGTTGTCAAATGGAAAAAACATTTAATATCCTGTGAGTGTATTTGGCTCATGTGTAAATACAAATGTAAATATATAACAAACTATTATTATTATTATTATTATAATTATTAGTGGTATACTGTATGTTAGTATATATATATATATATATATATATATATATATATATATATATACAGGTGAAACTCGAAAAATTAGAATATCGTGCAAAAGTTCATTAATTTCAGTAATTCAACTTAAAAGGTGAAACTAATATATTATATAGACTCATTACAAGCAAAGTAAGATATTTCAAGCCTTTATTTGATATAATTTTTATGATTATGGCTTACAGCTTATGAAAACCCCAAATTCAGAATCTCAGAAAATTAGAATATTGTGAAAAGGTTCAGTATTGTAGGCTCAAAGTGTCACACTGTAATCAGCTAATTAATCCAAAACACCTGCAAAGGGTTCCTGAGCCTTTAAATGGTCTCTCAGTCTGGTTCAGTTGAATTCACAATCATGGGGAAGACTGCTGACCTGACAGTTGTGCAGAAAACCATCATTGACACCCTCCACAAGGAGGGAAAGCCTCAAAAGGTAATTGCAAGAGAAGTTGGATGTGCACAAGCAGCAGGGATGACCGTATCCTGGAGAGGATTGTCAGGAAAAGGCCATTCAAATGTGTGGGGGAGTTTCACAAGGAGTGGACTGAGGCTGGAGTTACTGCATCAAGAGCCACCACACACAGACGGGTCCTGGACATGGGCTTCAAATGTCGTATTCCTCTTGTCAAGCTGCTCCTGAACAACAAACAACGTCAGAAGCGTCTTACCTGGGCTAAAGAAAAAAAGAACTGGTCTGTTGCTCAGTGGTCCAAAGTCCTCTTTTCTGATGAGAGCAAATTTTGCATCTCATTTGGAAACCAAGGTCCCAGAATCTGGAGGAAGAATGGAGAGGCACACAATCCAAGATGCTTGAAGTCCAGTGTGAAGTTTCCACAGTCTGTGTTGGTTTGGGGAGCCATGTCATCGGCTGGTGTTGGTCCACTGTGCTTTATTAAGTCCAGAGTCAACGCAGCCGTCTACCGGGACATTTTAGAGCACTTCATGCTTCCTTCAGCAGACAAGCTTTATGGAGATGCTGACTTCATTTTCCAGCAGGACTTGGCACCTGCCCACACTGCCAAAAGTACCAAAACATGGTTCAATGACCATGGTATTACTGTGCTTGATTGGCCAGCAAACTCGCCTGACCTGAACCCCATAGAGAATCTACGGGGCATTGCCAAGAGAAAGATGAGAGACATGAGACCAAACAATGCAGAAGAGCTGAAGGCCGCTATTGAAGCATCTTGGTCTTCCATAACACCTCAGCAGTGCCACAGGCTGATAGCATCCATGCCACACCGCATTGAGGCAGTAATTAATGCAAAAGGGGCCCAAACCAAGTACTGAGTACATATGCATGATTATACTTTTCAGAGGGCCGACATTTCTGTATTTAAAATCCTTTTTTTTTATTGATTTCATGTAATATTCTAATTTTCTGAGATTCTGAATTTGGGGTTTTCATAAGCTGTAAGCCATAATCATAAAAATTATATCAAATAAAGGCTTGAAATATCTTACTTTGCTTGTAATGAGTCTATATAATATATTAGTTTCACCTTTTAAGTTGAATTACTGAAATTAATGAACTTTTGCACGATATTCTAATTTTTCGAGTTTCACCTGTATATATACTTATATATATATTAGTAGTAATGGACAGGGATAATAATAATAACAAAGGATGAATATTTAAATCCTTTTATTTTTGTAAGTAGTTTAAGACTAGATTTAGATAAATAATTTACTATTGTAAAGGAAAACCAAAATGATACTATTATTTTGAAAAGTAATACAATATGACAAAATTATTACATTTCAAATTAAAATGTTTTTGGTGAGATCATAATGTATTACATTTCTTATATTGTAATAACCCTTTTGCAAAAAAAACTATTACATTATGCGCTTTTACATAATGGAATAATTATTAAACATTTATAACATTTAACTTATAGTATTACGTTATGCTTTATTACGTTATGAGTTGATACTGTCCCTAATACAGTAGTATTGGTATTCAAACCTGTTTATATCGCAGAGTTCTTCGCTCCAGAGTGTTTCTGATAAAGGGAGATTTCTTTGGTAGAGTAGAGCTATCACTGTCACTTCGGTACAACTGTGAAAGTCCAAAAAGGGAGGGCGAGAGAGATGGAGAGAGAAAAATAGACAGATAAAAGAATATAACAGCAGGTTAAACAATACATTCAGGAGCATTTGGACTTGTTTATCTGTTGGCTGAGGAACAATTTCAACACTCAATTGAGTGGCTTTATCAGAAGTAGGATGTTATTGTTTACCCAGGATTTAAATGGGACACACCCCAATGTAAACCCAGAAGTGTAAAATCTACATAGAGTGTAAACTGTCTGTGTGTTTCTGCTTACCCTACAGACATACTGACTTCGAGCTCCAGGTGAGAAGGTCTGAGATCTCACTATTGTGCTGCTACGCATAAACGGCGAGCTGTGACCCCAGCGGCCCGCCCTCTCTTTCGACCGCATCCTCATTGACTCTGGAAATACACCTTCTGTGTTGGTCGCCTTGTCCACCTCAAAAACACACAAAGCATAAATGTAAGGAACCTATTCTTTAGCTCACTGTTGAATATCTGTGGAGCAAATGTTTTTACTTTAACATTTTTAAAGAATTAAGTGAGTGCAGTTTCTGCTTTTTGCAGTCATTACAACTTAAAAACCTTTGCAATACCTTTATAATGGGATTTCTTTCTGTGGACTGCAGACAGCGCCTCCCAGGGGCCAAGCAGATGCCTTCAGCCCACAAACCCTCAGGACAGGGAGTGACAAATGCTGTACTGTTACTGCAGCCACTGTCCACTGACTCAGCCTGCCAACTCCTATATCACACAGCAGTTAGACCGGAGAAACATTTTGAAAGTATCATGTGAGCATGTACTCTAGCAGTCAAAAGTACAAGCTGAAAGTCTATTGGTTTATAGACAAAAAGAAAGTGAGTGTGTGTGTGTGGACCTCTTAGAAATGGCCTCTCCCTGCTCCTCCTTCCTTTCCAGCTCCTCTTCACTCCTCTGTAACTCTTTCCTCACCACCTACACAAAAAATGGGCAGCAGACATTATTTTTTAATGATCTGATGCATTATATCAATAAGTATTATTAATACTCCAGGTCAATCGATTGAAAACTGTTATTAAATTCATTACAGTACATGATATGCCGATTAATCAAATTAAAATAGCATCAATGGAAATATATCAACACTTTTAAGACATTAATTTATTCTGGAAGATGAGTAAACATTAAATATACAATAAAAATGCTTTTGAATCAATTTATTTCCATTTCAATAAACATACGACTATCAATGACCTACAGTCCACTGAAATTCACATTGTTCAGAGTTTACCAATTTGGGGTAGGCTTACTGTAGGGGCCATTCACACACAAGCAATCTTTCATTCACTGTCTGCACTCTTAACACTTTTATTGTTTGACAATATATACATGCTAATGAACAGAACATGTTTGGCTATTGCATCTTGCTCCATGAGTGTTTCGTTTTTAAGATAACGCATCAAATTTATAGTTAGTAAAAACGTTGTTTTACACTTTGTCTGGCATTTCAAACGCAAGATTGTTTCCAGCCACATTGTCTGTCATAGCTTTACATGTAGGTTCAACCTCAAGCTTGAATTGCTTAGATAGCAGGACAATATCTTATTCCAGAATGGTATACAGGTCAAAGGGCATTATTAAATGTTAAAATGTTTTATTGCATAATTTTATTTCATGAATTGTACTTAATTAACATGTTATATTGACAGCCCTAATAACACAATGAAGGCCTATTCATACCATATTTGTGAAGAATTTGTGAGACGAACTGCCAACAAAAGGTCTTTTCACAGCTAGACCGAAGCAAATAAAATTAAAAACAATTTCATCCCTCTACAGTAGGCAGCGCTGTTCTGAAAACAATTTGTTTTGGTGCACGGCTCTTTAAGCATTCAGTTGTCAATGCATGAGTCAAGGCAGTTATTTACCTAATTTGGCATAACTCTTTCATTATGTTCTTTCTATGTTTTTGATGCATTTAGAGGAATATAGAATCTGTGTTATTTTTTGTGCAATGAGGAAAGAGCGCTGATGCATTCATCCTGTGTCTTCTGTCTTTATATTTATGCATGTATTTTGCTACAAGTATATATTCCAAATGGACTCCCGAACCCAGCGTCTTTATTGATTTTTTTTAGTGGCACAGTGATATAAATACATGTAATGTACATTGAGTAAAACAGGTATACCAGATACATGTAGCATAAATTATGAAGCACAACATTAAAAATAATATAAACGAAGATATTTCATGATCTATTCTTTATTTAGTTATTGGATATTTGTATTGAATTCAGGGTTTCTTGTGCATATTAAGATAAAGAGCACAGTTACAGGAATACTTTGTGTGATTTTTATCCTTGAAATAAAAATAGCAGTGAGGTTCTGCAAAATCATTTTCTACACTAGTAGTAAAGTTTTCCATTGTAACAAGTCTTTTTATGTGATATTTTATACTAGCTTAGTCCAAACAAATTGCTGAATTTTTTTTAATGCCTGGATAATATAACAGGCACAGTAGTACAATATTAAATAATGTACATTAAGACAAAACCCCCAGGTATATTTTAGAAAATCAGAAGGTATCAGTACATTACATAAATATATTTACAGTTTCTATATTCTTTTTTTATTGCATATTTGAGTAAAATTCAGAGTTTTTGTACGTGAGACAAGTAAAAGAGCACAGCTCCAGTTTGCCAGTTGATTAGCGTCACTAAAGTGCTTAAATTTTGTAGCAGCAGTGCAAAATTACAAAAAGCTCTTATCATATTGGTCAATCAGTTTTCATCGCAATCCAAAAAAACTAAAAAAAAACTAAAACAATTGGACTGCTCCAAGATTTGTCGTCCCAGTGTGAATAGCACCATGGGAATCCATTATTCCGATTCAAAAGTTTGTCTTGGTGTGAATAGGCCTTAATGCTTGTAATGAGGCTTCTTTATTAATAGATCAAATATCTCAAATAATGGTAACAAAGTATTGGCAAGGGCAGTGAAAGTAATTACTAGTCATTAAAGAGAGAAATCTATTGGCAGGTAATCTCAAGTCGTGTTCTCACCTCAACCCTGTCTTGCCCTTCCTCTTTCTCCTCCTCTTCATCCATGATGCGGCTGGGCTGACTGAGTCTACTGAGCTCGGGCCTGTGGTTATCTGTGCTGTGGATCTGCACTCTTTGCCACTGGAAGAGCATTTCTGTGCTGCCTGCGCAGTCCGCCAGCAAGACCTGAGTATATCCCTGAACCGCAAGCAGCCATTGGTCAATTTAAAAAGATAATCTCACAGACACAAGACTGAACAGTATGAACACTATAACGAAGGCAGAAAAAACACACATTTTAACACAAGTCTTCAATGTTCAATAAACAGGAGGGTCCAAATATCCAAGACAAAATATCCAGTGAAAATGCTACTATTATACATTCTTTTCCAATTTAATTCCAATGTTTTTATTACAAATTGTATTATAAACAGAATTTGAGTAATTTTAGTGAAGTTTACTGTAACTGAACACTTTACAAAATGTTTATATTTCTTGTTATTTATGTAGAACTAATGACCCCATTTTTCTCAAATGACAGCATGCATGTGACTCCACAAAGTTGTGCAAACTTGATGATTCATGTTTTCCCAGCATAATTTAAGAATGTTCCAAAGTGCATCTTGTGTGATTCAATGAATGTAAGCAAATCTGACCTTTTGTACAAAGGAGTTACTGTAACACGGTCAATGTCACAAATTTGTTCAGTGGCAGATTTGATTAATGACCTAGAAATAGTTCAGAATCTTAAACATTTCTTCTTCACTTTATTTTGTTTTAAATAAAAAATGGGAATCCCTTATTTTATTTGGTCAAATTCAAGACTTTTTGACTTGACTATTTGTGATTCTGTTCCAACCTCACTAAGATATAAAGCATATGATGTGCCAAAGCGTCTTACCAGCAGCTCCTCCTGACCGAGGGGCCCTATGACACAGAGGTTTAGCTGTAAGGCATGGGCTCTGGGGCCTCCAGCACTCAGGGGGATTCGGAAGCCCTCATTAAAGCTGAGCAGGGATTGAGGCTCCTGGGCCTTGCAGCAGTAGTAAGTGCAGGGCCGACTGGAGTCCACTGGGAGAACATGAACCTTCACAAATCTGAGACAGACAATCAAATCAAAGCTCCAGCCATTTCTGCAGGGCACATTACACATATAGAGGAGGATAAATGTGTTTATGAATGTATGATGGAATAACTTACACTTTGCATCCATCTCTTACAGTGGGCTTGCTTAAATTTCTCATCTGAAGGACATGCAGCAGCAAAAACATTCCATTTGAATCATATCTGCAAAAGAGTAGTTCAAAACCAATAAATAAATGAAGGAATATTGTTACTATATAAGGAACTATATAATTCATAATTAAGATGGTAAGTGTGATGCTTACAGTAGGCCAAGCTGAATCTGTACTGGCTCTAAAGCTGTGACGTCTTGAGCAAAATTGACTTCCTCTGATTCCTCTGTCCTACTGAAAAGCGACATATATAAATACAGTAACTACAATATTTGCAGCAAAATAATAACGGATTCTCTGTAATTGTGGCCACAAAACAGAAACTCTGCAGAAAGTGGATCAGGATTTAGATAAAAAGATAAACAACACAATCTTCAAAACACATCCAAATTGTAAATGTATAGTAGCGGCTTGTGCCATGATATACAGGTGACCATTGGCAATGTTCAGAAATCAAAGATATGGCTCTATATTTTAGTACCCGTGCTACGCGCAACAACATTACAATGCATCTTATCCAATTTTCATGGGCATGGGTGGTAGTGCTTGCTTGTGGCTGTTCTCGCACACTGTGGGGTTATTGTATGCTAAATAAAGTGGTGCAAATCGCAATTTGCTATTTTCCTGAGAAATGGGTCATTGTGCTAAGAAATCCAACAACCGTCTATTCTCTGTACAAAGTCTAAACTCAGTTTATGCATTTGCAGTTTGGGGGTTCAACCAGCAAAAAGAGCTATCTATCACTTTCAATAATAGCCAGGATTTGTTTGCATGTCAGTAAATCTATGATTCATTATACTACTAACATTCTATATAATTTAACAGAGCCTACATCCAATGTCAAGAAGAGCACTATATTTTCCATTTGTTTATAGGGAGCGCATCACTGTAATAGAAATATTAGACTCATGTAGCTATATAGCAGCTTCAATTGGCCAAGAACTGCCCATTTAAACAGCAAAAGCCATCTAACTGACATTTTAAACCAATCACAGTCAGATTTGTTATTATGGGGTGTTTAAGGGCAGGGTTATCTGAGATGCATCATACAATAATAAAGACGACATGGGGGAAAAATGGTTTATGTAATGGCACGCGAGTCTCCGCTAGAGACTGCACAGAAAACACATGGTAAAATAGCAGAAAATGTGTAGAAATTACAAGTACAGAACAGAAAACCTCATTATAGAGAATTTTTAGACATAACCAAGCAAGCATAGCAGAAAATGCTATATTTTTAAAAGATTTGATGTCACTAGCAATCTTCAAGCATTTTTTGTGAATCAAATTCTGTGATTATTTCATCCTCAAAAATGCTCATTGTATCAACGAGGATCAACGTGTGTGCATCTACTCGTGGAATGTGGAAGTTCCATCAAACCAGCCAATCAGATTTGCACATATTTGAGTTGATCGAGAAAGCTTTTACAAGTTGTGTACTATGTGCATCAGACAGTTAAAGAACTGACAGTGGGTGGTCCGTGGGCGTGCCGTCTGAAGCGGAGACTATAGAAATATGCATGATATTCAATATGGACATAGTTAATACGCAAAAGAACGTAAGACACAAATGGTTTATATTTTTATTCTTCTAATGCATTGCATACAGACCATTTACACTACCAAATTCTTATAAATGGGTGGTCTTCATTTATATTAACCTTTCTTGACAGGGAATAGAATATATAATAGGACACAGATGCAATAACTGGTGAAGAACCTCAAAAATTTAAATTTTAATTGCACTTGACCAAACCTCCTTGTTATGTTATTTTGCCAACCCCCTAATGCCAAAGACAATACAAAATATCAAAACTTCATGGCCATGCCCACTGACTTTGTGTTTATGAGGTACTGCATAGCACTGCACTTAAGATGTATCAGTTTTAAATAGGCCCCATCATATTTGTATAAGCTGCCCACAGGGCCATTGTGATTACCTTGCAAAAAATGGTCATATTGGATCTATCTAAAACATAATGAGCTTCCTCACTGGTTCCTGTCTACATAGGCAGCTGCCTTCTGTAGCAGCATCACAGCTGGCATGGAATCTCACAAATTACTGATTTGAAAGACTCTACATAGGCAGCAACTCCGCATGCCACACAAATAACACTGCACAAGCAGCGAATGGGAGACTCGACTCGCCATTGATTTCAATACAGATGATGAGAAAGGAACGCTGAAATACTCTGAGCATAAATATACATGGCGCACACACACATTTTGGGGAAAATAGTCATATTAAGTTTTAATTGATACTTTTCAGCATTGATTGAATTACATGACAGTGCATTATAAAATTGTCTTCTCTGCGAAGGATATATGATCTGCCTTTGCATTTAGCCAAAGTGAGGTATCTTAAGAGGGAGTGTTACTAAGTTTTGCATCAGGAGCCCACCTATGTTGCCTTAAAATGATGCCAGAGGCAGCTTACTAGGTTTTGGAACAGAGCTATCATTTGTGTTTGGGTGTATATCTTTAGCAAAGAATCTTTTCTAACCTTCTGCTCCAGGCTTCAAACACCCCACTGTCTGTTGCCAAAACATCTTCATTGATTCCCGCAGACACTCGTCTTGCCCTTCTGCTCGTTCTACTTGCACTCTTACAGCGCAGAGTCACTCCTATTATTAAGTCACATATACAAACACAATACAACACACTGAGATGTAGTACTTTTGCAATGGAAACAGTCAAAATTCCATTTGCAATCTCCATGAGACATTCATCACCTGTGGAGTTGTGTGTGCCCTGGAGCCCTCCATCTCGATGGCTCTTCCCCTCCAGTGCAGTGGCTGGGCCAACCATTTCCACTTCCCCAGGAAGTGTTGTCTGTTGTTGGGCTTGAGTCTGACTCCGCAGTCCATCCATCATCAATCCCCTGCTGGCCACCTCCATGTACTCCTCAGTCATCTGGGCCAGAGGGCAGTCTTGGGGGGCTGAGTAGTAGGGGGTATCCATGGGGGAACTGGGAGGTGAGAGAGAGGACAGCGAGGACCGAGAGGAGAGAGAGGTGAGAGACTGTGGTGTGTCATGGGAGCGTTTCGGACCAAAGGCTGAACTCTCCCTACAGGGTGTCTCCAAGGGGAGAAGGTATCTGAAAGAAGGATCTTGAAAATCAGAGCTGCCCTCTGGACGCTCATACTGGGGTAGGCCGTAGATGTCGGTGAAGCTGACGGAGCTGAGAGAACCACGGCTGGAAGCTAAAGATCCACGACTGGAAGCTAAAGACCCACGACTACTGCTGGACGACACTGTCAGATTACTGGCTGATAGGCTGCACAAATAGAAAGAGAGAAGATGGTACAGAAGTTTCAGTATGGGATGATGTGGATGGACATCCTCTTTTAGTGTTTGTTCCTTTAGACATTTTTCATTTCCAAGTATACAGCAAAACCTTGTATATTCTAGATGTCAAATGTAATGGTACTTCTGTACTAGTACCGTTAAGATTATACAAAAATAAAATGCAACAATTCCAGTCATTATGCAGTGCTGGTAGTACAGAGTACTTCTGCATGCTAATCATTATCCTTGCAATTTACTATTTAGTAATCTTAGTTTCCGAAGACTTTGTCAGTTCAAACCAGTCTGGCCATTCTCTGTTGACCTCTCTTATCAACAAGGCATTTCCATCTGTAGAACTGCCACTCGCTGGATGTAATTTTGTTTTTGGCACCATTCGGAGTAAATTTTAGAGACTGTCGTGTGTGAAAATCCCAGGAGATCAGCAGTTACAGAAATACTCAAACCTGCCTGTCTGGCACCAACAATCATGCCACGGTCAAAATCACTGTGTTCACATTTTCCCCCATTCTGATGGTTGATGTGAACATTAACTGAAGCTCCTGACCCATATCTGCACTTCACTGCTTCCATATTATTGGCTGATAATTGCATGGATGATAGTTAGTGCCAGATGGGCTGGTTTGAGTATTTCTGTAACTGCAAGTGCAAAAAGGGGACTGCAAAACGGTAAAAACATCCACTGAGCAGCAGCCATGAGAAGATGCACTCCTCTATTGTTCAGGTGACAGTCTCAATGCTATATTTGGAGGGCGGTGTTTTGGAAAAAGGGGGCTGGTCTAATTCAATGGCTCAGTCTTGTGAAAGCTCCAGAATGGCTAAAATAGCTTACAGCACATTTAAAGGAGTCTATATCTAAAATTGTATTTGTTGAAATGTATACTCATATTTAACATATTAAAAGGGATAAATACCATTTAACAAATAATAAAAATAACACATGGGAGACATACACACACAAATATATATATATAAAATACAAGATATAAGAATATCTCAGCTCTATAGATCCATACAATGCAAGTGAATGGTGGCCAGAATTTGAAGTTCCATAAAGCAAATGAAGGTAGCATAAAAGTAATCCATATGACTCTAGTGGCTAAATCGATATCTTCTCAAGCGATATGATAGGTGTAGGTATGAAACAGATATATTTTTGTCTTTTTTTACAAAAAGTTCTACCCCTGCCCAGTAGGTGGTGACATGCACAAATAATATGAATAGTCAAAAACAAAAGAAGAATGTGCAAGTGAAAGTTTAAGTTGAGATTTATAGTAAAAAGGACACATTTATCATCATAACATTTATCGCTTTTGAAGATATGGATTTAACCACTGGAGTCATATGGTTTAATTTTATGCTGCCTTTATATTCTTTTTGAACCATCAAAGTTCTAGCCACCATTCACTTGGACCTACAGAGTTGAGATATTTTTCTAAAAATGGCATGAGGGTGTAAATGATGAGAACATTTCCATTTATGGGTGAACAATATCTTTAAAACTACAGGAGTGTGTTTAATAGCATACACATTTTTTGTTGTAGAATCGAAATTGGTTTTGAGAATCATGAATTTTCACTGGTATTGACATAAACAGCTGGAATTTTAGTATTGTGACATCCTTAAAGTTTAATATAATTTTAAGTGTTTAAGCAGTGTGTGTGTGTGTGTGTGTGTGTGTGTGTGTGTGTACCTCTTCAACTGAGAGTGTAGATAGGTAGTGATACGGGTGGCCTCCTCTAGATGTCTCATAAGTACATTCCTCTTCTCCTGCTGTAATATCCTATACAACATATTCACAATAATGTGACAAATGTTACAGATTTGCTACATTAAGTATCAATCAATTTTGTCTAACTATATCTCACAGAATCACAATGCATTTTCTAGAGATCTTGGAAAGGGTATTTTTTTTTCTGCTTTAATAACACAATTTCCAAGACGTCAGAACACAAATGCGATACTAATGTTCTACAATTTATTTAAGTGTTTATCACACACAACTGTAAGTGTTTTGATGCTGATGTCAGCAAAATGATGGCTGCAGACATCATTTTGTATCTTGTATGTATGCTCTTTTATTTCAATGAATCTTTAGCATCAAGCAAAAACTGGTATAAAATCTTTATAAAATACATTAAAACATTCAGGTGGTGTTTGGAAGCTGATATGTATACTGTTAATTGAAAAACTAACATAACTTGAAAACATGGAGAAAAAAAAAAAAAAAAAGGAGAACCCTAAATGTCTCAGCTGAGGTCTCAGATATAGGGCACTCATAATGAGCAGCTCAGAACTGGGACAAGCTCATCTGCCCTGTTCAATAGGGAAATGAGGGCACCCTTATTTACTTATGCAGGCATCTACAAAACATTTACAAAACTATTTTGTTTGGAAGAATTTCTGATAAAAAGTACATAATTCTACCACCATGTTTTGGATGGAAGTATTTCACAACTTACTTCTCTTTATTGCCATGATAACGCAAATTTTATTTTTCACATCACGGTAACCAGGTATACTATTATGTTGCCTTGCCATGTAGCCCTTCAAAATCCCTCAGATTTCAATTAAAAAGTGCAACAAGGGATTAGATGGAGACTGACATATGCTTTTTACTGACATTACATTATGGGGCAAAGGGGCCAATTTCACTGCTGTAGCATTTCATTCAAGTCAATTTTAATGTACCATAAATATATGACAACTTATTACAAGCTAATCTCATGAAATAAGTAACAACCCCTGACAAGTTTCAGAATACTGAATAGGTCTTGAGGTGGAAATGTGGGTGGTGATAATTACCCATTTTACATCTTATTTTCTATAAACTGGGATAGGGTGCATTGCGTCCAAGATATGACCCTATAAAATCACTCTAGTCTACAGATGTGATTGTGAATTAAGTAATACAGCTCTAAGTGTAAATGCACACCTCTGATTGGCTCCCTGACTATGGATGCTCTGGGCTTTCTGCACCTCCTCTTCCAGTCTATGTTTCTCCTCCTGCAGCTGGAGAAGAGTGTCTGGGGAGTGCTTCTGCTGGCTGAGCAGAGTGATTTCCTGAAGCAGCGCCTCCTTTTCCCGCAGAAGCTGCAGAAAGTCCAAGTCCCTGTCAGCTTCTGCTCGCCCAGACCAGCTCTCACTGTCCAACTGAGCCAACTGATGTTGAATACTGGACATCCTTATAAAGAGAGACAAGAAGCGCTTATCTTAACATCTATAAATAAAGACATTCAAGCTCCAAAGAAATAGAAGTCAAATATGGCATAGGTAAGAGTTTCCCACACTTTTTGACCAATTTTTTTCCATGACATTTCCAGTCATTTGTCATAAAACATGAAAGCAAAGACAGACAGTGCAGCTTTGTGTTTTAGGTGAAATATCAGTGTTTGTGTTTTTGTAGTTCAGACATCTTGACTCAGCTAGAGAGCATGCAAGTTTCCACAGGTTTCTCCTCTCTCTCTCTCTCTCTCTCTCTCTCTCTCTCTCTGATGTCATTGCACTGGATTTGTGGATAGCTCTGTCACCATGGAAACTTGCATGTTGTAAAGAGGTCTGCATAGAGCCACTGCTATAATGCAGGAGTCAACTGCTACAACAGCATTCGCTCATAAAATACAAAGGAGTTTCCAAATGCAATGTAGGCCACATCAATCCACCACTCTACTTTTCTAAGTTATTAAATCTACAGTAAAATAATAGCAATATTATTACATGGCAAATCCAGCAATGAGTGAGCCACATGACCACAAAACTTTTAGGAAGCACAGCAGGGCTGAATGGAAATTTCACATGGACAACTTCTATTGTCAAAATCACATAGTTCAAATATCAGTAGACTTTAATAAATTATGCTTATGGGGCTTTTGCACGGCACGGTACAACTAGACTCTACTCGCTTTTTGGGGGTTTTCCACTGTGGATAGTACCTGGTAACTGGTACTTTTTTAGTACCACCTCGGTCAAAGTTCCAAGCGAGCCGATACTAAATGTTACGTTAAAATATTCACTACCAGCATCACTGAATTTGCGACACGGGACATCAACCTGCAAGTTTTAAAATAAGCAACAGTGATAGCAGTATCATTTGTTCATGTGACTTTCGAATTGTAAAAAGAAATTGGTCAATAAACGAGGTGCAGACGTTCCTCTCATTAGCGATGAACGAAATGAAAAAGTCTTTAAGGAAGTGTCTCAGCTGTTGGCCGCACACGGCTACAACCGGACCTACCAACAGTGAAGGGAAAAGTAAAAAACAAACAAAAAAAACCTTAAAAGTGACTACAGAACCGTCAAAGAAAAGTGGAAGTGTTTCGACCATATGGACGCTATCTAAACTGGCGAGCAATGGGAGGGAGATTTCCCTGCACTCAGCCACGGCTGGAGTCCACGATGGAGGATGGTACGTTAACTCTATACTCTGCTTGAAAGCTTCACTTTATTTAGTTGACCAGCTACTGGAAGCTTGCTTCTAAAACAACCAGGCCAATTTAACTGTTATACTTGTGTAAAATCACCATGCAACAACTGCTTTATGCAGCACAATGAGATAGTAGCTAACAGCTAGTGGTTGTGTTATTGTTTATGTCACGTTTAAGATGATGTCAGGACAGTAGAGTTGGCGTAATGATGACGATCAGCCTATAATCCCACCCACATTGAGGCAGCACTAAACTGCAGTGGAAAAGCAAGCTCAGAAAAATAAAGGGAGTAGAGCCGAGTCGAACCGTAGCGTGCATTGGAAAAGCGCCATTAGCTTTCCCAAGATAAGAATTAATCAATCCAATCATTATTAGAAAAAACATGCTAAGGCAACCATCACTATTATTATTGCTTATACTTATTTGAATTTTCTTTAAAATTTGTCATGTAACTCCTCCTGCATCTGGTTTACTGAAGAGAGGTTCTATTGATGAAAATGTGCAGGGGAAAAAAAAAAAAAAAAATCACATTGACATGAATTGAAAAGAAGCCTCACACATATATAGTTAACAAGGACAGAATAGTCTTGGGGTTGTCTTTCTTTTTTATTACTTGGGCCAGTACCCAACCACCTAAAAACCACCCAGAACACCTTAGTATTGTGCTGGTAAGTTTTGTACCAGCAAGCAACACTTGTCTTTCCTTCCATTCCTATTTTACTATTCCTATATTACTGTCAGAGATAGTTCACCCAAAAATGAAAATTCTCCCATCGTTTACTCACTCTTCTCAGATGTGAATGACTTTCTTCTGCAGATGGTCAAAAGGGATTTAAATAATTGTCTTTTCCTCACCCACACCCATCATATCACTTCTAAAGACATCTATTTTACCACTGGAGATGTATGGATTACTTTAAAGCTTCCTTGTTCTTATTTTTGGATCTTCAAAGTTCTGGCCAACGTTCACTTGTATTGTAAGGACCTACACTGCTGAGATATTCTTAAACTCTTTTGTGTTCTACATCTGGGATGGCATGAGGGTGAGTAAATGATGAGAATGTTAATTTTTGGGTGAACCATCACTTTAATAAGGATGCAATTTTTGTAAATGTACTCACTTTTTCTTAGCCTCTTCATACTGCCAACTGAGTTTGACTCTGTCTGCTAACATTGGTGGCTCCTGGGTGCCAAACTGTAAAAGATAAATTACCATCATACATTTTTGAGCATAGACGATTATGGTTTAAAATCTGTAAGATTTATCTCTGTGATGACACAAAGGATAATAATGTAAACTTCAGTGGTGGAATTACACAGAATTTGCTTATAGGTCACAGAAAAATGCTGGCAAACCTCTCCCATCAAATCAGTCTGACAACCAGTATCTGTGTATTGTTGCACACTACAGGAGTCACCCAGGGTTTCTGCACTGTTGGCCACCTCATTAATGGAGTCACAGAAGTTCAACGTCAGCTTGGCCAGACTCTGCGGTCAATGCATGATATAAGAAAGAAAAACAACAACAACAAATTAAAGTCAATAACAAGAGCAGTTCTCCTTTGTGTTTACTTATTACCACAAGATGGCAGCACCACAAAAAGTAAAAGACATTTGAAGGGAAGTTGAAGTTGTTGAAATTACAAATATAATAAAGGGACACACACAATCTAAATAAGGATTAGCCATGTTCAATTGAAATAAGAGTTTAATTTACAATGTTGTCATGTTCACAATGCAAATCTATTTGTCTGGTCTATTCATAAAATATTAAATATGAATATAGATTTAATACAATATGTAATAAGTTTATTCAGTATGTATAGGCGTATTCAGAACTACACCAGTATTTAGATATAGAAGTCTTAAAGGTACAGTAGCAAAATAAAAAAAGCTGTTAAATTCTAAAAGTCAAAGAGAGGGTAAAAAAGGTAATATAAAACAAAATGATAACTGTTTTTAGTGCAAGAAACCTAATTGAAGTAGACATAATAAATAAAATAAAACTAAAATGCTACAAAAAAGTACATTCCCAGGTAAGAAATGAGCAAAAGCACAAAATATTTCCGATGTAAAGTTACCAACCCAAAACAAACTACAGTGTCTCATTAAATTTAAATAAATAAATAGATAAATAAAAATAAAGACGATGAACTGGCAAAGCTGACCTGGATGAGGTCCTGCCTCTCCTTCTCGCCTGTGCTGATGGCCTTCTTAATGCTGCGGAGCTCACTGAAGATTGCCTGGGCTTCATCTAATTTATAGTTGGTCTGACTGCTGGACATCTTTCGGTCAATTCTGTTCAACACAACACAAGGATAAATCATCAGCCATGAACACTGGTGTTATTTTGCTGACATTGACATTATACCTTAATGTAGACTGATTTGACTAAAAAACAAGTTATGCAAAGAATGTGTTCCACTCAACATTCGCCATTGCCAAGAACCAACTGTTCCTGGATGTGTATGTTTACAAACATCTAAAGATAGTTTAAAGAATCTTTCCCAACCCTTGACACTTATCTAATTATAATGAATTTCTCTAGCAATGACATCAGAGCTTATTTATGACAAACAGGGTGTTACTCTACCAGAGCTAAGTCAACATTATTGCTCCACACAGAGCAGCTAACAAACCTCCATTTGATTCATACTATATTATGTGAAAACTTTAAAAAAGGAAATATTCCAATTACTCAATCTCACTATTGCTCTTGAAGGGAAACTGTGAGAGATGGCAGTGGTAGATGTGAGCTTAGATTCATTTAAACTTGCCTTGCTGACCTTGCTTGCAGACTGGTTAACCACTTAGCCATGTTGGAATAATGCTGTTTTAACTTAAACCAGCTTCTGGTCTCAAAGGCATAATAATTAGTCGAGTGAAACTGGAGAGCTCCACACTAAAACCCTCCCGTCGGGGAATGTCTGCCTTCTAAAGCACCAAAGGACTGTGGGATATATATCCACCAGAGTGTAATGCCTGAAATGTTAGGCATAGACAGAGGATGCCATTCTAGAAAGAGAAACATGTGGACCTAATACTTAAAAATGTATTTAAATGCCTCTGGTTGGCCTAACCTACATCAATATGCACAGCAAAACAATGTACAATGACTGTTTTGTCAATACTATTGACAGTACTATTGCAGTGTTTCAGAACCGGGTTTGTCTCAGGTACTGCCACAGCCCCATCAGAATAGCTTAAGTAACCCTTTATCCACACCAAACACATTCCTTTTTACTCATATTACACTGGATGTGTAAACTTGTATTATACTGAATTGTGTTAAAGGGATAGTTCACCCACAAATGAAAATTCTGTCATCATATACTCTTTATACTCATATACTTACTCATATATGACTTTTTTTTCCTTCCGTGGAAAACAAAAAGAGATGTTTGTATATATATATATATGAAATTAATGGTGACAGAGGATAACTTTCTGCCTAACATCTCTTTAGAAAAGAAAAGTAAGTGAATTCTGAAACATTCTGCCAACATCTCCTTTTGTGTTCCATGGATGAAAAAAGTATTACTAGTTTGGAAAAAAAATGAGGTATAAAAATTATAACAGAATTTTAATTTCTGAGTAACCTGTCCCTTTAAAGTATTCACTATAAAAAGATAATGAGATGAAATGTGATTATTACTTTAACTTTTTGACAGCCCTAAAAATGTATGTCATAATTTATGTATTATACATTTAACAAAGCAAAATCAAAATCTGGTGTTCATGTATATTATTATACTACTGCACTGAATAGCAAAACTGTAATATTGTTAAGCAATTATAAAAATGATAATAGTCATGATAGAACACATGAAATATATATATTATTGAGTTATAGAAATAGAGAGAGGGGATGCAATGCATGTCATTTACATTTAGGGCTGAAATGATTAGTTGACAGTGTCGACAATAAAAAAAAATTTGTTGTTGAATAGTTGTTTGATCGAATTTAATGTAACATGAGATCACATTAAACTCTAATGATGTTGCGTGAGAGCAGTACTGCAGAATTACACAGCTCACATTCTAAACTTTCCAAACAGCTTCAGGTGATGAGGGAATTATAATGCAAACATACAAAATAAGTAAATACAGAAGCACTCTTTTTGTGGAATAAGTGGAGCTGGAGCTGCCGCTCCGCTGAAGCAAAACTTGCGTGTTGAGCGTCTTTAAACGAAACACCCCGGCGTTACATCTTTAATGCTGTTATTTTTAATGGATTATGCTTTATTAAAGGTCAAAAATATGGAAGCAGATCATGTAAATAACTGGCTTTTCTCTGTGCGGTCAGCGCCTCCTCTATGAGTAGCGTGAAGTTTCCCGAACTGAGGGAGAGAGATTGAAACTGCACCCGGCTGATGCACACTTTGTCGCGGGTGCTGATGCTCAACCCTCATAATCGCCAAACAGTTGAATAATCATTCTAATAAACATTAGATTAATCGATTATCAAAATAATCGTTAGTTGCAGCCCTATTTACATTAGAATATATCTTGCCATTGGCCACTTCCTGCATGCCACCCTCCTCCAACAGCAGGTACTGTCAGCTTGTCTGCGCTGCCTCTTCCTCTCCTCCTCTCCACACAAGCAGGGCTTTGTTTCCCCCTTCACACCTCCAACCTCCAGTCCCAACCTTTCATAGCCCAGCCTGACCAAGACCCGAGCCTGCCAGGCTTCTACGGATGTCTACCCACCCCACCTAACACCCAATACTTTAGTACGTGATTGGCCAGTGAGACTGACCAGACATGGTGGCTGCTAGATTTTAAAAAAACTTACAGAGAGAGGAAAAAGCCAAAATGAGAGGGAGTGAAAGAGAAGGTGAGAGAGAGAAGCTCATAGATACTTAAGTTAAAAGTCTGATTGTTCAAGACAGTTTTACTGTGGAATAACATACACTGAAGTTAATTAAATTTACAAAGTTCAGAATGAGATTACAAACTCTGCATAACTGGTTTAGCCCATGGTCTTTTACTCATTGCTATTTCAACCTGCAACCCATATGCCTATATTACCTGGAGAAGTAGCGGTGTGCAAGCTTGCGCTATTCTCCGTGGCATCCACGCACAACTCGCCACGCGCCCCACCGAGAGCGAGAACCACATTATAAGAGGTTAACCCAATGTGACTCTACCCACTCTAGCAACTGGTTGCCTAGGAAGTCTGACTGGAGTCACTCAGCACGTCCTGGATTTGAACTTGCGACTCCAGGTTTGGTAGTCAGCGTCTTTACTTGCTGAGCTACTCAGGATCCCCTTAAAAGTGTTTTTAGAAAGACATTGGTTATAAAGGTCATGATGTTATTTCATATTTTGTTTTGGGGTGAATTTTGCAACACTGTTGTGTAATTATAACTATGGGGTTTCAAGGTTACGAAATTTCACCACTGTATGTTCGTACAAAAATTGAGTGTGTGCCGTCCAATGTTGGGTGTAATCCATTTACAAAGTAATTAGTTACTGTAATCTAATATATTTTTTTGTCAAAAAAGTAGTGTAATGCATTACATTTAAATTACTTGTAATTAGATCACAGTTACTCACTTTCAATTAATTTAATTACTTTTAAGTACATTATAGGGTTATGCTTATTTCTAATATATTATTTTAGTAGAACACATGAATTATGGCCCTGTAACAAGTCATTATTATGAGAGGTGCTGAGTGTATAGGTCGAAACATACTTAGTAACATAAAAGTAATTAGCAATGAAGTACTTTTCCAATAAAGTAATTAGTAAAGTAATCTGATTACAATTATAGATAAATAATTAGTCATTTGTAGAGGATTAAGTCAAGTCAAGTCAATTTTATTTGTATAGCGCCTTTCACAACACACATCGTTTCAAAGCAGCTTTAAAGAAGTTCAGCATTAACAGATTACTATTTTTAAGGAAATTACAAGGGGCTCTATATCAAACATTAGTGTAAACTTTCCACCTCCATGATGAATTTTCTCTTTCAGTGGTCCCACTTTATATTAGGTGTCTTTAACTACTATGTACTAAAATTTAAATACATACAATGTACTTTTGAAAAATTCTTACAAGATTCACATTTGCTGCAACTGATGTTGAGGTATGGGTAGGTTTAGGAGTAGGGTTAACCCTAAACTTGTATCTCCATAAAATGACCATGTCTTTGGCCATGATACACTCCACTTTGACATCACTTAAAGAGTAATGCTTTTTTACTTGGATGGAATAATTATACTAAAGAAAAATTCTTGCTTCCAGCAGATGGGATTTAAAAACCAAAAGGGCTGTAGACACTTGCTTGTAAAAAGAGGAAGCTCCCACTTTCTTAGAGCACTGAGTAAAGAGTTAAATCATGCTATTCTGGGAGCACATAGAGTTGTGTTCTATCTAAGAGATAAGGGCCCTAACTGGGATGCAGGAAGAGGGAGGAATTTGCTGCCAGATATATCTGCGTTCAAGCACTTTTTGCCCCCTCCTAGTCTCTTCCCACCCTTCCCTCTCTCTCACTATACTCCAGTCTCTCACTCTTTTTCTGCTTATTGAGCTCTTCCTGCCTTGGCAACCCACAGTCAACTGGTGCATCCTCTTCCTGAGGTGGAGTCTCCTTTCCCAGACACACACACAAAGATGGAATTTGTGTAAAATCCCTGCACACCCCCAGATCACTCTAAAAAAACAAAACAACTGATGAAATCGATGAAAAATGTTTAACAAACACTAAAGAAAATCCGACATATAGCAATCCCAACTGCTAATGTCCATTAATTCTACTCTATTCTACTGTATTTTAGACTAGCCTAGCATTTAGTATAGTTTAGCACTGAAAACAGTATGAGAACAATGCAAACAAGACCTCAGTGTTTTTAATTTGGAAGCAGGTTTTTAATTTGGGATTTTTGGAGTTTGGTATCTGGTAACTGTTTGGTTTGCTGCTCCACTGAACTGAATAATAGTGAAATTAGGGCTGAAATTAGCTCTGAATGCACTAGCTAGATGTGCTAACTATAAAGACCGCTTTGTATCTTAGTGTATAACTATTATTTCTACCTTTGAAAAAAAATATCACAATGCTTGCAAGGTCTTGATATTCCTCAAACATTCTGGTTAAGTTGTTCTAAACAATAAATGTCCTTGCAATAAATTCCACTTAGCCATTTAAAGGGATAGTTCACCCGAAAATGAAAATTCTTTCATCATTCACTCACCCTCATGCGATTCCAGATGTGTATGCCTTTCTTCTGCAGTACACAAATTAAGATTTTTAGAAGAATATTTCTACACTGTAGGTCCTCACAATTCAAATTAATGGGTACCAAAATTATAAAGGCAGCTTAAAAGTAATCCACATGACTGCAATTGTTAAATCCATGTCTTCAGAAGCATTGTGATAGGTGTGGGTGAGAAACAGACCATTATTTAACTCCTTTATTACTATAATTTCTCTTACCTGCCCAGTAGGTGGCAAAATGCATGACGAAAGCAAATCGCCAAAAACAAATGAAAAAGAAAGTGAAAGTGGAGATTGGTAGTAAAAAAAGGACTTAAATATTGATCTAACTCTCACCCACAACTATAATATCACTTCTGAAGATATAGCTTTAACCACTAGAGTCTAATGGATTACTTTTATGCTGCATTTATGTGCTTTTGGAGTTACAAAATTTTGGCACCCATTTACTTGGGTACCCATTTATTCAAAATATCTGTGTGTTCAGCAGAAGAAATAAAATCATACACATCTGGGATGGCATGAGGGTGAATAAGTAATGAGAGAACTTTCATTTTTGGGTGAACTATCCCTTTTTTTGGTCGCTGTTGTAAAATGTTTTATTATATAAAACAATTAGATTAAAGTTTCAGAATCACCCAATGACTTACATTGATGGAATGTATAACTGTATAGAATGTAAAGAAATGTTAAATAAAAAAATAACCGACAAAAAAGACATATACAGAAGTCAGACTGGTCCTTGCATCTTAAATCCTTACATATATCTGCATACTGAATTGTCATTGGTATTTTTGTGACATGGACAGAAAACATGAAGTGTGGGCTGGTTTGTGGCTGTTGGTGCCATAATCACTCAGTGGTGAAAATCACAACAAACAGTGACCCAATTCGGGCTGATTCCAAGTACTTTGCTGCTATTTATGAAAACTATGTATGATATCAAGCCAAGTAAGTACATGTTTGGGGATTTATTATTGTTAAACCTGTACTGCTTTCTGTAATTTGAAACTGTATTGTTGTTGACTAACAACAAAGGGAGACTGATCTAAAATTTGTCATAAATGAATTGAGGAAATAAAGAGTGACATGTTAGGATGTCTCACTTGATATGCACACACTGACCCTGTCCAAGAAGCAAAGTTTGAGGATACTTGGACATTTTTTCAGTTAAAAGACAGCTTGCATTTACAAAGAAAAACCTACAAAATAAGAGATACATATAAACAGGGATAAACACAAGTTGAGACAAACAGAAACATGAACAAACAGGAAACATATGGCAAAGCAGGAAAATAAACGAATGACGTTTTAGATAGGATGGGGTGTGGTGATGAATCACAAAAAAATAAATGGGGGCAGAGAGTAATAAAGAGTCAATGAGATTTCACAGGATTTCTACATTTTCTGAAGGAAATGTGAATAGGGTACAACAGGGCTAAAGGCCCCCCGGGGCTAAAAGAACATTTGATTTGATTTTCTCCTAAAACACTAAACAGCAACAAAAGCTACCACTGTACTTTCCTTAACACCTGTTATTCACTATACACAGCAAAACATTCCTGATCCATGATATATTTGCTTGCAATGTTGAAAGTTTGATTTTGAGGCAATTTGATCAAATTTTTATATATATTTTTTAAATGTTGCAAATCTATAGCTAATGAGAATCACTGAAACTATCATATTTAATTTGAGACAAAATAATGATTTATCATTTTCAGTTTTGTCCAAGGTGATTTAAATAAAAAGTTTTTTTAATAACTGTCCAATAAGAGAAAGGATAGTGTTTGGGGTAAACAGCCCCCCATGTTGCAGGTGTTAAAGCCAAATGTTATTGAAATCAATAGAAAATAGTTAACAATTTTCTGTAGTGTTTTATTTTGAATAAGCAATATCTTAAAATGTTACTCAAAAAAGCATCTTGCGGTCTCAAAAGTAATTGGCTAAGTTGACAAATTTTGCCTTATAACTATTGTCCCTAAATTTACAAGACATCACTGTAACCCCCCCCCATTGGGCATTTTACCCCAAATGTGGGGGAAAAATGCTCATTTAAAAAAAAAAATCGATTTAAATCAAAACAACCTTCCATTATTATCATTTTTTTCATGCTAATTGTTGCTCCATTAATATTCAATAAAAATAAATGTATTTTTTAAAATCTTGATAAACTTTAAGAACAAAAAATCAATACTGACCTGCCCTCTTCTTGCCATCTCACTGCTAACCAATACTGGGTGGGCTACGGAAGTGATTGAAGGTAAATTATGTGTTTGTGTTATTATTGTGGCGGTCATACGCAAATGTCTACCTCAGTGTGTAGAGGATGTAGGCGTTTTGCCAGCTTGGTTTCAACAAATGCTTGTTTTGCTGTTCCCCAAAATCTCGCAATACATGGCCCCGGTCATCCTCTCCTTAATACAGTGCAGTCGCCCTGTCCCATGTGCAGAAAAACACCCCCAAAGCATGATGCTACCACCCCCATGCTTCACAGTAGGGATGGTGTTCTTGGGATGGTACTCATCATTCTTCTTCCTCCAAACACGGTTAGTGGAATTATGACCAAAAAGTTCTATTTTGGTCTCATCTGACCACATGACTTTCTCCCATGACTCCTCTGGATCATCCAAATGGTCATTGGCAAACTTAAGACGGGCCTTGACATGTGCTGGTTTAAGCAGGGGAACCTTCCGTGCCATGCATGATTTCAAACCATGACGTCTTAGTGTATTACCAACAGTAACCTTGGAAACGGTGGTCCCAGCTCTTTTCAGGTCATTGACCAGCTCCTCCAGTGTAGTTCTGGGCTGATTTCTCACCTTTCTTAGGATCATTGAGACCCCACGAGGTGAGATCTTGCATGGAGCCCCAGTCCGAGGGAGATTGACAGTCATGTTTAGCTTCTTCCATTTTCTAATGATTGCTCCAACAGTGGACCTTTTTTCACCAAGCTGCTTGGCAATTTCCCCGTAGCCCTTTCCAGCCTTGTGGAGGTGTACAATTTTGTCTCTAGTGTCTTTGGACAGCTCTTTGGTCTTGGCCATGTTAGTAGTTGGATTCTTACTGATTGTATGGGGTGGACAGGTGTCTTTATGCAGCTAACGACCTCAAACAGGTGCATCTAATTTAGGATAATAAAAGGAGTGGAGGTGGACATTTTAAAGGCAGACTAACAGGTCTTTGAGGGTCAGAATTCTAGCTGATAGACAGGTGTTCAAATACTTATTTGCAGCTGTATCATACAAATAAATAGTTAAAAAAAATCATATATTGTGATTTCTGGATTTTATTTTTTAGATTATGTCTCTCACAGTGGACATGCACCTATGATGACAATTTCAGACCCCTCCATGATTTCCAAGTGGGAGAACTTGCAAAATAGCAGGGTGTTCAAATACTTATTTTCCTCACTGTAAGTCAAAAGATCAAAGAAAATTGTATTCCTCATGTCTTGACCCCTTTAAGGTGTGGCTTTAGCCCCGTTGTAGCCTACTTGACTGCACAAAACTCATAAGCACAAATGCAAGGGTGATGTGGGTGATTAAAGAAATGCTTTTATGCAGTTGCTAAGGTGTTCTGTGGGATTTTTTTAGTGCATTGCTTTGAGGTTGCAAGGCTATTCTGGTTGGTTGTAAGTTATTGCAAAACAGCCCACCCCCAAACCTCTGTGATATTCTAGTACCTAAATAAGGATCGAGCCCTATGCATATGTGTATGAGTAAGACTCACTCCTGTAGGGTCTCCACTCCCATTTCCTTGTACTGCAGCTCCTGTCTCATCTGAGCAAGCTCCTGTTTGAGTCTGGAGAGCTGTGGACACAAGAGCCACTTGGTCAATACATATAAAAAAACACACATAGTGGGATTCCCTCAGAGCAATGACTGCAAATAACAGTTTGAGTCATCAGCAGAGAGACAAGTCTAATGCTTCCCGATCCGTCCAATACACTCACTCACCCAGACAGGAACTTAAAAAGACCTTGAACATGCACGCACGCACACACGCACACAGACACACATGGACACTCCCTAAACCACAACTAAGGAATGTAGGGTCATTTAATATAAAAGCAAAAAAAACACGGATACACCCACACTGCAGTTATCCTCACACAAACATTAACAGTTGATAAAAGGCCCCATTAGACAAAATATGACATTATGTGATGTGCTCAATCAAAATGAATCAGAAGTCACAATGAGCTATTTTTTTCAAAACTTGGGTTACAAATATATATATATATATATATATATATATTTATTATTTAAAAAAAAAAAAAAAAAAACACCATAAAAGGTCCATGAAGATCCAGATTTCATACTTCACTCCACATATTCAAACTACCATGTTTGGTTATGATACAAGAAAACCAGCGGTGATTTTGCAACAATTACATCATTTTTAGAACTGAATTTAGAATCTGAACGTGAACATGAATGAGCTTTAATGGGGGGGGGGGGGGGGAGATTATCAGTGAATACTGACATAAATTTTAGTCTGTTCCTCGCACAAAGCTATCAAATGACTTCAGAAGCATTGGAATACAGCACAGGAGATGCATAGAACTCAACATTTCTCTTTGTATTGCATTAAAAAATAGCACATGAGTTTTTGAACAAAATGAGCTTGAGTACATAATGAGAGTTTTCATTTTGGATGAACTACCCCTTTAATATGACTCATTTAGTTCTGATGTTTATCAACATAAAATGCCAGCCAAACACAAGACTTCATCATCCAGAGGCCAACTTTCCTAACGCAATGACTCTTCCTCAAGCACAGCACAAATCCAGAGGGGCCCAGCGGCTCTCTCACAGAGAAAAACTACAGTTAACCCAAACCTAGGCCTCCTGTTCCTAAAGGTGCCCACCTCCCCCCACCACACATATACAAACACACAATCAACACAGAATATGAGGGGCCCCTGCCTCCCCTCTCGGGCCTGACATATGAGGCATTGTTCTCAGAGGATAATAACTTACCCGCTCACGCCTACAGGCGATTTCCGCTTTGATTTGCTCAGGGTCATATTTTGCATTTGAAGAGGAACCAGAGTGAGCTATGAGAGATACAGAGAAAAATTTAGCGAAAAAGTGATTAGAAAATGTTGAGAAAACTCCAAATCCCAAGTGAGCAATTCAAACACGACAAGGGGAAAATGCCACATCGAAATTCGGGGATTCGAAATCTAAATTAAATCTGGAAATAAATAAGATTAATGATTCTGAAAATGTAAAACAAAGAGATGAGATGATGAGAGAATTTTCATTTTTGAGTGAACTATCCCTTTAATTTTGGCTAATTTTAATTTACGAATTATAAATGTTCATTGTTAGTTAATAATACATTGACAATATGTTATTATTCGCATAATCAGCCCTTACAAAAAAGTGCTGTGCCGGAAACTTGAAAATGTGTGTACAGTGATTTTAGTAAATCCATGATGTTATACAAGTATTAGCATATTCATATATTTACATGATACTTCAAAGAATACCCTGGTATTACCATCATGTTAGTACCCTAATACATGGTACTACCATGGCACCAAGTCCAAAAACAGCCGTAACACCATGGCACATTTTTGTAAGTGACCGGTATGAATAAATGCAGAGATGATTCAGTAAGATACAGGAAGAAATATCAGAACTGCTGAATGGAGGCAGGAAGGGGAGAAGAAAGTGAGGGAAAAAGGAGGGCTGAACAGGGATTGACGAGGTACAGTAACGAAGAGAGGAAGAGAAACAAAGGAAGGGAGGAGGACATGGAAGTACGGGTGAGGAAAGGGACAGACTCTAGCCAATGAGTGATACAGAACCAGACCAACAGTAAGAATGACTTCATTGAAACCTCATAAAATATGAGTAATGGTTTGGAACAGCAGACTGCTGAATCAGCAGCAAAAAGGGGGTAGAGAAATGTGAAGTTGTCTCACAACTTGTGATGGAGCGGTTGTCATCTTGAGTGAGCTGATTGAAGAGCTGCATCTCTTGCTGTGCCAGCTCCAGTCTCTGCTGTTTGATCTGATACATCTCTTTCTTAGCATTGAGAGCCTCCTGTGCTACCACCAGGTACTCCTTTAACATGCGCTCCTGCTCCTGACGCCATTGTGTGCGAGGGTTCTCTATCTGAGTTGTCTCTGCGGGAGAGAAACATCAATCCATAATGACAATTGTGGACAATTAAAAAAATGCAAGCATGTGTCCTTCGGGAACGCCCCCTTAGAAGGTGGCTACTCTGCATGGCAGTGTTTAACTGAAGTGTTTGCCTTTTCTATAATATCAAAATATGCCTATGCAGAAAAATTCTTCTCATTATGATAACTTTAATACATCATCTAATAAAAAGACAAATAATAGAAGCAGCTTCACAAAATTACATTTACACGTTTAGCAAATGTCTAAATCCAAAGCAACATACCAACATAACATACAACATCCTCCAATAACTAGACACCTCTTGATGAAAGTACATAGGGAGGTATTTTTGACTGATTGTGAAAGTAGTTAATATGTCAATTATTTGATTTAACAGATCATCAAGGTTTTGCCCCACATCTTTCTTTCGATCATGCTCAATTGGATAATTTTGTTCCAATAAAGGTTTTTAAATAAAGGCTTTTCATGTCAATTGAGCTACCAGATGAATTATTGGCAGATTATTAGACATCATGTAAATGCAGCTAGTGTTAAAGCAGTCACCCAAGATGTCTTTATTGACCTGTACAATTTGAAACCATAGCAAGCATTTGATAATCATTCCATAAAAAGCAATCATATGTTGCTTAGGTGTAGCCAAAAGTACATATAAAAAGGCAAGGAACAAAATAATACAACTTGAAAGAAACATTCACATAAAGCACATACAACTACTGTTCAAATCAAAAAGCTCAAAGTTGACCTCACATTGTACCAAAAAGTACCTTGATATTTCCATGTTTTTGGACATGTATCACGGTAATACAATGATAATAACTAAGCCTGCATCATTACTATAGCAACCGATATAGATATACCAGATATTGACAACACTGTCTGAACAAACTGATCCGATTACTTCACTTGCAAAATGTCAGTACAGACAGTCAGTTCTAAAGATTGGATAAAACAAAAAATATAAAACAAAACAGAACATAACATAAAAAATAAATACAAATAGGGCTGTCGAGCAAATTAATTGAATTAATTACACAAGATGCCAATTAATCAAATTAATCACTATTAAATTGCATATCTACATATTTGCTAAGTCCCTCGAGTAACAATAATTAAATACATAATGATTAAATAATTACAAATAGATATATTTAAAAAAATATAAATATAATATACTGTACTGTGCAAACGTTTTAGGCACTTGTGAAAAATGTTGCATAGTGAGGATGACTTAATAATAATAATAATAATGACATAAATAGTTTTCATTTATCACTTAATGTCATACAAAGTCCAGTAAACCTAAAAAAAAAGCTAAATCAATATTCGGTGTGACCACCTTTGCTTTTAAAACAGAACCAATTCTCCTAGGTCACCTGAACACAGTTTTTCTTGGTTGTTGGCAGATAGGATGTTCCAAGCTTCTT
This sequence comes from Moxostoma hubbsi, assembly GCA_032164185.1. NCBI lineage: Eukaryota > Metazoa > Chordata > Actinopteri > Cypriniformes > Catostomidae > Moxostoma > Moxostoma hubbsi. The sequence continues at coordinate 24,135,132 of JAVLUX010000010.1, forward strand.
GGAGATTTCACCACATTTCTTCTATCTATTTAGGCTGTCTCAATCGCTTCTGTCTCTTTATGTAATCCCAGACAGGCACAATGTTCAGTGGGGGGCTTTGTGGGGGCCATGACATCTGTTGTAGGGCTCCCTGTTCTTCTATTCTAATCTTTTCTATTTGCAAAAGTAATGTTTGGGAGTGTAACATTTGTATTTCCTATTGACACACTAAAGCTGAAGATACAAGTAACCATCTTAAGACAAATGCTTTTGTGAAACATCTCATGTGACTAAGACTTTTGCACAATACTGTATATTATAAATATAATGATTCAGATAATTAAAATGCACTATTTTATTGTGGCAGAAGAGTAAAGCATTGATAAGACAACACAAAAAGTTCCATATTATTGAACATTATTGAACTGTCAATGGCCTACAGTCCACACCAACTACTTTGCAATTTAATTCGTCAATCTGTCAGGAATAGATTTATTATAAGGCTTTTCTAAGGACGTGTCATTTTTAAGCTACTGTGTCAAGTAAAACGAAGTTTGAAACTTGGTCTGGAGTTCCCTGCATTTGGAATTGCGCTGTACTTCAAGATTAAATTGCTCTGATGGTAGAAATATTCCTTATGTTCAGGAGACATGATTAATTGTGTTTATTTTTTTAACCCGTTATTTTTTATATAACTAATCACACTGAATTAACGCATTAAATCGACAGCCCTACAAAAAACATTTAACAACAAGCCAATATAGAAAAGGTCTCCTTCACCATGTTTTAACAGAGCTGGAGAAGCTGTGTAGAATATGAAGATGTGAACTTACTATTGATGTGATCGATGTAGTAGACGCCCACCTGCTGGTCATACACCACCTCCCAGCCCAGAGGAAGCTCATCCCCCACACAGTCGGCAAAGGTCAGGGGCTTGGTAATCCTACAGGAAGAGAGAGAATGCCAGAAAAAACATGATAGTAGATTACACCTCAAAACTGTGCTGTAAAGGAATATCCTGGACAACTGGTCCAAAGAGCATTGCACACAGATAAAATTATATATTTTTTTTTTAAATCATCCTTTACCTACCTTTGACTTTCTTCCATGGAACATGAATGATGTTAGACAGAATGTTAGCCTCAATCACCATTCACTTTAATTTAGGGATGCAACTAACGATTATTGTTATAATCAATTATTCGATTATTTGACTATTCGGGTGATTATTGCAACGATAAATCATTAGCCCTTAATGGACTATTCAGCTTGTGCCTGACTTAAAAGGTTGTATTAAACGTGCTTACTAACAATAAAGAGGACAAAATCATCTTTTAAAAATACCTCTAAATGACATTCACTGAATTAAAGGGGAAAACTACTTGGATTTTTATTGTTTAATTAATTAAAAATGTCACTGCAAAAACTCATATTGTTATGAAGTGTTTCTGTCTTGTTTTCCATTTAAAATGGTCTAAAAATCCATGAAACTAGATACATTTACTTGAGAAGCAACATAAGATATTTAGACTCTTAACATTTACATTTATGCATTTGGCAGACACTTTTATCCAAAGCGACTTACAGTGCACTTATTACAGGGACAATCCCCCCGGAGCAACCTGGAGTTAAGTGCCTTGCTCAAGGACACAATGGTGTTGGTCATGGGGTTCGAACCAGTGACCTTCTGATTAGCAGCCCTGTGCTCTAGCCACTACGCCAACACCACCTCCAGCACAAGACTCCAGACTCACTTAAAGAGAATGTATTTTAAATATAAGTGTATTTTTTTCACTTTTTTTCAGAATAAATATACTCATATTCAAGATATTTGCTCTAAAACAAGTCTAAATATCATATATGTTGCTTCTTAGGTAAATGTATCTTGTTTTAAGGATTTTTCTATATTTTACAATATTTAAATATTAAAATTAATTAAATATTATATTCAAAATTCCCCGCTAACAATTTTTCTGCAGTACAGCTGCTAAAGAAAATATACATATGGAGTTTTAGATATTAATATTGGAAAACAAACCAAAAAAGACAAATCAAAAAAATATATTTTTGCATTGTATAATGGGCTAAGACTACACCCTCTCACCTTTTTGTTCACTTGATTTCGACCCATCTTTAACGACACAAAAAACAAACACTTTCTTCTTTAAAGAGCTGCGTATCGCCAATTTTCTTCACCATAATATACACACAGTGACACTCATATTCTAATTATAACCTGTAAACAAAATCTAGCTGCAGCAAGCGTGCGCCAGTGATGAGCGTCTCCGCACGAGACAGTGTATCAGCTGGTAGAAGTTTGAAACTCGCACTGTTTTTCACGTGACTCATACAAGCGGCTCTGACTGCACAGACAAATGCCAGTTTCAGAGTTTGTGCTTATTTATACAGCCCGCTTCCTTATTATTTGAACTTAAATAGAGGATGCATTAAATACAGTATATAACGGCACAGGGTTTCGTTTTTAGACGCTCTGACAGACAAGTTTTGCTCAAGCGGAACACCAGGTACGGCTCTGCTTTATTTCACGAAGACTGCTTCTGTATTTACTTACTTTGCATATTTGTATTATAATACTCTGCGATCTACATCACCTTAATCTGTTTGAAAAGTTTGGAGTGCATCTGGACTGTGAGCTGTTCTTTCTTCCTCTTCATCATTAGCGTTTCAAAAGATCTCATGCTGAGTTAAATTAAATCAGACGCTAAACGACAATGAAAATTTGTGTCGACTAATCGTTTCAGCCCTACTTTAATTGCATATTTTTTTTCATAAAATGAAAGTGAATGGTGACTGAGGCTAACATTCTGCCCATTATCTCCTTTTTTGTTCCATGGAAGTCATAAAGGTTTGGAATGACATGAGGGCGAGTAACAATATTTTGGGGGAAACTTTTCATTTAAATGTGACATAACGGCATTAGCATTGGAATATTTGAAAACCAGATTTCACTTAATGTTTCAAAACAGTACGTGGTATGCCTGATGTCATTTGAATGTTTACAAACATTGTCAAAACTATTTTGGCGAAGGAGTTACATTGGGCGAAGAAAAATGTGAGGACATTGAAAGAAACTGGAACATTCCTCAAGATCCTTAATGAATGTGTGTTCAGTCAGTCAACAGCTACTGATCTCCTCACCCTGGGTCAAAAATGTGTGTAATATAGGCACTGCAGGAAGAGACGGCCCATAAACACATTCCACACAGCAGAGAGCAGGCCTGTCGCACAGCCCAATATCTAAACCAGTACACAGGACACAAATCCCTTATTTATTTATTTATTTTTAAACACATTTAATGAAGCACATAACCCTAAAGCTCTAAAGAAAAACACAGAATTTAAATATCTTTAAGACTAGATCTGTATACCTGGGTATTTTCAATGTTGCAAATGTTGGCACATGGTACTTGGTGTGCACCTTGGTATTTACATGATACACCAAGGATGGTCTCTATTGGCACTTTTCCATTGCACATTACGGTTCGACTGGACTCTACTCGCGTTACTATTCTGAGCTTGCTTTTCCACTGCTGTTTAGTGCCGCCTCAATATGGGTGGGATTATAGGTGGACCGTCATTGTTGCGCCGCCTCTACTGCCATGACATCATCTTAAACACTACACAAAACAATAACACGCCCGCTAGCTGTTAGCTACTATCTCATTGTGCTGCAAAAAGCAGTTATTGCTTGGTGATTTACACAAGTATAACAGTTAAATTGGCCTGGTTGTTTTAGAAGCAAGCTTCCAGTAGCTGGTCAACTAAATAAAGTGAAGCTTTCAAGCAGAGTATAGAGTTAACGTATCATCCTCCATCGTGGACTCCAGCCGTTGCTGAGTCAAGGGCACTCTCCCTCCCATTGCTCGTCTAGATAGTGTCCATTTGGTCGAAACACTTCCACTTTTCCTTGATGGTTCAGTAGTCACTTTTAAGTTTGTTTGTTTTTTACTTTTCCCTACACTGTTGGTAGGTCCGGTAGTAGCCGTGTCTCAGCTGTGCAGCCATCAGCTGAGAGACTTCCTGAAAGACTTTTTTGTTTCGTTTGTCACAAACGAGAGGAATGTTCGCACCTCGTTTATTGACCACGGCGTGGTTTTGCGCACAGCCATATATTTTTACAATTTGAAAGTCACATGAACAAATTATACTGCTATAGCTATTGCTAACTTTAAAACTAGCGGGTTGATGTCCCGTGTCACAAATCCAGTGACGCTGGTAGTGACGATTCTCTCTGACCAATCATTGATCTGCTGGGTTTTGACGTCACATTTAGTATCGGCTCGGCTCGCTTGGAACTTTAACTGAGGTGGTACTAAAACAAGTACAAGGTACTACCTATAGTGGAAAACCCCAAAAAGCAAGCAGAGTCAAGTTGAACTTTGCAGTGGAAAAGCATAGCCAAGCCCGAGACTAGTGCGAAGAGTTGGGGCCAGTTGTCGGAACCATCAATTGTGGTATGTTTACAGTAAATGCACTTTAAAAGTTTGATTTCAGAGGGAAAATTATTTGTCTTTTAAAATGTCATGTAAACACTAGTCTGACTGAAATCGTACCAGAGCTATTTTTGCAAAGTCGGACTAAGAGACTGCACAAGCTACAAAACACAGTGGTTACACGCAACACATCTTACCCACACTTTCTCAGCTGACGTCCTTGACATTAATTAATGTATATTTGGACAGACAGATGAAAACTATAGCTTGACTATTCAAAAACCTGCTTTAGCTCAGTTATAACTGCACATGAATTGCTATGAATTGCTTATGAGTTACACTAAAGGTTTTTGTAAATAAAATATAGTGTTAATGAAAGATATAAATAGATTTTTTCTGACACAACAAATAGATTGACATTTATCACATATGCGGCAGAGCCAGTAAAAAATGCTGGCAGGGCATGAAAAAAAAAAAGCGCTCCGAAACATACACAAGAGGATTCCAGGTTCAAATGCATGTCACTGTGCCCTTGAGCTACACACTTAACCCCTGTTTGCCCTGTGATGCACAGTATGACTGTCTCTGAGTTTTGACCCTTGTCTCTCTCTGTGGCAGATAACAGCAGGGTTATGAAAATAATTCCTGGGAAGCTGTGGAACCTTCAAACAGTTAGTACAATATGCCCTTAATTCAATAATTCTTAAAACAAAAATAAAAATCTCTAAATTAATTGTTTTCAGACTTCAATTGGATTTCAGCCAGAAAAATCGTGCGAATAGCGTATGATTTTCTTTTTGAATGTTCTGACGACAAAAGAGTTTTAAAGAAAAGGCATCAAATACTTGTGATAATCAAAGCACTTTATCGAGTAAACATGCTTCACATTCGAAACACTTCCACAAATGCAAGATATATACATGGTGGCTGTGTGGATTTAAATCAAAGCTCTGTGCAGAACATGAGAGGAGGGGATCGTTGAGGAATGTTGAGATTCCATGACCTTTGGAATTTCCATCATTAACACATTTTTGACAAACCACCACAATTAGAGATGTTAATCTTCTTTACTCATTTTTAAAGTGCATAAAGCAGGTTTAGCACACACCTTTATCCCCTCTGACATACCACATGACATTAAAGTGCTTTTTGGCGATCTGATCCCTATCGGAGAGCACTTGACCACATTAAAAGCCAGATGTAAATACACTGAAGAAGCATTGTGATCAGACAAACCACATTTTTAATTGGTCTGAGACAGGTTCTAACCACATTTGACAAAATTCATTAATGCATGACCACCTCCACAGCAAGAGATCAATGGCGCCTCCTACATCATCGCCTTTTTGGTCTGCTCTAGTGTAGTCATAAATACCGGTAATCCGGTACCAAGTCGGTACTCAAACAAAAACATTTTTACAATATCAGAATTTCTGAAGGTACCGGAGTACCGAGTACCGGGTCTACCCGGTTCCCATGCAGAGTCGGGAACTTTCGAACGCTCACAACAAGCAAAAGATTGCGACAAGCAAAGTAGAAGCTGCTGCAGAGTCTCAACTGAATCTTGTCGAAAAGAAAAGGTTTGGAAATTCTTTGGATTTGAGGCTGATGAAAAAGGAAACATCATAGATCAGCAAAGACCTATTTGTAAACGCTGCTTTCACAATTTTCTTACAAATGGAGGAAACACATCAAACTTATTAAAGCACCTGAAAGACAGACACCCGGATTTATTCAAGCAACTAAAGAAGGTGAGTTTACAAGCATATTATCATTTGCATTATCGGCAACGTCGAAAATAAAAAATTGTCGAGAAAAATGTTCGTTGTCTAATAGTCGTTTGATCTCATTTAACGTAACATGAAATCACATTAAACTGTAATGATGAAGCACGAGAGCAGCGCTGCAGTTCACACCTGATGGAGGAGAGGAAGAATTACACAGATCAGTCCAGATGCACTCTAAACTTTCACAGCTTCATCTTATGTAGATCCCAAAGTATTAGGAAATTATAAAAAAAAAAAAAAAGGTAAATTCAGAAGCACTCTCATTGTGGAATAAGAGGAGCCGGAGCTCTTTAAAGGAAACATCCCGGCGTTACATCATAAATGCAGTTATATTTAATGTGTTATAGCTTTATTAAAGATCAAATAATACAGAAGCAGCTCATGTTAATAACTATAAACTCAGTAACTGGTATTTCTCTGTGTGGTCGGTGCCTCTACTATGAGTTGCGCGAATGTCCCAATCTAAGGAGGAGAGATTGAAACTGCACTCGGCTGAGAGAGACTCTCCTCGGAGATGCTCATCCCTCGAGCGCGCACGCTTAATGCAACTAGATTAGAACGCGATTGCTTGCGACTTATTTAATCATAATATGTCACTGTGCATTTCTTATCGTGAAGAAAAATGGCAATATGCAGCTTTATTAATACGAGAGCACTTTTGCACATTAGTTTGGAAATTGTTTTTATTCATTCTATTGTATGTTTGATTATTTAGTTGTTTTTTTTTAGTACTTGGTAAAAAAATTGTTCAAAAATACTTTAAGCATACATTGTACAGTTTTGTTACAATGGCATATTTTTGTTCTTAGTTTTGCTGCTAATGTTTTGTTAACTGTTAATAAAAGAGTGTTGTTCAGTAACCTGTTTTTGTGTGGTACCGAAAATGGTATCGAGTACCGTGAAATTTCACTGGTATTGGTACCGACTACTGATATTTTGGTACAGTGACAACACTAGTCTGCCCACTGCTGCGCAGTCAGAGTGAATGATGAGAGCTAGACAGGTTCAGCCATTGCTAGACACACAGAGGGAAAATTGCTGTTATTTAACTAACAAAGAGATGCGATGTCAGGGAAGATTTAAAAATGTTGTGCCATTCCTGGCTGTGGTAATTTAGCATCACTCTTTTCTCTAAAAATAATTTTGAGAACTATGAATACGTGCATTATCCCCTATTCAAACAGCGAATCAGACGGGTCAACTGCTGAAATGATCGGGGGTGCGACTCCCCGCCTGGTGAACATACCGTATTCCCCATTACATGGGAGGTGAACACCTGGTTTGACCGTCCATTACAGCTGGATACAGATTTATAAACTCTTCACATTCGCAGCTTGTGTAAGTCTAGACTATTTTCACTTGTTCATTGTATATTTGGACAAATAGTCCAAATAAAGGATGTAAATGAAAAATTGATGATTGATCATTCGTCGTTAATAATACGCTCGATTAAGCTTATTGCTTTTCAATTAATCAATTTCAGCACAAATGCATTCAATAATCATGCCAGCAGATAGAGAAAAGATATTCAATACAGTCATCTGCTGTTAGAGAGTGCACTACCTTCTGTGCACTGCATGTGCAAAGCAAGACGGATTTGTAAAATTAAATGTCCTGCTCACTCACATGTCACTTCAGAGCGTGTTTTTGCACAGCTGCAGTATCTCACCGATGTGGAGGAGAACAATTAATACATGCGTCAGCTGCTTCGACCAAAAAGTCTTCTGCATAAGTTGCTCCTGTGTTTTCTCGCTCAAGCGTCCTCGGTAAGCTTCCACTGTCCTCTGTCCTTGGCTCCTAGTGGTACATTTAGAGAATTGATACATACTTCATGATGGCAGACTTTGATCGGTTTCTGGGTCACGGGGGCTCAAGGATGGAGGAGCGAGGAAACGAGGATGCACAATTTAGGAAATGAGAAGCACCCATTGTATCATCCACAGAACAATCACGTCAGTTTTCACCAGGAGCGCATGAGGTTGCGGGAGAGATACCTGAAATCTCACCATCACCAATGTAGAGGTATGCTATGAACTGCATTCACATAGCATATTATTTGTCTTATTAATTAAAATACAGCCAAAATTTATTTAAAAAAATACACTGAACTGAAAATATTTTAAATAGAAAATACAATTCCTTGCATTCTTACATTTATTTAAATTACATTAAAACAGTAGGCTAAATGCACATACTACGGTGGTTGTTTGATGTTTTCACATTTCCTTATACAGTAAGGATTTTTTCTCCGATGTTGACACGGCTGTGGCTCAAGTGGTAGAGCGGGTTGTCCACTAATCGCAGGGTTGGTGGTTCGATTCCCGGCCCACACGACTCCACATGCCGAAGTGAACTTGGGCAAGACAATGAACCCCAAGTTGCTCCCATGGCAGCTCTGCCGTCATTGGTGTGTGAATGGGTGAATGAGACGCAGTGTAAAGTGCTTTGAATACCATTAAGGTTAAAAAGGCGCTACATACTGTATGAGCAGACAATTTACCATTTTCAATCATTAATGTTAACGATCGTCAGTACAGAATTTTTCTTAAAATTGGCAAACCTAGTAATAAATGTGTAAATAAAATGCTCAAGCCAGTGGCAGTTCTTTCTTCAACGTATCCATAGAGGGTTGCAAGTTAATGCAAGATGTAGACTAAACGGGCCCTCAGTGGCTATGTCTCACAAACTGGATTGCATTCCAACAAATAGATTACATGACATGACACTTCCTTCGCCTAGCCTACATGTTTGCCTGGATTATCTGATGCAAAAGAAGAAAAAAAGACAACAAAAACATAGTATAGCTGTGATTCAGCACTCAGGAAACACACTTCACACAAGAATGACTATTTGGAATGCAAGAAGTGTTATTGAGCACTAAGAATTGCTTAGCAATGCCCTAAAAATCCCACTGATGTCACCATGGTGATGCAATCCTTGTGATTTAAATGCAATACTTAGATAGTCAAGATATAAATTTTATTTGTTATTTGCAACTTTTATGTTCCTTTCTGAACCACAATATAAAAAAGTCAATATATTTCTGACTGCAGAAAGCCTTGTTGCCAGGCATGTATATGACAGTCTCATTTAAATTAGAAACGTAGCTTAAGAGTGTCCATCTAGAACATTGGTCTGTCTGCCAGCGGCCTCTGGACCCCTCTACACATGGCATTCATGCAATACATTCCATTCAGCCACACTGAGTCTGTAAAACTAGCATTTTTTTTCTGAATTCCTTTCAGAGTTCAGGTGAAACTAACAACATTTGGATGTTCTTGTTAAAGCGATAGATAGTTCACTCAAAAATGACAATTCCATCATTATTTCAACATGATCACATGAGAAGTTGGCATTTTGTTTCCGAGAGTTCCAGTACTCACATTCGGCCACATTATGCCTACTCACCGTCAAGCACAACCTCCTATCATACATTTGTGCATAATCAGTGACGAGTGCAATTTGGAAGTTGCATTTTAAGGTTAAGGTTTGGGGGGGTGGTTTGGGTGTTTCCAGGTTAAAATATGCATTCCCCTTCACTGTATTACAGCCTGTACAGCTGAAAACAATCCGCTTCACAACTCGCATTTGGCACCCCTCCATGGATATTTCACCAGGGAAATGGAGCTTAGTCATGCACATACTCCCAACAATAGTTACTGCTTTGGGCCACTGGGGACAGTGCACAATTTTGATACTTTTATGGTGCTTTATTGTCCTTTTGAAGCTTGAAAGTACCCACTCATTGTAATTGCATGGAAAGAGTACATTATTTTAGAGTACAACCAGTAGGCCTACATTATTCAAACTCTTTAATTCCAGCAATGTAAGCCATATGGTTTTGAAAGAATTTTCATTTTTCGGTGAACTAATTCTTGAAAATGAAGAACAGCACAGAGTTTTACTGTAATTCAAAATCTAGTAAAAGAGTACAAAAAATATTAAATATTACAGAAGCTGAGATACATCTGTCAGTGTCTTAAAACTAACACATTGACAAAGGGCTGTTTGATGATCTTAATGTCTCCTGCACAAGCCAAAACAAACATTTTGCTAAGATACAAAAGAAAACATACACTGTGGCAATCATATCATCAAATTAAAAAAAAACTATTTATTCTCCAATCAAAACCTCACTGTAACAACCATGTTAACTCTGGAATAGAGCCCAGAAAGCAGAGCTGTTATCTCAGAGGGGCTGAAACATACTGAACTTACAAAATCTATTCATTAAGGTAGCCTTAATGTAACCTATGCTTGTTTGAAGTCTCGAGTCATCATTTGGCACGATTCTAGAGGCATATTGAGATTTGAATTAATGAAAATGTGAGTTGTACTTGCCCATGCAAAACTCACAGCTCGGATGCTCTAACTGGACAAAAGAGCCTACCCCTAAGTCTATTTCATAATCCTATCTCTGGTCTGTGATATTTTTTCACAGTTTTATCATCTGCCAGGCAAAAAGGAGGAGAAAAATCTGTGCTTGGATTAAAGTTGCATTTTGCCGAATTACCTACAAGTGCCATTTCCCATTAGACATTTCTGCATTAATTGATCTGGTCCTATGGTAACCAGGAAGTAGTCTCATTCACATAAACAATGTTGGGCATGACCCAACATACAACCTCTTAGAGGTTGTATTTTCGTTCTAAAATATGTATTTTTTTTTTTTTTACTTCATTTATAGTTAGGTTTAGGTTTGGGGTACGGGTCAGGGCTAAACAAATATCCATTCCTGTTGACAGTATTATATCATTATATTACATTATATCTAAAAAATAAAACTTGATTTTTGGCGCCGCTCTTTGAACACACTACATGGAAACTGGAGCTCACATACATACATTTGCATTAGTCGAAATGTGCTTTAAGGTGATGGAGTTTTTTCACAAAACAGTTTATTCACAAAACAATTGTTTTTTTGTCAAGTTGTGCATGTGCTATGGTTGTGCGATTGCTTGATGTGACTGGCCCAATGAAGACCTTTCATCAAGCAATCTTGGCATACAATTCTTTGAACATAGCCCTTGACATTCATAAGTATTTAACCCATAGTTTGCTGTTAAAGTGGGTACTTAAATCCGCTAGAATGGTTTTTAGGCTGGTAGTATGGGCATAGCAGTAATTTCAGCCCTCATATATGGGATTTTACACATATTTTGCACCATCTCCAGGCAGTATTTAATAATGTTATGTACAATTGCTCAAACACCACAAATACAACACTCCCTGAAGTAAGGAGGTCATCCAGCTGCTCCATCATAATGACAAGGCAGGCTCTCTAAAGACAACGCGCATGATGTAGTGCAGTGCAATGTAGAAACGAGCAATGTCATTTTCTTTGATAATTTTTTTTAGAAATACACTTAAACAATTCTAAACATTTGAATGGAAACCCAACAGTATGCAATAAATGATCATTGCCTCACCAAGAAAGCAAGAAATTGATCATTAAAATTATTATTTTTTTTTTAAAGTGCCAGAATGTAATAGTGTTAACACCCTTTGGGCAGTCAACCTACAAATGGCTTACTTCTATGTTAAACTTAAAAGTTACAGAATGATCAACAGTCAATAGTCTCGCAAAGAAGGCAAACCAAATCACAACATTTAAAACACTCTAAAAATACACAAATACAAATTAAAACAGACATTTACATACATATAGGTTGTATTTAGGTAAGTCCTTAAAACTCCTTTTTTAACCACTCCACAGATTTAATATTAGCAAACTATAGTTTTGGCAAGTTTTGCTAAAACTTTGTGCATGACAAGTAATTTTTCCAACAATTGTTTACAGACAAATTGTTTCACTTTTAATTGACTATATCAGAATTCCAGTGGGTCAGAATTTTACATACACTAAAGTTAAATGTGCCTTTAAGCAGCTTGGAAAATTCCAGAAAATTATGTCAAGCCTTTAGACATTTAGCTTCTGATAGGAGGTGCACTGAATTGGAGGTGTACCTGTGGACCTATTTTAAGGCCTACCTTCAAACTCAGCGCCTCTTTGCTAGACATCATGGGAAAATCTAAAGAAATCAGCCAAGACCTCAGAAAAAAAAAAACTGTGTACCTCCACAAGTCTGGTTCATCCTCAGGAGCAATTTCCAAATGCCTGAAGGTACCACGCTCATCTGTACAAACAATAGTATGCAAGTATAAACACTATGGGACCACGCAGCCATCATACCACTCAGGAAGGAGACACATTCCGTCTACTAGAGATGAATGTAGTTTGTGTGCGAAAAGTGCAAATCAATCCCAGAACATCAGCAAAAGACCTTGTGAAGATTCTGGTAGGAACAGGTAGACAAATATCTACATTAACAGTAAAACTAATCCTATATCGGCATTACCTAAAGGATGCTCAGCAAGGAAGAAACCACTGCTACAAAACCAACTTAAAAAAGCCAGACTACAGTTTGCAAGTGTACATGGGGACAAAGATCTTATTTTTGAAGAAAAGTCCTCTGATCTAATGAAACAAAAATTGAACTGTTTGGCCATAATGACCATCATTATGTTTGGAGGAAAAAGGTTGAGGCTTGCAAGCGAAGATCACCATCCCAATTGTGAAGCATGGGGGTGGCAGCATCATATTGTCATTTGTGCTTTGCAGGAGGGACTGGTGCACTTCACAAAATAGATGGCATCATAAGGAAGGGAAATTATGTGGATATAATGAAGCAACATCTCAAGACATCAGCCAGGAAGTTAATCTCGGTCGCAAATGGGTCTTCCAAATGGACAATGACCCCAAGCATACCTCCAAAGTTATGGCAAAATGGCTTTAGGACAACAAAGTCAAGGTGCTGGTTTGGCCATCACAAAGCCCTGATCTCATTTCGTTAGAACATTTGTGGGCAGAACTGAAAAAGTGTGTGAGAGCAAGGAGGCCCACAAGCCTGACTCGGTTAACGCAGTTCTGTCTGGAGGAATGGGCCAAAATTCCAGCAACTTATTGTGAGAAGCTTGTGGAAGGCTACCCAAAATGTTAAAAGTTAAAATGTAAAGGCAATGCTACCAAATACTAACAAAGTGTATGTAAACGTCTGACCCACTGGGAATGTAATGAAATAATAATTCTCTCTACTATTATTCTGACATTTCACATTCTTAAAATAAAGTAGTGATCCCAACTTTCACAAGACTTGTGAAACTAGGAATTGTGAAAAAACTGAAAACTGAGTTTATGTAAACTGATTTCAACTGTAGATGGGTATTTAAACTTGTGTGAGACAAATAGACACAATGTGTGTGAAAGCAACATGATCACATTGGAAGTCGGCATGTTGTTTCCGGCAGTTGTAGTACCCTCGAATCTGAAACATTATGCTGACTCGCTGACAAGTGCTATCTCCTATTAGACATTTTTACATTGGCTCAAGTGTGTTTTACTTCCTTTGTGGAGCGACTGGAAGCATGTTACATCAGCACCGTGGGAGACCCAGGTTCAAACACAGTTGAAACCATTAAATAATTGTGCTTGCATAACCTGTGACGCATAACTTGATTCAAAGGTTGCATTTGACCCCTAACATGACATTTTTACTCCACTGTTGGTAAGGTTTGGGGGTACAGTTTATAAAGTATGCATTCTTTTTCACTGTATTGTAGCTTGAACGGTTGAAAACATCTCGCTTCACAAATCGCTTTTGGTGCCCCCTCAGTGGACATTTGACAACAAGAAAACAACCAGAAAAATGGAGCTCATACTTGCCCATATGCCTAACAACACTTACTGCTTTGACCACTGGGGACAGTGTTTCGAATTTTGGTAAGCAAAGACCTACTGTTTCCAATTTCCTTGTGAGATCAGTCTGTTGAAAGCAGGTTCCAACTCCCATTTCAGCAGAGAGGAGCTTTGGTGGCCTGCTGGTAATTGCTCTTGCACAGGCTTATCAGAAGTACTGGGAGTTCCTCTCATTTCAAAACAGTAAGTCAATGAAGAATTACATACAAATGAGGTAAATAAGTTAAATAGATAACAAAAGAACCGAGTTATTACGATGATCGTCAGGTCATGTGAGCATTCAGTATGTATCAGAATCAGGAGAGTTTCTGACAGAGAAAGCTGTAACTACCACTCATATGCCCTCAGTTCAGCTCACTCTATACACAGAGCCTCGTAGAAAGCAAATTAAAATAAACAAATCTTACTTTTTCAAACTGGAAACTAGCTATTTAGGGTGGCAATCAGTAGGGCCCTGGCAAAACTATATTATATTGATATGTAGGTCACAATACAATAATGTTGCGATTATTTAAGAGTATAGCTATTCTATTCCATCTTGGACTCAATTGTTTCTCATTCATCTTCTTCAGAATGTGCTTTGCATAAATATATTCTGAGTTTGGATTTTGTCAAATAACAATGTTGACATAATTCTACAACACTTGCCAACACATGCCTTCTAACACACTTGGCATGAATGTTGGTCAACCTAATCTTTTCAACCAAAAAAATCAAATATCATTTTTGTACTAATATAACGTTTCTTGGTGTGAGAATGTCGATACAGTATTGTGAGGTAAAATATTGCAATACTAGAAAAAAATATTAATATTTTCACTCAAAAAGGACCATAAACTAGGGCTGCACGATTTGGACAAAAAGTCATATTGCGATTATTTCGAAAAATATTGCGATTTGAACAGTGATTATGATGGTAATGTTTTCCACATTTGAGCCTTCTTAAAAAGAACCAAACTGACACCTTTTTTTTTTTTTTTTCAGTTCAACCACAAACAACATTAGTTTTTGAAACACAGTCAACTTGAATATTAGGGATGCTCCAATCAGGATTTTAACAACTGACACCGATCTCCAATTTTCATCTCATCAATTGATGCTGATCATTTAACTTTTTATCAGCAGCTGTCAAAACTGGTTATATGTAAGCTTTCTGCTCAATGTCACTGTTAACTAAATTTCCCTGTTGGTAAAACCATAGTTGTTGCCTGGTTTTTGCTGTCAAAAATAATGTTGGTTGATTGAATAATTCAGTATAAACAAAATATAATTTTAAAATATAAATGTTACTCTTTATTCTAGGCCTTAAAAACTAGTAGGCTTATACAATCTATTCTTTACTGTATATAAGACAGTCCTAAAGAATGAGGCTTAATATCAAACTGAAGTTGAACTGAACCCATTGGTGTAATTAAATTTAAAGTGAAACTTTTGGTTAGTTTGACCATTTAATATAATTATTTTTATTAATTATTTTATATTTATATTATCTTTAATTTAGCAATGCATTATATTATAGTAACTCAACTATTTTATATAGATGTATTATAGGCATGTTCCTTCCTTTTCATTTTGTTGGATGTTTGTAATATTAGTTCTGCTTTCACTTGTTTCCGTGGGGAGTGTAATAAGAGCGACACACGCCCTCGTGAGGTAAACAAATGTCAGGAGAATGAAGAGATGTTTCTGGACTCTACAGGTGTTACTGTTAATGCTGTTGGCTCAGCAATCATTTAATAAAGATGTTTGAATTACAGCCCATCTTGTATTCTGCGATATTATTATGATATCTGTGCCTTGCGGAGAATGAGATGCTGCTACCGCAGATAATAATAAAAACGCTTCACGCAGGACGCGCCAGTTTAGTGTAAATAAAGCGTTTAGCGCACGTAAGCAAACGGAACCATATCGCAGTTTCGATTTCATTTCGATTAATTGTGCAGCCCTACCATAAACAATTCAGAGCATCAGGTGTACGTCAACCAGTCTTCAGGCCTCCAAACATACACCAAAACTCACTTCCCACAATACAGCACAGCAGGAAACACCATACAATCACAATGTCCATTTCCTAAGCCTGACCTAAAGCTTTACAGCAGGTCTCCTGCTAGCTTTATCAAACTCTCCCAAAGACAGAAGAAAAACATGGCCCATGTAGTTGAGATTCTCATAGAAATGGTAACATTGGACATAATGTGAGATGTGGACCTCTGACAGGAAGCGGGACCACCCTACATTCTCACCAGGAACCTCGGGTCAGTTTCCTCTTTCTGCAGTGCTTTCAAAAACAAAAGAACGGCAGATTCTAAAAGCCGACCTCTGCAGCGATGATGTTCCACATACATTGGGATTCATTCTGTATCTTAATGAATTACTAAATAAACTGATTCACTAACACCACAAATATAACCTCTCAATTGTTATGGGAGCCCATTGCTTAAATAGTTAGTTCACCCAAAAATATAAATTGATATCATTTACTGACCCTCGTGTCGTTCAAAGCACGCATGACATTCTGCCTATCATGAAAAACACACGGAGAGAAATTCTGAAGAATGATGATGCTCCTCTTTTCCCATAGAATGAAAGTTAAGAGACGGAGTCCTTAACAATCCTCCATAACATCATCTATTGTGTTCCACACAAAGAGGAGGTAACCCTCCCAATAATCAAGACTAGCAAGTACTCAAGTAATCCTACGTCCATGTGGTAAATGCTCTGTAGATAGGCAGAACATTAATTTACAAACCCATTCTGCCTTCAGACTCAATTCGGCACTGAAGTTACTTGTGAGTTCCTCAAGCGTTTTGTTTCGATTCCTGAGACGAGTTCTGAGCTAGACTTCCCATACTATGCTGTGATGAGGAGGAGGGCGTGGCCGGGCAGTGATGGTGCAAGGCCGGCGCTGAATTAGCTGATCAGCGGGAGAGCGAGATAAAGGGGAGCCAGAGGCGTCCGTTCGATGGAGAGAGTGACGCACGCAATCACGTTACATATGTTTCTGTGTTTGTTTCTGTTTGTTTTAAGTAAGGCTCAGAAATTACACACTTCAGCTTTAAATGGATAATTACCTTAGGATTGTCTTCTCTTAAGGAAGAAAGAATACTTTCTAGTGTTGAACCAATGCATATTAATATATGTGTGTGAGGAGGGGGACATGACAACACTATCAGTAGCTATCAGTAATATATATACATGTATATACACATACAAGTATAAGTATTATTTTAACATATTTTAGCGTATTTTAAATATTCAAGTATTGCAAATTAAGTGCAAAGTTTAGCTAAATTAGCTGCAAAAATAAAGGGGAATTTTGTGGAGCACTCGATAAATAACTCTCACTTGTGTGTTCCTCATCTCTAGATTATTAATTTAGATCAACGTCAATGCCGATAAATGTATTTATTTATAATTTGATGCCATATCAGCACCAATGGCTATATTCATGGCAAAAGCAACAGTATTTTAAATTTAAACAATTATGTCTTAAAAACAATATATATAAAAAAAATATACATTATAACAATAGTAACAATAGTAATAATAACAATAATATAGAATCAGTTTAATATATGATAGAAATTCTAAAATTATTATAAAACATTTTTTAAAATGTCCATTAAAATATTTTCTGAACGTTGTTATTATACGTTGTATAATATCATTTAGAAATGGACATTCTATTAAAATACGTTTTACACTCAAGAAATTCTTACATAAATCACAAACCGGTTTCTCTTCCCCTTTCAATAAGTATGAATGAGTGAGTCTTGAGTAACCGATTCGACATCTCGTATATATGACTTGATCATATCTATTTTCAAAATAATAACAAACTCCTTGATTTAGTTCTGGGTTCACCTCATGTAGTTTGTTATATATGCATTCATTCCATTTGTTGTGAATGAACAGATTCAATATGGGTTTAACGTGAGATGCTGGTATATTACATTCTGTAATTTCCAAATGAAGTGCTTCCTTAGCAGCTTTATCTGCCTGTTCAAAGCCAGCCAATCCCATATGGCCTGGTAACCAACAAAAAACAACATTGAAATCTTATTTATTTTATTTTTTTATTAGTCCACTTTTTCTATTATGCTAATAATTGTAGGATGTTTAGTTTTCAGAGACTCAAGTGGTTGCAGACAGGATTTAGAATCTGTGCTAATTAAAGGTTGTTGTTTCTTTTCTAATTGTTCTAGAGCTAGAAGTAATGCACAAGCTTCAGATGTGAATGGAACTTGGTCCAGGTATACACTTCAAAAACATGTTAGACCAATCACTACTGCTGCAGATACATGACTGTCTGACTTTGATCCACACACTCTACATGGGTACATGGGATGGTATTCTGTATCTTATGTCCAGAAATTTCTCCTGGTAGACGTTTGGATGATTTATCTTTTTTTTTTATACTGAGCCAGGTTCATCATGATAGTTGGTTTTTTAATATTCCAGGGCGGTATAGGGCACAGATGTGTCAATGTTAGGATATCCAGATTAAGGTCCATGTTCTCCAAGTGTGGTTTTGAGCGAATTCCGAAAGGACTGATGTACCTAGGTTCATGAAACCTGTGATTGGCTGGATGGTTGCTCAAACAGCCCAAAGTAACAAAAGAAATCCACCCTTTGGACTCTGTATGGGTTTAGCTTGGAAAAGTGTGGGGGACCGAATCAACTTTTTTAAAGAGTGCGGGGGACAAGTCCCCCACGTCCCCCCTGGCTGCCACACCATTGCACCAATGTATCGGCCAATCATTGGTAATGGCAGACAAATGCAGTCAATTGTTTAAAACAGCCGATGACCAGGGTCAATAATTTTTTGTCAATCAAAAGGTTGTGGAAAAACACATCAGGCAACTATCCTACAACTCTTAATTTGTGTGAAAGAAAATGTCGGTGTGGATTTTGTTTTTTTTTGTGTGAAAATGACAGCAAATGAGTTGCAATTTATAAGCTTTGCACTGCTGGATTTTCACGAGATGGAAATGTAAATACTGTTAAAACCTTTTACCTTTGGTTATTCACTGATCTCTCAGTGAATTTGGAAACAGTAAGTTTCCTAACAGTCAGTGGAGTAAAAATGTGATATTATATAAATCAGCACATATACATACATATACATTGACACTTTGTGCCCAATTTGGACATTTTCACTTAAAGGTGTACTCACTTTTGTTGCCAGCGGTTTAGACATTAATGGCTGTGTGTTGAGTTATTTTGAGGGGACAGAAAATTTAAACTGTTATACAAGCTGTACACTCACTACTTTACATTGTAGCAAAGTGTCATTTCTTCAGTGTTGTCACAGGAAAAGATATAATCAAATATTTAGAAAATGTGAGGGGTGTACTCACCTTTGTGAGACACTGTATGTATGTATGTATGTATGTATGTATGTATATATATATATACATACATCCAGTATGCGGCAGTCCTGTGGGCGAAAATGCCTTGTTGATGCTAGAGGTCAGAGGAGAATGGGCCGACTGATTCAAGCTGATAGAAGAGCAACTTTGACTGAAATAACCACTCGTTACAACCGAGGTATGCAGCAAAGCATTTGTGAAGCCACAACACGCACAACCTTGAGGCGGATGGGCTACAACAGCAGAAGACCCCACCGGGTACCACTCATCTCCACTACAAATAGGAAAAAGAGGCTACAATTTGCAAGAGCTCACCAAAATTGGACAGTTGAAGACTGGAAAAATGTTGCCTAGTCTGATGAGTCTCGATTTCTGTTGAGACATTCAGATGGTAGAGTCAGGTGTATTTGGTGTAAACAGAATGAGAACATGGATCCATCATGCCTTGTTACCACTGTGCAGGCTGGTGGTGGTGGTGTAATGGTGTGGGGGATGTTTTCTTGGCACACTTTAGGCCCCTTAGTGCCAATTGGGCATCGTTTAAATGCCACGGCCTACCTGAGCATTGTTTCTGACCATGTCCATCCCTTTATGGCCACCATGTACCCATCCTCTGATGGCTACTTCCAGCAGGATAATGCACCATGTCACAAAGCTCGAATCATTTCAAATTGGTTTCTTGAACATGACAATGAGTTCATTGTACTAAAATGGCCCCCACAGTCACCAGATCTCAACCCAATAGAGCATCTTTGGGATGTGGTGGAACGGGAGCTTCATGCCCTGGATGTGCATCCCACAAATCTCCATCAACTGCAAGATGCTATCCTATCAATATGGGCCAACATTTCTAAAGAATGCTTTCAGCACCTTGTTGAATTAATGCCACGTAGAATTAAGGCAGTTCTGAAGGCGAAAGGGGGTCAAACACAGTATTAGTATGGTGTTCCTAATAATCCTTTAGGTGAGTGTATATACACACACACACACACACACACGCACACACGCACACACGCACACACGGACAGAAAGAGATGTGGAAGGCCAGATGTACAACTAAACAAGATGATAAGTACATCAGAGTCTCTAGTTTGAGAAATAGACGTCTCACATGTCCTCAGCTGACAGCTTCATTGAATTCTACATTTTCAATACCAGTTTCATGTACAGTAAAGAGAAGACTCAGGGGTCCAGGCCTCATGGGAAGAATTGCAAAGAAAAAGTCACTTTTGAAACAAAAAGAAAAGGTTAGAGTGGGCAAAGAAACACAAACATTGGACAACAGATAAATGGAAGAGTAATATGAATCTTAACCCCCATTGAGCTTTTGTGGGATCAGATACTGTAAGGTGCGTGAGAAGTGCCCGACAAGACACATCTATGGCAAATGCTACAGGAGTATACTGACAGCTAAAATGCCAATGATCTGCAAAGCTGCCATTGCTGCCCATGGAGGATTTGATGACAACTCTTTTAAGTAGTTTAAGAAGTTCTGAAAAAAAAATGTCAAACTGTAATAGTAATTTTTTAATGTTTGTAAAACATTAATAATGTCCTCCACTTTGGTGAATAAAAGTACAAATTTCTTTCCATAAAAGCAAAATCTGTACATTATACATATACACACACCGATTACCCACAATATGCATAATATTGTGTAGGTCTCCTCGTGCTGCCAAAACAGCGCCAACCCGCAACTCAGAATAGCATTCTGGGATGATGTTCTTCTCACCCAAAATGTACAGAGTGGTTATCAGAGTTACCATAGACTTTGTCATTCGGAACAGAGACTGTTGTGTGTGAAAATCCCAGGAGACCAGCAGTTACAGAAATATTCAAAACAGCCCATCTGGTACCAACAATCATACCACGGTCCAAATCACTGAGATAAAAAATGTTCACCATTCTGATGAATGAAGCTCCTGACCCATATCTGCATGATTTTATGCACTGCACAGCACTGCTGCCAAATGATTGGCTGATTAGATAATTGCATGGATGATTGTTGATGCCAGACAGGCTGTTTGAGTATTTCTGTAACTGCTGATCTCCTGGGATTTTCACATACAACAGTCTCAAGAATTTATTCTGTATGGTCCAAAACATCCAGTGAGTGGCAGTTCTATGGATGGAAATGCCTTGTTGATGAGAGAGGTCAACAGAGAATGGCCAGACTGGTTTGAACTGACAAAGTCTACGGTAACTCAGATAACCACTCTGTACAATTGTGGAGAGAAGAATATAATCTCAGAATGCTATTTTGTAGGCAGGCAATTTTAATGTTGTGTCTGATCGGTGTATAAATATATATGTTGTCATGGTACCAAAATTTCAGTAGTCGGTACCGATACCCCTGAAATTTCACAGTTCTCAATAACAATTTCGATACCACAGCAAAAATATGCTAATATGATAATGTGCTATTGAACACACCAGTTTAGTTATTTTTAATTATTTAAATAATTATAGTTTAATAATTAAAGTTTAATTTCATCATCAAAATGTTGTCTAATCAATAAATTCTTTTGTGAAAGGGAAAATTGAACTTTTCAACATGTCATTTTGTTTTATTAATTCTTATTATTATTTGTATTAGTACAGTGAATATTAAATTTTACTATATGGTTGTAATATATTTTTATTCCATTTCTTTAATTTCAGGCATCTAGATTTTATTTTGAATCATGCTTTTATTATGACGTGTGTTTTTTGCTGGAAGCTTCACTTTCCGGAGAAACAGTTCACAACATGGCCCAGTGTGACTATTGAAGACTTTTATGTCATGTCTGAAAGCTCATCTCTTTACACTATTACACTCTACACTGGCCTTTGAGTATGACAACTAAAATGTAGGACACAATTTTGGAGTGTATGTATTTTATATTACTGGTGTTTGTGTATGTTGTCATTTTGAAATGTTATTTTTAAAATGTTATTACTGTGAAGCACTTTGGTCAACCCTATTGTTTTAAATGAGATATAAACAAAACTGAGCTGAGATTAAATTGCTTTAAATGCTGTGATTTTCATTATATAAATATTTATTTTACATGTGCTGCGTGGTTCACAATGGATAAGTGCTCTGTTCTGTCATCTCACACAATGTGAATGATTCTCAATGTTCGTGAAGTTTCTAGTGGATGAGTAGTCGGATTTAAAGTACGCAGCTCATCCACAGTAAGATTGCAGCCTTTAGCGGTTTAATAAATCACACTAGGACATGTCATGGTTTGAATTTTATTAATTGTCCATTTCAGTGTAAAACGAGTAACAGAGCACTCATTCAAAATAAGACAGCATTTTAAAGATGTTGCGAGTCGGTCATACTGCGCGCTGGAACCGTATTGAGTCAGTGCTCAGTACTGCAGTAACACTGGTATCGTTACATCTTTATTATTTTAGTACTGACTTGGTATGGAAGTACTTTTGACAACACTAATATACTGTATATATTAGAGCTGTCAAAATTAACGCGTTAATGCATATCATTAATTTTAAATGTTCAAAGCGTTAATTTTTCTTAATCGCAATTAACACTTTTACCAGTTTTCACATTAGACAGGTATCAGCACACAAATAATGTATATGCGTTTATATTCTTGTTAAAGAAGCATGTGACTACTCTACAAA
This sequence comes from Moxostoma hubbsi, assembly GCA_032164185.1. NCBI lineage: Eukaryota > Metazoa > Chordata > Actinopteri > Cypriniformes > Catostomidae > Moxostoma > Moxostoma hubbsi. The sequence goes on from JAVLUX010000010.1 coordinate 24,158,110, forward strand.
CCAAAGGTTTTAAAGTGCCATTGAATAGTTTACACAATGGCAAATTATGTCTTACATGACTTCAGCAAGTATTCCACTTGGTTTCATAAAGATAATAATGAAAGTGGACATTCATGTGACACAGAACATAGTACTGTAAAAATTAAAACACTTAAAATCACATAATAAAAGTGGAACAAGAAAAAAATCACTTCAAAAGCAAAATGATCTCCTCTTATGGACTGCAATTTTTCAACTCAAATATTTTTAACCCTTTGACATTCATCAAAAAAACTTTACAGGATAGACATATTGGGATTTTCTTCTCTTCCAGGAGAGAAGGATAATTTTACAACTGAATCTTTCTTCGGGGAGTGTAAAAGAATTTCAGGCTGAGTGTGCAAGCCAAAATTAAAAATAACAAGCAATTTAGCACACGACACACGAGTGGCAGACATTTGCTAATTCTATAATCATCTACTCTCTACTTCGCCGTCTCCCTGATGTTTCCCAGTAGATATTTCCATCTGGAACGACGCTCTTCTCCCTAGTGGGAAAGGCATGTGTAACTGGAGTCTGTGCCGTAGGTCCAGGCCTTGTCTGGACATCTACCCTGTCGCTTCTTCGGCTTGTGCCGTTCTCGACAACAAAGGGCATTACCAGCATTCCGCCTGCAAATTAAGATTTTCCCAAACAACAGGCTCTGCATTCCTAGTCAAGAATGTGTTTCTCCAAAAATAATATACCCAAATAAACTTAATTATAGTAGCCTGGAGGCAGAGTTTTAATGCCCCTGGAGCTCCGATCACTTCTCCTTTATTGGTTCTGCAAAATCCAGTGGCAGGACTTTTGTTTTGTCAACCATATGTTTTAAGAAGCAATTTCATTTGAAAGCTGCTGTTACAGACGTCACCTTTCATGTGGGTTGATCGGCTCTGTATAACTTTATGAGGAGCTTTTATTGGCTTAATTAATTCACAGCCTTAGTTTAGACAACTTGTCGCCATGCCACAGTATGGCCTCTTCTTTGTGGTTTACCGTTTAATTGTTTAATGGCTTGCTTTCCACCAGAGATATTGTTTTGTTAAAGAAACAAGTCACCACTCTATAAAGCAGAGGTTTTTAAGAGGCAAGGAATAGCTTACGTACTGGTAAATTCTGTCTCGTACAACCTCAGCAGGTATTCCAATTGGATTCATAAAAATTTTATCATTAAAGGGACTGTCACTAGCATGAGATAAATAAGCACAACGTACAAGGATATATGCTGTCCACAGACAGCATATATAAATTATAGGAAACACGCTTATAGCCAAGCTAATCCTGTAACCACAACAACATAAGTGTTGTGCTATGTATTTTCTGGGATCCACAAGTGTCAAAAATTCCATTCTCAGTTTAAACATCAAAACTTTGTGAGGAATTTCATTTATGTTGTTCATTTATGTCCAGGCAGCTGAGCGCATCAGACAGACTTCCCCTCCTACCATTATATCCAGCATCTTATAGAAATAGGTCGACTATAAGTAGCGCTGGTGAAGAACCTCTTTCTCCAGACACATTTAGATACTGCCATCACTCCTGCTATCACTTTCAAGACAATGATAAGCATGGAAGACTGTTCAATGAGAAATAGATGTGGAAAATGAAAAGGGAGTGAAAAAAACATGCAAAGTGTTTTTTTAACTAGGTGAATCTCACAAATAAAAAAGAAAATCTCAAGAACATGTCCAGCCCCCTCCATTGATTTAAAATATTGTCCTAGTCTTTCTTTACTGTTACTGGATGGCCCAGACACAGAGACAACAAGAGTGCAAATTCAATGAAATCCCAGATGCAGTTTATTGTGCTACTCCAATCCCAATCAATAATTACCAGAAGAAAAAAAAGTGGTACACAATACGGGACTCAATTATAAAGAAGCCCAAAATACACATGGGACTCTTATTTTTAAATGTCTGTGCTCCTAGTTGTGAGCTCACTGATGGCTGAATTGCTGAGAAAATTAATCTTATTCAAACTGCTAACCTGAGCTCCTGAATTTAAACCCTAGGCGTTTCTCGATATGCGTTCTTGCCTGTACTTGTGTTCTTGTGAAAAGTCATCAGTCGCAGCCCAAATACTGTTCCAATTCAAAGTGCGAATCTGGGCTGTGTTCCATTTCAAATTTGTATCCCCTTCCCTCGCAAACTTCACTTCATCTCATGGACTCGGAAGTACGTGACTGCTAACGTTGTACAAATGTCCACTACTGACAGAAGACGTGCAAAGTGTTTAACTGGAACACCCTTAACCCTTGATCTCTTGAAGCATGTTGAAGGCTGATGTCAATTTGTGGAATTATTTAGTGATTTTTGCACCTTAAAAAACAATGTTTTCGGAGATTGAATTCAGAGGCTTATCTATGCATCATATATATATATATATATATATGATGCATAGATAAGCCTCTGGAGTGTTCATGTGAGATTTCCATGTATGATTAAAATACTTGAGTTGCATTATTACAACATCCCTTCTCACATCCATTTTCATAATAAGGTTATTCCTTCAATAGTGATGTACAGCTTCTGAATTGTGAATATATGTTGAGTTGAGTTTAAAATGCACTTTATACAGATGCATGTAGCATAATAGTGCAGTTAAAATGTTAATGATTTAGTAATTTGAGTAAACAGTTTTTCTTTTTCAGGACCCTGACAAAAATTAACCATGGTTTTACTACAGTAATATTGTAGTAACCATGACTGCTGTCACCATGGTTTTCTTAATCATGGTTTTGATACAATCAATCATGGTTTTATAACAGTAATACTCTAGTTTCCATACGGTAACCATGGTTTAACTATATATTGTAACCATGACAGTAACCATGTTGATTTTGTGGTTACTATTATACTTTTTAATATTTACTTCAAATACCATGGTAAAACTATGGTTGTTGTTGTAAAACCATGATTTTTATTAAGGGGAAACCTGTTGAAGTGTTCACCAAGTATTCTTTGAATTTGGCAGTAATATATTTTTCTCTGAACAAAGCAAATACCGAACCATACCGAAACCGTGACGCTAACACCGTGATACAAACCGAACCGTGAGAAATTAACAAAACCATTACACCACCAGCGAATAACTACTAGCAATGAACAAACACCACTGGTGCATCCCTAAATGCCCAGCCCAATGGCCAATGTGAGAGAGATTTGGGCCAGTTGCTAGAACTTTCACTTGCCCGATCGGTCCAGTGCTGCATTTCTAACGTTAGTGCAAGCAGACAACAAGCGAGAGAGCACACAAATTACACGGAGTGAACAAAGCCTTTTAACAGAGCACTCAGAGATGAGCAAGTGCAATTATATTAACTCTCTAATACACTGGATGCTCCAATGTAACGTGCGTTCAACCAGAGGAGGCGAGAGTGTCAAAATTCGCTCTGGCTGCCCTGCCAGCAACACTATGGAAGATTCGTGGATGCTCTGACATAGTTGAAATTGTTTTGTAAACTATATTTAAAAGGGCCGCAAAACATTCACACATGTCGACCGGTATCTTTTTGCCAACATATCACAAGTAGCGTATATCCTCATGAAATCTTTAAATATGTTACTATATAAACCATAATATGCACTTCATCAACCCACATGGCACACCATCCTCTGACGCCCACACCGCCCAAGACGCGCCACGCCACTTCTCGCTGCCGAGAGACGCTGGCTGTCATAGAAAATGAATGACTTCCGCTCAATCTGACACTCGCTACACCTCTGGTCTGAATGCAACAATAGAAAATGAATGACTTCCGGTCGATTTGACACTCTCAATGCCTCTGGTCTGAACACACCAGTCCAGGCGTGTGAGCACACAAGATCCCGATCTCCTAGAACTGTCCTTGGTCTTTACCAAGTTTCATAGCAGCATCAATTACCAATGTGTAGACAATTGAAGGGAAAAAGAAACCACTTCATGAATTTCGGTGCAGGATTGCATGTCTTGTGCAACATTTTAATTATCCCCGCACATTCCATGTTTACAGTGCGCGAAATTCCCAAATGTTTTCATTTTACCATGCTGGTGAAAATTAAAGATCCACACATTGGAACACAATAAATTAAATGTGTCTTTCTATTGGACTGTAAATCCAAAAAAAAGTATTGTTCCAACAATAAACAAAAAGTGCATTTCTCTCATTATTTCACCTTTAGAGATGAGGCACTGAATGAAAAGTAATACACATTTTTTAAACCCCGGTTATGCAAATGGCTGGAAATTGGAGCTGCTCATTATCCAAAATGCAAGTAAATGTTTAATTATGCAATGTTTCAAAACATAAACATTAAATCGACACGCTAATGGCGTTTGATATGAAAAGAAGCAAAATCACTATGGCTATTATTATTATTTTCAGAGCTGTTCATTTAAAACAGTCTAGCCTATTTCATATCATCCTCATAACACACCTGTTACATTTCTCATTCTGGACTATGCAGGTATTATCTTTCTGTTCTTTGTGCATCAGTCAGTGTTGGTCTTGTTTGGGTTATCTAATTTCATGCTTAAATCCACATTCTTAATTCATAGATTAGGCCTAATATCTACCTACTGTATATTAGGCTAGATGTACAACCGATATAGTAGCACGGTGTCCTCTATCATGGATTCATATGTTTATTAGATTAAGCAAACAATCAAATCTTTAACTCCATCACTAAATCTTAGATTGGTTGTGAAAATACTACACATGGCCCAAAAGTTGACAGCATAACTAAACGGGTGACCGAAAACCCATAATTTGCCCAACAGAACTCTTTGCTTAAAAACACATGTGTAAATGGCAGGACATCTGAGGTTAATATGATACATTTATGAATTTATATATGTAAAGCACTTATATTAGGCATAAATCATATCTTGCAAAATATAAATGTGATACAAGTTTTGGGGGAAATAATTTAACATGTTTAACATTAACAAAGCAGTGAGGAATAAAATGTACATTCAATGGGTTTTACGGTCTTAAGTTCCCAGTTCATGTCTAACATTTAAGACCAATACCAAGATACAGAACAGCACAAAATATTGAACAGACTTTACATTTACCCGACTGCCATGTTTACATTCATTTCAAATAATAAGGGCATCTACCCTAACTAAGGTACATTAATAATCAATGAATGTAGGAAGTAGGGTTAGCACCAATGGTTAAATTGGGATAGAATTGTCCGGAACGGCATTTTGGCACTTCTTATTCCAAAATGCACAAAAATTGTCTGTGACACATTAGAACTGTTTCCCCTATATTCACCTACAGCGGCCATTTGAACTGCCATAAGATTATTAACAAAGAAAAGCCTAAAAAGTGTTTTCTTTAGAGCAAAATTAAGTCATGGGCAAACAATGCTCTACTAAATGCTCTAAAAGCTCTACTACTAGAGAAATACTGTTCAAGAAAGGGTGTTCACACTAGAGACCACTTAAAAAGAACCAGAATAAATAAATTAAAAATACAATGAGACGTACTGTAGAGAGAGAGAGAGAAAAAACTGATCATCTTCACATTGTTAATGTTCACTCAGACCACTTTTCAGCATTATTTTTAGGAACCCAATAATAAGCTATTATAAATTTAAATTATTATGGAAAAATATTTGTTTATTATAGTAATAACAACACAAACTATTATTATAAAACAGTACCATATTTATGTCATATTTGATTTACCTGCATGCAGCATGGCCATGCAGACCTTTATTTTTGGCATAAACTTTTGCTTTGCCGGTACACTGAAGGTAGAATTTAAGTTGACAATGGCCTTTAAATTCAGAGAAATGCGCTCATCAATTTTTCTGTCCACAAAAGCACAGTGTTATGCAGTTACTTTATATATGGATAGTAACTTTTAGTGGCAAAGCATATTTGGAATTACACAAATGTCCAATTAGTAAATTCAGAGCACTGTAAATTTAACATGCTCAGCTCATTAGCCTTGCACGTGCTTTGAGTATGTGTAATACTACAGAGAACAGAGCTGCACACAGAGCAACCACAGCGAGTACCACGTCCAGACTAATTAAACTGCATGCTTTGTGGTTTGACAATCACACTACGTCATGTTGCGATTTCAAATTCATTTTGATTAGGCTAATCATTCCACCCCGACAGAATGTGCATATCTATAACTTCCTGAGACCTGATGACTGCTGTTCATTTTCCATTTCCCTTTTTGATTTGTATATAGTAACCCCTAAGAAACATGCAAAAAAATAATTAATAGTTTTCCTAGAAATTGATGTCCACATATGTGGACCCCAGGACTACGATTTAAAAGATACCAATCTATAGAAAGTCAGTTTTTTTTTTAAATCAAATTGTATATTATGTTTCCAGGAGTGTTTGTTATTCATGTTTTTGAGATGTTACAGACATTACATCAGAAATTAGCATAAATAATTATAATTCACAGTAATGGCCATTTTCATCCAATCACAGCTAACCATGTTAAAATACAATTTTGCATGAATATTTTTGAATCTATGTACTGATTACCATTTTCTTATGCTGGCCAAACATGTTTAGTGGTCCAAACGTCATCTGAAGCCTTAAACTGAACTTATGATCAAATGTTAGGAGTGATTACACTTGACTGCATAGAAAAAAATATAGGATGCTCCCTTGCTCCCTAACTAGAGAATAACTTAACCTCCAGTGTGATGTCTGTCTGCACTGGTCTCAGAACAGTTTGAAATGCACCTTATTTTCATCCTAGCTCCCTAACAGCCTCTGAAAGCAACATTTTCAAGCTTTTGAATGCATCTATTGATTCTCAATGTGATAATGCACATTGACTATAGGATATTTTAACGAAAACGAGCCTATAGTCCATGTCCATGGTAACTGTGTGTAACAGCGTGCTGTTTTGCGATAAATCAATGACATTTTTAAAATGGCATAACGGATATCTACTCCTTTGACTCAATCAAGTTTTATTGTAAAAACTTAATGAGGCTTCTTACCAGATGTAGTTTTGTTGCCGTTTCTCCCAAAGGCAAACTCAGCTGAAATCGGCGCCGTGTTGTTTTTTCACATGACCCGATGCGTTGAAAGTTTAACCCTTTAAAGACAGCCTTGAGTCTCCTGAACGGAGATCAGTTGGTTTAAATTAACTTAAATTATGCATAGCCTACAGCGAAGCCAAAATGTTATGTCCACACATGTGGACACGGGGACTCAGGAGGATAAAGACAGGAATTTATTGAAAAGTGCTCTTTACTCATCTCACTCAAACTTCTGCAAAACATTCAATCCTATTTTCTACCCATCAAATTTCAATTAAACCAATATCAAACTAAATTCAGTGATAAAACATCAGAAACAATAGGATCATTTCTCAAACGGCTTCAATTAAAACAAATTAATTAAAAAAATCCTACTTGGTGAGTCAACTTACTAATAATAATAATAACTTGTCTTCAGAAGATATGATAGGTATGGATGAGAAACAGATCAGTAAAAGTACTTTTTTACTATAAATCTTTTCTATAAATTCACATTCTGAAAGTGAAAATGGAGATATTTTTTTGTTAAAATTAATAAAATAATTTAAATATTGATAATTAAAAATGTTTCTCACCCAAGGTGGTTACAACACTTCAGAAGACACAAATTTAACCACTAGACTAATATGGATTACTTTTATGCTGCCTTTATGCTTCAAAAATGTCTGGTCACCATTCACTTGCATTAAAAGGACCTGCAGAGCTGGTCTTTGTTTGTGTTCAGCATAAGATATAAAGTTATATACATCTAGGATGGCATGAATGTGAGTTAATGAAAGAATTTTCACAAGTTAAAAAATGTGTAATGAGAACTGGCTTTTTTTCTACTGAAGACTTTCACTGGAATTACTGTTCATTTTGCTGCTGCGTTATCCAATAGACTATAAAGTTTTTATTAATAGGCTACATATAGAATACATGTGTAAATATATGTTTCAGCAATTTTGTGTTTATATTTATATAATTAATTGCGTTACATATTTCTGCATTATGTCGGCCATTGGCCACATTGCTCTCTAGATATTGGTATCAGCATCTGACAATACATATAGCATATTAGTTGAACAAACCCTAATTCAAAAAAGTTTGGGAAACACTGTTCTAAACCTTGACGCCTATGAACATGCAAGAACTATAGTAGTAATTAAACAAACAATTCAACATTTTAAATAAAACAACAATTGTAATACAATAACATAGAGCCAATGCCAATAAATGGAGCAAACACAATACCTATGCGTATATTACCAGTAAAGAAACCCTTCAACAAACAAACACACTTTGCATGAAAAAAGGCCATGTTCACCAATACCCTTTCAACAAAAAAACTTGCCCTCCCCTAACTGACATAATGAAAACACCAAGGGAAGCAAAATAGTGGTGAGGTGTTTGCGCTCATGTGAATAACCTTTTGGCGCTGGCAACACGGCTTCCACTTTCCCGAATAATTGAATTTGGTGTGCTTTGTGACCACATATAAAGGCTTCACTTTGCCAACCAGCAAGCCTGGCTATGGCCATTGCATAACAGAGCCTATAAAGAATAAAGGGGAGCCTCTGGGGCCTGGGGACGAAGGGAGGGAAGACACGTGGGAACTGACGCCTCCACTGGGCAGCTTTGTCTGGGGCAGATCACGGCCAGAGTCCCTTAGGCATTAGTGTAAGCATGCCTGACATTGCACTCATTCCACAGTCACAAAAGCCTCCCCACAGAAACTCCACTTGAGCAAGTGGACAGAGAGTTGACTCTTAGGGAGCCACCTTAGGAAACCAGCAGACAGTCTTTGTAGCAAACGGACGTAGACAGTAATCGCTGTTTACCCAACTATTGTCTTGCAGCGGTCAAGCGCCCTTCCTGCCACAAAGCTGCCTTTCTTGTATAGAATTAAAGCAATATTTCAACCAAAAATGAAATTCTGTGATAATTTACTAACATTCATGTCATTACTTTCAAACCTGACTTTCTTTCTTATGCTGAACACATATGAAGATGTTTCCATGAATTTCCCAGTCTGTCTTTTCAAAAGCAATGGTAGTTGATTGTGCCTTACTTTAAAGGTTAAAAAAGAACACAAAAGTATCATAAAAGCAATTCATGCACCCCATGCTTCTTTTGAAGACATACTATTTTGATTTTTGGTGAAAAATAACCCAAACATTTTTTAATTTTCTGTTAGTCAGTAATTTTTCAGTGAAAATTACCATCTCACAAATGGTGTAGACTTTGCAAAGCCTATGTATTGTAAGACTCTGAAGAGTCTGAATATTATGCATGGGCTATATGAATTAAGTCGACTGATAGTGGGTTTTGTCGAAATTGTTAAGGTGGAAAAACAGGCCAATAGCTGATTAAATGGCCGATAGTTTTTTAAAACTATAGTATGAATGAAAACTTTTCACTCAATGTCATATGAAATATATGAAAAATATACAAGAAACGGAGAAAGAAAAGGAAATCAACTCAAGACATCTTTTAAAATGTATTTTTAGAATCGCATTGTTTATTTTATATCCCCGTGTCCTCACATGAACACATTGAACAGCATATTTTATGTGCCCTCTCATGAATACCAGATTTATTTTTCAGATTTCAAATGTATATACAGTATTTTACCATGCTCTTATGTTTCTATTGCAAATAACTATGTTTATAATAGGGATGTAATGTGTCACTGTTTCATGGTATACCACGTTTTTAAAAAGAGACTGTTATCAAACAAACCGTTGACATTTATAATTCACGGCATTGCATTCACCGTATTACTTGATTTTTTTAGTTTCCAAGTGAAGGAATGAATGTTTACGTTGTAAATATCAATTGAATTAAGAGATTTACGCAGCATCATATAAGTTTGATCAAATAAAACTCTAACTTGCGACATCCTCCTGTTCAACTATCACTTCGTTCAAATGCACGCACACCAAAGCACATATGCTTACACTCAAACAGATGAAGCGTTTTAAAGTGGCCAATTCAAAATATTTTGCCTTTGCAAACTACTTTATGCAGCCAGTTTTAACATTCTGTCCATCTTAATTTAATTTTGTCTATATTAATTTCTATTTTTCATAACACTCGTAGTAAAAACATTGAGTCAGTGAACCGGATAATTAATGGCAGCATTGATGGTTCAAATATCAGAAATATTAACAGATCGACAGTTCACATTTTTTTTCTCTGAAAAACGAGATGTTGACCAGGTGCTCATTATATTCAGGTGTGACTTTATTTCAGGAAAATACAGTATATATTAAACAAATAATAACTGCTAATAATTTTATCAAGGCACCTTAATACCATGATACTGCAGAATTTTTTGTGAAGGTTCTCATACTGTGAACGTTTTATACCGTTACATCCCTAGTTTATACAAATAAATAAACTACTAATTTATTTTGCCAGAATGGAGAAAACTTGATAGTCCAAAAATATCAAAAGGAAAATGGGCTGTTCCTGTTCGCATACATTCACGCAATGTACTGTGCTCGCTGTTTGTCTTCTCAAGCAAGCGATCAGCAGAACAAAAGCAAAAACTCAGGCAGCATTTTCACATAAGGTTGGCATTAACATGAAATTATGATTTACAATTGAAAATTAACTTATTTATCTACTTAGCAATAAAACCTATTCGGATTGCTCATGTTTATAACCCGACTGTAACAAACTGACGTCCCTTAATCGGCTGAAAATAAAAACTCCTTGGATCTGCACAAATGTATAAGTAATATAATTATTTTTATTCAATATAATGAATTAAGATGAAAGGTAAGCAGTTCCTATCCTTCACTTTGTATGTTGGAATAAGTATGTGAACCACTAGACTATTGACATTAGCAAAAGCTAATTAGAGTTGGCAAACCTGGCATCCAATTAATAAAACAAGATTGGAGGTGTGGGTTAGAGCTACTTTGACTTATACAAAGCACTCAAACATTTTGGCCAAAAGTGTGGGAAAATTCACAGCATATTCTCACAACGTACTGAAACATGCCTTTTGAAATTGTAACTGAAATATTCCCAAATTCCTCTATATTGAATTGAATCACATTTGGAATCTAAGTGAATCAAATGAATTGGAAAATCAATGCCAAAATCCAGCCCAACAAATATTAGTTGATTTTCATTATATTTTATTGGTAACAGTCCATTATTCAAATTTAATAAATTGATTCAATTTAAGTATTTGTCATAAAAGGATGACACAGAGTCATTTTATAAGGTTAGAAAGAAACCTCCCTTACAAAGGAAAAAAATAAAAAAATACCCCTGGAAATCTATTCAAGGGGCAAATAATGCCCACTAATGGAAAAGTACATTTCTGACCCTGCTCTGTGCCATGTATATTTATGGTTATTAGAGTATTGAGTTGTTTCTTGCACTTCACCTGTATTGAAATGAGTTGCGCGTGGGGAGAGCTATTTGAATGATGTTTTGATGTTTCATCCCCTCTTCTGTCCACAAAAACATGGTAATATAGGGTTGTTTTAGATTTGTGGGCAATTAAAGTGAATTTAGAGCACTGTAAATATAACATGATCAGCGTACGTACCAATCTGGATCGAACAAAATACATCTGCTATTCTGTGCACAAGATGAAATTCGTGGAGAACCGCCTCAAGTGTGCTCAGAACAGAGAAGCACACGAGCAGCACGTGTAGACTGTTTGATTAAATCACAGCCCTTTGCGATTTAATACAAGGTCATATATTGATTTTGATTTTATTTCAATGGATCGTTCAGCCCTACATACAGTGGGTATAGAAAAGAATCACCCCCCTTTAAAATAATCTCATTTTGTTGCTTTGCAGCCTGAAATGAAAACGGACAAAAACTATTTGTTTTTTATTCAGCTGTATTTACAACTTATAATATCCAAGTGAAAGATATAATATCAACTTGTCTGAATTTTTTTTTTACAAATTAAAAAACAGAATCACTGAGTTGGAAAAAGAATCACCCCCCTCCTAAAAATGACTTGTAAACCCCACCAGGTGTAGTTAATCACCTTCTCAATAGCACACAAAGCCAATTGACTTTCAACTGTGATCAGCTGTGGTCATTTTGATTAGCTCAGCATGAAACAAGCTTTTCCTGAAGCATTTCAGTCCTTGGTAGTGCAACTGAAGAAAACAATCAATTATGGGTGGCAAGGCATTGTCAAAAGATCTCCGGGATAAAGTTGTGAACAGGCACAAGTCAGGAGATGGATACAAAAAAATTTCAAAGGCTTTATCAGTGCCTAGAAGCACAGTGAAGTCTATTATCAAGAAGTGGAAGGTATTTGGTACAACACAGACCCTAACTGGGTCAGGACGTCGCTCCAAACTGGATGAAAGAGCCAGGAGGAAACTGGTCAGAGAGGCTACCAAGAGGCCTACAGCAACTCTGAAGCAGTTGCAGGAATTCATGACAAAGAGTGGTCATTGTGTGCATGTGACAACAATTTCACAAATTCTCCACAAATGTGGCTTGTATGGGAGGGTTGCAAGAAAAAAGCCACTCCTCAAGAAAGGCCACATGCAGTCACGACTGAGCTTTGCCAAAACGCACCTTGAAGATTCTAAGGACACGTGGAAAAAGGTGTTATGGTCAGATGAGACTAAAATTGAATTATTTGGCCTCAACGCCAAACGATATGTCTGGCGAAGATCCAATACAGCTCATAACATCATTCCTACAGTAAAGCATGGAGGTGGTAATATCATGTTATGGGGTTGTTTCTCTGCAGCAGGGACTGGAGCACTTGTCAAGATAGAAGGAAAAATGGATGGGGCAAAATACCGTCAAATTCTTGAGGAAAATCTGCTGCTCTCTGCCAGAAAGTTGTCAATGGGAAGAAGATTTACTTTCCAACATGACAATGACCCAAAGCACACAGCAAAACTGACCACACAGTGGTTGAATGAGAAAAAGGTGAATGTCCTTGCGTGGCCTAGTCAGAGCCCAGACTTAAACCCCATTGAAAATCTGTGGAATGACTTGAAGACAGCAGTCCACAAACGGTCACCATCAAATTTAACTGAACTTGAGCAGTTCTGCAAAGAAGAGTGGTCAAATATTGCAACGTCTAGATGTGCAAAGTTAGTAGAGACATATCCCAACAGACTAAAGGCTGTAATTAAAGCAAAAGGTGGTTCAACAAAATACTGAAACAAGGGGGTGATCCTTTTTCCAACTCAGTGATTCTGTATTTTAATTTGTAAAAAAAAAATTCAGACAAGTTGATATTATATCTTTCACTTGGATATTATAAGTTGTAAATACAGCTGAATAAAAAACAAATAGTTTTTGTCCGTTTTCATTTCAGGCTGCAAAGCAACAAAATGAGATTATTTTAAAGGGGGGTGATTCTTTTCTATACCCACTGTAATTCAATAGAAAGACATGTTGTTTTTGTGTTATTTTGCAGCAAGAGCTCTTTTTATCTCATCACATTCGATTCAGACTGCTAGCTCACAACTTTTTTTTTTCAGATGCAGCAGCTTCAGAGAGTGTGTGTGTGTGTGTGTGTATATATATATATATAGATATATGAGAGAGAGAGAGCGAGAGAGAGAGAGAGAGAAAAGTGAGGGCCATGTTCTGGAAGATGGCCCTGTTTCACAGAAGAACTCCAGTGGTTTCCCAGGTGACTGTGCAGTTAATTCACACACCCATTCCAATTTTCACTACAAGTCGTCACTTTGCCTGAAAACCCAAAAACTCATGTCCACCAGTACACTGTTGCTGCTCAAACAGGGAGGTGGTGTAAAACATTATATGGTCATTATCAGTTCCATTCCCTGTGAGTCATTTATGAAGAATGAAAATTCCATGAATTATTTTTAATCATGGTGATAGTTGATAACAAGTTCACAAACGATTAAGGTTCTGCACTGCCAACCAATGTCGCACGTTCAATAACAAATAGGGGTTACAGAGAAGCAAATTAACAATACATGTAATGTCTTCAAAATTGACCCCCAGACTAGACTAACCTGTCATTTTGAGAGAACAGTAGCTAAGATTATCACATATTATTGTTTCAGGGAACTAAAAAGGTTCACATTGGATAAACACACTTAGGCCTACTGTAAGTAACTCTTACAAATGTATGACTTCCATTGCATTCGATAAAAAAATATCAAACCTCATCTGTAATGCATCTGCAAACAAATGATGCTAGATTTTTCTCAGAGCTAGCATTTTTGCAATTACCAGAAAGTTTTCAATTACTTTTGTCTTAATTTTGAACAATATTATTATCTATTCTTTCATCATTTGACACCTAACAAACTTCTTAATGTGCAATTTTCATTACATTTTCTTTATGCCAGCTTGGCAGACTAGACATGTATAGTAAGAAATGGGGCAAATACTTGACCTTTCTGGAGGGCTCTCGGTAATGACCACATGCAGAAAAACGTAATTATGGTAGACATTGTTATATTTATATTATATTTCTTTGAATAAATTCCACTTTAATGTTTTGTTATATAATGAAAAGGCATTCATACATTTTTAAGTGTGGTTTAACCCTTTCACACGTGCGATCAAACTGCTTTGATTACACAAGGCTGGGCTCAGAGACGTATGATCAAATCTGTGTGATCTGCATTCATGCTGCATTTACTAGTAAAATAGGAACTGAAGTGGTTTTCATGATGAACCAGTGGCTCAAATAGTGTTAAAGGTTCAAACAATCACTAAATAAAAGTTGGTACCAATACTGTCGGAGCTGACTGTTTAGATGCAGCAAAGCGGCCATGTTTTCTTACGTCATACAAAGAATATACAAACTAGTCAGACCATTCAAGCCTTCTCCCATTCTGTCCATCACTCATTCTAATCCCTTCCGGTGCTGAGAAAGTGGAAGGGTGAGGTTTTTAGGACCTTCCATGCTTTTATAATTTTTTTTTTTATATATATATATATATATATATATATATATATATATATATATATATATATATATATATATATATATATATATATATATATGATGAAATCAGAATACTCAGACTATGCTTAACAAGCAGACAACGTAAGATCATGTAAACACCTTAAACGTTTTCCTTTTATCGGGGAAAGGTCATAATTAGTTTAAACAAAACATTATCAGCACACAATAATTTTTGCCCATTATCCCGATTTCGGGATATGTAATGTAAACATGTAATATGAATGTAAACATGTTTACCGGAATTCTAGTGGCGTGTTCAACATGCAGAAGTTGTGTGTGCATGCCTACTTACGATTTTGAATCATTAAATTATCTGTTTTTGTTGTCAAATCATATGTAAACATGGTTCTTGTGTTGTCAGCTTTTCTTTCTTTTTTTTAATAAGCTGATTTTTGGTAGTTATTAGGATTGTTAATTAATTGATGATTGGTTATTCATCATTAAAAATGTTATTAAGCTTATCGATCATCTGTTAATACATTTCTGCCCAAATGCATTCACAAATAATGCCAGCGAACACATGTAGAGGAAAGACTGTCTATACAGTCATCTGCCGCTAGAGGGCACAATGCTACTTGCACGCTGCATGTCACGTCCTTGCAGAAACACAGAATAAAAAACACAGATGCACATCCTTCACAGCGGGGCTCAATGTAATCGAGGAGCATTTCTCTATAGATGAACATTAAATTTACTGCACAAACTCATGTGTGGTCGTGTGGTTGTGTGTGTGTGTATATAAAGTACAACATGACAAGCATTGTTGATCTGCCAGTCTTCCTGTATCATCCACAACGACAATCACAACAGTTCTCGCGGGGAGAGCATGCAGGTACATTCACCTGATATCTCACTGTCACCAGTGTAGAGGTATGTTATGAACTGTATTCACACAGCATGTTATTATTTGACTTAATTTAAAATAAAAAAGTAAGGTCTGAAATAGCCCACAATCTACAACATTAAGCATTAATGAACTCGAATTAAGTTACTATTTACAGTTATAGATTAACAGTAAATTAATGTAAATTAATTAAAACACAGTCTGAATATATTAAAAATACACTTATTATTTTTATAAAGGGGTATATACCAGAAATACTTGTATTTATAAAGACCCAGTGAAATCAAAATGAAAGGTTTGATGATTTTAGTCCATATCTATTAGCTTTAAATTAATCTATCTGCTAATATACTTCTAAATGTTGACAAAATTTGTTTTCAAAAGATATAAGCATTTAAAATCAGCAGTCTCTTTCTTTTGGCTAAAAAGACTCAGGAATGAGCCTGGGCAATCAACTTGTAAGCCGGGGCTAATAGCCTCGGACCTTGAGCCACGAGACAAAAATTGATCTGCATTCCCACCATTGGGCCAATAGCCTTGCGGCATTGCCCTGAAACTCGCCCTTAATACACCACTGGTACAGAGGTCACACATCCTGCCCATTTCACAAGTACGAGGGAAGCTTAAGCTTAGGCATCAGACTCGCTAGCTAGCCCTTTGAAATGAACACAGATTTGTACTGTGTAGTGTTGTCATGGTACCACAATTTCAGTAGTTTGTACTGATACCAGTGCAATTTCACTTTTAATACCAATTACGGTACCAAAGCATAAATATGCTAAATGTGCTTTTCAATTAAAATTATATATTCAAAAGAAATCCATGTTTCCTTTAAGTGTTGCCCAAACAAGGATGCATTGCTTGAGTGTTTTTAAGTAGCACCCTACTGAAATCTGTTTTATTCTTTACCAAATCATGTTTTCCTTTTTGATATTATTATTATTATCTTCCAGAACAGACTTTAATTTAATCATCAAAAATATGTCTACTCAATTAACTCTTAAAACTTTTAACAACTGAAATTAGAACTACTCAACATGTCATTGCATTTTTCCCCAAAATTGTAATTCAATAGCAGTCTTGCTTGTGATATTGCTTAATAATAATAAATATTATTATTATTATGTATTAACATTACAGTGAATCTTACATTTTACTATACAGTTGTAATATATTTCTGTTACAATTTCAGGGCTCTAGCTTATATTAAGATTTTTAATGTGCTTTTATTATGACGTGTATTTTTTGCCTGAATCTTCACTTTCCAGATAAACTGTTTGCCACGCTGAGACTTTTAAGTCATGTCTGAAATCTCATCTCTTCACACTGGCATTTGAGTCAGACAAATGAAATGCAGGACATAGTTTTGGAGAGTTTGTATTTTGTGTTTTATATTGCTGGTGTAATTTTTAAATGTTATGATTTAAATTGTATTACTGTGAAGCACTATGGTCAACTCTGTTGATTTAAATGCTAGAAAAATAAAGTTAAGAGATTAAAGAGCAAATGCTGTGATTTAAATATATAAATATATAGTTTACATGTGCTGCATGATTCACAGTAGATTAGTGCTCTGCTTTGTCATCTCATACAACATGAATGATTCTCAATGTCTGTGGAGTTTCCGGAGTATAAGTTTAAGGAATAACAGAGCACGTGCTCAAAATGAGCATTTTAAAGCAGTCGTGAGTCAGTCATAATTGAGTCGGTGCTCGGTACTATCAGTACTGCAGAAACACTGGTGTCATTACATCTTTTTTATTTTAGTATTGACCTGGTACTGAAGTACTGGTACTTTTGACAACACTAATACTGTGCCTGAAATCTTTTATTTTTCCCAAACCTGTACTATTGTGCGCTGGATACACAACTTTGCAAGTTCGGCAACAATATCCTTTATATAATATCACGTCTTTGTTTTCAGCAGACGCTGTCGATCTGATGTTGCACATTTACATCAGCACAAATATTCAGAAGAGCCCTGATTTTGTCTACTGACCAGTACAGACAATTCTCCATTCTCTGTTGATCTGTTGAGGTAAGCTGGTAGCTAGATAAGAAAAATTGGGAAATTAGTATCGTGGTGCGGACACTGACCTGGCTCAGCGAAACTCAGGCTTTGACACTCACCCCCGCCTCAATCCCCAGTTGGCCTTCTTTGGCCCAAGGGTAATTGGTGGGCTAAAGGCACTTGGTCGTTAGCACTGAGGAAGCCCAGAGGAGGCATTACGAAGCTCCGGAAGTGATGGTGTGAACTCATCTGGCCCTGATGCACACTAGCACTCCCTCATTTGGCCCGATAGTGGAAACGCGGATAGTCATCTGCATTGAACTTGCGCAAAGTTTCCAGCCTCACTGTACGCTTGTCAAGGCATTTCACAAGGACTTTAAATGTATTTATTTAAAATAAATTGAAATATTAGGATACATGCATATACTTACTTAGGTAACGTTTCATGTTTTCACATTTCCTTCTATGTTGACGTTTTGAAGTTCACATTAAATAGACTTTGTATAAATAAAGCTTTTGTTGAAAAAGAGGCATCTTGTTTTTTTTATTTATTATTATTGCTACTGTTAATGATTAATACATTTTTACTTAAGGAGTACTATTTTCACTTAAGGAAATTTCTTAATATTTGCAACCCTAGTAGTTATTAGCATTTTGTTGTATATTGCACATAACAACAAAAGAGGTTTCACTTCTTAAGAGGTAAAAATCATGTTTACTTTTTCATGGTTTTTCCTGCATGTGAAATTTTTCAAATTGTATTATTTTCATCTCACGTTAGGTTTTTTATTAGCACTAAATCCGCTTCTTATCTGAAGCAGTGCTTCACATGTGTCGCTTGAGCCATTGCAGAATCACTTGCGCGATCTGTGATGACTCGCAACATTTCTCACATGAAACCAAGCTTCATTCATTCCACGCAGATGCACGTTTCAGAATAAACCATATTTAGCGCTTACAAAGTGCTTCAAACAGACTTACCTTAATACCGTGGCGCAGGCCTCAAAACATTTCAACTAAAATGAGAATTTTCCAATTTAAAGCTCAAATATACTTTAAACATTTCAAACTGCTAGACAGCAAATTTCTAATTAGCACTGACAAGGAAAGGAGACAACACTGTGTCATGCACCAACATAAATTATGAGGCTTTTTGAACTAGACATCAACACCCTTATTAAAATTCACTATAACCAAGTTTCATATTAAATAAATCTCTCATGAGAAAACCATTATACATCATTTTTATTACAACCATGGCAGCTGTAGTTAAGGTTTTTAAATTTGTTTAGTTTATTTGTATTTTTTAAGAACAAATACTATAGTTTATATTTTAGAAACACTAACTACATTGACCTAACCACAGTAATGAGGAGCCATCCATGGTCTTACCTGTGGTTACGGCATTAATGCCTCAGTTAAACAATGGAAGAACTATGGTAAACATAAGGGCAAGTACAATGTAGAATTAAAGTTTGGACCTCCAAAAACTATGGTCACATGTTTAATATTATGTTCTGTTCTAATAGCGTTTAATATTTGGGAACATACAGGGCATGTTTGCCCTCAAGCATTCCAAGAGCCTGATGAAAGAAATATTTGTCATTTGGACTAAAAAAGCTATTTTCACTAGAAGCAAAATCCCAACTCAGTAAAGTTGTCTACTCATGGATACAGTCAGTATATTATTACTAGTCCTATAGAAATAATGTGTTAAGCTGAGTAGAAAGTTACGTAGTAAAACGATATGTAGAAATATATTTATATAGTAAAATGTACAAAAGGTAGAACCTAAGCCCAAATGCCTATCTTAAGGTTTCATATACTTAAATGATCAAAAAATAACTTGTATAGTGATAGTCAATGTAAACATGAAATGCACCTACACAATTATCTTTATTATTCGATTAATTGTTTGAGGTGTATTTTGATGCAGGGGAAAAAAAACTGTTTTTGTTATTTTTTTTACTACTCTTTAAAATAGCACAAAAACAACAAATGTACTCTATAGATTAGTGTGGAATTTTAAATAGTTAATGGCTCCCCTGAGAATGTAATCTCTGTGCTCAGCACAATGACACTATCCAACAAAATAGTGTCACACAATGACAGAATTACCTTTGAGGTTGTGAGCTACTTGCTTATTGTTTGGCTGAACAGCCAACCATACAAATCAAGATGAAAAAGATTTCTAACTTTCTCAGTGACAGCAAATCCCTTCTATTTAATTTACACAAGGCTTCTAGTGAACTTGTGTTTAAATGAGCTGGCTGAAAGGCTGGTTTCTCTGCTGGTGAAAATACAGACCTCACAAAGCACATCCACACTGCTTTCCCAGCGGCCCAACTAGCATTCCATACATATTTGCACATGGAACTCTTGGAGCTACAGTTCAATTCTCTCTTTCATTTGGACACTGTTTACATTATGCACTTTAAAAATAAATAAATAAAAGGAATACCATGCTTTTAATAACTATTACACAAACAAAATACAGTATGTGATTTCCAACTCCACTTTCAGCCAAAAGAATAAACAGCAGACTATTTCTTAGGAATATTGCAAAAATGATGCATGCTGAACCAAATGTTCTAAACCTATTGCCAACAGACAACCTAACATTTAATAATGATATTTTTAACATTTCTTCATTAAAAGTAAAAAACATGGTTCTTTTCTGACCTCAAGTTAGATCTTCGTAAAGTGCTTTTTAGATTTAGCGAAGTTGGCTAATGTAGGAAATCAAGCGGGTGGCACAGGAGCAATTGTTGATATGCATCAACTTTTCTGTTTGACAAATCTATATCACACATAAAGCCCAGGTCTATAACACTGACATTGACCAAGCCAATGCAGTCCACCATCAAAACTTAATTTAACCATAATTGTTTTTCCTCGCATTCTACGCAATCTTTTAAATGGGAACGTGAAAGTGATTATTTCATGGGGAATTCTCAAACACTATCTAAGAGAAGCTTTTTGGCTGCTTGTCAGATGTTAAGTGACATTGCTTCCCATTGTTGTCCATCGTTGTATTTTTCTGTACTCAGCCAGCTTTAACTAGTTGAAAAGGTAGTATTAAACATACATTATCTACAGACATGCATTCTTTTACTTCCAGATTTATAATGCATTGAGTTTTGTGTGCCATTATTAGTTAAAGGCAACACATGACTGCATGCTCTGTCAGGTATTACAGTTATTCAGTCACTCTTTTTGAACTCCAGGACCTGTTTTTACACCATTAAAAAGCATTTGATGGGGAACAACAACAATACCATTATAACATTTGTATGACTGTAACATACAAAATCCAACCCAACATTAGTAAATAAGACACATGGCTTAATTTAACACTAGTACACTATATTAATCCCATCCAATGAGAGATTAAAAAACAACAATTAGCCACTGAGATTGAGTAAATGGTCAGTAGTTTAAATGTTTTTAAAGAGTCAGTAGAGTCAGTAGTTTAAATGTTTCTAAAATGTAGTTTAAAGAGTCCCTGGTGAACAGAAATGCTTATCAAAATAGCCCATATGATTTGCACACTATGTGATAGTAAACTGAGGTGACAAGCAGAGTATATTGAGATATATATAGTCTGTTCTATTAAAAATCATATTTAATAAACCTTATCTGATTCTTTGCAATGCTACACTGTTTCAACTCAGGACTCTGAAATAAAAACACTTTCATCCCAAACTGTGCAACTTCCCTCGCCTCATAATCATCACTTCCATCTGAGGCCCCGCCCTCCACAACCAAACAATCGTCAAACTTTAGCCAATAATGCATGCAGCTCCCCTCACGGTCACTTTTACCTGTCTCTGGGGTCTATCCATGAAGTTTGTCGAGTGTTGTGGTCAATGTAAAAGACTCTGCCATCATAATCCCTGGCTTCCTCCCAGCCCGGGGGCAGCGGCAGCTCCGAGCTCTCTCTCCGCTTACAGCTGCTCACCCACGGCATAGCGCTGCTGGGACGGTAGGGGGGGGTCGAACCCCCTGCCTTTACTCCAACAACAAATATAACACAAGTTTCTACTGCATTACAAATGTTGAACTTCCATCGACGCTCGGAAAAAAACAAAACTGCATGACGAGGAAACGAACGGGGCTCAAAACAGGCAGTCCTGCATCCACCTTTTCCAAAAACTTTAGCGGCGATCTCATGACTCTATGTGTCGGTCCTCCATGTTTGACTCTATCTACCATCTTTCATTCCACAATGTCCATATTCAGGCAGGCACATTTGCATAAGCCCCGCCCCCAGATGCACACGTAGAGGAAAGCGAGCAAATAGCGACACTTTTGGGATTTTGGGATTTTTGTTGATGGAAGTGGATGGAGTATTTGTATTAATATTATTTATTTATTTTTACACCCATTCGATTTGTGAATGTGACGAATTGATAATATTATTAATCAAAGCGATCTTAAACTCGTTGGATCAACTTTAAATAATTTTGATTTTATTTATTTTTTTAACCGTGCCATTTTTTATTTTATTTTATTTGTATTATTATTATTAGAGCATTACGTTTGTGGTCTATGGTATGAATACGTGTACAAACGTACAAAATAAATAATAATAATAATAATAATAATAATAATAATAATAATTATTATTATTATTATTATTATTATTATTATTATTATTATAAAAAATCGGATGATATCGTAATAATCTATGTTTGAATATTTTTCTGGTAAAATAAATACCCCACCCAAACTCAGATTAAACCTCCAACGACTTGTGGGATCATTTGAATAAGATATGTGATATAGATGTATAATTTTTGTTATACTATGATATAATATATATCATATATAATAGCTATAATATAACAGTATAATAGCTGATAAATATGTATAAGACGATGTATTTGAATTACGACCTTGTGTTCCCCTGTTAAATGTTTAAATAAAAAAAGAAAGAAAAAACTTGTGGGATCATAGGTTTCCATTTCCTTAGTATAAGAGCGCCATCTAGTGAATAATTGTCAACTCTAAAATGTTATGAATAGTCTGAACTTTACAGTTGATAGGAGTCTTGTTTATTTGTTTTATCACAAAAGACACTAACCAACCACATTAAATCACCTCGGAAAAAATGTGTTTAACTCTAATTGTAAAATTTTTTGCAGGTTAGTATATTATCGTACAACAGAGCTAAAGGCACCCTGGGGTAAAAGGCACTTTTGATTGTATTTTTTCCAAAAAACACTCAACAGTAACAAAAACCACCACAGTACTTTCCTTAACACCTGTTTTTCAGTATACACTGCAAAATATATATGATTACATTCATCGTCTAAAGTTTGATTTTGAGGTCATTTGATTTTAAATGTTGCAAATTTATGTAGCTAATGAGAATCCCTGAAATTCTCACATGAATTATTAGACAAAATACTTCAGTATTGTTCAAGGGAACTAATTCAAAAGTTTTGGATAGTAAAATGATAGTATTTTGGTTAAAAGCCCCCTTGTTACAGGAACGACAGGCCCCCATAAAACACTTTGTTTTTTAAGGGGGTGGAATAGATTAGTCATGAACATTTTTCAAAATGGGCTTGCATGGACTGATCCAATCACAATGGAGATTAATTTGTTTATAGAATACTTTAAGTATTATGAAATGCCAAATGTTATTGAAATGAACAAAAAATTGTTAATCCTTTTCTGAAGTGGTTGGCGCGTTTACCCCAAATGTGGAGGGCCTTTTAACCCACCCCCACCACACCCAGATAGTATTCGAAAGCACATTCTATTTTATTTCCTCCCAAAAACAAAAAATAGCAACAAATCTACCACAGTGCTTTCGTTAACACCTGTTTATCACTATACACAGCAAAACATTCCTAATCCACAAGATTATTGCATTAAATGTCTAAAGGTTCATTTTGAGGCAATTTGATGAAACATTTAATCATTTTTAAAATTGTGCAAATTTATAGAGCTAATGACAATCCCTGAAATAATCACATTTATTTTAAGACAAAATACTTGTATTTTCAGTTTTGCTTAAGTGATTAAGATGATTAAATTAAAAAGTTTTTTAAATAACTGTCCAATAAGTGAAAGGATGGTATTTGGGGTAAAAAGCACCCCTGTTGCAGAAGCAAAAGGCCTCAATAAAACACATTGTTTTTCTTAAGTAGGGTGAATACATTTGTCATGAAACATTTTCAAAGTTGTCTTATATTGACTGATCCAATCACAATGGAGTTGTGTGCTATGTAATGATGCTATGTAATCCCAAATGTGAAAATAAAAGGAAATGTTTTTGAAGTGGTTATTTTGAGTAAGCATTATCTTCATTTGTTACTAAAAAAAAAAAAAAAATCTTAATAAATAAATAAATAAATAAAGATGAACCTGTTGCGGAGAAAATGTGTCTCTTTAATTTACTGCAAACTACATACTTTTGAGATAAAGTGTAATATGTGTTAATTATGTGTTTGTTGAGAACCACTGTGTCACGTCACAGATCTTCTTTAGCTTCCCACTTCAATAAGTGGCATATTGCATTGACAATACTTTCTGTGCACAGATTTTACATGCTGCAATAGCCTGCATGACTCTTAAACAAATGAAGCATATTCTTGACTAGCAAGAAAAAGAACCTAATGGCATACAGTAACTTGAATACTGGCCAGTGAATGTTGATGCCCATGCTTTTTTGCATATAGGTGGACCGATAATTAATAATTTAATTAGGACAATGGAAAAAATATGTGTAAACCATTATGCTAGTCACAATACAACAACTGAAGCTTTGATCGTTCTTTACAAAAACATGTATTTTCATAGTTTAATATGTCCCACAAGCTCATTATGATATTGTATGGGCTTTGAAAAAGAAAAGTTGGAGGACTGTTTCAAAGGTCATAGAAAAGCAGTTTACACCAGATAGCCTACATCCTAAATTTCTAATCCACTGATTTAAAAAAGAAAAACATTATAATAACATTATTCAGGAATTAGAGTCAGCAGAAAAGACATCAAAGGTAAGGAGGTAAGGAGGTAAGGTACTCGTTGAATATTTGGCTTGCTCTCCTTTGGGTTACAGAATCGGCTGCCAGGCACTTAGTGGAGCTTATCTCTCACCCATTTGTTCATTTCAAAAAAGCTCTGTAAACAACGAAGATGTTCCTCCCTGTTAGATGCCATTGTAAACCCTTTTCTTTTCCCCATGGCAGCCATACATCAAGTGTCGTAACCAATAGCAAGGAGAGAAAATGAAAAGATGCAAACAAACATAATGAGGTGGTAAAATCAAAATTATTTGTCCCATGAAAATGACAACAATCAGCCTTTTTATGGCATCCTGCCTAGAGTTTAATGGCATCCTTGTGGCTCTCTCTCTCTCTCTTTCTCTCAGAAGGATCCTAGAGGGAAGGGCCTAACATCTCAGTGCCCTCTCTCTCCATCTGTACCCCTCCCGTACCTCTTATGCTCAGTTGATGAGTGCCTCCCTTAGTGGAGATTGACAGACTGTGAAGAACCTGCTATCAGAACTGTATATGTTAGTGCTGGATCCAAGGTTGCACAGTACTTAGAAGTAATCTCTCTTCTGTCCTACCTGTTTTCTCTCTCTCTGCATTTCTCTCGTTCTCATCCAGAGGAGGCTCTTGAGGTACCAGAGCCAGACGTGGAGGCTGTCAGACCCCGAGTGGGACACGGTATTCATCAGTAAACATGACAAACCCCTGCACGTTGGCTCTGGAACTGCTTGGGATGTTGATTGGGACAGGAGGTTGGTTCTGCACACTGGCTGCCACTATCATGCCTCAGTGGCTGTCACTGTCAACTGAACTTTTGGCCACAGAGAGCTTTGAGCAAGGGCTGTGGGAGTCCTGTGTGATGCAGGAGATAGCTGGCACTGCGTGTCGTCCCTATGACACTATCCTAGGCCTGAGGCAAATACTCACGCTGGCTCGGATTCTGATATGCCTGTCGGATGCCACATCTCTTCTTGGACTTCTCCTGGCTATCCCTGCAATGAGTCAGATCAACTGCTGTAAGGGCGAGGAGGGGCAGCGGACCAAGCGGGGTTTGAAGATCACAGCTGCAGTGTTTTTAACCATTGCTGGATTGCTGGCACTTGGTGCCGTCTCGTACGTCGCCCATGACACTGTACAGAAGTTTTTTGATGAGACGATACCCAATGTAGTGTCACGTTCAGAGTTTGGGGACGCACTATTTGTTGGCTGGGCTGCAGGATTTCTGGACGTCGTTGCAGCCGTATTGTTATTTGCATCTTGTTTTGGCTCAAGAGACAGTGAACCACATCTGGTTTATCACCATCAGAGACAAGTGATCAGAACTGTTGATGAACCTTCAAGGCGACGCACTGAGTATGTTTGAGTGTACATTGTCTTCAAATGCCTCTATAGACTTTTGATGGAACAGAAAACAACTCATTTTAGATAAGTTTTGAACTGACTTTATGTTATTAAGGTTGTTTTCCCTCTTTTGTACTTACACTCAATGTATCCTTTAATCAAACCCATGAAAAAAGTAAAGAATTATTATGCATTTATCTTTCAGTATCTGAGTAGTCTATTTGATTCTCCTCATTTATCATATAGGTAACATATTAATCTTTAAAGTTTGTCAGTATGTTTTTAATTGCTTTCAAAGAACTGTAGTGAATGAAAGGTAATAACCTTTTTAGTAAACAGTTTGTGAATTTTCATAAAGGAGTTTTGATCACAAATATTGTTTTCTTTTTTACCTTTTGGGATATATTTGAGGTGTTTTCCCTACTTTATTCCCTTCGCTGTCATAAAGTGTTTAAAATGTTTAAAGGTCATACTTTGGTCACACATCTTTATTTGGTATTCTGCAGCATGCCTTAGCGCAATTATTTTCTAGAAGACATGTGCTCTTAATGTCACCTGCAAAAGCGACGCATATTGTTTGGAGAGCAAGTGAACAGCACTTGAAAACAAGGAAGGGATAATCCTGAATACTTTCTACTTTTATTTAGGAATTTAGGA
Source organism: Moxostoma hubbsi (assembly GCA_032164185.1). Classification (NCBI taxonomy): domain Eukaryota; kingdom Metazoa; phylum Chordata; class Actinopteri; order Cypriniformes; family Catostomidae; genus Moxostoma; species Moxostoma hubbsi. The sequence continues at coordinate 24,184,943 of JAVLUX010000010.1, forward strand.
ATTACACTACAAGCTAACTGAGCTCATCAGTTATATATATATATATCAGCATATTTTATGCTTGCTATGCAGTACATTATGTAAGCATTTCTAGTTTTTTTTTTATTTTTTTGAGTGAATGCAAAAAAAGCATTATGTATTCATTTACAAAATTATGTGAAGTCCTGCAGATGTCAGCTTTAAAACAAAAAGAGTACAAATAGGATACTGGAACGGGACAAAATAAAAGCCTTTGGTGTTCAAGTGTGTTCAGTCAGGTGAGCTAATGGCAGAGAAATGCCTGTTTGAGTGTAATTGTCTCTGATGGTCTCTCTATCAGAATGTACACTAAGCTGTGTTTAATGAAGGCCCTAACGAACAGCATGTCCTCTGAGGAATGCCAAACAGTGCTGCCTCCTCCTTTGCATCATTACTCTGATTTGACCAGGCAAGGAGCAGAAAGGAGGGTAACTTTCCACCAGAATACTGCAACAGGTATCATCCCGTGCCAGATTGAGGCACAACAAAGAGGCCTCATCCATTTTTTACATTTTACATTTTTATGCATTTGGCAGACGCTTTTATCCAAAGCAACTTACAGAGCCGTTATTACAGGGACAATCCCCCCGGAGCAACCTGGAGTTAAGGTGCCTTGCTCAAGGGCACAATGGTGGTGGCCGGGGGGTTCGAACCTTCTGATTAGCAGCCCTGTGCTCTAGCCACTACACCACCACCTCAGATCAAACTAAATCACATCTCTTCATGGGTGATTACTGGTTCCAGATGCAGTTCTATCCTAATGATGTTTTACAATTTGTGATACAAGTGAATTCTGGCAAAAAAAATAAAACAAATCATTGGAGCAAAACAGGAGGATTTAATTGGATGAGAAAAAGATGCAATGAAGATGCAAGAAAGTCATACAATGTTTAGAACAATATGAGGGTTAGTAAATGATGATTGAGCTTTCATTTATGGGTGAACTATCCATTTACAATATTCAGTGGTAGGGTGAATTGTGGTAAGTAGGGTGAACTCAGGTAAATTGGGCCACTATTTGACAGGCAATGTCAAAAAGTGGCCCATTTTACCCAAATTCACCCTACAGTCTCATCATAGACATACAGTGGGTAAAATGTTCTGCAAAAAAAAAAATTGTCATTCAATATATGACTCAATCTATTCTTCTGTCACAATGCTAAATACAATGCACAATTATTGTATTGGTTAACTGCATCAATATGACATAAGGAGGAAAAGTTCACAGGCGTGAAGGCGCCACACAGATTGTGCCCAGATCAAACTTCCTGTGATGGAAATTGATAGTGAAAATGAAAAAAATGTTTAGATTTAGATGGTTAGCTGTTAACGCTCATTTCCAGCTTTTGGATGGAAGGAGAGCTACATTCGAATAGAAGGGAGGGGAAATGGTGTGTCTTCGACTGATTAGGAACAATGTCCTAATGCAGCTCACTGCAAACAATCGAGAGTGAGAGAAGCTGATAAACAAAAACATAAAGCTATATTGTAATCATGAAATACTGTGGGGTAAACACCATTTACACACATTGTATTTGATTATGTATGCATATTACATAATCTTTTTAGTTATATAATTTCAAAATCTCTTTCTTGAGAACAATGTGGAGAAAAAAAGAAGAAAAAAACAAAAAACAAACACGCTTTGCTGCATCGTCGGAAAGGACATCCATTTGATGTTACTCTCTGATCCCTGCAGTGGTGTGGTAGCCATGTGTGTTATACATGATAAATGTTCAGAAAAATATAGGGGTACAAAACAGATGGCTTTCTAAAAAAGAGCAATGAATTGAAAAAAGTCTACCACCTGCTGATGTCAGTAAATGAACATGATTACACGGGAAATCGACATGCTGCTTCTGAAGGTTCATATTCCCTAAAATCAACCCCGTACTGCTCGAATTACTAACAACAAGTGCCATCACCTCTCAGTCATTTCTGAATCAATTCAAATGTGTTCACCTTTCCCTGTGGTGCTACAATCAATATCTGAGGCAGGGGTTTTGGTCCCATGGAAACCAGGAATAATTGTGTTCACATAAACAATTCTGCGTACCATTCAAAGGATGCATTTTCACACTAAAATGACATTTTCACTCCACTGACAAAGTTTAGGATCAGGGGGTTTTAAGTTTAGGATTTGGAACGATATGAGGGTGCACTGTATAATCAAATTATTTGACCTTTTTTAAGGCAATTGTTTTGCATGCTTTTTTGGCTCAAGCAAAGTAAATGCAATAAAAAAAAAAAGTCCAGTTAACTAGTTACAAGAAATTGTATCTCATCTGTAATTAAAGTATTGTTATTTTTACTTAATTATTTATACTGGGTTATTTCACATCTTGTGAAGTATAACAGAAATTATAACTCTAGTCTAGATTAGCCACATGGCACAGTGGATTCTACTCAGTACTTCTTAGCACATACATCTGTTCTTTTGAGTCCAATCGAGTACAGACAAATGTCTTCAATTAACAGGCGTAACACTAATCACCCTAATGGTGTCTACACACTAATCACAGCTATCAACCAGCTACAACAAAACAACAGCAATAGTCATAAGAATTTAAACTGTTCATTTTACAATAACAATAATAATTATTATACTTCTCCATAAGTTCTCTTGTCTTGACCAAACATGCATTATTTATTCAAGCGCAAGGACTTATGGGTATTCCACAGTCTCAATTATGTACTTGATAAATCTGAGTTAGTAGTACTCAAAGGCAAGCCAAAGTTTAAAGAACATATCTATTTGAGTTATGATTCCAAAATGTGACATTTCAAGTACTTTTTAATTAGGACCACTTGATTGCTTTTATAAATGACAACTTCAGGGTTTAGAGAGTAAGGTAACTTAATTACAACTAGTATAGTAGAAAATAAAGCTTTAGTTGAGATTTGGTTTAAGATAACTTTTAGTATTTACAGTGTGAGTAAATAATGACAGAATTTTTGGGTGAACTAGCCCTTTAACTGGACTCAAATGATAGTGCAAAGTTGAACAAAACGTTATGCACATAAAGATAAGCAGAACGTAAGAAGTGATACAGACTGCAACTCAAGGCCAGTGAAGATACTGCAAAGACATTCTAAAAATGCCAATGCTTTCTCACGGGTAAACATCCGACACCAAACACTTACTCAGCAGTGTTGATCACACAACACACCCATTAGTGCACACCCACAATACATACCTCACCTATACACAATACACACCACACCTCACAGCAGATCTATTCAGTTCCCCTAGTAAATAAAAAAAAAAGTCTCATTATTTTATAGCACATTTTCCAGCTTTCAAGTAAACTAATCTACTAATCGACCTTGAAGTGTCCCATAAAGACATAATTAAGGTGCTATTTTGAGACAGACAACTCAGTCTTAAAGATTTTTTGTTGTTCATAGATAGTTTATTCAGCATTTACAGTATAAGCCCATTGAGGCAGACACAGTTGATGCACATAAGCTACATTACAGTGCAAACACAATATTTTACTTAATCTCTGGTTCTGATCTAATCTCATGATCTGTAATCAGTCTATAAGTTAAGGTTTAGTTAGGGTGTGAGATAACAACAGGGACTGTAAATATAGACAGTAGGTTGAAGAGCAGACAGTAGTAAGCAGTTTAAGAATATAGTATTCTGAAGGAGATCTAGTCTGTTTTGTATTATTATTAAAAAAGTGATCTTACTGACATTTATATTACAAAACCATTAAACTTTAAATATTTTTCTTGCTCCAAAACATAGCAAACATCAGCATTCCATTCCAACATGTTTGTTCACTCATGAACACTTATTACATAGACACACAGATTTAATTACACATAACATCCTAGTTATTGCAAGTGAGGACTAACAATAATATGTATGTACAATTAATGTGCAACTGATGCATATGTAAACATTTGAATATTGAATTTGATAAAAATTATTATTATTTTCAAATACTGGCATTGTGCCTCCAGTACATTTTTAATCTGTATTGTCTTATCTAACTACGTTTGCTGAGCTAAACGAATGCTACTGGCCTTTACCCTTGCCATTACTTTCATCTTGTCACAGTATTTATTATCGTACGAGAAGTATTGGTGTCAGATCTCTCTCATACACTCTACGAAAAGAGCCATGATTTAAGAAGACCGAGTGTGTCATTTGCCAATATACTAACACACTGTTGTAAATAGGTTTCAAACTGAGATCCATGAAATTTTGTTTAATTCCACTATAACACCCCACTCTCAGTCACATGAGAAAAATGTGTTTGTGTTAGCTCTTCTAGACAATGCATTTATCTCAGCATGGGGCCTTGGCTCTTCTCTTTCAGGATGTTTCTGTCACCTCTTCCTCAGAACAATGCACATCAAGTCAGCAATGGCCCTGGGAGTCCATCCTGGCAAACAAATTCTCTGCTCTTCTCAAATATTCTCACTATTCATATGAACCTTAACAGTCATTCTCATGTTTGCTTTGTGAGTTTGAGAGAATTTTGAGTGTTTTACATGGTGTCGTGACTTTGACAAGCCATTGAACCAGTGCAGAAAACAAAATCAGCTATAATTGGCAAGAAATTATTTCCCTTTGTGGCGTAATCAGGGGGGATTATGTGGTTTTATAAGAGAGGAAAATCATGTAATATCCAGAGGGATTTGTCAAAATTAATGTTCAATTTTAACAAGATTAAATGTTGGCAGGTAACAAACTCGAGGACCGTGGGTGGTATTGAAAAACATTGTAATAAGGGCAAGTGTCAAGCTGAGGAGTAAAAGTAAAGTTAATTTCACTCATTGCAGGGGTTATTTCCTCTTTAAGCCAAAGCACCTTGTCCCTGCTCCAAGATCCACTCTTAGTCAGCTAAATCATAACTGTAATTAGAGGCATGCAAGCCACGACTTATCCAGGGTCATTTAGTGTTAAGCAATTTAGTGGCAGGTGAATATACTGTGGTCACTTAAACCACACTTTAAAATGTATGAATGTCATTGCATTAGATAACAAGATGTTAAGACAAATGGCATCTGCAAACAAATGATGTTAGAACTTTTTCCAAGCTAACACAGCCATTTTTGCAATTACGTTTAACCAAATTGTTCCAAGGCATACAGGTTCATACAGGTGTCCTAGCAGAGTAACAATAGGCGTAGTTCACCACATTGGCTGTTTCACAACCAAAAAGTATTGTCACATTTGTCTTAATTTTGAACAGTAGCCTATATATTGTTGTGGAATTTAAAACATAAACTTATTTTTATGAAATGTTTTGCTTGTGCTATCGGTCTTTAAACCAAGTGCACTTTTTTTGGGTTTTTGTTTATTGTTTTTTGTAGCATTTATACATTTATAAGTGTGGCTTATTTATGCAGATACGTTTTAGGTCCCCTGTATATACACTCACTGAACACTTCACACTGCGTGCCCAATTATTAGGCAAATTGTATTCTTCAGGATTCATTTTATTGTTGAACAAACACAATGCTCTCAGGCAATCCAAAATGATATTGAACCTCAAACCTGAATGTTTAACAAAGAAAAAGTGAGAGTTGTCTTTCTCAAGGGAATATATAAGTGTTACAATTATTAGGCAACTATTAGCGTGCACAATTATTAGGCAACTAAATTACAAAAATTATTTCTCCCAACTGAACTGTTTATTCTCAATTTTCAGAGTAGGTGCAACAAATAAGTAACACAAAATGACAATTAAATACAATTTTTGGCCTTTCAAAAATATTCAGTGACCAATATAGCCACTCTTTTTTCAATAACTGCCATGAGCCTTCCATCCATGAAGTGTGTCAGTTTCTTGATCTGTTCACGATCAACGTTCGCTGAAGCAGCAACCACAGCTTTCCAAATGCTGTTCAAAGAAGTGTATTGTCTTCCCTCACGTTTGAGAAGGGCCCAAAAGTCCTCAGTAGGATTTAAGTCAGGTGAGGAAGGGGGCCAAGTCCTTATTTGGGCATCTTTCAGGCCCTTGTTGGCTAGCCAAGCAGTGGAGTACTTTAAATATATATGCATGTGATGGAGCATTGTCCTTCATAAAGATCATGACCTTCTTGAATGCTGAGGACTTCTTCTTGTACAACTGATTGAAGAAAGTACTTTCCAGAATCTGGCAGTACGTTTGAGAGTTGAGTTTCAGTCCATCTTCAACTCGAAACCTAACTACCTCATCCTTAATGATAGCAGCCTATACCAGAACCCCTCCTTCAACTTGCTGGCACCTGACTCAAAGTGCGTTCTGTGTCCATTAGTGATCCAGCCATGGGCCGATCCATCTGGTCCATCAAGAGTCACTCTCATTTCATCTGTCCATAAAACCTTTGAAAAATCTGTCTTCATGTATTTCTTTGCCCAATCTTGACGCTTCAAATTGTGAATATATTCACAAATATATTCAGGAAGAAAATCTTCTTGACTGTGGCAATGTCTCTGACCACTTGTACTTCTGGACATTCCAGGTAGGTTGCAGTTCTGGAATATGATAGCACTGGAGGATAATGGGTTACTGGTAGCTTCACATTGAATTCTTCTCAAGTCTTTTGAAGGTAATTTGCAGTAAATCTTTCTTTACGCCCCACTTGAAAATTTGCAACAAAACGTTTTATTTTCCGGTGGTCACGCCTCAATAGTTTAGCTATTTCAAGTGTGTTGCATCTGTCTGAAATTCATTTTACAATTTTTGACTTTTCAGTGCCAGTAAAATGTCTTTTTTGGCCCATTTTACCTGAGGTAATGAAGCTGCCTAATAACTATGCACACCTTGATATAAGGTGTTAGTCACTTTCGTCACACCCTCCCTCATTACACAAATACATAACACCTGAAAATGATTGAATCCAAAAAGCATTCAAGTTTATATGGTTTGGAGTTGGAAAATGTGCATGGAAATAATAAGATCAGAATATTCACTTGCCTAATAATTGGGTATGCAGTGTATTAGGAACACTATGTTCCTAATAAAGTGCCCTACGTGTTCTTCTGCTGTTGTAGCCTATCCGCATTGTGAGATGCTATTCTGTGGTTATAAGTGTTTATCTGAGTTACCGTAGCCTTTCTGTCAGCTCAAACCAGTCTGGCCATACTCCGTTGATCCGCTGAGGTGTTTCCGTCCGCAGAACAGCCACTCAACTGATGTTTTTTTGTTTTTGGCACCATTCTGAGTAAATTCTAAAGACGGTTGTGTGTGAAAATCCAAGGAGACCAGCAGTTACGGAAATACTCAAACCAGCCCATCTGGCACCAACAATCATGCCACGGTCGAAATCAATGAGATCACATATTCTGATCTGATGGTTCATTTTAACATTATCTGAAGCTCCTGACCCATATCTGCATGAATATGTGCATTGCACTGCTGCCACACAATTGGCAGATCATATAATCGCACAAAAAAGTAGGTGTACAGGTGTTCCTAATAAAGTGCTCAGTGAGTGTATTGTAGGTAAACTGTTCCTAAATAAAAATAACAGACAAAAGGAATAGATATATTTAGACATATGTACACTCTTCATTATAACTATTACACAACTATGTAATCAGAGACTTGCTATGAAAATAGATAAACGTGTTTTTTATGGCCATTATAAAATAATAGCATGCACAATGACTGTATTTGATAACAGATACCATTTTTATTGTACATGTCCTGCACATTGTTAAAAAAAATTTAGAGAATTTTTTTTTTTTTTTTTAAAGTCTAGTATTTTCTCTCAGACACTTTACATTATATTTTTGATACCAACATAAATGGCCTAAAAAAGTCACAGTGTGGTGTTCATTACTGTTTATCAGCCAGTCACATTGAGAATTCTTGAGAATTCCATTTAATCAATCAATGCCCTCTTTTCACATTTTCCAGGTTTGGAATGCAGACGTAAACAATACCAAGGTAAACTCTACAGAGGTACATGGGAGACCAAAGCAAATATTATTTTTGCATTCCTGTTAGCTCCAACACAAAAGAAAAATAGCCACTATTAAGTCTCCACGACTTCCAATTTACAGATTATGGCATTTAGAAGTGAGAAAAATGGCCAAAGTTACTGTCTCTCCCTCAGCAGCTGTGATTGAAACACCATTGCAGCAATATTGGGATATTATTTATTTATTTTTTCTTCCTAATTTGGAATGCCTAATTCCCAATGTGCTCTAAGTCCTCATGGTGGTGTAGTGACTCGCCTCAATCCGGGTGGCGGAGGACGAATCTCAGTTGCCTCCGCATCTGAGACCGGCAATCCATGCAATTTATCACGTGGCTTGTCGAGCGTGTTAGCACAGAGACAAAGCGCATGTGGAGGCTTCACGCTATTCAGAGCGGCATCCACGCACAACTCACCACACGCCCCACCGAGAGCGAACACATTATAGCGACCACGAGGAGGTTACCCCATGTGACTCTACCCTCCCTAGCAACCGGGCCAATTTGGTTGCTTAGGAGACCTGGCTGGAGTCATTCAGCACACCCTGGATTCGAACTTGCAACTTCATGTGTGGTTGTCAGCGTCTTTACTCGCTGAGCTACTCGGGTCACCGTAATTTTCTTTTTGTTAACATACAGAATGAATTGTGATATAATTATATATTTAAAATAATTAAGAAATGCAAGATAAATAAGTTTATCCTGCTAAATTAAGGAGAAAATAACAAACGAAAAGGTTCCATATTGTCTGCGGGAAGAGTCAATATTTTGCAATCGTGCTGTTGACTACCTGTGCCCCTCAACTTACAATCACAGCTGTGCTGATATTCAGTACAACAGCACAACTAGTTATGTGATACTGCTTTTGTATAACATTCCTAAAAACAAGAAGTTAAAATCAGATTCAACATCTAATTTAGACACAACATGGCCAGCTATTATATATAGTTTTGATACGTCAATAAAAATAGTTGCATAAAAAAAACAAATAACTGGAATTCTATGTTGCAAGTAAAGACAATTGGAGTGATACAAACAGTGAAACTCTCCAGTGCTGTTATACCAGAAATAACTGTTGTATAAATTGTTTAGATATTTAGCCTGATTCAAAGCTCTAAAAAACAGGAATTAGTCAACGTTCCTGAAGATTTGTGTTTAGAACCTTTAATGTTCTTCCAGAGAATGATCATACTTTATCATTAAAGGTTCCCCACTGACTCAAAGGCTGGGTTGATCCTTCCCTCATCCGTACTCTCTGTAATTGTACCAAGAACGTCATCAGCCTTGAGATTTACATTACCCAAATGTTCCATGGCCCCACTTTTAGGCATTTTAGTTTTGATGGGATGCGTGTAGCACAGGAAGAGTAGTCCACTTATTATAAGTAATATAGATGAGCCAATCCCAATCCCAATCCCTGGACCCACTTCCTGTCTTGATGGGGCAGGAGGTATGTAGAAGTCTGGGGGGAAGTCTATTGTGAGATTTGACAATACTGAAGTCATATTCCAGAGCACAGGGACAAGTGAGCATGCTGCAGTTAGCCAGTACAAGGCACCCGCCATCACAAAGGTCAGTCTTACATGCCCACTGTGAACCCCAAAGAATGCATTTCTAACAGCATATCCAGCCACCAGGTTTGCAGCCACCCCCACGCCAATGGCGGTCAAGCAAAGAACCTGGGCGGCGGCTATCTCTGGAGGTGTGAACGAATCTGTAAGGCTGATGCTTTTGCAGAACTCAGACGAATCCAAAATATGTGTGTTGAAACAGACCCTCCATACGCCCACCCAGGCCAGTCCTCCAGTGATGACAGAGTGATCATCCACATACCATGTCCTCCAGTCGTTCACCCCAGAAATGGATGCTATCAGAATCCAGCCTACAAACCCAAGCACCAGACCCAAGAACTGGTGATGGGTTGACTGTGCCAGGTAAGCCATGGCTAAATCTGCAGAGAATCCAGCATCAGCAACGAATAATTCTGTTCAGGCCTGCACACTCTTCTTTTAGACCATGGTGGTGTTTCATTCACAAGATTTCTGTCAGATCGAATACAGAAAGTTAAAATGCTATTTTAATCTACAAAGTCTTTGGTGGCGAGAACTATAAGAGGTTGTAATCACATTTGTCCATTAAATACAAAAACAATTCCAGACAGGGCTGTGCACAAACATTTGAGGGGCGATGGCTCAAACCAGATAAAAGGGCAATTTATACAGTGCACTAAACAGAAAATAATAAGAACATTTTCTCTGTCATTTAATCACATTGATCCAGATGTTATGTTTGGCTGTCTAGCATGTGAAACAGGAAATGGTAATCAATCAGGAAGAACTGTATCAATCAGGGGTGTCAAGCTCAATTTGGGTCGAGCTCTGGATTAGACAAAAAGTAATCATATGAGGGTCAATTTCTTTTATTATAAAAAAACAACATCAAAACAACTAAAAACCTTAGTGAACGCATGAAGAGAGCATGCACGTCATGAGCTGATCTAGAAAGCTTTTTCTCTTAAAAAAAGTCCCGTATTAACTTTATGCCACTCTAATAGTAAAATAATTAGGTCAAATAAAGGGAAGTGAAACAAATTAAATTAAATTCACCATGAGGGAATTCCTTTAGATTACATGCATACCAAACTGGTAATGAAATGAATATTCAGAGTTCGATACAAGTGAAGCACAATTAACAACATTTGTGGTACAATGTTGATTACCACAACAAATATTTTGACTTCAATTGTTTATAAAAAATAAAAATAAAATAATTTACAGTAAGTTATTTACAATTTAAGTGAATGGGGCCAGTCCATAAAATCTAAAATACACACTGTTTCAAAAGTATAGCTATGCATATATTATATAGGTTATAATAATTTTTATGTGATAAAATCACTTACTAACTTTATCTGTGTTAAGTTATCCAATACCAGGATTACAGGGTTTTGTTGTCATGGCAACTACGTTTTTAAATTGGACATGACTTTACACAGATAAAACTAGTATGCAATTTTAATGCACTAAATGCATTATATATATATATATTTTAATAAGTCTAAATTATTTTCTGTGGAAATCAACATTATGCCACAAATGCTGTTAAATGAGCTTCACTTGTATTTAACCCAGAATATTTATTTAATATTGACAAGAAAAGAGGAAGTACTACTCTTGGCTCAATAAAAGCCATTTACAATCTAACATTACCACAAAAATAGACATGAAAAATGTACAGCTTTGTTTAATAACAGGTTTTCCACTCATTCAAATTCCGACAGTATTGATCAAATATTTAGTGATGGGGCATATTATGCTTTAATTTTTTTTCTTATTTTCCATGCTTCCTTGACTTGTTTGGACTTCTTGTCTCCATCATCCCTGGTATAAATGGACTGTCTGAAGGCTTATTATTTGAATCCATTAAATTAAAAGTTGTTGAAGGGAGTTGCTAAATGAAAATATGAATGTCAGTTTACATGTACATCTTGATATTTAGATTTTTAGATGTTTTTTTTTTTTATTTTTATTTTTTTTTTATTTTTTAGATCTATTAAACCTAGCAAGTTAGATTATTTTAAAGTATTTTAAGTCATCTTGAGGCCCCCTAGTGGGCACCAGCTCCCTCACTGATAACCACCGTGTTAAACGGATATAAATGCAAACAGAGAAATGGTTTACTGTTTAGAATGAAATTCCTTCAAAGAGACTTTTTATTGGCCTTTTGTCTAAATTGATAGTACAGTAGAGAGGAGACAGGAAAGAAGAGGGAAAGAGAATAGTTATGACGCAGGTTGGATTCAAACCTGCATCCCCAAGAGTCCAATAGCTATTTATGTGTCGCAAGCAAACATGCATCACCTACTAGGCTATATCTCTGAGAGTAAAAGCTATGAAGAGTAATGTTTCCAGAGGAAGGAAAAAGGACACTGAGCATTGAAGGCCAAGCACAAGACTATGCAAGGCCAAACATGGAAGCCTTCAGACAGTGAAAGAAAGGGAGGGAACTAATGCTAATATTTCCTGCTTGGCTCCCTGCACACCTGGGGTTGTGGAATGTTTCCAGGATAAGATGAAAGGTCATTTGCAGTAATCAGTTCTTAATGCACAGTAATCAGAGATCGGGGTGAAAAAAATTAAAAGAAAAAGTAAAGAAAATTTACTTACACATTCATTATAGCATTGGGGAATTGCTCCAAAATTTTAGTTTCCTTATCATACTATAAAATCCCCAAAACTCCCCAATGAGAAGTTGGTAACTGCTTAATACTTCACAGCCCAAAAATGTACAGTATATTTTCCTGTTTATCTGTTACTAATAAATACTATTAAATGCATAGACTAGTGGTATTTGTTTACTAGTCGTAACCTTTTCTCGAGCTCAGTTGTAACTTCTCAAAGTTGAGAAAATGACTTTTTACTAAACATGTTATACAATCATTCAATATACTATGTTAATATGTACATACAAAAACACTTACCTCTGAAAAAGTTTAAGGTCTGAAGCATTTTAGAAACTATAAATTCTAGTAAATCATATAAAACTGTAAATCATAGTTCAGCCCAAAGAAAGGATTTGTCACCTCCACTAGTCAAACAAAAGTAGAAAATGAGAACTATTTGAACTGACACATAAAGGACAAACACAGCTGTGGTTAATAATTAATGGATCACATACAATAAATAGAAGAGAGAGGGTGGGGAGGGTCAATCAATGCAATGTTACTCTGTACTGGATCACTGAATTGCATGTTACAATTGCAATACTCTTGTAATTGTTGTTGTTACACAGACAGTCAATTCTACTTGTGTTGGTTAGGACCTGATGTGTGCTTTTATACTTTTGACCATAATATACTAGACAGAAAGTGTATTGCAATTTATGTAGAAATATTATATAGTCTGTGTAGCCTCATGTGGCTCTGTGTTTGTCCCATGTTGTTTTATGTAGCACCATGGTCCTGGAGGAACGTTGTCTCGTTTCACTGTGTACTGTACTAACTGTATATGGTTGAAACGACAATAAAAAACACTTGACCTGACTTGAATTAAATAGTAATACCTTTTGTTATCAGAATAGAAAATATATTTAGTTATATGCACGTGCAATATTGCATAACTAGTTATATTGCATAAACTCCTCGGAAGCATAAACCTTGCATCTCAGCAGATCAATATACTGTACATATTCAATAGCAGTTATGTAAGCCATGCTATTACCTGCTATCTGGAGTATCTTACAGATATGTCAAAGCCTCTTCCCTGATTGGTCAATGCAGCAGTGTTGTGTCTAGAGTTAAATATTACTGAAACATTAATGTTGTTCAGAGCTTCAGATTAAAGAATGACTGCTTCAGGAATCACAAATAAACATTATCAATTAAATTAGAGTATTATTATGATTAAAGTAATAAATTGCTTCTAAAACAGCAAAGATAACTGAAAACTTTAGTATGAAGATGCATCCACACCAATAGGTGTCAATATTAAGTCCAAGACCACTGTCATAAAAAAGAAATTGTTGCACTTGTTGTTTAAAACTACACAAGCTCAATAACTATTTAATTTTCAATGTGGAGGGGAGTTGGAAGTGTCAAAATATAATTTGACATTCACAAATGCAAAACAAGATTCCTAAATATTAAAGTTAAATGCATTTTCACAAATAGGCTATACATCTATTAAAATCATTTATTAATATTCACGAAAACATTTGTGAACGTTACATTTATTGGTTAATTGCTGAATGTGCAATTGCAAATAGTCACATATTTGTGGATCGCCTTGGATTTGTGGGAGGACCTTTTTTTTTTTTGATTTTGACAGAAATTCTCACAAATACAATTTGTAAAGAACCTCCTCTTTAGCCAATCAGATGGTACATTTTCAATCTAGCCAGTTATAGTACAGATACGTTCAGTTATACAACTTCAGTAGTACACACTGCACCTTTTCTGTACAATTGTAATTTAAATTATAGAAAAGCCCATCAGGATTGATTGAATAATAAAAAGTTAGCTCCACATGAAAGGTTGGAAGAGTTGGAAAAAAAATAGGTGGGATTGGTGATTTCGAAACAAAAAGGAAAGTGGTTTCAGAGGCGGAGCTATTAACTGTATTCTGATAATGAGTCGAATGGATTACGTTTATGCTTCATTTATATGTTTTTGAACCTTCAAAGTTCTGGTCACCATTCACTTCCATTGTGTGGAACTATAGAGCAGAGATATTCTTCTAAAAATCTTTGTTTATGTTCAGCAAAAAAAGAAAAAAAAGTCCCACCTGGGATGGCATTAGGGTGAGTAAATGATGAATTTAATTGTTTGGGTGAACTATCCCTTTAAATGCATTATACTTATGACAGTGTTCAAATCCTGCCACAATGTAAAAAAAAATACCATCAGTAGTTTTTTTTCTTTTCTTCTTTCCTTATTTAGGTCTCTAATATAGTTTTAGAATTAGATTATGCATATTTGAATTGTTTCTGTATATGTGATCAGTGCCATCATTTGGAGTCACTTTCAAAATCATTCAAAATCACATGGAAAAATGTAAAAAGGAAGGAATCAGAAATGTAATCATTTGAATGTTGGCTGAGACTTTCCTTTTGTCCATTTTGAGACCAATCTTATAGACTTTATACACAACACAGACATGAGACTTGGAGCAAAAGGCGGCTGGTATTTTATAGACAAGCACTGAATCCTTAATGACATAATATTATTTAGTTTAGGCAAGTCTCTTAGATTCTTTAAACAAAAGAATACTTACATTGAATCCTAATTCTGACGTTACAATGCATTTTACAGTGATATACATCAATAAAAAGCATGATGACTAAAGTGGTAGTTTGCTTAGCTACAATAAAGTGAAAGGGTACAATACTAGCCTATTCTAGTTATATACAATGATTCAAAGGGCTAAAATAAATTACTAAAATTAACACTGAATTATTTTAAACATGACCAGAATAGTTGGGCATATCATTTGAAATAATGCACCATTAAAATTCATTTTTGGAAGTTGATTTCAACCTTCTGATGTAAATGGCATCACAGCATTCATGGGACAAGCATGGGTGGAAAATTAATGCAACCTGAATGGAAATGATTTTGCAATTCTCTGTTTGAGTGCATGTCTACATGTTAAAGTATAAGGGTTCAGGCTTAGACACTTTAAAGATGTGTCTTTCATTGCCCTCTAGTGATTAAAAAGCTACAGCACAGTGAGTGCACATAGCATGTACAGATAGGTACATTGTGCAAACAGTGCTATGGTCTGTATTTAAATAGTTCTGAAAAAAAACGGAAAAGATTCTTCAAAATTATTATTATTATTATTATTTCACCATATAATTTTAAGTGTTGTGTAACATTGAAAAGTCATGAAAACTTAAGAACAGTTATCTCGGAATGCTCTAAAAACGGCAACAACAACAGTATTCTCTATATAATAAGGTTTTCACAAATCACAATCTGAAAGTGCCCAGCACTAGCAGGGTTTTAAAAACATTTTGAGTATTTCCAAAATAGTATCTGCTCTAGGGGAGACACTTGCAGTAAATAGACCAAGTTAAGTACTGCTTTAGGAGCCTGTTATTCAGGGTGCGTCAGAATATTTGCATTGACCAGGTTTGAAGTCCTCAGTTGGCTGTAC
This sequence comes from Moxostoma hubbsi, assembly GCA_032164185.1. Taxonomy (NCBI): domain Eukaryota; kingdom Metazoa; phylum Chordata; class Actinopteri; order Cypriniformes; family Catostomidae; genus Moxostoma; species Moxostoma hubbsi. The sequence goes on from JAVLUX010000010.1 coordinate 24,200,541, forward strand.
GCTGGTCCATTGGGAGACTGTCCATCAGACACTTGAGCTGTTCCTCGCCGAGTTTGATCTTGTCCTCAAGCTTCCGTTGCTCAATAATGAGGGCCGACTTCATCTTTACAAAGTGCTCATAGTCAGCCATGCTCTCCTCTTGCAGGTAGCTGGCCAGGATCTCATAAACCACACGCTCTCTCCTATCGAGGTTTTCTTTTAACTCCTTCGCGTCCTCATGTTGACAGATGAGCAGTTTACGCTTCTCTGTCAATGTACGCTGCAGTAGGAAGAAGAGGATGAACATTAGAGCATCTTTGCCTAACGCAAGGACTAAAACATGAATATATGTTTACTTGAATGGATTTTAAAGGGATAGTTCACCCCCAAAATTTTTTAATTCTCTTTCCTTCCCCTCCTGTCATCCCGGAAGAGTGACTTACTTTCTTCTGCTGAACACAAATGAAGACATTTAGAAAAATACCTCAGCTCTGTAGGTCCATACAATGCAAGTGTATAGTGGTCCAAAAAGCATATAATGGCAGCATAAAAGTAACCCATATCACTCCAGTGGTTATAGTAATATCTTCAGAAACGATATGACAGGTGTAAATGAGAAACAGATCAATATTTAAGTCCTTTTTTACTACAAATTCTCCTCCAAATCCAATAGGTGGTGATATGCACAAAGAATGTGAATTGTCAAAAACAAAAGAAGAAGAATGTGGAAGTGAAAGTGGAGATTTATACTAAAAAAGGAATTACATATTGATGTGTTTCTGACCCAAACCTATCATGGCTTCTGAAGGTTTTAACCACTGGAGTCAAATCGATTATTTTGTGTGACCTCTGTTCTTTTTGGACCTTCTGGCCAGCATTCACTTGCATTAAATATACTTCAAAAAATCTTTGTTTGTGTTCTGCAGATGAAAGGAAGTCATACACATCTGGGATGGCAGGATAGTGAGTAAATGATGAGAGAATCGTTATTTTTGTGTGAACTATCAGTAGCTGGTAGCCCATTTAAACATACAACCGTATATGCATCTGAGTAATAAGATTGAATAATTCATAAATTTTTTATATTTGTGTTGGCAATTATGAATACCGAACAGATTTTTATGCTTTTTAATTGCCGTTAAGTTTCCAAAAGGCAGACGTTTTCACCCTACTCCTTGCGTCATAATTTTTTGCATATGATAATGCCAAGAAAAGAGATATATTTTAGAGAATAGCACCTTTTTTATCAAAAATAGCTGGCGGAATAACATCTGAGGTGATCTGCTGAGGGAGACAGGCCCTGATCAATTCTGGCCAAATTTCTGAGATCATCCAATAAAGATCTTGTTACGCAAGGCGAGGTGTAAAGAGGTGTTTTTTGGAAGAACCACAGCATTTTCTTGTTCACAGACTTTGCAAGAGAGAAACGTGATCGATTCAAGGAATGAAAGAAACAAGGAAGTCTCTTTTGCACTGATGTTCCCGGCCAAAATTGAGAATAGATGCTAAGGATGGCCGTAAAACATTCACATGCCCACAGCAAGCGATGTTCTTCATAAAGTCAATTGAGCAAGTTATCTTGTACTCACTTTGCAGCCGAGTGGACCGACTCAATGAAAATTCACTTGAATGTTCGAGGAAACAGTGCACCTTTTTTATTCTTTTTTTTGCTGGTTCTACCTAGTGGCTGGAGTTTGACTTGTGGAGTAACACACCTTCGGGACAGTAATGTGGATGAATCCACATGTTCTTTATGTTTGTTCTTCCTATTGGCTGGTGTTTGTTTTATAGATTATCTTTTGTTTTGTAATTCTAACTAAATTTTATTAGAAACACCGGACTTGAGCAATCTGATGGCAAGTTGTCATGGGGGCTCTCGTAGGCATACGTGAACCGTTTGAGTTTAGAGGGATGAACGGCTGTTGCCGCAGTTGTGCACGGGGTTAATATGCACGTTAATTATGCAAAAGTGTGCAAGCCCCATAGAGCAACATTGACACACAGGATGTGTAAAAATCTTGGTCTTACAGATATTTGGAGACTTTTGAACCCATCAGGTAGGGAAAACTTCTGACTAAATATATATAAAACAGAGAGACTTTTTCTACATTCCATCAGTGAAATCTGCTGGTGGTGAAATATTTACCTCAGTCATTGATATTAATGGTGCTTTTAAAGAATTCTATCTTGATCTCTATAGTTCCACGTCTTTGTCTACTGATGATGATAATTGAAACTTTGGGGAACCATTAGAACTTACTAAACTGATGGCTGAGCAAAATAATTATCTTGATTCTGAGATAAACTTGGAGGAGTATGGCGAGGTAATTAAGGCCTTGCCTACAGACAAGGCTCCGGGGCCAAATGGCTTTGCCGCTGAGTTTTTTTAGATCTTATGCTACAGAATTGGCTCCACTTTTGCTAGAAGTTTATACGGAATCATTAAAGAATGGAAAGCTTTCCACAACCATGACACAAGCCTGGATCAGTCTGATTCTTAAAAGGACAAAGATTCAAGTGAGTGTATGAGTTTCCATCCAATTCCTTGATCCAGCTATACTTTAAAATACTTTCAAAAATATTGGCTAACCGATTAAGTTATGACATCTCTAATACATAAAGATATGGTGGGGTTTATTCAGGGCCATAGCACTTCTGATAACATTAAGCGTTTCATCAATATCATGTGGTCAGTGACGAATGATCAGACTCTGGTCGCTGCATCTCACTTGACAACGAAAATGCATTTGATATGGTAGAATGGGATTATATTTTTAAGATTTTGGAAATGTACAGGTTCGGGAATACTTTTAATGGTTGAATTAAATTGCTTTATAGACACCCGTTAGCAGCGGTACAAATGAATGGATAAATTTCAGATTATTTTACTCTGGATAGGGGCACCCGGCAGGGTTGCCCTCTTTCCCCATTATTGTTCGGAACCATTGGTATCTGATAATATTTTACAGGGGTGGTAGCGGGAGGTGTGGCGCATAAGCTTTTGCTTTACGCAGCTTATATTTTATTATTCGTCTCCAACTCTACTAGATCTATGCCTTGCTTCTGCAGAATTATTAAATCCTTTTCTAAATTCATGGGGTACAAAGTAAATTGGTCTAAATCTGAAGCTTTGGCTCTGACAGCGTACCATCCGGTAACGGCTTTTCAGCCGTGTGCCTTCAAGGGGCCCAAACAAGGCATTAAGTATTTGGGTATTTTATTCCCAGCAAATTTGTGTGATTTAGTTACTTTTGACCCTTTAATAAAAAGGTTTTCGAAGCAATGTGGACAGGTGGGCTTCATTACATTTATCTATGATTGGGATGGTTAATGTTATTAAAATGAATAGTATTCTAAAATTCAACTACCTGTTACGGTCTCTTCCTATAGACGTCCCCCTCTCTTATTTCAAGCAATTTGATAGCAAAGTCCTACCATTGGAATGGTAAATATCCCAAATTACATTTCATTAAGTTGTGTAGGCCGATTGACAAAAGGTAGGCTAGGCCTACCCAAGATTTAGTTTTATTATTATGCATTCGGTCTCAGACATTTGGCTCATTGGTTGCTTCCACCTGAGAGAGCCCCTCCCTGGTTTTGTATTGAACAGGACGTTCTTGCCCCTATTCTGCCATTGCAAAGCCTTTCTATCAAACTAATCTGAGAATTTAAGTTACACCCCATTATCTTGCATTTGCACTCAATATGGACAAAAGTGTCCAGAGTGTTTAATTTTCACATTTATTTAAATGTTGCTTCGAGCCAAGATTTTGGCTGGACCCAAACTTATGTATTAATGAGTCCTCTCTCTGCTTGTCAGAGTGGATTGTGAGGGAGGTTAATACACTCAATGAGAGTGTGATATGAGAGTGGAGTGTTGAAATCCTTTGAAAATTTAGTTCAACAATTTGGGATTCCTAGATCTCAGTTCTTTAAGTATTTACAGCTGCGCCACCTGCTCTGTACTATTATTCGGAGAAGCATGCAACCCCCTAAAACGGCAGGTACTCTGGGAGTGGTGATTACTGCTTTTGGAAAAGGCACCAGTGTATTTACTTCCTGCTAATTGTGAGTCTGGGGGATGGAGCTACGGGAGAAAGATTTAAACTTGGTGTTGGAGGAGGGAGTGTGGGCTAGGACTCAAAAAAATGTCATGTCTGCATCTAGAGATTGCCTTATGCAATTCAAGATTTTACATTGATTCTATTGGACCCCATCTAGATTGCATAAGCTTGGTCTTAAAGACACACCACCTGCTGGTGATGCCAATCAGTAGATGGTGACACAACCCATGTTTTTTTGTGGTGTGCTAAGATCCAAGAATTTTGGTTGAAGGTTCAAAGTTTTATGCGTGATGAATTGGGCCCTCAAATTTCATTTTGCCCCAGACTCTGTATTTTAGGCGATGGGGCAGTCACCAATATAGGGAATACACACATATAATTTTTTGTCCTTACCAGTGTTATGATAGGCAGACATTGTTTTAAGGGGTGGAAGTTGGCTAGAGCACCCTCATTTCAAGAGTAGTGCAAGGAGATGGGGAGAGAGGCGGCTTTCAAGGAAATGTAATCTGTAAGGCTGGGGAACTTGGATTCATTTGTTGGGAAAAGGGGCAGCTACTTGGTGTCCTACGAGGGCTCTCGGGAGGGGCAGTGGAGAGAGAAGTAGAGTTTTAAATGCGTGTGATAATTATATTATATTATATATATATATATATATATATATATATATATATATATATATATATATATATATATATATTTATTTTTTATTTTTACTTCTTGTGTGTGTATACTTGTGTGACCACAGGGATGTTTCTTTTTTTTTCTTGCATGCAAAATGTTTCATGCAAGAAGTAAATAAGTGCATATAAAATACAAATATAACTATAACTATATAAATAAATAAATTGCACTATATTTTACTTCTTGCATGAAACATTATGCATGCAAGAAAAAAAAAGAAAAAGAGAAGAGGAAAGAAATCAAACTTTTAACCCAGTTCAGAGCATAAATATCATAAATAACATGACACAAATATTGAGGTTTGTATCAAATAACATCAAAAGGTGGACAAATATTAAGATACAAATTTTTGTCAGGTTATTTCGCCAAGTTATATTCTTTCTCCATTCCTCACCCTTTCCTCCACTGAAGTATCTTCTTCCAGGCTGTTGAGGGCATTCTCTACTCTGGCCAGGCGTCCAGACAGAGACAGCAGAAGGTTGACCACTTTATCAAGGTCTCCCACAAACATACGGAACTTGTCTAATTCATTGGGCTTGCAGACACGCTGTACGATGACCTCCACGTCCTCCCCAAGAGCGTTGTTGTCCTGCACGTCCTCCTGTAGACTCTCTTGTGCCTCCCGCAACACCTGCAACTTCTTGCTGAGGCTGTCAATCAACTCATGCTGAAGAGAGACAGAAAGACGACCATAATTTTCAGCATCACCACGACCAACAGCAATCATAGTTGGCCACAAGTTTTTGTCCAAACAAAGTACGTACATTGATGTATTTTGGATTTCTAATATAGGTATTTGTTAGATACACTTAATGTTAATTATTCAGTTTTGGATGGAACCAGATGGGTACCCAATTATGATACTTTAAACCACAAAAAGTATAAAACATACAGTGATGGATGGTAAGCCCATGGTACAAATAATTAATGTAATTATTATGAGGTAATAAAAACTGCATGTATAATAAGTACTTAGCAATGATGTCAACAATAGTTTTAGATAGAGTATTGCATGTTGCACCACTTGACATGCACAACTTAGACCAATTTCCCATATTCAAAGAATACCATGGTATAACCATGGTACATATTAATATATATATATATATATATATATATATATATATATATATATATATATATTTATATTAGAAGGGTATTTTGTTGTTGGTGAATTTACTTGAAGGAAAATTGGTACAGCGCATTTGATTGCAAAATGCAATGCAATAATCAGATGCAATTTAACTGCTAAGTTTTTGATGAATGTAGAACAACATTGTTGGAGGATGAGATCTAAGCAGTACCTTCTTGCTGGCGAGGTAATTTTCATTGTCCTCTTCCAGCTCCTCTTCCGAGATGTGCTCCACACTCTGATCCTGCATGTCTTTCATCTTAATCAACAGCTCTGCTTTAGGTGCAGATGTACTGTAGTAAGTAGTATTGGTCATTAATGCAGTGGCCGCCACCAAGCTGTCTTCCTCTTTTCTGAGAATCCACAGATGAGTGTCATGAGAAAATATAACCCAACTGATCCAAATACCACAGAACCAATTCAAACTTTTTTAATGCTTCATAATAACTTTCTAGGGTCCAATTCCATGATCAAACAATGTTGTGTCTGAGCAACATAATCGAAACTAAACACAAGTCATCACAAAATGTACTGTAGAAAGTATATTTATCTTAAACAACAGTGTGCCAGATTGCAACATGAGTTAGTGCCCCAGTTTTCAACATGAAAAATAAACCATGTCTATGAATCATAACTTTATTGAGGAAGTAGAATTGGACTGTTTATACTTTAAATATTCTTAGCGTTTTATGAAAACCACATGGGTGGGGCTCAATAACAACCCTAACTTCCTAATAAAAAATACATATAAACCGTACATTAGACACAATTGTTCAATATGTATTCATTCTTGATTCCTGTAGACCATTTCTATTCCTGTAGCTCAATTGCTAGTGCATGGTATTAAAAAAGCCAAGGTCATAGGTTTAATTAACAGGGAACAAAAACTGATGAAATATAAGTCCTGAATGAACTTTGGATAAAGGTGTCTACCAAAAGCATACATATATATATAAATGTAGAGGAGGGGAGTGAGTCAATTACGGGATGAATAATGAAATGATTAACATCTCTTTTTGTGATCCATGGATGAAAAAATTAATAAGGGTTTGGAAGAACAGTCTGTAAGAGTAAGTATGTAAGAGGTACTGACTTTTCAACAGAATTGCGAGGGGAGAGCTGTTTAGGTGCAGTTTTCCTGCGTTGCTGAGCCTCTTCCAGTAGATGCTCTTCCTGAGGGAAAATCCCCTCCATCAGATCCATGGTGGTCTTCCTCTTGCTCTGGTCTAAAATATCCACCAGGGTTTTGTCTTTATCCATTATGTCTCTCGCCAGATCCTGTGTCTTTTCATCATCCTCTTCCCGGGAGGAATGCAAAGACACTCCATTGCTGCACTGATCCGATGAAGGGCCTGTCTGCAGGCCATGTACCACATGAGCTACTGGGTTCACATTGGTTTGTGGGCCCTGGTCTTTCAGAAGTCCCATGATTGTGTCTCTTGATTCAGGCACCTGGTCCTTTTGCCTTGTGTAAGCACAGAACAGAGAGTATGACTGATCAGGGTTCCCCAAGCTCTGAAGATGAGTTACTCCAGATCCTTTAGAGCTGAGAGGAGTCTCGTTGGGCAGGTCAAGGTATTGTCGACTTTCTTTTTCTGTGTCACTCTCAGAGTGGACAATCTTAATGGGTACTTTTTTCACTGATGTGTTCTCATTTTTAACCCTATCCATTCTGGAAAACAAAAAAAACATACAACAATAGAAATTGTGTGATACTCTGCTATACGTGAAATACAATTATCAGGGTTTCCACACTTTTTGGTCAATTGAATTCCTTGTGCTTTTAAGATAGATTTTTTAGAAGGATTTTGAGAAGGATTTTTAAAAATAATTTTGGGTTTGATTTGCTAATTTGCTTCTAACCTTGTATAAAGTATACATCTTGTGGCAAAATTAAGCATTTATGGACTGGGCCCCATTTACTTTCATTGTAAGTGCCTTACTGTAACTGTGATATTTGCTTTTTTAGATAAAGAATGGACGAGTCAAATTTTGCCATGACTAAAAACAATGAATTTTTCAGGCCTGAAAAATACAATTCCAATTTTTGAATGGGTCTTTGCAAGAATTACTGGCTTGCAATGGGTTACAAGGCAAAATAGTAAACACAGCAGGGAGGGAAAAACAATTTTCATGGGTCTAATGTATGTGAAGATACTCTACCCCCCCCCCCCCCCCCCCCCCAATATGAGCTATTTAAGGCTTTGAACACAGAAAAAAAATAACCTTGTGAATTTCTGTTATATGTTCCATACATATGATTAAGAATCATGTGACAATGTCACTGAAGCATCTGCCCCCCCCAACCAAGAACACGGTATTCTCCTAACTCTGGACTCATGCCTGTAAAGAGCTATCTGAGGGCTAAAAACTATAATACAACGAAAAAGTTTCCACATTCTAGTAAAAATAAGTACAAAATAGAGCAAAATCAAAAATAGCGAAAATGAAGTCACAGCAAATTGTTGAGGTTGAGGGTATTCCACTTATGCCTGATCTGAAAAATTGCAGCACACATGGGCGATCTGCACTAAGGAAACATATGAATAAGCCCCTTGTATGTGCATGAATACAATAAAGAGACAGCCCAAACAGCACTGTCATTAAATTACTGGGCTATAAGGAGAGTTTCCAGTGATGGTTTTAAGATTGCAGCGAAAGACCAGCTGTGGTCTGCCAGTGGAAACCTCCTTAAATTGGAGCACAGACCTGAAAGAATTCCTGAACGGAAGAACTTCATTTTAAATACAGAGTGCCTTACCTTCCAGGAGCTTCATCCTGTATGGAGACAGAGACAGGGGGCTTGTCAGTTAGCCTCTGGGGAGCAAACTGGGGCGAGGGTGAACGCTGCCCCTCCATGGTGGGCTGGGTAGGGCCAGTGGTTTGTTGGGAGGGCAGGGCAACCGGAGGGGGAGGAGGTGGAAAGGGAGGAGGAATCAGCTCTTGTTGTAGCTCCTCCTCCCCAATTGGCCCTTTGCTATGCTCCAAGCCCTTCCAGGGAATTGAGGCAGAGCTTTGATTGTTGACAGGAGAGAGTGAGACCAAAACTCCTCCTTGTGATCCAACCTGGACCTCCTGAAATTTGCCAAGAAGAAGAGGTGTGCCCTCAGGACATTTGTACTTCTCTAGATGGGGCAAGAGAGGAGACTGGAGAACAGAGCTCTTGTTTTTGGAGAGAGCTGGCAGTTCACTGAGAGTGCTATTGTCTGAAAAATTTAGTCCAGGTTTATGATAACAGGGTGGAGGATCTGATGGCTTTTTCTCCAGGTCTTCAGTCAAAGCTGAAGGAGGTGCTTCTGGTTTCCCCTTGCAAATTAGTTCACTGTATCCTTTTTCATTTAACCTACAAAAACAAATGAGAAGTGCTTTGAAGTCAAGTACTCAATCCACCAATGCACTCTACCAAAGATGCATTTATCAAAGGCCCAGACTTTCAGACAGAATGTATTTGTCCTTCTTGGTGCACAAAGCTGCACTGTGTTGAGCGTAAATCGATAGGCAGGCAGACATTTCTCCCACATTTCACCACCTCTCCATGGTTACTCCTAGGCTGGCTGTCATACCCAGCATATTTCTGTTCCCACAAGCCTGTCATACTGTGGAGAATGAATAATCTTTCCTCTGCAGCAACTGGCAGGGAGAACACTTTTCCCCATCTTAATCCCGATTGTTTTCATTTATGCTTTTACTCTCCTCCCTGTCTATGAACTCAGATATTATAACTAGAATAGAATAGGATATAATGAAATATAACAAAGGTTAGATAACAGATGAAAAAAAAAAGAGGAATAAACTTTGGGACTGTTTTTATGCTCTCATTTTAAATATCTGGGTAATTTTTGTCACTTACTATGACTTACTATTACTGATTCTGGTCTATATGTGTAAACAAATTATACAGATTTAATACATTTTTAGAACTTCACAGAAATACAGACACTAATTTTCCACTCATGCATACATAATATTCAATTACCTGCTGGGTGTATAGAAACAGTGGCTGTGCTCCAAAGAAAGAGACAGAAAGAGATTTTGACTGGGGGGAAAAAAAAGAGACCAGCAAAGTTTAAAAAAAAGTAGATAAGATTGAGAATGGAGACACAAAGGAAAACACAAAGACTAAAGGAAAGACAAAGGGCAGAAAAAATTAGACACCTTTGGTCACACTAACATGCATGAAATGTCACTCCATTAGCAGCATATAATCAAAACAAGTGGCATCTGCAAACAAATGATGCTATTGCTTTTCTTATGATTAACTTCACTTTTCCTAGCCATTTTGGCAATTACATTTAACCAACTGATCCCAAGGTCATTTTAAAAAGGATGCATGTTTTAGAGTAGGGGTAATCAATGGGCAAACTCCAGTCCAGTCCAAGGACACTTCAATCCGGACATAGATCTAAAAATGTGTGCTAGTTATCTGACACCTGGCTAAGTGATAGTGTAAGCGTACGCGTATATGAGCGCAGCGCGAAAGTAAAGTGCGTCCAGCACTATGTGCTTATTCCTGCTCTCCATGTGTTGCCTCTCTCCCCGCTATAAAAATTAGGTACGCATAAAGCCTGATTTACTGTACGTAGTTGCATGCATAGTTAAACAACAGTAACAGAGACACCGTTACACACAGTGCCATCTTTTGATTAAACAAGCTGTAGAAAACAAAAATGAAGCAAAGTGAAACTATCTTCAACTGTCTGAAATGTGAATCAGACGGATCAGCTAAGCCAGGTCTGTGTCAGGATGTTTTTTCTGTCTAAATTTAGCTTCATTAATCAGCATGTGAGGAGCATTTTTCATAATAAAAACTGATTTTTGTTCTATTTTTGTGAAATTTAATCATTAGATTAAAACAGTATTTTAATGCTTCACTGTTGATATGTAAATTGTTTGTTTGCTTCTTTGTTAGTAGATTCTTACTTTAAGGAAAATTTAAAAACGGTCAATTCAGACTTACATTTTTATACATTTATACAGTAGTTTTATCCTTCAAAAGGCCTCTATTTAAACACAAAAACTGGACTGCTGTCATTCAGCTTCAAACTGTTGATCTTATCTTTTAATAATCATATCCAAGTGCCCTCGACTGATGAAGTCTTGATTAAATATTTGAATCCTTTGGTAGAAGATCCCTCAGACCTTATTAATTTGGCTGTCTCTTGGCCCCCAATGTCCTCATCCCTGCCCAGTTTTGAAGAGACAATGTTGCTGTTGCTACCAAAGAGGCAAGTTATAAAAACTATATGCTATATAATTTCATAGCCATATGACTACTGACACTATGTAAGCTATGTATTATCCGGACCTTTTTTTGGGAAGGAAATGAAGAGACTTGACCTCTTGGAACTTTAATTGAATACCCCTGTTTTAGAGGAAGTCTGTTCTGCTGAAGTTCACACAGATGTCCTAGCAGAGTAACCGTAAGTGTAGTTCACCACATTAACTATGGACAGGTTCCTCTTATGTTTGACAATGAGAACGTGTCACAATATATCAATTGCTTTATAATCTGAAACCTAACAAACATCTTTATTTTAATGCTATAACTGAGGGTGCATCTTACTAAATTCTGACACTTGGTTTAATATTTTGTTAAATGATGCATAAGCACATATTATTTAGCAAGTATCAAATACATGCATTTGTTCTCAGCATGAACTGGCATGCAGTGTGCCTTCCATAAGACTATGCTAGCACTTTGTCCACAACACCAAGGAACACCCTACCTTTAATCAAACACATTATTCTTACATCTGTCAAGAGTCACCCTGCTGACTTCCATTATTTGATCAGTTTTGTACAGCAAAACATGCTGTTCAAGAAACAGCTAATCAGGAGACATACTAATCATCTTTCCTTGGGGATAAACAACAATGCGTTTTCAAAAATAACTGTGGTTACAGCCATGGACCAGTGTTCCTATATTAAGTAAAAACAGAAAGAGGACCAGAGAATTCTCACTGACTTAAAACTAAACTCAAAACCAAGTAAACACTCTCACAACTCTGAAATTAATACATAGTAGTGGAATCAAATGACAAAAAGTAAAATAATTCAGACAGGGACAACTAAAACACACCATCATTATAGCATTGAGCTCTAAAACGAAATAGTCTTCTGTTCTTAAATATGATACTTGACTGTATGAAAAGCTGAGCTCACCTCTGCTGACTGGGGCATCTCATCTCAGCGACAGGTGCTTCCTGGAGCCCTGAACATATGTAAACTCACCTGGGTGGGGCTTCAATTCTTAGAGCTCAACTGACATTTTTTTCAGTTTGATTTATTCAACACTCACTAAACTAATGAAAGTATACAGCAGCAAAACACTTCTTCCAGATTAGATATTTAAGAAGTATTTAAATACAAGTGTGTTTGCACAAGTAAAATCATTGGGAAGGAGAAAGGAAGACTTTAAAAGCTACAATTTGTAAACTTCCCATTGTTGGACAAACAGGTAGACACTCAGCATTTGGTCGAGCCAATATTTCTGTGTTGGGTTGCTCAAACAAACAGTAATGTTGAAAGCGCCATGAGTTTACACTTTGGGAAAATCAACCTATGAATGACTTATAATATTCTGTACACATTTAACTGGGACAGAAGAAATTATTTTAAGCCGCTTTAAATAACAATTTTTAAGAAAATTCTTGTGCAATGAAATAAAGATGTAAGGCAACAATATAATTCATAGCTGGCCACGAACAGTCTCAACAGTAATTATGCTCTCCACAACACCTTAATTACAAGCAAGAAAAATCAAAACAAAACCTTTCATAGGTGCAATTTACAAGGCTTTGGATGATAGATGTTTGGCGTTAACATGCTTATTCAAGTTTGCCACTTCTTACGTCTACAAAAAGTAGTCAGAGAGAGAGAATGATCAGGACGTCCACTGGACGAAATGCCTGAAAGTTGAGATTATATTGTATCAAGGGAATGTTGAAAACAATATTCAATACATTTCTTGAGTTTGTGCAAAAAAAAATTTTTCTTTTCATTCTAAAGTAAGTGTCGGATAAATAATGAAATGCATTTAAATGTAGAGGTTCGGGTATTATTTCAGTCCATTATCCTTTTAAGAAGTATGATTATAGGCCCTTTCCGACTGGCGGGAATAAAGCCTGTTTTGGGTACTTTTCCCAGGGAATAGTACTTTTTGTTGCTTTTTTTTTTAGCTCCTATTCTGGGGTTGGTACTTTTGGGGCCAGTAGTGTAGTCTAGGGCATACGCCGTATGTCCACCTATCTTTCAAAGGATTTTGAGTATGCCCACCTAAATTAGTTATGATACTTATGGCCACCAGAAGAGTGAGGAGGCTTTTGACCCCTAACTTTTAATTATAGTAGAGTTGATGCCGCAGCACCATTGAGTGAATTATGATTATTACTATTTATTTATTTTAATAAGTGTACAGTGTCTCTTCATGGAGCAGTGGGAGGTGGGACTGGAACTGAAGTAACAGGCGTTCTAAGACAGTTCGACCTAGCTGAAATACCAATCAGAACGTTCATTTTAGACGTGATTGGATATTTCTAACCAATCACATTTTCTGTTTCAGGAAGGAACGGGCCATTACTAGCATCTACAGTGAGTTGCGCCTGCAGCGCTGGAGTCACCATAATTATTTTGCGCTGTATATTTACCTCACTGTTAAAAGTGATGTAATGTGAACATTACTACACTCGGTCATACCTATACAATGCTTAACAGTTTATTATGTATAAGGTTATGTATGCATTAGTTTATTAATTAGAGTATTAAGCCCATTTTACTGTGACTTAAAAGAACAGTTAATCAAACCTGTTCATTTAAATATATATTTAATAACAAGCTTTAGTAGTGTACTGTACACCTTACATACATTCTGTAAGTTCAAATGAGACTGATTATAACAAACCATAAATTGGTAATATTATTTGTTTATGTATTGAAAAATATAATTTTCTTACATCTTTTATATAAGTGTAAATATATGACTGGGTGTGTTCTGTTTTTTGTCCTTGATAAGATCACAGCATGCCAACCTCTTCAGTCACAACTACACCACTGTTTGGGGTGTATAGGGACTGTGAGAGACTGTGGGAGGTGCTGCAGCCTGTGATTGGTCAAAAACCTGTGACACACAAATAGCTTTGAGAAATGTAAGGAGTCTTCAGCCGCCATTAGTAAACTAAGTTTTAGCTGCTCGCCTGCTACTCAGATGATTGCACTAATTTTACAATTCCTTTAACAGAAATAAAGTATTGGTATTCATTGGTAGACACACTTAAAAGTTTTCACCGCTTATGTACTGTGTGACTATACAGAAAATAAAATTATTTTTGGATTACTACATCAAATGTTTCCTGGGATGATGAATATAAATCAGCAGATGTTTATTGAGAGTGGGTAATTGAACTCTATTTTACACTAAATAGTCATGAACTCTAGTTTACATGAGGAAAGTACTGCAAGCCTGTTACTGTGATTAACTTGCATCAAAATGTCTTTTAAGTAAATTAGTACTTCAGTACAATATTTTATGTTGAGTCATAAAAGCCTTTATTGTAAAATATATTTTTGATAAATTGGTTTATATTGCATTTTCAACATGTTGTCAGCCGAGTTTAGCATGTGCTGCGTGGTTAAAGAGTGCTTTCACCACCTCATCTGATCTCTCACTCTGGCAGCAGGGACACCACACGTGGCCAGTTTAACTGTAACATGAAGACACAGGCTGCGTCAGAAAACAGGAAAATGCCTTCGTAGGCTGTATGAGGATGGCTGAAGGTAGGATGAAAAAGGTGTTTTTTTAAACTGTTCAGAGAGTTCCATTCATCAAAAAAAAGCAGGTGCTTACAACATTAACTGATTAGGCAGCAAGGCAGCTAACTGTGTTTTCCGACGCAGCCAAAGCTCATATAAAACTGCCAACAAAAGTGTAGCTCCGATCCAGGCATCCTCCATTTGTGTTGTTGATTTTGTTGCTATATAATCACGAGTGCAAATAGCATCAAAAGAAAAATGGTCGATAGATGAAGTCACTAGGGGGGTACTTCTGTGAGTCGGAACGCAAAAGAGGAAAAGTCTCCACGTTTGTTCCGTTCCTCGTAAGATTTCTCATCTAGAATGTATTGTTGAACACACATTTAATGAGGTCTCGGTTGTATTTTCTTTCACTTTGCATAGTTTTATTCATGGTTTTTGAGAATGATGGCATTACCTATTTTGAATTTGATGCAGAACCTTTGAGGTAAAAAAAAAAAATATGGGAAGCATTTTCTCTGTACTTTTAAAGGTTGATTTATTTCTGAAAGCCAATTTATGTTACAAGACTCGCTATGCATGATTATATGGTTAGTTGCATTTTATAGATAAAGTTACTGTTTTAAACAACACTTGGATACTGCACTTCCCACAGAAGAGTTCCATGGATGCTATGTTAAAATTTTGCTAAAAAGCCTGAAAAGTGCTGTTTGTAGGTTTGAAACACTCTATTTCCAACATATTATTGGAGTTTTTAAAATTAAAAATAAAAGATAATATTTATTAGAATATTTCATTATACAATTATAATAAATGATGATATTTCACAGATCACCATCAATGTTATTGCATCTCTTCTAATAAGACCCAATTCCCCCACAGCTGCTGTTGGCAGCACAAAATATTATAACAAAAATGTTTAATAGATAAGAGGTATCCACCAATGCAGTGCATATACTACTGTTTTTAAAGGGGTATGCAGATAAAAATAATGCAATACTTTGAATTTATTTTGACTGCAGTAAGTAACATGTTTAATCGAAACCAGCTGTTATTAAGATTTTAATATTGAAGTAAAATATTATTATTTACTGTACGTGGATCAATAATTTCAGCAATGACGCATTTTGCATGTCTTGTGGTAGAATTTCTATATGATATATTCCTGAGGCTTTAGAAGTGCTTTACGTGTGAAGATGTGTATTCATCAACCTGTTGCATTTCTGACATAATCATACAGGCCTTTTGAACCAAATAAAAAATTGTTTTGCCGAAAGTTCAGAAAGAACGTACATATCTGTTGTTTACAGTGAAGAAATATATCCATTTATTGAAACTTTTATTAATATTATCAAACATTACATTATTTAATGTTTAAAAGATTATTAAAACTGCAGCACTGCTCAAATCCACCATTGAAATCTGCAGCTCAAACAAACCCAGTCTCCATCTCCAATGCCCTAGTTCCAAAGTCATCGCTTTGATGTTAGAGCGGAGCAGTCTAATTTCTTTCTCCACATTCTTGTTTATTTTTTTTTTTATCATTACGTACAAATACCGTCATATTTGGCATACAACCTAATATTTAATGGTCCAAAAGACAACTGTACAAACAATGCCTTGATGTAGGCTACTACAAAAAAAAATAGCCACGTTCTCTCGTTACGCGTTCCCCCGCCGGTAAAGATAATAGGGTCTTTTACCTTTCAAACGCACGGTAATAAAATAACCTGTTATTCTTATTTCGTGCAAATTGACATATTGGTAGAAAGCCAGTGAATCTGCACTGTCCAGCCTGTGAATCCTTTAACTAATTTTGCTAAAGTTCACCAAGTGTCTGAAGTGGATGTTGGTCATTGAGAGGACACCAGAAAATGTAAGACGTGCAGATCTAACGCATGCTGTTGCATTTGGACTCATGCATGAGAAACAAATGAGCATGATTTCTTTGATTAGGAAAATTAGAAAAGGACATAATACTAATTTTGTGATCAGAGTGAATGGGAAAAATTGTGTTGAGCTCCGTGTTTTGCAACATATTTTCCAGAGGGACAGATAAAATTGCATAATGTGAAAAGATTGTGTATATTTTTAATTCAAGAGTGTACTGTAGGATTACTGGTTTGCTATTTCTAATAATCCAAGATAAAGCATATGCACGTTTA
Source organism: Moxostoma hubbsi (assembly GCA_032164185.1). Classification (NCBI taxonomy): domain Eukaryota; kingdom Metazoa; phylum Chordata; class Actinopteri; order Cypriniformes; family Catostomidae; genus Moxostoma; species Moxostoma hubbsi. The sequence goes on from JAVLUX010000010.1 coordinate 24,217,310, forward strand.
ATACTTCAGAATTAAATCAGCACAGCTTCTGATGGGGTCAGTTGCATGAAAATGTGTAAATGCAGTCGACACTCATCTCTGTGATTTATACAGACATCGCTTATCCCATGTGAATTGACAGTAAACCTTACATACATCGACCATTGCCTAATAAAATTATTTTACTTTACAGACATATGGCCGGAAAACTAATCTGTGTTTTGAACTGCATCTGCGCTCTCACCTCACTGTAGTCTGCTGTTGGAATCGGCCCCTATCAACATTAGGCCATGAATCAAACTGCCTCATCTCTGGTAATCCACTCTGTTAAAAATCTTTGACCTAATACAGCCTCCAACACCAGATAGTTGTCAGTGTTGAAGCACACACATATTAACGTGGCCACATCAGAAATGTAGCCCATTCTGTAGGAGCGGAAAGTGAGCTCCTTTTGAACACTCGTTGCTCCGGTGAAATTCTGATCACTCCGCTCCCACTGTGCTCTGCTCTCATTCTCTGCTGCTGTGTGACGTCATGGTAATTGAATCTAACATATATTTGCATTTAGCATTGTTTTTCCCTATAACAATAGACCTGCAACCCACCAGTTGAGAACCACTAGTCTACACCACAAGGTACTGCAAGTCAGTGATTGCAGAATCAAACATTTATGAATAAAAGCTACACAGGAAACATTTGATTTTAAAAACTGTCAAGTTAACTGGAGGTCATTTCATTCCCAGCGGCATACTGTCAGGTTGTGACTTTTACAGCAGTGAAACAGTAAAGCAGTGATGCTACATCTCTGTCAGTTTGACAGATTATTCAAGCACAAAATATACATAATTTTGGTTGTCCATTACAAACCTAAAATTGGATTAATTAACCAAGTTGCTCCAGATTGGCTTACAATAAATGCACAGTTTGACAAGCACATGCCTCTCAGTGTACAGTGCTACCATTCATAGATCTTTTGGGATAAAAATGCAATGCATACTAAAAGCATTACATGTAAAAAATGCACTAAATAATGCAAAGTAAAACTTGAACTGAATCAGTATAGTCACTACAAGTTTAAAAGACTGTAATAGGCAAAATATATCTATAAAAGAGTTCTTACAAGCAATAGAAGAGGAAAAATGTAATTACAGTTCTGATCTCTTCTCTTTGGCCTTATGAATGGGCATATTGGACACTTCCTATGTCATACTCGCATTCCTACTCCTAAAACCATGTCCTCCAAACACAAAGCCCAGTCAGTGAGAATAGCTGTTCTGTCACAGCTGGGCTAAATCCAAAGCTTGTGAGAACCATAAAGAGTCTACTGTTTGTCTTTGACCCAGTGAAGGCTGACTGAGTGGCCCAACTGTGTATTTCTGTCTGTGACTAAGCCAAGATCAGAGCCATTAGCACTGGTACAGTTTCACTGATAGCCCTTTTCAACCGAAATTGTGATGATTCTTCTGCCGAGACAGTGCTCAACTGGTTCACGGCCGGGGCAATCTGGAGCCTATCATAAATCGGTCGTGCTTTTCCACTGACCTGAGAACTGAACGGTGACTACCTCAAACATTAACAAATATAAGGCATCATTTTGTGTTTGTATTCAGCTTTTACTCTTGCTTCTGAGGACATATTTAATCATATAGATTAATGCAATCCATCGTTATTACTTTACTCAACAAGATTATCAGCGATGACGTCTACATTAAAGATGACAGGTAATGTAATTACATTATATTGTATGAACTATGGCTTAACTTGCCAAGTTCTGTAAACTGTTACAGTGGAATAATTATTAACATTAGTGTAGCAGATTGTATACAGGTTGTATTTGAATTTTGGCCATAGCATATTATATTATTGATTGAGGATCCCACTGTTTTACTTAACAGATAGCCATTATCTTCCAAACTTAGTGAGTAGCTGGTCAAATATCACCTTGCACAACAATGCACAAAATACGATGACAAAACACACTGTGATATCACTCATAATATGATAGTGTAAAAAAAAGCTAGCAAAGTTGGCAAATCTAAAAACATACTGAGATCAGCTGCAGAGGACACCAGCAAATCAGCGTTTATCTTGAGTGCGACTGACTGAATTCAATGCCCTGTTTAGATAGCTTGTTGGTGTCCGAGTCCAAAACATCTTTGCTCCGTCCACTGTCACTTTTGCTTATGTCCTTCTTATGGTCCCTGTACTCCCTTATGTGTTTTTCAATTTGTTTATGATTTGGTCAATTGTCTGATTGAAGGTGGCGTGCATCCTTTTGTGCTGTATCTTTATCTCTGATCTTGATCTGTAAATACCATATCGCAAGTAGAGCACTTGTTTCGCCATGTTACCTGAACACTTTTGATGTCTGATAATTTGTAGTTTTTTTATTATTGTATATACTCCTTGCAGCAGATGGTAGCTACTGTTATTGTTTGGGAAAACTTTATCATGGTGACGAAACATTATCTCGCCCTCCATCCCCTGACATAATAAGTGGCAATGTGCTGAACATTTCAAGAATTCGCACAGGCCCAGTAACCCGCACCCGAACCATGTTGGTGGAAAAGGGCTATGTGACACAATCTCGGCCAAGGCTGTTAGAATTAGTATAATTTCCATTACAGAAGGAAACCTGTCTGGTTTGGGTTGACATGCCCAGGAGGATCCTGAACATAATGGATAACAATACAAATGGTACATGTGACACTGAGTGAAATCAATACATTATAACTAATGTATCATCTATGTTCCCCCTTAAAACACAGCATAGATTTTTCTTCAATCCCTATTGATTGCAATACATTGCAATGCAATGCAAAATAAATAAATAAATAAATAAATAAATATACAACACTCACCTTGTTTTATTCTTTTCCTGTTCAAAGAGATTTCTCTCGGGTTTTGAGTTGTCAGCTGACTGCTTTTCTTGAACTGGAACTTTCTGAGAGGAATAAAATGCATATAAAACGTCAGGAAATACAATTCTCAACTGCTCTAAGAATTTCCCTATTTGAGGCTACCATTCCAAATGATTCTCCTGGTCGGTTTGATGTTGATATGATTGTGTGATCTTCTTTGCAACTTTACTGGTCTGTGGGTGTGTCTTTTTGTGCATAGTTTAATGTTTGACTTTTGACGTTTGAAGTTGCAGCCATTGCTAATAATCCATAGAGACTATATGTCCAAAATAATTTACTTTTATAGGATAGAGCAGCTATATAGATAATTATATATATTTTTGATAAAGGTTTTCAAAGACCTTAATAAAGAAGAAATAACCAACCTGACCATAGAAGTCAGCAGAAGGGGAGGACCTAGATCTTTCATGCACACGGGTGGGCTTATTCCGTTCCTCAATTCCTGTATCAAGGATGTTATCAGCAGAATGGTATCTTCCAGATACTCTTGGTTCAGCTGTTTTCCTCGGAGTGCTCCATTTGGCTTCATACTCTGCAAAGGTGCCAAGTCTCTGTTGTTCTAGCATGGCTTTTTGGTTTACTGAGTGAGGACCATCCTGACCTTCATTAAAGTGTGGTTCTCTGGAGGCTGTGCTTCCATTGTTACTCTGTTCAGCTGTGTTGCTCTTTTCATGGTGGTGGATGCCTCCAGGCCTAGACAGTCTGGAGTCTTCAGATATCTCCAGGTTTTGTTTTGGTATGGGTTTAGGGAAGGTTGGTTTTCCTGTTGCCTCAAAGAATTTATGACAATTTTCTAATGGTGCAGCACTGTCAGACACATGGAAGTGTTCATCAACTCCAACTTCATGAATTTTATTTGGCTCAGAAAAAGACCGAAATTTCTTTTCGGCAGAAAACCTCTTTCGGCAACCAATGCGAAGCACCTGATTACAACCTGAGATGGGTTTGCTAGGCAGGATCTCTGAGATGCTTGGAAAATAAGGGGTGTCTCTCCAAGTAGTGGCCTCAGCATCTGGATGCTCAAACAGCACTGGCTCAAGGTCTTTCCTCCTAAAAGATGTAGCCTGGAGAACTCTTGCCTGGGCTTCTTTAAGATGATCTTTATAAGAGTTTGAAAAAGAGCCATCTGAGGAGGGAGAAGACTTCACAGTGGACTTACAGATAGTAGTCTCTTCTACAGCTTCGACTGGTCTACCTAAAGCGGCTGCACTACGACTCTTCTGGAGCTGAGCCCTCCTCATCTGGATCTCACTGCGCAAAGTGGTGGCAAAGCGGTCACTCCGCCTTGCCTGTTTGGCACTTTGACTGTCAAGGACTTCCTGTTGTCGACTTCCACTGTTCATCTCATCTTGATAGTTATCCATTCCATTATTTGTTTGGGCAAGAGAATACAGCATAGGTGTTTTCTGGGGACATATCTTCGACTCACTTTTAGTTGACATGGGTTGTTGAGAGTACTCTTTAGAATGGAGATAGCCTGCACTTCTCATATGCTCAGTTTGATTACTGGGGATATAACTACCAGATTGCATATCTGAACTGGACACATGGTGTTGCTTCCTCAGCTCAGAAGCTTTTGTGGCTGTTGAATCTGTCATATTTAAGGGATTGGAGCAAATGCGATGGTGGTCATCAATTGGTTTGGAGCAGGCATTATTGTTCTTATGATCTGGGTCATTGTGATGTGACTGAGGTGGAAAATATCTATCTTTAGTTCCTCCTTGAGAACCTATAGACATCCTGTCTCTTCCACTGCCTGAAATTTCTGACACGGAAGAAGCTTTAGAGTCATCAACTCTCACTAAAGAACCCTGAGGAATTCCATGAGTGGTCTGGTGGGAGGTAACTCCATAACAATGGCTTTGAATGCTTCTTTCAGGATCATTGGCAAGACCGGACAGTGATGAAGCAGGTCTTCTACCTTGATTCTGGCCGTTGAGCAGTGTTTGGTTATTTGTGGGATGCTCTTGCTTATTGCTACAGTAGCCAGTAAACGGAGGCTTCATTGCCGACACAGTCCTAGTTTGAGCATGGAATGTGCCCTCGTCGCTGTATTGCCGTGGATGATGTGGAACATGTGTGTAGGATGGAAGTCTATCTCTGACGTCTGTGGTCGATAGGGAGTATGTATTGTCTGAGGACATATGGTGGGGATTCTGATGATGGGCATCGCCTGAAATATAGGAAGTCAAGGAAACGTTTTTGGGTGGCAGATTAAGAGTTCTGTCATGGGTTTCTACTACTTTGTGTAGTCCTTTCACCTGAGGCTTTACCTGAGCATGAACTCCAAGGCCTTCAGAGGTGCCTGTGATCAAACCCTTTTCATGAACTTGGGCAGACGCAGAACTATCACTGCGTGTAGGTGGAGTGGGAGGTGGGGTAGGGGATGCCATGTTTTTCTTCATATCTGGGACATGCCAGACAGGTCCAATACTAGCTCTTCCAGAGCTTGGATGGAGAGTCCCTGGCTGATAATCAGTTCTTGGGTTCTCATGGCTACTTGGACTTGAGGAATGATGCACATATCCAGGCCTCTCATCGTTACGAACCCCTTCACTTAAGCTTCGGCTGTGCTTGCCTTTGCTATGCCTAACACTTGAGTCCCAGTGATTCATTTTGTACAACATGTTCTCAGTGGATCCAGTGTTATTTTTGGACAGTGTGTAATCTGGTGTTCCCGAGCTTGTAGAAAAGGAGCTATATGCTGAGTCTCGTTTACCACCACTCAAATGTTCAATGCTATTATTGTTGAACTTGCTTGGGGAAAGGCGGCCAGATTGGTAGAGATGAGAGCTATGCTCTAGGCTGTCCATACTGCCCAAGGAACTGAACTGATCAGATACTCTCTGTAGATTTGTTTGCTCCCAGCCAGTAGAGAGGTCAGAGGAATATGAACTAAGAAAAACAAACATGGATAATAAGTGCTTAGACAGTATGAACTAGCAAATGTAACTGCAGAAAGCCATAAGAAATGTGTATGCCTTTTTTATGTATAAACCAAAGAAATCTAGGCCTTCAAACTTACATCTTTATTTAAAAATGAACAGTAAAAGACAACAAAAATATTTCCTGCAACTCCAAATACCTTGCATCATAGCTTGTTTGCCAGAGTGGTGAGGGTGTGGACTGTGTTTTGGCTTCAGAGTGGCTCTCGTTGAACTTGGTGGCGTGCCAGGAGTGAGGTCTGCTCATGGGTTCATTTCTCCTGTGGGCAGCAAATGGGCAAAAGAGAAGGATAGAGAAAGAGGCAGAGCAGAAGAAGAAAAATTAGAAAACAAGTCAAGAAAAATGGTACCTAGTTACCATTTGCACAAATAATGGCATCCACAGATCACTAAACACCACAACTATTCTAATGGACAGAAGAAAATCAAAACATGATAGATGATTATGGCAACACTGCACTGCAATTATCATGACAAGAGTGAAAGTGGCCAGTAAGCAATTCAATGTTATAGTCATTCACCATCAAGCACTACTACAAGAAAATCCTAACAAACACATACAAAAACCAAATAAAATTAGCAGTAACCCATAATTTCACTTTAAACACTCATGCCACAGTAACATACCCTTTAAAGTGATTCTTTCTGCAGTGCATGAAGAAGTAAAATAGACCAAAAAATATTTAATGGTGCTTGAATTTAACAAAGGATTTTAGAAGAGTAATTGAATCAAATGCACTATCCTTACAATCAACATAATAGTACATATTTTTTTCAATAGATACTACCAGACTTTTGTAAATGCTTAGAAAGCAAAAGAAACAAAATCTTGAACAAATGCAGATGAAACATTCCAAGAATAATATTTAACAATCTAGTGAAGAATGCAGAGCACATGTATGGTGGACAAATAATGGTTGGAAATTTGATGGATGATATCTCAAGGCCATGGAGGGAATATGATTGCAGATCTGACTAGACTTGATGGTACAGGAATGGATGTGGGTTTACTGGTGGATACATTGATACCATACCTCATGGAACTTCGCAAAATCTTCGTGAGAAAGCTCCGGGCCATATGCACGTCGCTCTCTGATGGCATTTTCTGTGCTACAATATCCACCATTTTCATTTTCCTAAGGGGGTTAAAAGGGAAGGAGGGAGGGACACAAAGTCTGAATCTCTGATTTCAGTTCACTTTGACACGGATTCAAGTGCTGTAATCCAAATGGAGACATGAAAAGCTACCTCTGTGATGGAAAAATAAAGACACACTAGCATGGGCCAAAACACTGTCTGTAATTAGTTCAGCATTATACACATGAACACAAACACAAATATAGCCCTGTATAAAGAAAAATCCATGATCAGATCAGACAACATAACCCCAAAATGTTAGACTGAAGCTTTTAACAACAGAACATTTTCATACATTGACGAAACACAGACGATGCACATAAACCAAGCCTGTGTTTGAAACTCCCATGTTCAAAGCCAATGTTGCTGAATCGCTGCAATCAAAAACTTTTGCCATACAGTTTCTCTGGAAAACACCAGTCCAGCATAGGGTGATGGTCAAAAACATCTTCGAAAAGACAACTCCCCTATAAAGACCCAATTTCTATTAATAGCCTTTTCTTGAGGACCAGAGATCTATATCTTATGTCTTAGTGTTAATCATGGACATAGGGAGACACCTTGTGGTTAGGTCTGAACAGTACTTTTCCATTACAAGTGACAAACCTAGTACGCAAACATAAAGGGGTAAGACAGAGACAATCATTAATGAAAATTTCAACCTCTTTTCGGGATCTGTACTTGTGAAATTTATAGGCTTGCAAAGCATTAATGACTTTGGCTTGAGGCATTCCTCAGCATGTTGCCCAACAGCTCCCAAAATAAACAGTCCACCCACACTCGACCTATGACCTTTACATTTTTTTGAGAGTCAAAACATTGAAATTCAGACGTTCAACTTGGTGACAGGATTGTAAAAACAAAAATCTGTCTCCTTGAATTTCACCACAATTTGGCTTTTACTTTAAAGCCTAAGTCTGAGGCTACCCTTAAGCCTTGGGGGGTTAGAACAACAGTCTGTCAAATATATGAAGTATTACTCAATGAAACCACAAGGTCAAGAGCCAGTCAGCCCCTAGACATTAAACAGTAAAAAGACACATTCTTTGTGTGGAAAATAAAAACTACTCTGTTAAGCCAAATATCCTTGTCCCGACCCCAAATCATTTGCTTAATCACCCTTTGCCTACACAAGCTGATGCTGCCTCAAACAAGATATCTATACACTTCCCCGGCAAAGCTTTCAAAGATAACGGAACGGATTAAATGGCAAATTATGGACAGTGTGATCCAAAAGACACCCCTGCACTCTTTCAATGCTGCCCTCTTTTCCTGTATAAAAGCTTCAAATGTGTACGTGCTCGCCACACATGGTGCTGGCTATTCATATGCTAATAGCAGTCTCTTTATTAGACGTATTGTCAGGGCTACAGCTGGTCTAGCGCAGATATGCCAGTGGTCTAAATCAGCGGCGCCCAGGCGGAATGGAGGTTTGGAGGGGAAAGTCCCCCACTGAAGTTTTCGGAACGAGGCATGAACAAAAACAAACAAAATCAGTGCAGAAAAGACAACAACCAATCAAATGTACCAAACTGAAAACCATTCCTCTCAGGAAAAGAGTTAATCTAAATCTTTTTCACAAACGAACCAATGTTAAAAAAAAAAAAAAAAAAAAAAAGGTTTCAGGATCTGATGCAGCATTTGACAACTATACAGAAGTTGAATTTGGTTTGTCCAAGATAAATGCAATAGGTTTCACATGAGGACAAGTTTTAATATTCTACTTATGTTCACATAGACTAATTCAGTTGAAGATTATTTACCTTTTGAAGTAAAATCTACATCAAACCTTAAACTTTACAAACAATAAAATAAAAAGACTAAATAGATGTCAATATAAAAACACATGAACAACAACAGGTGTGAGACAATGAAAGCAGAAGAATACAGACACCAAAGCATACACTGCTAAACTCACCAAATAGTCCCTCAAGCGAACATGTTTTCCAAACAAGTCCCTAAAAGAGCAGACCTAAGAAGCTTTGATGGACGAAATGGTACAGAGCATTGAGGTTTACTCCAGTGGACTACCCAAGCAGTGCATTCCACATTCACTTCAAAGACAGGCCAGGACAAAGGGCCCTCCATAGATGGCCAGTCCCTGACCGCAGAGTGAGTCTTTTCAGCCATCCACTTCTTCCATATGAAAGACTACACAAAAAGATAGCCTTGAGGAACCCCATGTAGAGATCTGATCATACAAGCCTTAGCACATACACTTTTCATATCCAATGCCCATGTGACTGTTGCAGTCTGGGGAGATCTCTACAGGGATTATAGTGATTTTACCCCAAGAAAGAAGGGGGGAGGAAATGAGAGGGGGGGGGGGGGGCTTTTGACATAGCCAGTCTCCTTTAAGTAATCTGTCAGTTTCTGCCACCCCATTGGCTGTGGGCTGTTATGCTAATGAGCAGTCGAAAGGGCCAAATGTTCTTGTTGAACAACTCTTGTGCAGCGGTCTGCTGTTTCTTTGATTACTATGGTAACACGTTGATTTTGCAAATTCTTAAGTTCACTGTTTTTTCAAGAGGAGCTAAACCAACAAAACAGATAATAATTAAGGGGAAATTATTTTATAGTCCTCTGAACAGATCAGAAAAGTATTTACTTTCATAAAGTAATGGAACAGTCAAGACATGGAATATCTATTAGTGACTGTGGACTGAATGACACCAGAATTTTCCAATTGATTCTAGAGGCGCCCCATTCACTGGCGGCACTAGACGTCACCAAGCATGACCATTGACTTCAGCCATCCCCCCACCACCACCCCTGAAACACATCATGTGACTGGCTCTGCAAAAGTAGATGAACAATCCAGCTCTTCCAAAGACCATCTGGTTGAAGAAAGGTTTGAAATCTCAAATCAACTTGTTAGCTTTGTAGATTGTATACAGATCCCTTCTGAGAAAGTGATGAGGAGAGAGACTTGACGGCAATCTGAGTTTGACCTAAAAAGTTTAAGGCTTGATTAAAACTTTTCTTGGCATCCAAACAAGTGGTCTGGTGACAGGCAAGAAGATTAGAGAAAAATAGTTTTGGCCTACGGCTGTTGGGCGGGCTTTAACAAAATCTTTCACAATGATCTATTGTGAGATGACTTCTCATCCGTGCATTCCAGACAGGAGCACTTTCCCAGGCATTAACCTACACAGAAATGTTGCATTCTTTCATTATGCCTCAAAAATATAAAGCAGGCAAATATTTTCAAACTTCTTAAGATCACATGAAAAAGATCTTATTTCAGACAGACCAGCCATTAGGTTTTGGTTGAAAAATCCATCTAAAATAATCATCCTTTGTAAAAGGTGAGATCTTCAAGGACAAGTTATTAAGGAGAACTGTTCTGCATTAAGTCCAACAAGATCTTATCTGATAAGACTATCTGACCAATCGGCTTTGTTCCATGAAAATATCTACTTATGGAAACAGCATTTTGTTCAATGTAATATTGGACACACAGGGACACAGATCGAGTTTTGGCTGCATGGTAGTCATTTATTCATCTGATTCGTGAGTGCCTGCACAAAGGCCTTCTTTAGAACACATCTCAATCAGACTGCTAATACTGGGCCAGGAGAGGCCAACCGTGAGGTGCCTGTAATGACTGGCACATTCCTGAGCTGCATGTCATACCAGCTTTAGAAGCAATAGCTTTCAAGTCCTCTGCTGGGTTTACAGCTGCGTCTTTTGTTTGGGTGTTAAGTACAAAGATGTATGAAGTGTAAAGTATTCCTTTATATACGTTATATAGTATAACTCACGCATACTATGAGTTTCTTCATCTACAGTTTTACAGGATTTGAAAATGCTTAGTTCAGCATACATAATTTGATTTGTAACTCAAATAAAGGTTAATTCAAGTGGATTGTAAAAACATTGTTATAACCCCAAATTTTGCCCATTGCCTTCTCTTAACGCAATTAGGCTGCTTTCTGCAGTTAAAACAAAAAAGTCATTATTTTATCTCATATTACATGTCACAAAAAAACAAGAAATTGATCACTTCCTCCAGCACTTTCAATTAATTTGCCAAAGATGCCCTTGATCTACCCTTAGTTAACACTGTAAGAAGCAAGGGTGGTGCACAGTCAGGCTTACAAGGTGAGCAAAGGACACATTCAGAATCTAAATTCACCTCTCCATGCCAATATATTTTGGAAACAGTCAACTGAGGAGACAGAATCCCTCTGTGAAGTTTTGCATTCCAAGAGATTTAAAGTGACCTCTAGATTGACATCTGATCACAGACTTACACTGAATACTCAAGAATCCAAAGGATTAGCATGAGTTAACCTGATATTTTACAGAGACTAAATAAAAAATGCGCATTGCATTCCTTCACAAAAATAAATACACAGATTTGGCAAATTCTGAAAATAATAATATTACTAGATCTTCGCCTGCTTTTTTTCCCCCTAAAGGGCAAAAATGAACTGTTAGTCTTTATAATAGGTCTAAAGTAGGCCAGTGAGTTGACATTGGTTTAGAATACAATATACACTAGGAATCAAGGGCTAACATCATATGAAATGGTCTAGGTCTACAAACGCTATAACATATTACCCACTTACAAGCACATCATAAAAAGCACATTACAATACCAAAAAAAAGTGGGTTTTTTTTAATTGTCAATCTGAGTTGATTCAAACCATCAAATTCTTACCTGAATGGCTATTTCGACATATTCTACCATGCAGAACATCCCAGCTGCTCTTTCTTTTGAATGTATGGAAGTCCAGGAATGATTGTAACATGGGTAGTTGTTAGGACAGGCTAAAGTATATATATATATTTTCATTTAGAGCATATATTTGCAGAAAATGACAACTGGACAAAATAACAAAAAAGATGTAGTATTTTCAGACCATCTTCCTAATGATCACATTCCAGAGGTTTTCTGTGGGAATCTGGTCTGGAGACTGGGCTGGCAATGACAGGGTCTTGATCCAGTGGTCCTCCATCCACACCTTGATCAACCTGGCTGTGTCATGGAGCATTGTCTTGCTGGAAAAAACAATCCTCACAGTTGGGGAGTATTGTCAAAGCAGAAGGAAGCAAGTTTTCTTCCAGGATAACCTTGTAAGTGGCTTGATTCATGCGTCCTTAACAAAGATGAATCTGCCCGATTCCAACTTTACCAAAGCACCCTCTGATCATCACTGATCCTCCACCAAAATTCACAGTGGGTGCGAGACACTGTGACTTGTAGGCTTCTCCAAGTCTCTGTCCAACCATTTGACCACCAGGTGGAGGATCGGTCCTGGAAGAAAACTTGCTTCCTTCTGCTCTGACAATGTTCCCCAACCCTGAGGACTGGTTTTTCCAGCAAGACAATGCTCCATGCCACACAACCAGGTCAATCAAGGTGTAGATGGAGAACTACTGGATCAAGACCCTGTCATGGCCAGCCAAATCTCCAAATCCATTGAAAACCTCTGGAATGTGATCAAGAGGACGATGGATGGCCATCTAAACCCAGAGAAACTAATCATTTGTAGTGATCTCTTAAATTTTTCCAGAACTGTATGTATGTGTATGTGTATATATAACATTCACAAGTCTCTTTAAAACTGTGCAGGGATAAGGACATTGGGGGACCCAGACCAGCCAAGGTGTTGGGGTCTGAAGGATCTTTAAAATATTTCATCAGTTGAGGGCAATTGGCTATTAAAAGATGAGATCAGTTTGTTTTTAAGATGAATGACAGCAGTCCAATTTTTGTGTTTCAATATATTTTATACATACCCATGTATGAGACATAGGAGGCCTTTTGATAGATCAAAAAATACTGTATGGGGGTTCAGGGGTGTCCCCTGAAAGAAAATGTATAAAATTCAAGTCTGAATGGACCATTTTTATATATTCCTCAAAGTGACAATCTACTTACACAAACAAACATTTTACATAACAGTGCAAATAGAAATATTGTTTGCTATATACTGATATATAGGCTGTAGGTATAAATAGGCTGACTATGAAATAATGGAATCATTCTCAACAGCAGAGAACTCTACTAGGATAACTTGACATTTCAAAGTTTTGGTTTTCTTTATTTGCCATCCATGCCAGAGATAATGAAATCTTTGATAAATTTTCACAAAATTCGAACAAAAATTATTTGAAATATTATCAAAGGCTTGTAACATGCTTGTACTTGTACTGTCACAAACCTGCCTTAGCTGAACCATCAGAGTCATATACCAAACAGATAAAGATGGTTTCACTTTGCTTTCTTCTTGTTTTCTGCTGTTTTAGGCAAAAGATGATAGCATCCATCTATATTGCTGCTCACCGTGTCTCCGCAACTGTTGTTAAAATATCCACGCCTGCAATTGTACTTATCAGGGTTTATGTAGCACCTTATGTCCATAGTATGGGAGAAAGAGGCAATGCGCAGAGAGTGGGAAGTGGGAATGAAGCGTGTTCGGCGGTAGAGAAAAATATGAATTAGTGTGGTGTGTACAGCTCCGTAGTTTTGACAAATTGCTCACTTAAATGGTAAGATGGGGAAAAGGTTATGATGTCTCGGGGTCCGGATGAACCAATATCCTCCAGTAAAGACCTTTATGTCCTTGATTTTTCAGCATGCCTTGACATATGACATATGTACATATTTGCACTGCATCTCAAGAGAACGATCAGCAACAAATTTTAGATTTCAAACATCAAAACAGTCAACAGTAAAGATGTTACAATGCAAATCATAATGTGAACCTCAAAATCACTTTTTGTTGAAAATTACCCCACTATTCTTCACAGGCAATTTGGGTTTATCAATGGAACTCCTAGTATGCAACATCAGTTCTTGAAATCTGCTACATAAACGACAAGCAGCTGATTTATACAAGACAGATGTTGGAATAATTCAAGAGATCGAAGTTGCTAAATTATTTGTAGTTAAACAAAGTGTTAAAACCATCCTTGCTTTCACTGCTGACTGAGCCAGGCACAAGCAGACAAATCCCTCAGCACCATCTTTCCCATTTAACTTGTACTTTCACCAGCTGGTCATGTAACAGGTGTCATGGCAACTACATGAAAGAAAGGAGGTCTTATCAACATAGCACTGTTGGAGCTTGTCTGAACCATTGTTTTATGCTAATCCACCTGCTGTTAAAGTATGACTTTGACCACAAATAAAAGGAATTAAAAAAAAAAAATCTTTCAGTGTTCACTAGTATCAGTTTTATTCCTGAATGAATTATGATAAAAAAGGAAAATATCTGAATTCTGAATAATGTAATCAGGATATTTATAACTTTCAAAATGGGTAAAATCATCTCAACTGTAACATTTTGCCCACTAGAGCCCCTGGCTAGATTCAATCATAGTGTGCTTGACTTAAAAGGCCAGCTCACACTGCTGTGGTTATCCATGTTTGCATATATTTCCTACCAAAATACTTGTGAAAACAACAGCTCTTCCTTAAATGCTAATGAAACATGGCTAACCCACGGGTGTCAACTCACCTTGCAGATGAACAGTTCCAAAAGGGTGATTCAAGGATTACACCACATAAAAGTGCACATTAAAAACCAATGTGGCACATCTGGTGGTGTTAATTAAAAATTATAAAGTGTGAAATTACAAAAATCACAAATATCATTCTACTGAATCACTGAGCACCTCTATAAATCAGATGAAGACACCTGCGCTCCACCCCTGCTGCTATAATCAGCTCCAACTGTTCCTCTTTCAGCCAAAGATGAGCTTTACCAGTTATAATTGGATTCTGAAGCCCAGAGTGACAGCTCTGTTCACAATAGCCATACAGCTACTTGACTTTATTGCATGCAGGCATGGACACGAATGATGCTCTTATGAATCTTCCCTCAACCATAAATTTTGCCACAACGAAATATTGGAAGGAGCCCTAGGAGAGCCTATTACCTAATGCATTTCATTTAAACTACACCATGTAATTAAAATATTTACTCCTAAATGACAGACTTTTAAATAAGTTTTAAAATAATAATAATGAAGTAATCACTATGTCTAAAAGATTTCTATTTCATGCGGCCTCTTAGAATAAAGCTACAACGAAATATTAAAGCCAAAGGGAAGAATGAAACTCAATCCAGCTGTATCCTGAGAAAATCATTCATTAATTCAGACAGTAAACCTAAACAGGAGGCATATGGATTCGTTCAGAGCAGCAATCTTATCTTCCTTAACAGAGGGCTTTAGAGGAAGTGTGACACAAATGTCAACAAACAGGATCAAAACAACTCCCTTTCTCAGTCGAGTGTGTATTTATTTAAAAGGATAGTTTAAATAGGGACCAAAAATGAATATTCTGCCTTCCTTTATTCACCCTAATGGCACTCAAAATAAGTATGATTTTTGTCCCCCTCCATAGTAAGGTGAATTATAATATACAGTATATCTGTGTTTCATCAACTTCGGACACTTTCATGTCCCAGGGGTTGATTTCTATTCAAACAGATTTTAAACCTTTACTTTTTGTAATATTAAGGTCTCATTAAAATGGAATTGGAAACTTTTTTTAACAGGCCTTCATCATCCATGCTTTCAATATAGAACTATGAATTACAAAATCAATAAATGATAAAAATACAAAGAGTGAAATAAACAATTTAAGATTTAGTGTAAAAATTATTAATATTACATATATATATATATTTATTTATATTTCTTTCATTTATTAATTACAACTGTCCCACAACTGTCCCATCATTTCCACCACTCCAAAAATGTTGCCCATAATATTTTCTTTTTCAAAAGTAAGTGTACTTGGCAAATCAACAACAATATCTGTGAAGAACATGCTTGGGATGAAATGAGTAAAATTATGTTTGAAGAGAACAAAGAAAATTCAATGTATATATAATTTGTGTGAAATATATTTTCAATGGCCGTCATTTTCAATCAAAGATGTTATTTGCAACACATGTGGCATGTGATGGTATTTGGTAATATGGTATACCACGGTAATTACAATGCACCATATTGTTATTGTAGCCACTTCAAAATTGCGTAAATAATTCTATACAACCTTTTAGCCAAATTGTTTAGATTTTTCTGATCGCACAGTATATTTTTTTCTATCAACGAATCAAGATTCACTGTGTGTGTGACATAACACTTACATTTATGCATTTGGCAAACACTTTTATCCAAAACGACTTCGTGCATTCACAGTATACATTGTATCAGTTTTATGTGTTCCCTGGGAATCGAACCTATGATATTGCTGTTGCTAGTGTCATGCTCTACCAGTTGAGCTACTCAGATGTAAACAAAATCAACATAGACAAGAAGTATGGCTGAAGGAGGAACGCCGCTGCCCCTTTATCTGCCTTGGGTTTTGGGTTTCATAAAAATGCAGAGGGTTTGTTGGTCGACGATGCTTCCCTGTGTTAAACATGTGGCAGAAAAGTGGCAGCAAAACAAGTGAGCAGTTCATGTTCGCTCATCTACGGGACAGGTAAGTTGATACAGTTCTGTTTGTTTTTTTCAAACTGTTTTTGAAAACAGAGACCACACTAAGAAACAACTAGCTAAGTGACAACGAAGATGACGAAGAAAGTGAACCGTTATGCTAACTGCAGATAATGCGTTGCTTGCTTTTTAGTGGCCGAAGAGTAGTTCTCTACAAATCCACTACACAGTAATGTTTGTGTAATTGTAGTAACAACTTAAATACAGTTGTAACCAGATAATACTAAGTCCTGTAAGTAATTATGGCAATGAGGAACAATGATAATTTCAATATTAAGATCAAGTTGGAAAGCAATGCAATCGTATATTGCCATACAGTGCGAGTGTACTTGTGGTAATTAAATTTGTAGCTAATGTCTAGCTATATATTAGCAACTTGCTTGCTATCCATAAAAAATATGTATACCATTGTTATATCCTAGCAGCTGGCTCGATAAAATTAGTCTAGTCTTACTTTAACACTAGCCTCAACAAGACAAGTTGAAGGTCTTTACTGATCTGTAATGATTTAAATATTAAGACACAAACTTAAATGTTATATGAGTGAGTAAATGACACAATGTTCTTTTTTCATGTCTGCCCTTATTTTGTCCTCTCTGAGAAAACATGATCTAATTCATGACTGTTTACTGGCTCTCTCAGCCACTAGGTGGTGGAAGCTGTTCTGTCTGAGGAGCTGGCTGGAGGAGAAGACTGGCCTGTGGATGCTGTTTATTTAATAAGGTCCCTTGGGTTAACACTGCCATTCGTGCATTCAAACATGAGATTGTACAGAAACAACAATGTTTCAAAAGTTTTTAGAGCTTAACGGCAACAAAAAAAAAAAGTTGCTCTCCCAAGGTCTTTTTCCAATCAAAGTTTCTGAGAATGGCAAATAAACAATCAATCACAATTCATAACAGAATAAGTGTGTGTGGAAATCATTTACGAGAATAAATCCCTACATGATCCAGATTTTCTTTGATAGTTTCATCAGGGAATTCAAGGTCACCGCAGGACAAGCCAGTTACAAGAATTTCCTAAAACAATAACAGCTTACAAGTAGAATTCTCTGAATCGGTCACAACTGAGTAACTCTAAACATCAGTTTGGAAATGTCTCGGTCACATCAGTGCCTCCTCCTAACTGTATGTGTCTCTCAAAATCAAAGGCCTCGGGATTGTATGCGAAATCTGTTAGGGCCTGGGGCTACTGTAAATGAGACATCCAGGGGTCATCTTTTCTTTTCCTAGGTCAGTGAACGAAGTGCTAACATAATGTTAAAAGTCATTTTGTGCAGTGCTATTAATCACATATTAAAACAAAGTGAAAAGCATCTATAAAAAGGACTAATAATGAGGAGATTTTCATGCATCAGATATCATTCCTTGGCCTTTTCTAAACTCAAAAGCCACTGATTATATTGACTATAAAGATCCACTATTCTGGTGGGCTATTCACACAGTAAGGGGCCATTCACACCAAACACATTTTTGTATCCATCTGTGCTGTATAAACATGAACTAGAAGGATGTCTTTCACAGTGTCTAACTCTTTTTTTTAGCATCCCAGAGAGGAGTATCACTTCAGACATGCAAGGATACTAATAATTCAGAAATTTAATTATTAACCGTTATTAGCAACAACATTTTTTCAACTGTGCTAAGATAATAAGGTTTCCCTAGTACCAGAATGGCATTTAGAAAATATTTCTTATCTAAGACACAGCTTTAGCGATTCCAACTTTTGAACTCTAGTGTACATCTGTATGCATGTCCTCTGTTCTACATTTGCGAATATTGCAGCGTCAGACAAGACAGTTCATAAAAGTGTGGATGAGTTGCCTAATCCAAAAGGAGCAGACTCTAAATCCCATTTTAATCACACTGACCATAATCCCAATATCTGTGTAGATAGATTACAAACTCAGTGGGGCATTTGCGCACATTGAAATCAGTAGAAACACTGTAAAACCAGACTGGTCACACAGTGAAATCAGAAAAAGTAGGTTGACTTTTCTTTAGTCAAAATCTGTGCTTACTGAAATTCAAAACACTGCCCCCAGTGGCCAAAGCGGTAAGTGTTGTTGGGCGTATGTGCATATTTGAGCTACATTTTCTGGGTTTAACATCAATGGAGGGGCGCCAAAAGCAAGTATTGAAGAGAGTTCTTTTCAGCTTACAGTTTATAATACAGCTAAGACGACTGCATATTTTATAAACTGTACCCCCCCCCAACCCAAACCTAACCATCAGTGGAGTAAAAATGTAATGCAACCTCCGTATTGTGGTCGTCACTGTTTATGCAAACACTATAAAAATTTGGTTTTACACATCAACGATAACATGTGATGGGCTTAATTATCCATTAGCTGAGAGCTCAGTAATTATGTTAAGTTTAGCTAATCTAATTAATCGGCAACACTTTACAGAGCCCATGACATCACTACTAGTATTTATAATTACAATGATTAATAACTCTAGTAATAACAATGTGTATTACATAATAATTAAGCAGCTTAATTAAATAATTAAAAAAAACAGCCGTTTTTAGTTAATTAGTATTACTCAGTTTTTACTTTTGCAAATTAACAGTCATATAAACACAAAATTATGACTATTTCATTTTTAAAAAATGTAAGTACAATTTAAGTGCATAATCCAAGCATGTAGATAGGCATGGCCTTGTTCCACAAAAAAACTGCGTTCTCTGTTTGCCCAGCACATGCCAAACTAAACAGTCTATTACAGTTGATACCATGACCTCATAGTTTCAAATGAAGTCATCACATGCAAAACATAGGTACCTCCCACACACAGGGCCACATCTTAACAACTTCCTATTTCCTCATTATCCAAAACCCACATTTAGGCCTGTTACAGAGGCAAATTTCCTAAATTTGTGTGAAGTTAAAGGCCACGCATCAGACTTTGCTCTATCATAATGGTTAAGATCAAGGCGCATATGGTATGCGCTGAAGCGTACAGCCAGGATTGTTGTGGTTACACAACCCAGTGATCTGCCCTTGGCTAAGCAATGACCATCTTGTCATTCTCCTCATTGGACAAATTTGTCTTGCAATTATAAAGGATCATGTCAATGACACCTGCCTTGACAGGTTTTTAAGGCAACATGAGGGTGGAGTGTTGTGTAATTTGTAAACTAATATATTTTAATACAGGATAAACAGCAATTTAAAGGGAAAATATCTAAAAAAAAATGTAATTGTCTTTTAGTAGTTTAGATGTCAAGAATTTTCAGTGTATAATGACTTAAATTTGGGTCTGTTCCTCGAATAAACCTAAGGTATGGCTTCAGATGACTTGGAATATAAAGAACAAGTCATGGGGACTACTTTTATGATACTTTTAGTGATTATGCATCCTTTTGAGGCTTGATATCTCCAGTCACAGTTCATTGACATTGCATGGGAAAAAAAATGACCCGAACATTCTCCAACATTCAACAGTCTCACGACAACTCATAATAATTCAAATGAGTTGGTGATATTGTAAGAAAACAAACAACAACCAATCAACAAACAGAAATTCAAATCGATGCCATACAGGCATCAACAATGTTGTCCGCTCATTTTTTTAAACTCATGTTTAAAAAAAAAAAAATTCTGTTTTAAATTATGATTAGGTATAGGGTTTGGGTTAGCCGCAGTATTTTTGGAATGGTAGTACCATTAACACGGTAGTACCGCAAGTTATGTTGTATGTGTGGTAGTGAATACTATTTTCGCTAAAACCTTTAATTTAATCAGACCTATAAGAGCACAAAATGCTGTTTAGAATTTTCCCCTTATATGGTATTGTTTATATTCCATGTGTGGTTTTCCCATGCTTCAAACACACGTCTGAATCCCAGCATGTTAATTCGGCAGTCATGTATCCTAATGGATAATATGTGTTTAAATAAAACTTTGCAGAGTGAGAACTTAAAAAAAATAAATAAACGCACACACAATTCATGCAAGGAGGTTTGGAATTATTTCGGGTTTTGCCTTATGAGACTTTGAAAACCCATGTGCTGTGAATGTCTACAAAGATTTCAAGCCAAAGGGGGAAACACTAGGGATGAAACAGTTACCGGTTTCATGGTAAACCACAATAAAATTCCCAGACGGTTAGTATTACCGTGTCACATTAATAATCATTAAACCGTGCGCGATTATCGTGATTTGTAAAACTCGTGGTAACGGTTGTCCACACACTCACAGCATGAGTCTGACACATGGGCGCAGCATGCAACATTGTTATTGTTTTAGCATGAAAACATGGTGGGAGGCAATGACCATGCTCAGGATAATTTCCAACCTTCAAAGAAGAAAGAAAGAAAGAAGAAAGAAATGTGGTCATATTTTGGATTTTATAAGAATGCTGAGGAAAATTAGTTGAATATGGTACTGCAGAGCTTGCAAAACGGGGCAACGCGTGATTTGAGATTAATGTTTTAAAATTCTACCTGTTCTTTAATTATTTTATAATCCATTGCCGTCTACAAAACAACCATCCAATACAAATACTGAAGTCCTCCGATTTCATTTTCAATACATTCGATAACTATAACAGAGACGCACGATGGCACCAGCTGTTTGTATGAAATGAGAGATTGTAAGAAAGAAGCTGGAGTTTCAGGATGAGAGACCAGAATCAAGACTTTCAGAGAGCTATGAAATAACATGTTATGTAGTTTAGTCACCCAACCAACATATTTTGATCATTTAAAATGTCTAAGTTAATAATAATAATAATAATAATAATAATAATAATGTAGCCACACCAATAATAATAATAATAATAATAATAATAATAATTACAATTATTATTATTATTATTATTAAACTGCATTTGCCATTCCCTTGTTTACTCATTTTATATGTTGTTTGTTGATTTTCAAATATAAAACCTGTTTAAATTATTTCAGTGTGTTTATCAGTACATTTTGTACAATTTAAGCACATTTTAACAATACCGATAACCATGCTAGTTTTGGTCACGATAATCGTGATATGAAATTTTCTCTAAATAATCTCTAGGAAACACCAGCAACCTTATTAAACACCTTTTGGACACATCCCAATGCTTTTGGGTTAGTGTCACTTTATTTAACCTAAACGCTTTATCTTAACATTTACAGATTTACCATTTCTCTGAGAAATCAAACACTGCACTTGCTTGTTTTTTTCCCAATTACAAATGCATGGTGGGGGTAACTTAGTATTTATGATCAGATCGATTTGATCACATCCCTGATGTGTGCGATCAAACCGGTGTGTTTAATCTGCATTTGCCCTGCTGTTTATCAGGAGGAGGGTATAAAGCGGTTATAATAATGAAAACGCTGCTCAAAACTGTCTTTTCAACACTACAATATTTTTATTTTTATGTTACTTACATTCAAATAATCACAGAAATAATGGAATCCAAATTTAAAGCCGTTGCGGTTTGAACTGGACGTTCTGACACGGCACGGATTTCTTTTTCTTTTTCTACATCTAACTAAGAATGTATTAGGTAACAAGTTAGTCCATTTGAGCCAGTTATTTTCACCACTTCCTGAGCAATAAGTGGAATGGCTAGTTTCTAAGTACCACTATGACAAACTGTGTTAAGAATTAACACATTATCATGTGGTATCGTGATACTACTAAGAATCATAATACATTAGCTGGTATAGTATCATAAGACATGACAGTGGTATCGTGGCAACCCTAGCTCACGCACATCCCGCACTCCACTGCGGTCAAGTAATGACCTGTTATTCTCTTTCTGTGTGCTAATCCAGACTCTGTCCAGGGTTCCCACTCTTTTCAAGGCAAACTTTTTCAGGACATCAAGGACATTTTATATGCCCAACAAGTGTAATATTTTAGCAAAAACACATGCGTCCATTTAAATCAAGCTTTTACTTCTGCATTTATGTTTGTTTTTTCTCACCTCCAGATAATCAGATTGCTGCATAGCCCAGTGTGATTATTAATCCCCGTAAAGCTGTGATTCAATTTAATAAATACATAGTCTGTATGTACTGCGCACTTCAGAGTGCTCTCTGTCTTAGTCATCTCACATACACAAGAGTGCACGTGATGATCATGATGAGGTGTTTTCAGTGTATGAGTGGCCAGCTCTACACATTCATTTTGATGCATGCATCACTTGCAGATTATTTATTTAGTCAATTAAACCAGTGATTTTTTATTGTTTAATTATCACACAAGAAAATATAAAAATGTTTATTTGATTGATTGTTCATTCAAACATTAATTGTTGTCCAAATATTTCATATTCCACGATATTCTCCATTTTATTGCTAATACCATTTTTACAACTAGATTCCTTGTTTTCCGCATACTACATGTGGTAACCGCTGTATAAGGTGACTGCAATCATTTAATTATTGAATATTAAATTCACATCCCGAGGTATTAAGGCCAAATCACCACACTACCAACCCAGTGTAAATTTGTTTAAAGAAAAAAAAAATCAGCGGTCCGACTCTCATCGTTCTGTAAAGGGATGCAAACTCATGAGGCCAAAAAGGGGGAGACAATCACTGACCCACAGATATGTTTTCCGAGGTTATTTTTTTAAAGAATAAGCTAAGAGCACCAACTTAAGCTATTTTAATGATTCAAGTATAGCAAATTATCTGCACAATTGTGCAGAATTAGCTGCAAAAATAAAGGGTATTTTTGTGTGGCTTGCTTTTGTTTCACAAATTTGTACAGTTTAATTAATTGACTAGTTTAGTGACCACTTCTGGAGATGCTACTAGGTGGCGACAAATGAGCACCTTATGTGGCATGAGCGAGTCCTTGAATCATTTTGAAATATTTATGACTGAAATCTGCCAAGAGCCTTTATAGTATTTAAGCACTATAAGAACAAAGCAGATCTATAATTTCCATTCATTTTGTTAACTGCCGAGCATGACTTTTCATCCAAAAACTCATCAATAATAGTCTACTAATATTAATAAATATCAATTACATCTTTACCTTCTCATTTATTAAAGTTTGCATGTCAAATCTACTGACTTCAGTAGAATGTTTAAGATTTATAAGAGCAAAGCAGATCTACTGTATCATTTTCCAACAGTATTAAAACTGGTGAGCATGACTTTTATCAGAAAAGTCCACAATAATAGCCTAATTGTAATCATTTTTAGTTTCAATAATGTCCTTTGTCATTGTAAAGCGCATTTCACAAGTTGAGTCAAGGCGGCAAGACTCCACTCAACATCGGTGTCAAGCGGCGCTTTGCCCATCCACAAGATAAGCATTGCAGAAACCAAGCATCACTGAGGGGCGAATTTACGAGCTTGCCATGTAAGAAAGTGAGTGATGTGCACAATAAACACTGAAAACATATATTTGGAAGACAAAAAAAATTGGCACTTGCCTTGATTGCAGAAAATAAAAAGAGGACTCGTTTGTTTAGGTAAGATCTTATCTTTTTTTTCTTTTGTTACAATAACTGGGGTCCTTGGATACTCTGAAATTATAAGAAAAAAAATGTATGAGATATTCAATATCTCTTCATAAATTTGGACAGTTTTAAAATATTTGTTTTAGCTTTATACTCTCAAAGACATCATTTGTGTGAGGCACATACGTGTGTAAAAAACACTGGTGTGAAATTGGAGCCAAGGTTGCGCTGATGCGTCAATTCATAGACTTCAATGTATTTGGCAGTGATGATGCAAGTCATGTGACAGCCCCTCGACATGTATAAAGTCACTTTTACACACCTGCACTTTTCTCTCCATGATGATCAAGATAAACTCACTTGCCGATGCTGAAGTAAACAAAAAACATGCCCCTCTCATTCACTCTGTCAGTACCATGAAGCTATAAAATACCTGGAAAGCTATACGTTAGCATCCCCATTCATCTCTATGACTGTGCTCAGCTAGCGCAGGGTTCCCAGAAATCGCAGTTTCGTGATCGGGTGTCACGTGACTGATCACTTGTCAAAGGAGAAAGGTAGGGAAACATATAAATCAATTTCACCCTTTTAAGAGCCCTTCAATGTATATAATGTAATTGAAATAATTGAAATTGAAATGGTCCTTGGAATTTTTTTTTTTAAATTTCATCATAAAACAGCTTTTTGCCATCGGGTGATGTAGTTCCAGCATCTACCAGCAGGTGCTAACAGGAACTTGCTAACCAGCCAATTCCTGACACCCTGGTCGGTACATGTACCAGGTCATTCAGTTTGCTTATGAATGAGAAGTTTCACAAATGCCACTTCTCACTGTGCACGCGCTGCTGTAGCCAAGCACGCGGTTGGCTATAGCTGTAACCAATCAATTGATCTGCCTTGGTTGGACTGTGATTGCCAAGCACACAATTGGACACTTCTGTAATCAATCACGAGGGTGTAAACCCCCTTAACCGTTGACGATGTCTCACAATGCGCAGCCACTGGCAGTGACAAAGCAATATGAATTTCTGTATTTGACTCCAATTCCGAATCACGATTGTTACCATGTTTTTGTAACTGTAACGAAAACCTTGCTAGCAACACAGTCAAACAGTTTTATTATACAGTGCATCCAGAAAGTATTCACAGCGCTTCACTTTTTCCACATTTTGATATGTTACAGCCTTATTCCAAAATGGATTAAATTAATTATTTTCCTCAAAATTCTACAAACAATACCCCATAATGACAACGTGAAATAAGTTTGTTTGAAATCTTTGCAAATTTATTAAAAATAAAAACAAATAAAATCACATGCACATAAGTATTCACAGCCTATGCCATGACACTCAAAATTGAGCTTGGGTGCATCCTGTTTCCACTGATAATCCTTGAGATGTTTCTAAAACTTGATTGGAGTCCACCTGTGGTAAATTCAGTTGACTGGACATGATTTGGAAAGGCACACACCTGTCTATATAAGGTCCCACTGTTAACAGTGCATGTCAGAGCACAAACCGAGCCATGAAATCCAAGGAATTGTCTGTAGACCTCTGAGACGGGATTGTATCGAGGCACAGATCTGGGGAAGGGTACAGAAAAATGTCTGCGGCATTGAAGGTCCCAATAAGCACAGTGGCCTCCATCATCCGTAAATGGAAGTTTGGAACCACCAGGACCACCGGCAAAACTGAGCGATCGGGGGGAGAAGGGCCTTAGTCAGGGAGGTGACCAAGAACCCAATGGTTACCCTGACAGAGGTCCAGTGTTTCTCTAGGAGAGAGGAGAACCTTCCAGAAGAGCAACCATCTCTGCAGCACTCCCCCAATCAGGCCTGTATGGTAGAGTGGCCAGACGGAAGCCACTCCTCAGTAAAAGGCACATGACAGCCCGCCTGGAGTTTGCCAAAAGGCACCTGAAGGACTCTCAGACCATGAGAAACAAAATTCTCTGGTCTGATGAAACAAAAATTGAACTCTTTGGCTTGAATGGCAAGCGTCATGTCTGGAGGAAACCAGGCACCGCTCTTCACCTGGCCAATACCATCCCTAGAGTGAAGCATGTGGTGGCAGCATCATGCTGTGGGGATGTTTTTCAGTGGCAGAACTAGTCAGGATCAAGGAAAAGATGAATGCAGCAATGTACAGAGACATCCTTGATGAAAACCTGCTTCAGAGCGCTCTGGACCTCAGACTGGGGCGAAGGTTCATCTTCCAACAGGACAACGACACTAAGCACACAGCCAAGATAACAAAGGAGTGGCAATTGGACAACTCTGTGAATGTCCTTTAGTGGCCCAGCCAGAGCCCAGACTTGAACCCGATTGAACATCTCTGGAGAGATCTGAAAATGGCTGGGCACCGATGCTCTCCATCCAACCTGATGGAGCTTGTGAGGTCCTACAAAGAAGAATGGGAGAAACTGCCCAAAAATAGGTGTGCCAAGCTTGTAGCATCATACACAAAGACTTGAGTCTGTAATTGGTGCAAAAGGTGCTTCAACAAAGTATTGAGCTAAGGCTGTGAATACTTAAGTACATGTGATTTTTTTTCATATTTTATTTTTAATACATTTGCAAAGATTTCAAACAAACTTATTTCACGTTGTCATTATGGGGTATTGTTTGCAGAATTTTGAGGAAAATAATGAATTTAATCCATTTTGGAATAAGGCTGTCACATAACAAAATGTGGAAAAAGTGAAGAACTGTGAATACTTTCCGGGTGCACTGTACTTCAATATTTTCCAGGACAAATTATTATTTTCCAGGACATTTAAGGATTTTTCTCATTTTCCATGACTTTTCCATAACTGGAAAACTGCATTCCAGGTTTTCCAGGATGCGTGGGATCCCTGTCTATCATGTCTTGCAGCCCACAAAAATTAATAGATTTAACAGAAAATGTGACCACAGTATTTATCACAGCTCCAAATGATAAACTTTTTTTTTTTCCCACAGGAGGAATTAAGTTAAAACATTCATGTGTAGTATTACAAAACATATTACTAAATTATTTCTTGATCACTATATTAAAATGCATAAACTGAATTTATCCGTTATTGCCCAATCTGACCAAAATTATTTAAATTCTGGGATATGAAACAGTGACTCAATGCTCAGTTTTGATGTCACCATACACAACCACCAGTTCTACCACATCTACAATAAACACTACTTGTGTAAACAAACACAGAACAAAGTAGGGCTGTACAATTTACATCCAAATAATTTGTGTCCATGTCATATTATTTATGTACACATTTAAAACAAGCAGAGAATTGCGTTACTGAATAACGTTGCAGCTATTTTATACATTAGTAAATCACGATTGTGTCGGAGACTATTTAGCAGAGACGGGTCACTTCTATTAAAATTAAATGGGAGAAATTGGAACACCCAGTGGTCAACGGATGTAAAAATAAAGTCTTGCCTTACAGACAAAAGAGCCAAAAACCATTTAGATACAGACAACACCTGTCAATCAACTCGAGAACACGTATGCGTATTAGCTATACAAGCCAGGAAATCTGGGTTTTTAGCGTAATCTGAGGGAAAGAAGCACAATTTATTATACCAGTGCTGTCAGATTTTACGTCTTATTAAAACATTTTCTTTGATCGTAATCTTGACTAACCATTTTTAAGATTTGGTCTTTCCCATTATAGTATAGATATGTAGGAGTTGCACTTTCATGACTGGAAATTTTACACTCGAGTGTTCCAAATATGCTCGCCAGTGGACTGACTTGCTAGAAAGACTTTGATAGTGCCTACGCAGACATCTTCACAAAAAATTTTTAAATAAATGATTTTGTTCTTTTCAAATTTGTAGTAAATTATACATAGTAAGTGACACCCATCAACTATAATGATCTAGCAAATCTGGAATTATTAAATATTACCAAAGACGCTTTACATTTACAGTTTCAATCCAAAGTGACTTTCAGTGCACTTATTACAGGGACAATTCCCCTGGAGCAACCTGGAGTTAAGTGCCTTGCTCAAGGACACAATGATGGTGACTGTGGGGATCGAACCAGCAACCTTCTGATTAACAGTTATGTGCTTTAGCCCACTACGCCAACACCACTCTTTTTAACGTGCTTCTTAAAACTCGCTCGATACCAGCTGCCCATAGTTGCCCTGAGCCAAAGTTAATGTCATTGACGCTGGTGGATTAAATTTCTGCTTTAATCTAAATTAAGCTTTAAATTGATAACTTTGCACCATTTCCATTCATTAAAGGTACTGTCAATACTGTTGTTGGTTAAAATTCTATTCTATTCATTCTATTGCACACAGACTCGCAGTACTGGCTTTGTGCAATGCATAAACAGAGGCAGTTTTTCTCCCTGGATGACATTGTTTGTTTAGGAGTTATGCTGTAATGCGACCAAACACACTAGTGTGCCCCAGACAAGCCAAGCTGAGACAAAGAGGACAGTGTTTGGCACACAAAGAAATGGAATGACCAGCCTGTTCCTCTTCAACTGCAATGGGCCAATGTGATGGTCGCTTAACAGAAAAATATTATTCCTTCACAATGTACATTGTGTGTAGTGAAAAAAATTTGACCTGGCTTCTCTGACTTTTGATGACTTGGAACAAAAAAAGAACACACACTGTGTCGCCAGTTTCAGCATTTTTGTATATCTTGTTGAGAGCAAATTTTTTCTGTGAAGTGTTACTGTAAATATTTGCATACATTGCTTTCAAGGTGAGAAAATCTAACCTTTGTGTTCTCCTCTAACCGAAGTAGGAAACAAGAGCAAGAAGTCTTATAAAGATAAAAACAGCACACGTAAATCAGGACCAAATACTAATTTTGTACCAGACACGCTCTCAACCACTGTCCACCGGCTGAGCACATAGCCAACTTCCAGCCTGCATGCAATTCTACTGCACCAGCTATAAACTTCAGAGGTAGTTGTTAGTGAAAACAAAGCGACTGATTGCTTTAATGTCAGCCTGTATCTAAATGCAGAAAGCCGGAGGATAGACAAATAATACACAAATAACACTACATGGCATGTCTTATGTTCATAGACCTAAAGTAAGTAAATTTACAGAATAACTTTCCAAAGATAGTACTAAGTTCTGTAAGACCCCATAAAATAAAATTAAGGGTTCTGTGGCTCAAGAACTTAAAATCAAATCGCTTTTACACAAGATTTGAAATCAAGTTATTCTCGTTTTTGATGTCAAAACATGAACAGTCATGTGCACGGCACTTGCACACATTGGATAAGCTGTACATGCAACTCGAGGGATAATGGGCAAAAACATAGGTGTGCCAAACGGTTTGTGTTTAAAACGTTTTTGACCTTACCCCAATAAAAGAAAACTATTTGAGGCATTTACATGACCTTACACATTGTTGGTTTCTTAAGCATAATCGGCGTAAGATCGTGCATGTAAACACAGTCAGGATACCATTGGATTCTGTATTGGAATAGTAACAACAGTAACACTTGGCAACCTCCAGTGATTTAAACTCTTGTGTGAACACTCCTTTAGTGCCACTTTTGCCGAGGTACTGGATTAGTACATTAGTTCATGAGAAAATTGCAGATATTTGCATATTGCATCATACTTGCAAATCCTCTCTTTGATAGTTCTTTCCAACCAGAATTATTTGGTAAGAAACTGTTTGCCATTAGTATGAATTTAAATATTTAACGCATTATGTTCCATTCTACACGTTTAAATTGGTATGACAAATACAATTGAAACTTATTCTGTTTCATTTTAGCTTTCTATTCCTCTACCTGGCTGCGCTGGCAAGTACTATAACATCAGGAAGTGATCTAGTAGAACTGGACTGTCAAGCATTCAACAACCCCCTCAGCGTCAGCGGAGTCAGTGATGCAATCAACACCAATTCCCAATGGCTGTAGTCATTCTCTACCCACCCAACAACTGAACACATTTGAGCTCTGATGTTTCTACCTAACAGAGCAATACAATATTGATGGGTAGACACATATTTGATTTCAAAACAAGCATTTCTTTACAAATGAAGTGACGGCCCTTTTTCCTACCCCATGCCTCTGTGAATACCACATACATGATTACTTCCTAGCAAAAGGAGCAGATGTCTAAGGTCCAAAAAGGGTGTGAGTTTGTTTGCGTGTGTGTGTTTGTAATAAATTACCTTTTCACCACCAGACTAAGAGTCTTGTGGGAGCCCTTGACTAGGCAGATGGCCTCTTGTCTGTAGCCAGTGAGAGAAATATTGTTGATGTTGGTGAGTTCATCTCCAGCCAGCAGCCTCACAACCGCGGCCTTACTGCCCTCTTCCACCTGTGGCACAGACACAATACATTCAGGCTCAATAAACCTGTCCTCTTTTTGGTGGGTTGCCTGAACAACTAGTCAACGTACTGGTCTTAAATGAATAGTTCACCCAAAAATTTACTCACCTGCATGTCATTCCAAACCACTATGATTTTTGTTTTGTCATATTAAAGTTTTGGTGAGAAACAACACAAAATACAAGTTATTTTTCAGTGAAAATCTTGAAATCTGGTGGGTGTTCATAAGCGCTATTAGAGAAGCTTATTCACTGTGGCACACGTGAGAACTTGCATTGTTTCCAGTGCTGAACAACTCTCAGGTCAATTTAAATTTTGGGGGAATTATGCCTTTAAGGAAGCTCTGTATAATTATTGTGGTTTCGTGCGCACCTGACTCTAATCAGATGCGTTCATAGGGGGTGTTTACATAAATAGCGTTTTTGTGTAGAAACCCCCCCAGCTAAATGGAGTGCAATGGAATGAAACAGAATGGATAGATGCAAAGGCCTGATTTTAAAAGTTTGACTTTTTAACTTGATATGCCATCTTCAAAAATGCGTAGGAGAACGCAGAGAAAAAAGATGTCCATCTAAATTTGTATAGAGTGCAACAGTCTGGTTCCGGAAGTAAAAATCCCATTTATTTTTTCCATGGACACACTGATTTTCAACGATAACTTATAAACCTTTAAAGACTGATCATTAGATCAGAGGTTGTTCATCGATGGAATATGCTTCCGTTGAAGCCATCATTATGCGCTATTTCAAATTCATTGTTTGAAAATCGTGTTTGATAGTGGAATTCATGGTAAACATCTACATAACCTGTGGTCCAGCAGAGAAAGCTTCACCTAGAGAACCGCGGCCAAACAAGCTTGCAAAACGTGCTTTGAGCGAGCGCCCACTCCCATGAAGCAGTGTGAATGATGTAATCGAGTCGTTGTCTCTTCACCCTTGAACAACTTATAAACTGTATTTGTACATCTCAGCAAATTTAGCAAAAAACGCTCACAGAGCACTTTTTTTAGGAACAACTGTATACCTACTTATTCATGCATCCAATTATCTAATCAGCCAATTGTGTGGCAGAAGTGTAGTGCATAAAATCGTGCAGTGCATAAAACCATGCAGATATGGGTCAGGAGCTTCAGTTAATGTTCACATCAATCATAAGAATGGGGAAATAATGTGATCTCAACCATGGCATGATTGTTGGGATATTCACGCACAACAGTTTCTAGAATTTACTCCGAATGGAGCCAAAAACAAAAAACATCCAGTGAGTTGCAGTTCTACGGACAGAAATGTCTTATTGATGAGAGAGGTCAACAGAGAATGGCCAGACTATTTCGAGCTGACAGAAAGGCTACAGTAAATCAGATAACCAGTCTGTACAATTGTAGTGAGCAGAATAGCATCTCAGAATGCAAAACATGTCGAACCTTAAGGCGGATCAGCTACAATAGCAGAAGACCCCGTCTGGCACTTTATTAGGACCATAATGTTCGTAATAAAGTTCTCAGTGAGTGAATATTGTTTTTATACTTGATCAACAACCTAAAAATCAACAGTTTTATATGTTCCCATTGTTTTTACTCAATGTCATCATTCACAATGCTACATTGGATTGTTGTCCATGCCCTCATGAAAGACATGGACAACTCTTTTATGAAGCATTTTCTGAAAAGTTCAAGGCAAAAAAGAATAGGAAAAATAAGTGGGAAGACACGGTTGTGCTCTATTGATGAAACAGCTGTGCTTTATAGGGATTAATTTAAAGCTCGACAAATAGATTGAGATTTCTAAATCTCACTGTTTTTGTTCACATGGGTTTTTGACATTGAACAAACAGTGAGAATGCATAAAAACAGACACAAAGCATATTTACACTAGCACATAATGTCACCCATATCTCAGCATGTTTCCAAATTACTCTGGTCTCTGTCAGTTAGTGCAGAGCAGTCAGAGCATTTCCTGAACAACTGAACACACTTCATTGCCAAATGTTATTGCTGTAGAAGTTTCACCCTTAAATGACCAAATGAGTAAAGTATGTTCACCTTTCTAAATCAGCACTCAGGGGGGGGGGGGCAAGTCTTTAACTTTAACTTTCCACATCAGAACTTTTACCTCCAGAGCCAAGCAAGAACCAAGTTAATCATACATATTTAGTAACAAAGAGCACATTTCAGGAAACCTGTGGCCAAATTCCTTAAGTAAATTCCTGACATGATATGCAATGCTGCCCTATCTTTCAGTAAGCTGGTTATTTGCTATTTGAGCTTTTGGCCCAAAGTTGATCATGACGGTTCATTATTTACAACACTTTGCAGGTGTGTCTATAACTCATCTTAACATAATCCTCTGAGACTAATGTTTATAGATGATTATAACATGGTGCTATCAGAAACATGAAGGAATAGTTCAACGAAAAATGGAAATTCTGACATGATTACTAACCCTCCAGTTATTCAAATCAGTGTGACTTTCTTTCTTCCAGGGAATACTCAAGTATAGCCTATGTAAGGTAAAAAAGATGCAATGAAAGTGAATGTTGACTAAGACTAATATTCTGCCTAAAATCTCCTTTTGTGTAATTCTTCAGGAAGTTTAAGCTTAAAGGACAACAGACCTTGAATGATTACACTAACATTCTTGTATGCAAGCTTTATCACCAGCTGTGGTTACTTCCAAAAGCTGATCGACCTTATTATAAACAGTCTTGCAGCATGTACGTGCTCAGTGAAGAAGAATGCACAAATGTGGCTTTTTTAGCCATTCCTTTGTTTTATGCCGACTTCTCAGCATTTATTATTTTAAAACCAGCAGGACTCTGTGACATCCGGACTCAAGAGCCCCCCTTAGAATTTATAAAACAAGAAAACATTCAGAATGCTGGAATAAGAAGCACTTAAAATAACTTACGACATTAATTTAAAACAGGCACATCAGTGGGTGCCCCCCTCTGGCATTCCGCACCACAATGAGAGAACAAAATGACTTAGAACAATGGAAACGTTCACTGGCGAGGAATCAGACCTGCTTAAGCATAGCAAACACTGTCAGTGCATCAGGAATGGAGGTGGGGTGTTATTTAACAGAAAGGTGAGATAAATGTGGAGGTGGGAGTAAAAATGTCAAGAGAGACAGTGATCTTTTCATTTAAGCATTATGGGCATTCATGAAAAAAATAAGAAAAGAAAATCCAAGAGCACAATGGTATTCTAATTTTTTTTAGACCATGTACCATGGTATTCTTTAAACTTTATTGGAATACCAAATACAAGAGGCGTACATCGGAAGTTTTATCATGATATAATCTAATATCAATTCTCTTAGCCAGAGATTCAAGGTTTGCAGAGACCTCAAAGTCTGCCACAGCGTGATTTCGATTCGGGTGCCTGCGATCAATATAAATTATTATGTGCCTATTTTACACCATCAATAATCTCACAAATGCAACCAAAATATAATTTTAATATTTAACTGAGCTTTCTGAAAAGTGCAAATCCAGTTCCCACATTGGGATATCCACAACAAAATAAGGTACTTCAGTTGTTGACAAAAATAACACATAAAACCAATAATGTAAAAAATAGTCACATACATGTGATCATTAGTCGTTTGATGACAGCTCATTACCTTGTGGAATGAGGTAAACATTACAGTGACAATGTCTTCTCTTTCATCTCTTCAACAGTCTAGTGGGTAACCCTACCCACAAATTGTTTCCAACAGGAGAGTATATGCTAACCGTGTTTTTTCTTGGCTACAACTTACTAAATGTTAGTAAGGGTCTTGATGTGAAAAGTGTTGCAAATAATGTTGGTGCAGGGCAGGTGTTTTCTCTATCACTCATCAGTTCTGTTCAGAATGCTGGAGCAGTTTAGCCATTTGACGTGGTCAAATTGCTCCACGGCGCTTTAAAATAGAAAATTCTCATGTAGAATTAAAGTGAGATGAGCCGCTCTGAGCTGTCCGGTCACCGGATCTCCCATTTCAATGGAGGTAGAGAGCAACTTCAGGTTTCAATCACTCCGCACACATCCGTGTCCCACATGAGAAGCATATTTAGTGCAAACAAAGCGAGACTATGGCGTATCAGAGAACCGGCGAGTACATTCGTTCTCGCTCGCTCGCTCTCTCGCTCTCTCTCTCTCTCTCTCTCACTTGCTGTTGCTCCGTGTTGGCCTTTCCTTCTCTTTTCTTTTTCCCTTCCCTTGTCTCCCACTCCCATTGTTCCACTTACAAGTCTGACATTTTAATACAAATCTGCTTTTAACTCTCAACTGTTTATGGTCACATTAGGCATCACATTCTGTGTTTAAATGAATGCCTCACAAAGAAGGGCTTTTTGGCAGAATTTTGAAGCATTAGCGCGCGCGTGTTCAGCAGTGTTGAGTGTATTGCATTACTAAGTAATTAAATAACTTTTTCCTTGGGAAAAAACAAGTAAAGAGATTACTCTTAATTTTTTGTAATTTAATTAGTTACTTCTGATGTAATTGCATTAAATAATGTACTATAGAGCAATTCAATATAAAAAAATTGTGAATTTAAAATCTAAATTTAATGTTAAAATATGTTTTCTAATTTAACGCAGCCCCCTTAAATTCTTTGGTCAGTTCAAGAATAATTTATATATTTGAAAGAATTAAAAGAACAATACAAGGATAGACATGAAACTGTTCATCTGGTCGGGGTTGTAGAAAGTAATTAGTAATATATAATGCAATTAATTTTCAGAAAGTAATTAGTGCAGTAATCTGTAATCTAATTACACTGTAGAAGATGTCATTAGTAGTTAGTAATTAATTTCTTTTTTTTTAGAGTGACTTACCCAACACAGCCCCCTACATTGCAAGTAAATCATGTAAATTTCGCACTAAACAACCAAAAAGCATCTGTTATTAGCCACTGGCAAGTAAATATTAACATTTCACTCGCTAGTGATAGAGTTGTGTAGTGTCGAAGCATCGAGGCCCTTTTACTGAATAAAAAGCAGTTGATTAAGAAGCTGGATTCAGCCTTGTCTCATTCAGTTGAACTTCGAGCATCTCAGGGAACCACACTGCAGACATCACAAGAACAGCTCTACTGAAAGTGTGCGAGGCTGAACAACTTCTCAAGCACTCTGATGTGCACGCCTTCTACAGAGGCTAGCGCCAAACTCCAGCGAAAATATTAACAAGGTATAAACGTATTAATTTTGTGAACGCAAAGCATTCCAGTTTCACTTAACTACCATGTAATGTCCATGGTCATTGTAGGTTTATTCACGCAGTGTTAAAAACACGCAGTGAGACAGAGGAGATGCCCTGCTCCATTTCTGAGGAGATGATAAAGTGCAAGAAACAGAATCTCAAAGTCTTCCTTTATGAGAAATAAGGGCTTGTGAGTTAATCAGAAAGCCTTAAAATAATCTGTGAAAATGAAGAATTTAAGGAAGAAATATTTTACTATTACATAATATAATGTAATATAATATAATAGCTATACACGTCAGCTGGGTTACAAAAGAAGCAAAAGAAAACAAAACATTGGAAAAGTCCAATGGATCAAAAGTAAATAGAGAGATATATTTTCGTTATTTAGACATATTTTGATAATTAAAATATAATTTTAATTATTTAAAATGTTATACTTTCATACTTAACTGTCATTTATACATTTTTGAAGGCTGAAAAGGAAATCATATACTCTTATTTTATTATATAAATACATTTTTATAAATTACATAGTTGTGTGCATGAAGCACACATAGTGAGTTTATGTGGTAATTAATCATCATATTCATGAAACAACTAAAACAGACAATTAATCACAATCTTCATAATCTCAATTATTTGTTTGACAATTAATTGTCAGCCGAATTCACAATCGTGACCCCTAATTTTCATTATTAGGTTCCTACCTTATGAATTGTTTTGTTAAAAATGTGTAAAAAATTTCAAGCAGTGACAACAGCTTGTATCATTATTAAAAATGCGATTTCATAACATATACATTGATAGAATGTGAAATTTGTACATTTTTAAAAAAGCTAAAATGTGATTAATATCATAAAGCAAAATAAAAAAAAAAAATTAATTACAATATACTATATTGCATGAATATATATAAAGAGGGCCCCCTCTCTCAATTTGCTTAATATATTTTTAGTTACATTATGTTTACATGTCGTCAATAATCTGGCGAGTAAAAACTAAAATTTATTAGCCAATGACGATTCATTCTCCCACATGATTGTAGAGGGTTGCAACACCGCTCAGCACACACACATACGCCGCCTGTCAATCAAACAGGGTGCAGCTATAACTAGATCGCTAATGAATTATAAAATTACACACTCTGGATTAATTTCAACAGCAGAATGAGAATTTGAACTTCGTAATAATTGACACAGGCCAAGTCTATCACAAATATAGCTGGTTATATTTTCATTATAGATGTTTTAATCAGTAAAATTCCCTTTCACTCGCCCCTTCAAAAATCCACTTGTCCTGGACAAGCGTTAATGTTGAGCCCTGCACTGTGACATGTTTATATAACCCTCATGAGCACCATAGCTCAATATGTCTGGAGTACATGTGTGTTCACCCATGCACCACAGTTCAGACCACACTATGAATTTGCAAGAAATTTCCAAAAGCCTGAGACAGTTTTCGACCTCCCCGTGACCTTGCAGTTCTGCAGATCTCGGTGTAGGGTGGGGGAAGGATGTGCCACAAAGGAATGTGTGAGTTCTGCTGACTGGTGTCCTAAGCTCTAAGCTGACAGTGCAGTGAGCTTTATAACTACTGCATATTCCACTGTGCTCCACTCACACACACTGGGGTGCTTGCCATGAATTCACAGGAGTACCCAAAGTGTGCCGGCAAGAGACATCGCCCCTCTGCAACAGGACCAGTGTATGTACAATATACACACACAGTGCGTTCTAAAAGGACTAGGCCTGTACAGCACAATAATATGACTAAGGTTTTTTTTGTTTAATCTAAACTTGATCGTACACCAAAGAATGTGAGTCAACTCCAGCCAACAAAATAATCTGACTGTGTATATTAAGTTATATTGAATGAACATTGTATCAAACTCCCTGTGGCTTCGCATCAGGAATGCATCTGAATTTCTGCCCCTCCAGGCAATAAAATAAAGATTGAATTCCAAAAAGTTGCTGCCACCTTCAAATTCTATACATCAAGAGACCTACCAAGGGAAAGACCTCTAAAAACTTCCATACTCTAGTGTTAAGGGGATACAGTAGTTCACCCAAAAATAAACTTAAATTGTATGGAAAAAAAGATGCCATAAAAATGAATGGTGACTCAGGATAACATTCTGTCTAACATTTGATTTTGGGTTCAATGAAGCAAAGAAAGATGTATGGGTTTGGAACAACAATAGGGTGAGTAAACAAAGGAAGAATTTTCATTTTTGAGTGAACTATCCCTTTAATAGTTTGCAGGAGAATGGACAAACCCTAGTATGTTCAAAGCATCCAGAGAAGCATGTCGAATTATTCAAGAGGTAATGGACGATCATTTGTTTGACATTTAATAATACCCTCCAGACCACAGATGGGATGACTCCACAAAAGGCAGCCCACACAAACGGACTGTTTCTTTACACAAACACCATTATTTTC
Source organism: Moxostoma hubbsi (assembly GCA_032164185.1). Lineage (NCBI taxonomy): Eukaryota > Metazoa > Chordata > Actinopteri > Cypriniformes > Catostomidae > Moxostoma > Moxostoma hubbsi. The sequence goes on from JAVLUX010000010.1 coordinate 24,255,115, forward strand.
ACACCAGCCTTTGGCTGTTTGGAGGTGCCTAAACAATAAAGGTGTGTGATTGTGTGTATATACATCAAGCACGCACTCAGAAAAGATAGGCACAAAGGTCTTGAAATATGTTAAACAAATTAAAGGGATAATTCATCCATAATTGCCCTCATGTTGTTCCAAACTTGATGACTTTCTTCCATGCAACACAAAAGGTGATGTTAGGCAGAATGACACCTTCAGTCATTTTCACTGCTTTATTTTTCCATACAATCAAAGTTAATGTTGAATGAGGCTAAAACACCTTTTTTGTTTTCCATGGAAGAAATAAGTTATACTGGTTTGAAGCAACATAAGGCTTCACTTTAGGAGAAATATTTCTTTAAAATTGAGGTTAAATATATTTACCAGGTATTTATTATCTTGAATGTGAATGGGCATGCATTGTTCAGTTATAAGATAAGCTCTTTTGAAACTTACTAATGAATGCTGGTCTTGTCTACTTGTTACTCCCGTTTATTTGCCACTCCTCAAAAAAAGACTATCATTAACAGAGTTTGGCAATGATGTCTTTCAGCATGTAGGCGAAGAGATCCTCACAGTCAGTTTGCTCAAAACGAGTTGGGGCATGACATGCCAACTGATGAATGCTGTTGTCTGCAATTAGGTTTACTAGTGCTCAATAAATTGCTGCCCTTTATGCCATGAGAGAACACTAATGTAAAACAAATAGAGTAGTATGTGAAAGGCTACATGGAGAATGCACATGGTGTATAACAGGATTATTTGGGCTTACTGACAGAAGATTTTATCCATTTTTTCAGTACAAATGCAAAGTTTAAATAAGGTAAAAACAAATAAGCTTTCTTATTTCATGTATACTCTATAAGAGTTTTAATGAATTTACAGCCATGTACCGTCAAACACAAGAAATAAAATACGCTGAAAGACAGTTGTGTCCCCACATTAGAAACATCCCACCCACACATTTACCACATACTAGGGGACTCTAATCACTTTTAGGGCTGCCCCTTGATAGTCAATCAAAGGTTAGTAGGTGAGAAGAGTCTTGGTCGACCAAGTTTTGATTGGTCGGTTGGTCGCATAAAAAATTCCACATAAAAATATTTTAGTTTTACAAAAGTTTTACAAAAGTTGTGAAGGAAAACATCTCTCTGGCAAAGAATCTACTTCATCTGTGCATTCTCTAGCAGTCGGGTATTTCGTTGTCCTGGAAAATATTATATTATATGTGTGTGAATACATTTGTTTTGTTCCCTCCTTCACGATATATAATAAAGTGTTTCTTCAAGCGCATCTCTGTCTCTACGGGCAAATTATTTGTAATATTAATTTGATAATAATAATAGCCTAATAATAATAATTTAACATTAATGGGAAAACAAGACAAATATCGTCTTGACATGGTCAAAAGCATCAGCTATTGGCAATTACTCTGACCATCGTCGATCCCAGAGATCATCTTCTGTCGGCACAACCCTAATGTGCATTCCCAAAAATGGCTTAAATGAACTCCTAGTCGACTAGGAAAATCTTTGGTCGGGGGCAGCCCTAGTCGCTTTCTATGTAATTAATAAAATGCATCTGTAGGAAATGCAGTGAGGAGAGGATTTCTGTAACACAGGATGGCAAAGGAAGACACATCCGTTCATATTAATGAGGAAATCTCTAATTGATTTGTTAGGGTTAGGTTTGGGGGTCATATTATATTTTCTCTGACCAATCAGGTAGAGATTTCCTGATGAATATTACTAAATCATTTAATCATTTATTGATTTACTCATGAATATAAATGACTTTCCCTACCATCCTACATTTTGAAAACTTGTCAGCGAGTGTGGAATCCAATGGTTCTGCACTGAAAGAGCAAAGGGGCTGAAATGTACTTTGATAAAGATAACACATACTTGCTAGCGCTAGTTAGTTATTTTCAACAAAATCATCCCAACTTTGTGTGTTTGGACATTGACCTGGTTGCTGTTCTCTCCTTCAAGAACGTGTTTCGGTGACGATGACAAAACACTTCCCCATCCTGTGCTCTAGATCTCATGTCCACTTGTAATCATCTGTACAATTGGCAGCAAAAATAAGGGAAACCGCCAGCAGCTCCATGTAGTCCATGAGGGACCACGCAAAAGTAATTTCTGCTTAATCATTTGCTCCAACAGCAAAAGAAAACAAATCAACAATTATGCTTTCACAGCTTTGCAAAAGAAGATACAACTATACAGCGCTGTTTAACAGCCAGGTGCGTGCACACAGACATCAAATGGAGCTTGAGCACCTGCCTGTTTTCCTCCTCGAAAGAAAGTGCCCTTTTTTCTGGGGTGTCTTTAGTGAGATTTTCACGGTATGATAACGGTCTCAGAAAATATCACAGTATAAAGTATTACACAATTATTATTATTATTATTATTATTATTATTATTATCAGTTACAATGACTAGGGATGCACCGATATTCACCTTGACATTGGCCTATCGCCAAATATGATGTCGTGGCAGTGGCCAATGTTTATCTGCTTATATGTCTTGGTTATTTGCGGTCGACTTGGGCAACAGTTACCTATCCAGCAGCAGTTTTGGAGAAGATCAAACAGGTGGAACTATAATACTACCCACAGACACTGGCTAGACTCGACTCTGGCATGACGTAAGAGGGCAACGGATGCCGTGCGCATGTGTGGTTTGTTTTAAAATAAGTGCAAGAAAATGTCGGTGGTGTGGGAGTATTTTACTGTCTGGTCTGTGATTTAGTGAAAAATTCTGCTGTATAAAAGATGTATAGTAGGCTAAATTGCTCTTGAAAAAGTTATTTTTCACAAAAAGAATCTTTGTTATTTGTTATATTAAACATTGTTTCATAAATTTGTATGATTTAATTTGTGCTCATAAAAAAAGATGGTGTGATGCAGGGCTGAAAGACGTAAAAACAGCTCATTTATTTTTTATAATGAAGATTTCTTGGTTTCACTGGCACAAAAGGGGGATAAAATAACAGCAAATAAATAAAACGGTATCGGCCCAGAATTTCACAATCAGTGCATCCCTAATAATGACCCATAAAGATTTTTTTTTTTACATTTATTATAATCAAAACTTTAAACAATTTTTTAAATGTGTAAAAAAAGAGTCTCCCTTTTGAAAATAAATAAAATAAATAGAATAAGAAAGCTAACAGAATAATAATAAACCAAATTATAAACATGAAAAAAATTGCATGTAATTATAACGTGTAATATAACTAAAGCATGTTAGTTTACATGTTAGCATAGCATGTTAAATTAAATGAAAAATAACATCAGCTGTGTGAGCTTTTAAAGTAATGTCCTATGATTATTAATAATTAACACACTGTAATTGAGCAACAGTGCAGCTCCTGTCTGTACCTTTAGCTCAGTGCTTCTGAACAGGTTTTGCTTCAGGACTCAGATTTTACATTGGAAATCAAGTGACAACCCACCACAGTAAAAACGTAACCTGCATTTAGTGTATGCTGGGTCACATTTCCTTTTATGTTGCATAGTTTTGTTCATGGTTTTCAAGTATAAGGACATGCATCAAGTGACATTATTTTTGTTGTTTACATCAACAACAAAAGCGACAGGAAGTTTTCTCTCCTCCTGTGAGATGAAGAGAATATATACTTATGTGAGCCCATTACCGTTTGTTTCCTAATTTCAATACATATTACACAGGAGGAAAGGATCCTCATTACCATGGTTAGGTCAGTGTAGTTAGTCTTAAATAATAGTAGTAATAATAATAATAATAACAAATTATATTATTTATGAAGAAATGAGCACTAGCTGAAACACATCTTGAAACTGCCACTGTTGATTATAAAATAAGGTCTAATAGATTCTACCTTTAGATTTTTTCACATGGAACTATAACTTGTTGTCAAAATGTAACAGTTGCTTTTACTCATGTAAAATCCAGAAGCTATTTTGTAAAGGTGATGATGTATGATGAAAAAAAAAAAAGCAAAGTGTTGCTCTTTTCCTCCTCAGAGCTGTTTGGCATGTCAGGGCTGCTTACTGTTTGAGAGGTTCGGATTGACTTCCTGCGTAACACTTTAAACTAGAAAAGTTTCAGTTCTAGTGAGATTGGTCTCATCAGTTTTGAGGTCTGCCCTCCGTAATATCGAGGGAAACCTGGTTGTTGCAAGCGCGTGCCAGAGAGAAGAATAGATAATGATCGTGAGCTGGTTCCATTACACATATTCGAAAGTGCAGATGAGAACCCTTTAACTGTTTGCGAGAGTATCATTAAATCTGCCTCAGCAGTCCTAAATAGGCTATCACTTGGATGGCCGCCGAAATATCTTCAATGGGAGAACCATGGCTATTTTTTCCCTGCTACCATGCCCAGTCGGAATAGACCTGCGACCCACCAGTTGAGAAACACTGCTTTAACACATGCACGCACGCTCTCTCTGACATTTTCTCCGCTGCATGTGCGAGTGTGTGGCATAAGTTGACAAGTCTGACAGGCCATCGAGGAAAGTAGATATGCACGTGCATGTGAGATTCTCTGTCCGATTGCATTTTTTTTTCTCAATACTGTAGATAAGCAAATGTACATGGTATGAAAACCATACATTTTCATACTGTGAAAACGGTAACCCTAATTGTAACTGTCAATTTATTGGCAGTACGATTTATCAGGTCCTAATAATTCCTTTTTGTTCTCCATTTATTAACAAAAGTTATAGAACATGAATCAATAATCACAAATTCAACAGTTTAAAGTTATATTAAACCCTACTAAATAAATTTCACATTTAGACAGATCTGTTCACATAAATGTCACATTTATTTAGTGGAGTCACACATTTATTGAATGTCATACAGATGTCTACTGATTTGATCAGTGAAAATGTTAGTAGCCATACCTTAACCAGTCATTAAACCATTGATTAAGCACAAAACAATTCGCAACAAATCAAAAGTGTCCATTTTAAGAGATTTCCCCACAAATTACAAAAAAGCATAGCTATCATTTTGTGATAGACAACAATATTACCCTAAAAATTATAAGTGATTCAATAACATCTTGATTTTATTGTAATGTTATCTGTCACATTTACTCATAATTCATACAGCCTCTTTCCCTCTTTGTTTAATGAGTTTATCAAAAGTAAACGAACGACATACAGTACCACCTCCTCTCCTTCAGTAGGTCAATAGATCCTCATCTTTGCACATTCAGTGGCTCAAACCAATTAAATTTTCCCCTCACAGCCCGCACTCGAATGCTATTGACTCATGCTATAGTCAGTCTTTATGGGCATGAAAAGCCACCATCGCAGTTTTGTGCTTTAAACTAGATCTCATTGGCTTCGTAACAGAGAGACGTCAGTGAATGAGAAATAGGAGTCATTGTATGAAAGATTTGTTCACTTAAAAGATTTGTTAAAAAAAAAAGACAGATCTGTTCAAGAACGTAACATTGTTACTGCATGCAGTGTAGAAAGTGCGAAAATGACTGGGGCTAGCAAGCGTTACTTTGCGACAAGAATATTATTGAATTTATGAAGAGGACCAGACGGAATCAACAGAATGGATTTTAACACGTAAAATATGTTAAATCGAGTTGAGACTACAGTCTTAATGGCTGAGAATTATCAAACTAGCTAAATTATTTAACAAACAAGCAAGGGGAGGAGAATGTGTGGAAATTTGTGAGTGGTGTTTCAAATCAGCTAAATTTTCTGGGTATTTATGCATGCTGATTCTTATGATGCTGCCTTAAAAGTTGCACAACGGACACGTCAGGCCATCTGTCAGCTGCACCCAGCTACAACTTCAGAAGTTGCTTGAAAATCTACCATGCCACCGAGTACCACTCAAATAGTTTTCATCAAATTCGACCCAAATCATTTTCAAGGGACAAACATAATTGACTTTAGCCTAGGCTAGACAATTTTTAGTAACAATTTGTCTTCTTGTGGTTTGACATCTTGACTAAAGCCAAGGCTACATATAGAGAAATTGCATAATAAGCATTGATGTTTCTTTCATACACCAACCTGCAAGCCCATTGACTTAATTTTGCAAAAACCTTTGAAAGTAATTTGATTACAACCAACTTTAAAAGACAGATGCCTATGCAGTCAGTAGACAGCAAGGCCGCTCATTAGTTTCAGGATCAGAACTATATTAACAAGTAGTTCAAATCGGAATGGCTACATTTCTTCCAGGGAAATTAAGCACAAAGGTAAACGCAACCTAGAAAGACAGATTCTCCAAATATACGGATAGCTTGTTGCCAAAAAGGTAACAATGACATCACTTTTTACCAGAAATGACATGAAGAAATACAGTATGTGGGACCACAGAATGTTCTCATTCTTCACTAGAAAAAAATCAAAGGCAGAGTGAAAGTTTTAAACTTGACCAGGTTCATCTAATTCAAAATAAATGTATCCCAGATGCTGTATCATGCAAGTCCAATGGGCTTCAGGCTGTCAAAGATAATTTACTACATTTGGATAATCAAACAAATCTCCAACATTCCTGTGCTGTTCCTGGCACTGTCAGTTTGCCTCAGGAATCTTAGAGAATGTAGTGAGACAATCCACTAAAACACACAAAAAGGCAAAAAATAAATGCCTTACAAACACTGCTTAAATGGTAGGGAAAATTTAATACATTTAAAAATAATTTGTTTCAAAAACAGCACCCTACAGTCAGTCTATTAACTGACAATATAACTCAATTCCAACCTGTCGCATAATTTCTGTAGCAGTGCTGAAGTCTTTTCTGCAATGTCTAAACCCTCAAATGTACTACCTAGTGTGCATTACATCCTTTGTGTTGCATTTTTCAGTCAAACAGTTTTTATCTTTATTGCTTTTGTAAAGTGTCTGTGACATTCTAAATGGGCTTAATATACATTTAAAGAAACATACGGTTAATAAGCTACATCTTTTGAAGTTCTTGTTTAACACTTGTCAACATATAATTGTCACATCATTAACAGATGTCTGTCACTTGTTACATGCCAAGAGGTTTGGATGAAATCCTGCACATAGGCATAAAATGTGTGCTTTCACAAAGACCAGTACAACATCTATCAGTCTTATCTTTGTAAGAAATAATAGAAGAATTGTTGAACAGTTTTAACAAAATCTCCAAAATTATCTGATCACAGAAAACTTCACTAGCACTGTGACAAAATTCGAATATACGAATTTACGGTTTTCATACCATATACATTTGCTCATCTACGGTATCGGATGGACGCGCGCATCTCCTTTCCTCCTCGACTGCCATCAACTTGCTCCACACACATGCAGCTGAGAAAATGTCAGAGAGAGGCGAGGGGGTCTGACATAAGCGTGAGTTAAAAGAGTGTTTCTCAACTGGTGGGTCGCAGGTCTATTCGGACTGGGTCGCAGACAGCAGGAATAAAAGCATTCCATGGTTCTCCCATTGAAGATATGTCGGCGGCCGCCCAAGTGATGGCCTATTTGGGACTGACGAGGCAGATTTAATGATAATCTCAATTCTCATCTGCACTTTCGCACAAGTGAAACGTAACCAGCTCGCAATCATGATCTATTCTTCTCTCTGGTGCACTCATGTGCAACAGCCGGGATTCTATCCATAGTGCGAAGCGCAGATCTCAACTCATATGACCAATTTCAGTTCTAGTGAGACTTATCTGGTTTAAAGCATTACAGAGGAAGTCAAGTCGAACCTCTCAAACAGTAAGCAGCCCTGACATGCCAAACAGCTCTGAGGAGGAAAAGAGCAACACTGTGTTATGCGCTAATTTTTTTTATCATACATCATCATCTTTACAAAATAGCTTCAGGATTTTACATGAGTAAAAGCAACTGTTACATTTTGACAAAATGTTGTAGTTTCATTTGAAATAATCTAAAAGGTAGAATCTATTAGACCTCATTTTATAATCAACAGTGGCATTTGTAGTTAAAGTTTCAAGATGTGTTTCAGCTAGTAATTATTTCTTCATAATTAATATAATTTGTTATTATTATTACTACTACTATTATTATTTAAGACTAACTACGATGACCTAACCATGGTAATGAGGATCCTTTCCTCCTGTATGTTCTGTTTGAATTATGTTTGAAATTAGGAAACAAATGGGATAATAATGGGCTCATATAAGTAAATATGCTCTTCAATTTTTAAAAGAGAAAACTTCTTGTCGCTTTTGTTGTTGACATCAACAACAAACAAAAAAAATGTCACTTGATGCATGTCCTGGTACTTGAAATCCATGAACAAAACTATGTAACATAAAAGGAAATGCAACCAAAAACCCTTCTGTTGTTACTCCTTTAAGGGTCAATGTAACTGATAATCTCTCTGAGAGGTTACTGCTTGTAGTCTGGCTCAATGTCCCGCCCACAGTATTATTTCATTGGTTATATGCCACGAGTGTGGCCAATCAACACTTTACTTCGTATTTGTGGAGGAGAGGTGATAAAGCAGTGAGAGAAAGATGCAATGCTGAGAGGACAAGCTGTTTTCAAAAGGTAAGAATCACATTTCGAAGTTGTAATAAACATCACAATACTCTATGCCAGCGGTCCGAATGACTCAGATGGTTGAGCTGAGCAGGGTTTGTGAAAGGACAATTTATGGTGGTTCCAGAGCACCTTTAGACTAGAATTTTTTTTCCCCCCCATCTAAAATTAGCTTTATTAAATCAACATGTTTCAAGCTTATTGAAAATAAACCTAGATATTAGTTTCAATTTTGAGCAAATTAATCAGAGATAACATCATCTCTGGCATGGATGGCAAGAAAGACAACCAAAACTTTGTAATTACGAGTTCTCTGCTTATGATGAAAACATTTCCATTATTTGATAGTCATTCCATTTATACTTAACTAGCAAACAGTATTTTTAAACTGCACTATTAAGATGTACATTGTTTGTTTGTTTTAAGGTTTAAATTAAAACAAGGTGCACTTTTGTTCTGCAGGGCAAACAAGCTTAAAAAAAAAATATCTAAATGAGTCATTTCATATGTAGCATAGTGTTAATTTTGTCACCTATTTTTAATTTAGTCTTAGTCTTAGTCTTATGCCAAATGTCCTTGTTAGTTTTAGTCATATTTAGTCATTCACATATCTTTTTTTGTTAGTCAAGTTTTAGTCGACTAAAAGTCTCGTCATTTTAGTGTAGTTTTAGTCAAAAGAGAATTTAAGGTATCTTAGTCAAGTTTTAGTCAACTAAAAGTCTCGTCATTTTAGTCTAGTTTTAGTCAAAAGAAAACTCAATATATCTTAGTCAAGTTTCAAAACATTTTAGTCTTTTTTTAAATAAATTATTTCTGAGATTAATTCTGAGATAACCATTTCAGTCAAATAATGTTTCACATATCTCAAATATTGGTTAAATGTCATAATTACCTGACAAAATACACTTGTTGAATGATTTGTTGAATTCACTTTGTTAAACGTGTCTGGTTTTCTGATTTAAGAGACACATTCACAAATGATGAACTTGTTCTGAAGAGTATTTTATTAAGCAAATAAGTTACATAAAATATATATAACCTGCATAATGTATGTGCCACAACACCATAGCTAACTGGTTAATTTACAGCGTAGATGCCTAAAATCAGCATTAGCTTATGAGACGTATATTTAAGTTAACTTCCCTGAATGTGTGGGTGGTTAGCCTTTAGATAGGTTGGTGGTGTTTTTCCCCGATATTTTTGTCCACAGTGCTTCCTGTCAGTTATAATGACACATTCTAACTTTTTGTCAATATCATTGTACCTAAAATGCGACCAAATATCGAGCCTCTTCCTTCTACCTCGCATGTCGTCTGCGCTCGTCGCGTGTTCGCCACTGTCTATGATTGTTGTGTTCTTGCTCCATGTAGTTTCGTGTTGCAGCCACAGGAGTATGAGACCTGTTGTAACCGTTACTTGAGCAACAGCGCGAACTCATTCGGAATATTTTGAAGGCGTAACAGCAGAATATTCTATCTCATGATGAAAAAGTAGAGACGATTGTAGACGAAAATGAAGAGAGATTTTATCTTAGTTTTTATTTTATGCAAAACATTTTAGTCTCGTCTTTTTTCGTCAACAATAATGCATGTTAATTTAGACTTAGTCAGCGTTTTTGGACATTGGTGCAGTCTCGTCATCGTCTCGTCTTAGTCATGGAAAAAAAGGTTGTTGACGAACATATTTAGTCTCGTCTCGTCTGACGAAATTAACACTAATGTAGCATGAATTAATTATCATTTGATAATAGCCTCCTCCCCCTACCCAGTGTAGTTTACATTTCTGTCTCAGAGAATTGAGTTGATTGCATAGGTACACTATTAGGTTGGACAACAGTCATTAATTTTAGGAAACATACAACATAAACTTTGACATATTACTTGAGCATGTAACTTAAATTTCCTTTTTTCACTCAGACAGTGAATGACTCATTTACTTGTCCGGCAGACAGCACATGACAATGCTTAATGTCAAGCCCTGGCTCAAATGTATGCTCTAGTCGATTTTGTGTTTTGACCATTTGTGAACTGCGTTAAACTCAGTCTCGTCTATGCTTTGGGTCCGAGGTCCACCCACCAGTCTCACAAACTCCTGTGGGAAACACCAAAAAGCAGCTGGAGACTGAGAGCCATTGGTGTGTGTGTGTGTGTGTGTGTGTGTGTGTGTACGTACCTTCATAGAAAATAATTGTTTCAAATTTTAGGAAGTGCCATGTCATCCGCCAGACTCATCCAGGGTGCGACCCACTTTAATTAACCCAGCCACTCACACTTTACCAAAGTTTTGTTGAGAAATATGTTTGAAAAGACTATTGTGGAACGACAAGCACTGTTTATATCAGAAAAAAATCTAGATAGATATTGATAGTCAATGGGAAAATATTCTGATTATCAATATGTAAAAATGGCATTGATCCCAAGCCTACTAAAAACCAGTACAAAGGTTAATTTGTGGACATTTTTGCCATTATACGATCCATTAGAATCAACAAATGACTTTAAATGACTCAACAAGGGGGGTAAAAAGCTTTAGTATATTAACCACTCTCACCAGCTTCTGAAGTGTGACAGTGTCTACAGGGCACACCTAAAGGTTTCCTGATGAATAAGCTTCCAAAGACATGAGAAAATACAGATCCACTCAGCCTTGCAGTCTACAAACCATCCTATGAAAGACTGCGTGCTAAGTAAAGTCTTCCATGAAATTATCCAACTTAAAGGTTTAGCTCCTTTAAGACCTCGGCGATGGCAGGAATTTCACTTCTCAAAGTCACACAGAGTATGCAGGGGCGGTCACCAGAGTTTTAGGCACAGTAAAGTTCTGCCCTATTAATCATGCAGAACAGCTAGACTTTGAGCATAGTATGGCTAAGAATCATGCAATTCATGGACATCAGGCAAATTCTCCACTGAAAGTAAGAGCAACTCAACCAAATTTATCTGCAAGGTCCTTCAGAGTTGATAATTAACAAGGAAAACACACAAACAGTTTCGGTCATCCAATGACTTTCTAAAGAACTACAGTGCAAGAGGCCAAACTGCCATTTCCACAACCATAAAGATACAACACTGGCCATTATGGAAGTTTGCAACTACCAAAATATTGTGATGTTTAAAACTTGTCATTATAAGTCTGCATTGGGACTGCTTTCTCTATAAGTGGCATCTGTTCTGAGGCAGATATTGGTGGGATTGTTGTATTTAATTTATTATATACATCATATTGATTGTATATAGTAATATACCTCAATCGTGCACCTTTTGTCACAAATCCACCTGTCTCTCTCTCTCTCTCCCTCACTGCCATCACAGTGCTCACTCTCCCCTGAGTTCTGATTACACATACCTGCATATCATTAGTGGCTAATCAAGGACTGCATATATACCCCGATATCACACACACTCTGTGTCTGTTCTCATCGATAGTATCTCTGAATCCAGACCTTTTTACTATGTCAAACATACCAGTGTCTTCATTATTGCCTGCAAGTGTCACAAGACTGTTTTGAGTTCTGTTCATTGTGTTTATACCTTGTATATTACTCACATGCTGTTTGCCACTCTGCTCAACTGGATTTACTCACAATGTTTACATCACTGTTTCAGCATTCTGTTCAATAAACCCTGCCACTGAGTTCATATCTCTGCCTCCATGAGTCTCTGTGTCACCTTTAACTTTTAAACCGTTACACTTTTATTTTGATATTCTAAACTCTCCAGGAAGTCATGTATGTGTCTGTTTGTAGGCTAGTTCACAGTAGTTTAATTAGCTTCTTATTCAAATAGCCGCAAGTGTGTGTAAACAGAGCAGCGCCATTCACTGATGCGCTGTAGCTGCGCGTGCCTTTTATATATTTACTTATTAAAGACAGACTTTGTGATTAACAGAGCTATTGCACATCTTCTAGTGGCTTTGAATAAAATGCATGAGTCATATTAACTATTTTAATTGTGTTTTAATGGTTCTTTTATGTCATTTTGAGCTTGACAGTAACGAACATGACTAACACACCGTATTGGATTTGGATCGGGCTTGTCGGATCCGATATCCGATCCATTTAAATACGTCAGTATCGGAGCTGATACCGATCCAAGTAATACGATGTCTATTTCTTCATGGCCCTGTGTCGTGGCTGCGTGCGGTCAATTTCCATTGGCTGCTCACTATATGACTTCAGATTTGAGCCATGGAGCGTCATACACTACAAGATTAACTCAATTATAAAATATTTGTAATATCCTGTGACTAAATGGAATTGCACATCATTCCAATTTGATATTTTTTTGACTTCAGAGAAACTGAATCATCTCCATATTACGTCAGCATGCCCTGATCTCGTACATGGACAAACCGTTAATCTTACAACTTTGTTTACACATAGCATAAAAACTCAACTTTTCAGGTAATGTTAAAACTTCTAATTCAGTGCTAAATTTACCAGAATTTTCGAACCTCTAAACTGAAAATTTCAGTAACATTTCTGGAAAAAGCCTTTCTGGAAAAGGCTGTGTGTGTGTGTGTGTGTGTGTGTGTGTGTGTGTGTGTGTGTGTGTGTGTGTGTGTGTGTGTGTGTGTGTGCGTGTGTGTGTGTGTGTGTGTGTGTGTGTGAGAGAGAGAGAGAGATAGAGAGAAAGCCTCTAATGTCTTCATAAAAGTGTTTAAGAGTATTTATGTTTGAAATAATAGCAAATCACAAGAGACTTGTGTAACTCAAGCATTCCATAGTTTCTGTCACTGTGGTCAATGTGCTGAGGCAAGTTTTGGTTTTCCTTGTAAATTCTTACAAAATAGGTTTTAAATGACCATGCATACAAGTGTGAAATCTTTTATTTTAGAGTGTTCTTTACATACTATAAAATGCTATATAATGTGCCACGTGACATAATAAACTTTTTGTATTGTCAACAAACCAATGACAGCTTAATAGCCTATTTGGGAGTAGGCTACAAACCCTAAGGTTACATAGCTCATGAGCAGATTGAAATACCCTAAAAAAAAAAACTACCAACAACACTAAATGTTAAATGCACTAAATAATGCCCCAAGTGAAATCCAGCTGAAAACTCTACATCTCTCAACTAAACAAGTGACATTTGATGGCTCAGATTTAGACTGAAGGCTTTGGCAGCTCTCCTCTTTGCAGTATATCTAACTTGCTAGTTTATCAGCATGTGCTTTGAATCACTCAAATTTGTTGTGTATCCTAAGCTATGTGACTAAAGCAACTTTTCCTCACAAGGCCATACTAAACTGCTGAACTAAGAAAGGGAGAAAATGAAAAGTTTAAAATGACAACTTAGTCTGATGCAGATACTGGTTGCAGCTGCAGTTATTTTAGAGAAAGTCCATTCTTGGCAGGACGCATGCCTACATTTAAGTTGGCCAATACCGATTGTTGAGCTAAATCCTCAACAAAAGTGTTTTATCAGTGGAATGGATTTGGAGTACTCAGTTGGCTCAAGATGTGCTGACTTGCAGGAGAAAAATATTATATTTGAAAGAGTTTTTAGACCATTTCCTTCTGTTAGACAATAATAAAGTTCCCCAAATACAAAATAAGACATGATTGATGTTAGGAGGGAATTTTAGTTTTCGAAAAATAGTATTGCGTTGGCCGGGAATCGAACCCGGGTCAACTGCTTGGAAGGCAGCTATGCTAACCACTATACCACCAACGCTCGACGAATCCGACAGAATTAGACCGAAAAACGCCCCTCACAGAGAGAGAGAATAAGGAAAGGGATAACAAGAACGTTAAATCATTTAACACTACATTCAACTGCTGATTAACTTTAAAGTAGTTAAGATACGTTTCAACTGATTTATTAGTACAACAATATAGATATTAGAAAACATACAGTAGCTATAAGCCCTTTACATGACTGAAGGCAAATCAAAGTCTACTTTTTAACTAGAAGTACATTTGTTGTGAATAATCTTATATTTAAAAACAGAAACTATACAAATAGGCTAACTCTGGCCATTATTCAGACTCAAAACTTAGACATATAGAAAAGGCTGATTATTTACCTTGGTTATAAGAAGAGGTTCTCCGTGCTCCAGTCCACCTCTGAGGGTAAAGCCCCATGGTGCTCCCCCAGATAGGGTAACGTCCACCAGTTTCCATCCCTCACCATTTCCATGATGTTCATCAAAGCTCCCAGATCTTTCTGAACTGTAAATTATCCTGTGATCTCGTTCAGCAAACCCAGAGTCTAAAGGATGTTGGTTGATTATGTCCATTTCATACACAGTCTGGATCTCAAAAAGCAGAATATGTCTTATATTGTAATCGAATAAAACTTGGGTAGATTCCTAGTCAAAATCCTACATAATCTTCAACTTGTCCAAAAGGTATGACTCTGATAGTGTTATTCCATAAGAACATTCAATGCAATGGGTTCACAGCTCATCATCTTCTCTGGTTAAAGTCTCCAGGACGAGGCGCTGTCCATCATTTAAAAACAGCATTAAATAAAACGCAATTTAAATTTCTAAAACAAAGTTCCGTATTTATATATTTAGATTTGCACTGTTGAAAAACGTCCCGCGATGGTCAGAGATGTTACTTGTGTCTGTTAACGGTTGTATTACCTGACCCCTTTTATTAAGTTAGCATTAGCTAGAGGATTCAGCTTAAGTTTCTCTCGTCACCGAAAACGAGTAATTCCTAATAATTATTTTAAAACATAATTGCGATGAGTGAAGAGCTCGCAACCATCCGTAAACTCCAATTAGAGATAAATCATACAGGTTTCGCTGAGTTCATGTTGAAGGTTACGTTTGTCCAGTCCTGGTTTAAGTGTGTGTGCCGGTGGAGCTAGTCAGCTAACCGCGAGTCTGATTCAATCAACAAGTGGATCAACACCGCACTTTACATCTCTTCCCCGAGCCACATTAAAGGTTTTCCGAATGCTGTACGAACTAAAAAAAAAAATCCCTAATAATTTGTATCCTAACGCAGAAAGAGCTATGTGATTAGGCACAAAGGCTGAAGTGATGGATAGCTGATCTTTTGGGTTATTGTGGTTAACAGGAGGGGGAGAGACTCATCTACCTGTGCGTTACTGATCATCAAATCACACGCGAGGAGGAGAAGTGACCTCTGCTGTTCACTATGTGTAGCCACACTCATTTAAAAGGAATTGTAAAAAATAAATAATAATAATAATAGTCATTGTATCGAGTCAATGTACTTCATTGGGCATTATTTTGGGAATTTGTACTTTTACTAAATTACAAATATAAGGGAAAACTATAATATCTACTTATATCTACAATTTCATAAAAAAAACTTCAAAGTATACAAATTATATTTTATAGGTCATCATGATCAATGAAAAGTCAACATCTTAATATTAAAAAAAATAAAAAACTTTTGGTGGCCAAAAGTTTGGAATAATGTTGCTGTTTCGGAAGGAAATTGGTACTTTAATTCACCAAAGTGGCATTCAACTGATCACAAAGTATTGCCAGGACATTACTGATGTAAAAAAAAAACAGCACCATCACTATTTGAAAAAAGTTATTTTTGATCAAATTTAAACAGGCCCCATACATTTCCAGCAGCCATAACTTCAACACCTTATCCTTGAGTAATCATGCTAAATTGCTAATTTGCTACTATAAAATCACTTGCCATTATATCAAACACTGCTGAGAGCTATTTGGTTTGTTAAATAAAGATTTTTTGAGTTGCCACAGTATGCAATACACTGGCATGTCTTAAGGTCAATATTAGGTCAAAATGCTAAAAAAGAAACTCGTCAGTCAATCATTGTTTTGAGGAATGAAGGCTATACAATGCTTGAAATTGCAAATAAATAAATGAAGACTTCATACAAATGTGTACACTACAGTCTTCAAAGACAAAGGACAACTGGCTCTAACATGGACAGAAAGAGATTTGGAAGCCCAGGTGTACAACTAAAGGAGAGGATAAGGATCAGTCTCTAGGTTTGTGAAATAGATGCCTCACATGCCTTCAGCTGACAGCTTTATTGAATTCTACCTTCTCAACACCAGTTTCATGAATAACAGTAAAGAGAAGACTCAGGGGTGTGGGCCTCATGGGAAGAATTGCAAAGAAAAAGACACTTGAAACAGAAAACCAAAAATAAATGGTTAGAGTGGGCAAAGAAACACAGACACTGAACAACAGATAATTGGAAAAGAGTGTTATGGATCTTAACCCCATTGAGATTTTGTGGGATCAGCTAGACTGTAAGGTGCGTGAGAAGTGCCCGATAAGACAGCCACATCAATGGCAAGTGCTACAGGAAGCGTGGGGTGAATTGTCACCTGAGTATCTGGACAAACTGACAGCTAGAATACTAAGGATCTGCAAAGCTGTCATTGCTGCATGTGGAGGATTTTTTGATGAGAACTCTTTGAAGTAGTTTAAGAAGTTCAACATTTTTTTTTACATTGTAATAGTAATTTTTCACATTATTAATGTCCTTATTATACATTGAGTACCTTCATTTGAATGGCACTTTGGTGAATAAAAGTAAACATTTCTTTCCATAAGATTAAAATCTGTACATTATTCCAAACTTTTGGCAGCCAGTGTGTATATATATATATATATATATATATATATATATATATATATATATATATATATATATACTGAACTGGAGATTTACATAATCAGGACATGGAGAAAACGCTGATTAAACAGATTGCTTTACACCATTTGTAAATCTTCAATGCCTCTTTATTTTATCAGTCAATTTCTTAAACTTAGAACAACATTTACTTTTATATGCTTGATAAATGTGGAAAGTGAGGAATGAGGAAGAGGAGGAAGAAGAGAGGAAGGCCAGCAAGAATGTTTTATCTTTGATGAGATGTCTCTGATGCTACTGAAGTAGACCATGCCCTTCTCTATAGATGGAGTAAGGCATAAGACATAAATCTGTAGGCAGAAAAACCTGCTTATGGAGGTGGAGGTGGTTTGTGAGAATGTTATCTTGCAGTCTTGCTACCCTAACAGTTTTCCTGATGAGGTTCAGTTTTCCCAAAGCAATACTGTAAACACAAAGTATGTAGATTACAGTAGTATTATGTTACAAAGTTCAAAACATTAAAGGCTGCTCTAGAAACCTGGTTGATCATTGTAGTAAGATGTAATGATTGCTTTGTTTCAAATAAACCTGTGAAGTGCACTGTAAGCCTGGACAAGTTACTAACTTAACAATTGTATGGAATTTTGTTGCCACAAAAAAAGCTATTTTTTTCTGAGGTAAAAATTGACATTGACTTAAATTACATGTATCTTTCTGCTTTGACTCAAGTTACATGGATATAAAAATATATATTTTTTCCTACATAAAAAGTGTTATTGAGATAACCGATAATACAACTGACAAAACCGTATGATTTAAGCAATGTGGACTTGACCTGTTTGAAGTAGACAACCTTTGCCTTCTAATGCACAAACATCTTACAAAGCAAACACAACATATTATAAATAGTTAGGGACACACATAGACTTCAAAACTTGACACACAAACCTCAGTAATGGTGACAAACAACAAACATTATCAAGTAAAAAGATGAGCTCTGAACATCACCGGGGAGTCAGAATCTGGCAGGCAGAATTCGGCACAGCAGCCCTTCTACCAAGGTGAGCCTACAAGGTTAGCAACAAAGTGCTAGTGCAAAGACATTCTATAGGCTACACACTGGTGAGGAGACAAGAGACCATTCAATGAATTCTCCTAAAATAACAAACAAACATCTCAACAGCACTTTTATGTCCCACATAAATCTGTACATAATTTTAACTTTTTCCTTTCATATGAAGGCCACAGTCTTGGAAACTTTTTATCATGCCTTCATTGTAAATGCAACATTATGTACTTACTGAAGAATAATGTATTCTCACAAATGTTATGTGGATTTTTTTGTTCTTGCTAAGGGACAGAGATAAAATTTGGGATTGATACAGAGAAAAATCATCAACATTGTTGCAAGAAAAGCAATCCTAAGGTAAGATGATCCTGTATGCTTGACAGAGGAAACCACTTATAGTACCACTTTATATGTGTATGCCTTACTGTAAAGCCTACATTATAATGAAGGGGTGGATACCTTTCGACTTTGCCATAGTCGAAAACAACTTTCAAGGATTTTAATTGCTCTCCTTGATACCCCTTTGACGTAAGAAAGAAATAAGGAGTAGCCATAACTGATAGCTAACATCTGATATCTGATCGTAAGTTTGTCTCAGCCAAGGATGGGACCTCGATTCATGTTGTGACTAACAATTATTGTTTGCACGAAAACGGAAACAGTCCATATTTGTAATATGTTAAAATGTTTGAAGTAGTTGACCTACCAGAATGCTAGAAATTGTGGTACAATGACAACCTCAATGTAATCTGCATATGACTATAATAGCTTTAGAACGATGGTAAAACGTAACTTCAACTTTCTTTCTAACTGTTGTATCTTATGACTCATGTTGCCTATTGAACCTGCAGAGAACAATCAGTAAAAAAATCAGTAAAAGTTTTATTTTTCAATGCATATATTGAGGACCCAGCTTTTACCCCCTACAATAAACAGAATATGGAGTACCTACTATTATGTTTTATAACATAATAATATTGTCATTAGTAGAGTTGTCATTGTAGACTTGAATAATAAGCAGTAATGGTACTTGCCACTTTTGCAAGACCATTGTTGTGTGGGTATGAAGTGTTAAAAAAATTAAATAAATGGAATCCTGCACCAAACTTCCAATCAAGTTCAGTCCATTTGTATACACAAAATATTTGGGGTTAATTTACAAACTCCACGCAGGGAGTGCGAGTTCAGGTAAAAAGAGTCCTTGAGTTGCAAATGTCTGTTCAATCAAAAAAAAAAAAAAAAAGTGAGTGATAACTAACAAGAAACAAACATAACTCAGAGACAAATTAAATTAAAATTATGACAAATCTGCAACAAAAAAACATTAAACAAAACAATAACTTGAAACATTTTAATTGGACTCAAAATTATAATCCCAAAATAACCTAAAATGTATTTTATACCTGTTAAAATACCTTCTCTTTAAGCACCATAGAGCTCTGATCTACCAGGGTCCTATGGGGGATCCTACAATCTATGGGATACACATGTTTTAAACCCATACACAATATTCAGATTTTTGTAACCTCAACCTAACCCATTACTAACCCTATTCACACAAAGCCCTGCATTCTAGTGGCATCCTCACCATGTTATAACTATGTGTTTCTCTTAAAATACACAGATTCTTCCTCCCCCTAACTGGTGAATTCAGAGCCCTATCTCTTTGCTACACTGTGCTCTATAAGGAAAAACAATCTAAAACAAAAACAAACAAAACTTGGCAAACAACTCTTTCTCAAGAACAGTCAAGGACAAACCTAAAAGCTTATCTATGTATCCTCTATTACATTTTTAAGTATTGCTAATCTTTTTTGGCTTTACGCCTCAGTAAAAAGTAAGGTTATTATAACCACGATATTAGGTGATGGAACTTGACTTTGGTGAAATGTATCCAGCTTAATTTACTCAAATTAATAGGACAGCCCAGTCAGACCTGTTGTCTTGCAGTTAACACATGCATTCTAGACATGTTGAGCCATGATGCTTATGTGGAAAATAAGTCAAACACCATTCCAAATATTTATAGTGCCTGTTGTTTATAGTCCAGGCCACCTTGCCTATTTACAAATGATATACATATGTTACAAGGAGTCGAGATTAAATTTACACCAAGAGAGAAAGGTATACTATGCTTTATTGATGAACTCGACATCGTTGTAAGCACTATGGGAATTGTCCTTCTACTCGACCTTGCTGAAACCCTACAATCCTCTGATTGGCAATGGTGTCTGAGCCCCTTCAGGAGTATATAAGCAGGTGCTCAATCACCATTTCTTCCAAATGTTATTCCTTTAAGACTGCAAACTTCGTCTTTTTCTTGGAAACCTCTCTGCTTCGCCATCGAGATACATTTACATCAGACGGAACTACTCGGCAAGACGCGAACAGGATGACTAGTCGCTCCCCTGTGTGTTCCGGTGAAGAGTTCTCAATATCGCCATCAAAGACAATCTCAGTGAATGGGTCCTTCACTTCAGATGCTCATCGTTGATCAAAGCGGCGCTTCATCGGATCTCCTACCTTCTTCCCACAGCACTCCGGCTGGAGTTAATGTATCCTTTATATATATGTACAATATTAACTAAAGAGCCACTTGCGTGATACGTGTCTTTTTAAAGATGTCGTTCCGCAAGTTTTCCCAATGTGAACGGCACTTTCCATGGGCTGATGAGCACGAGAGCTGTGTTCACTGTCTGGGCCTTGCCCACACTGAAGCAGCTCTCATGGAGGACCCTCACTGCGAGGACATGAATCTCCGGACGTTGCACTCTAGGATTGACCCCGTTCTGGGGTCAGATCCAGCCTCTCACATCCTCCCACCTACCTCTTCTGTGTTAAGTGCCGAGGGACCACATGAGGATTCATGGTGGGACAGAGAGGTTGAGCTGAAAGAATTAGAGGAGGATATCATGCCGGCGAGTCCGCTGAACTTTCGATCTGAAGTCCTCAAATGTGAAATATGCACGTGATGAGCTTCGGCCCATTATGGAGCGCACAGCCTAATTAGGTTTGGCGGATCTGATGGGGATTATGCTGTGTCACTCATAGCTTCAGGCACTTGGTCCACAGAGGATGTTGCCGCCCATTCTTCATGAGGGTGAAGAACATGCACATGCCTTGGACAAGAAGCTTCTTCACATCATCGCAAGGATGGTTGAAGAGCTTCCCCTTCTGAAGAGCCCGATAAGTCTCACCTGGATGTATGGTTTTTGCTAACCAGCCATCGTCAACAGACCACAGTCCGGCAGAGCGCACCATTATTTCCTGTGGTCCACTCGTAGCTCACAAAGTCCTGGCATACCCTTCGCGCACTCATGTCTGAGGTGCTGCTGTCCTCAGTTAGGTGGACCATGCAGAGGAAAATTATTAGTCAAAGCTTCCCTGTTGGAACAGAGGTCGCAGCTCACCTCTGCCATAATACTGCCATGGGATAGAAATCCTGCCCTTCCCACCCCTCCAAGCCATGTCGACTGATGTCCAAACAGGCTGGAAGCATGTCGGTGCTCCAGGTTTTTCAAGCTAAGCTCCTCAAACAGATGGTTGTGCAAGGCCCCAATCCAAAGCTGTTCAAAGTGCTCCACACTGCTACAGATTTGGTGCTGCAAGCCATGAAAGCTACCACTCAGGCCATGGGCAAAGCGATGAGCAACCTGGTGGTTCTGGACTGGCATATTTGGCTAAATGCACAGAGATGCATGACGCAGAGAAAGCCGGCCTTCTCGACACCCTGGTGTTACCCAATGGTCTTTTTGGCAAAGCCAAAGAGCACTTATAAGAGCGTTTTTGAGATTCACATTCAAGGGAACTGCGTATCAATTCGTCCTTTCGGTCTGTCCCTGACTCCCCGCACGTTCACGAAATGTATCGATGCAGCACTTGTCCCACTGAAAATGAACAGTGTGCATGTTTTGCATTACCTCGACGATTGGTTATTATTAGCCCAATCAAAATGGCTGGTGTAACGCAAGTATGCGTTTCCCACGGTGTGCCGCCTCCATTCATTTTCAGATGACAGAAATAGTAGATAGCCCTCTATAAGAAATGCCGCTTTGGAAAGACTTTCTCAAGCACAAGGTGCGATTTGGCATCCCCCGTCAGAGCTGTGGAACCAACATATGTGGCCTCTGAACGGAGCACATTGCACAAGCCAGAATTGGTTCAGTCAGTGATGAACACTAGTTTACAGGCTAGAGCACCAGCCATGAGACACCTCTATGCACTTAAATGCCATGTATTTTCAAATTGGTGCTCTTCACGTGATAAAGACACAGTGAATTGCCCCATAACTGAGATTTTGACATTCCTTCAAGAGTGACTGGATGCTGGTCGTACCCTGTCAATGCTCAAGGTTTATGTAGCGACTATCTCAGCATACCACGCCCTGGAGGCTTGCTCTTCAATAGGCAAACATAATCTAGTCATAAAGTTTCTTTGAAGAGTGAGGCATTTGAAACCCCCTCGCCCTGCCATGGTGCTGACTTGGGACTTAAATCTGGTGCTGAAGGCACTCACAAACACCCAGTTCAAGCCATTGGAATCTGGAACCGTACTTATATTGTCTTTGGCCTCATTTAAATGGGTGGGTGACACGCAGACACTGTCGACTGACAGATCATACCTGGAGTTTGGTCCAGATCTGTCAAAAGCCACCATTAAACCTAGAAAAGGCTATGTGCCTAAGGTTTTATCAACACCCTTCAGGGCTCAGGTGTATTGTTTGGCAGCAATATGATCCTCACAAAACACTTTTGCAAGATTTTATAACCTGGATGTGGCGTCCATCTCCTCACAAGTTCTCTCTGTATAGAGCGCATCTTACTTTCAAGCGAGTAAGCCCAAGCCCTTATTACAGTTGTGCTACTGACTATAAGCAACACAGCCACCTAATTATATGCTGTTGATCTGCCCCTTTAAAAGTCATAAGCACTCCCATAGGAAATAAAACCTACTTTTCCAACCATGTTGTGAGATATCTAAGTGGGTCATATAAATCTCAGACTACATTCATTTCCATCTGGCATCTGCCACGTGGGACTATTCATATACACTTATGACTTTTAAGTCATCGGCCTGTGGCCTGTGACTCTTTATGAATTTCTCTATTTAATGTTATATCTCTGGGAGTGTGATGTCACATAGTGCGGCGTGATGGGATATCATTCCCCATACTTACAGCAATGTCGAGTGAACTGAATATAAAAGGAATGTCTCTTGTTACACATGTAACCTTGGTTCCCTGAGATGAAGGGAACGAGACATTGCAAAAGCTGGACTACATAGAGTTGAGTTTCATAATACGAGTGACTCACTCTTGTCCCTCAGTCAGAAAATTCTGAAGAAATGGTTACTCAGTGCCCACTTGTATAGGCCAACTGCATGAAGGGGTGGGGCTCAGACACCATTTCCAATCATAAGATTGGCATGATTGTATAAGGGTTTCAGCAAGGTTGTGTAGAAGGATTTAGAATAAAGAAAATTCCCCATAGTGCTTACAGCAATGTCTCCTTCCCTCCATCTCTGGGAACCGAGGTTACATGTGTAACCAGAGATGCTTTGAAGAGAGTGATTGATTTCTCTTAAAAGTTTGTAGTCTTGATTTTGTGTTCATTGTTTTGAGAGGTGTTTTATAGGTCTGATGTGAATAAGCAGATAAAACTGTAAAAGTCCCTATATGCACATTTAGAAATGCAACTTAATTTAAAATTACCTAATCAACTTTTAATAAAAACAAATCAATAATTATTAAAAATAGTTTAATCCTATGCAGACTGCGTAGCATGCATATAGGGAGTAGTGGTACTATTTATGTTTTATTAACCATGTAATTGGTTAATGTGAACCTGTAATTACTCCTTCGAATCGCCAGTGGGAGCCCTTACCTGAATATTGAGTATTTTTCATAAATTCCTGTTCATGTCCTATAACTTGAGCACATGTTTTTTAGGTCCCTTGCAAAGCCTTGCCAGCATCACATCTGCAAATCTGAGCATTGATTATCATAGTTTTGTTTAACTGATTATTGACCTTTGTCAAGTAAAGTCAATTTTATTAGTATAGCTCCTTTCACAACACACATAGTTTCAAAGCAGCTTTACAGAAGATCATGCATTAACTGTAATATATATGATGAGTTATCATTGTGTGCACCATTGTTCTCATTTTACATGTTTTTTTTCCCTTTTGTCTTGTGATTTGGATTGGTTTGCCTTTTTGTGGATTGAATATTGTCTCTTGGATTTCCCTTGGGATTTGATTGCTTGCTAAATAAATCTCCAGCACATGGATCCTAATCCTGTGAGTCTGCCTAATATGTCACACACACAAGAAGGCAATTTATTGAACTATTGAATGATTATGTATGTAAAATATGAAACAAGCATATCATTTTTAGTAATTTATGTTAATTAATGTTTGATTTTGTTCCATCTGGCTCATATCTCAGCTCATGTTTCAATTTTGAGACTGTAGTGACAGGAACATCTTGGGCAACTGAGACTGGAACCTCTGTGGTGGCTGAGAGTTTTAGCTCTTTGGACCATAGTTGGGTTCTGGGGCTGCAGCAATAGAAACCTTTTGAGTGGTCATGACAGGGAGGTGAGGGACCAGGGAAGCATCAGGAACCAGCTGTAGGGTGGCCAAGACTGATTCCTCTGTGGAGCCATGACACAAAAATATGGGGTGGCTCTGTCATCTTTGCAGTGGCAATGACAGGGGGCAGCGGATCTGTGGTTCCAGTCAGCTCTGGTTAGGCCATGACAGAAACTTCTGTGGTGGCCAGGACAGGGGGTGGTTTAGATGCCAGATTACTGGGACTACAGCAGGCACAGTAGTGGCAATGAATGAGTATCTATTTTGGACGATAGATACAGGGAGCTTTTGACCTCTTTTGGTAGCAGGGAACATTGTTTAGACCACAGTCATTCTGGGGCTGTAAATTTAATTTGAAAGTAGTTTGACAATCAGCTGCTCGGGTGGAGTTTAGAAGGTCGTCCCACCAGTGAGGAATGGTGGAAGTGAAAGTCAGAGAAAGTGATTTTGTGCCTCTGTGAGATGAATTTGCAAGGCGATGCACACCCACCGATCGCAAGCTTCTGACAGAATCAGTGGTTGTTCTGTATGCAAGCATCAATGCTTTGAACCTGACGCAAGCATCCATTTGTAGCCAGTGCAGTACTCAGGCTCATTGAAAACCAAACGTGCTTCGTGTTCTAGATCAATTGCAGAGTTTTGACTGTACATGCAGAAAGTTGTGCCAGTAGAGCATTGCAGTGGTCCAGTCTAAATATGACAAGAGCTTGAACAAGAAGTGGTGTACCAATCTTCAGATAGGAATGGTCTGATCTTCCTGATGTTATATACTGTAAATCTGCATAATCGGGCTGTCTTTGCAGTGAAATCCATGAAAATCAACTTATCGCCAAACACTTTCCAAGGCTTTAAGCTGTCCTGAATGGTATAATCATTGACAAGTTTAGGTGAATGGTGAAGTTATGTTGTTTAGCTGGGCTCACTGGAATAACAAGAAATTCTGTCTTTGCCAGTTTGAGTTGCTGTTCTTTCATCCAGCATGAGATGTATACCAGGCAGGCTGAGATTCATGTAGCTGGTACAGTTACGTGTTAGATGAGGTTCAGCTGGTTACCTGATTTGTGGGCTGCTGCAGTTGTGAGGAGGTTGAGGTAAAATGATGCAAGCAATGTATTGAAGTCTGCAACCTGAGGATTTGTCCAAGTGAACGTTGAAATCACAGAGATTTCAGTAGTAGGCTGCTATTTTTAGGAAAGGGGGATAGTATAAAATTTATTTTTACATGATATGTAATGGCATGTAGTTCAAAAGATTTATTGACACACAAAGAGGACAGAGGCATTCATTTCCATGTATTGGACATAATCATACCTGTTCCCCCACCCCTGCCAATCTGACAGGGGTGTTGAAGAAAGTTAAGTTTGTAGAGAGGGCACAGGGTGTGGCTGTGTCCTCTGGTCAAATCCAAGTCTCAGTCAAGGTCAGGATGTTGAGAACTGATTGGCTAAATTAAGTCAGAGATTGTTTACAGCCGACTGTTCTAAAGACTGATAGAAAGAGGGAGAGGTTTAAAAGAGAACATGGAGCGCAAATTGTTAGGATTGTGCTGTCCACTGTTTCTGAAGCGAGAGTGACGGGTGTGACTGACAGTGGAAATGTGTTGTAAGCACAAAGTAGAGCAGAAGAGAAGAGAAAGAGGTCCTTGATCGGTGGACTTGTGCAGGTAGACTCAAAACTCTTTACACAAATTCAGTCTGCATATGAGGGGGGCTTCACAAAGGGCTGATGCTTCCATAACAACGCTTTGCCTTGCTTTAGTGCTTATATAATCAGTGTTTGAATGAAATAGCTGAACACTCATTTTAATTAACAATGGCTCATGGCCATGACAGGAACTTCAGTAGTAGCCATGAGAGGAACTTCTGTGGCAGCAATGGAAGGTAGCAGTTTGGATGGCAGTTTGGTTCTGGGCCTGAAACAACAAAAAAACGTTTCTGTAGCTAACACAGGGTGCTTTCTTTGGACCACAGCTTTTCTGAGGGTCCAGGCAGCCCTGGGATGGCCGTGAAAGGAACCTTTGTGTTTGCCATTACAGGAACTTCTGTGGTGGCCATGACAGAAATTTTTGTGGTGGCCATGAAAGGGAGCAGTTTTGGAAGGCAGTTGGTTTCTGGACCTTGAGCGACAATTGCCTTTGTGGGTTCCAACACAGGGAGTATCTGCTCTAGGGTGGCCATAACAGGAGCCTTTTTTGTTTCCATTACAGGAACTTCTGTGTAGGCCATGAAAGGAACTTCTGGGGTGGCCATGACAGAGATCAGTTTGGATGGCAGTTGATTTCTTGGCGTAGGGCAACAAGACCTTATGTTGGGACCAACACAGTGGGCGTTCTTTGAACCACAGCGATTCTGGGTCTTTAGTCAGACCTGGAGTGGCCATGACAAGAACCTTTTTGTTTGTCATTACAGGAACTTCTGTGGTGGTTGGATGATAATTGGTTTCTGAGCCAAGAGTGACATTTGCGGTGCCTAACACAGGGGGCGTTCTTTGGACCACAGTGGTTTTGTTGCTCCAGTCAGCCCTTGGGTGGCCATGTCAGGAACCTTTGTAGTTGCCATTACAGAAATTTCAATGGAATATATGATAGGGAGCATTTTGGATGGCAGCTGATTTCTAAGTCTGGAGCAACAAGAAACTATGGAGGGGCCAACACAAGGGTCATTTTTTGGACCACATTTGCCATTACATGAACTTCTGTGGTGGCCTTGGCAGGAACTTTTGTGACATTCATGACAGGAAGCAGCTTGGATATAAATTGGTTTCTGGGCCTGGAGCAACAATAAGCCATGGGGGAGGGGGATCACAGGGGACGTTCATTGGACCACAGTGGTTCTGGGGCTCTGAGGTGGCCATTACCTGAACCTCTGTGGAAGCCATGACAGGAACTTCTGTGGTGGAAATGACAGGGGTTTGGACCACAGTTCCTCTTGGACAATGGAAAGGGAGCTCTGGAACCAGGGTGGCCATAACGGGGAGCTCCGGGACTGACTTGATATGGACACATAACTAGAAAAGCAATATCTGCGATGCAAATATTGCTGCCTTAATCCAAGGTGCTGGATGCTACCAGGGCTAGCCTCACATGACACTACAGCTGGAAGGATGGAGAGGTAATTCCCCCTAGGGAGTTGGTGCCCTACGCAGACTTGTTAGTATGCATATAGGGAGCGGTGGTACTGCACGTAGAACAGATTTGCTTTGCAATTTATTCGAATGTCACAATATGAATTAAATTGCAATTAATTAAATTGTGAATTAAATTACAATGAATTAATCTCATCTTTTGACAAGCCAGTCTCTGGCCAGAGGTTTACATTGATCAGAGTAACGTTGTAGCTCAATGGGATGTGTCTGCACACCATTGTGAATAGGAGCACTCCCAGAGACCACACTGTTGCTGGGTTGACGTGGCACTTGCTGTCCTTGATTAATTCATGGGGCACATCTGGACCTGGAAGAAAGAGGTTTTGTCCCATCTGAAATTTGCTGTATCCATTAGCATGCAGTACATTTTTTTTATTATTACTGTTACTAATAACGTTCTATGATTGCATTATTTTTCATTAAAAAAACATTGTTAGGTCATTGTTAATATCTTGCTATGGGCTTTGTTTCTTGTGATATTTTCATCAACCGTATGTTTAATTAAAATAGTTCCATTATCATCATAATTCTTCTTGTTTGTTTTGTCTTCATTGTCATTGACAAAACAAAAACAACATGTTGACAAATATTTTTGTCAGTAATTTTGTTGACGTTACCAGGAGGAGGGCAATGCCAGGCGGAGAGGGTGCATGGCCGGCACCGAATCAGATGATCAGCAGGAGAGCGAGACAAAGGGGGGCTGGAGACACCAGTTCGGGAGAGAGATGCATGTGGCCTTACTGCATGTGTGTGTGTTTGTTTATGTTTGTTTTATGTTGAGTTTTGGATTAAAACTTTATGTTGACTGTTCAGCCGGTTCCAGCCTTTTCCTTGCCCATCCTTTACCTGTTACAGTGGTGCATAAACCCAGGAGGGTGGAGGGATGAACTGTAGTGGAGTCCTCGCTGCTGCCATCTGCCAGGGGAGCAGCTGCGACCATCAGCCTGTGGACGGAGGGGTTGCTGCCATCCGCCGAAGAGGGGAGGAGCGGTTCCATTCATAAGGAGTCGGAGGGCCAGGGGAGGAGCAAGCTGTCATCTGCCAGAGGGTGGAAGAGCAGTTGAGGACCAGGCGACAGCGTGTCCAGGAACCGGCGGGCAAGTTTTCTCTCTCTCTCTCCTCTCTCTCTCTCTCTCTCTCTCTCTCTCTCTCTCTCTCTGTGTTTCTCCTGCTCACTCTTTCCCTCTCCCAAAGTCTCCCCTCGTCTCTCCCCCAGGTTCCCAGGAGGCGGGGCGGGCCACCGGCTGACAAAACAGCCGAAAGGGCAACGTTTCCCCTTTCAGAGATGTGGGGAGTAGGTCAATCAACAAGTTCTTCATTGACCTCTCTCATCAACAAGGCATTTCCATCCACGGAGCTGCTGCTCACTGGATGTTTTTTTGTTTTTGGAACCATTCTGAGTAAACTCTAGAGACTGTTGTGTGTGAAAATCCCAGGAGATCAGCAGTTACAGAAATACTCAAACCAGCCTGTCTGGCACCAAATTCATCCCATGCTCGAAATGACTGAGATCCCATTTTTTCCCCATTCTGATGGTTGATGTGAACATTAACTAATGGTTCTGACCCATTTCTGCATGTTTTTATGTATTGCACTGCTGCCACATGATTGACAGATTAGATAATCACATGAATAAGTAGATGTACAGGTGTACCTAATAAAGTGATAGGTGAGGGTGGGCACTCTTTCAGCCTACATGTACTAAGGAAGAATTAAAAATCAATGACTTTCAAACCACACAATTTTCATATTCTTTGACCAAATAGGATTTAGTGTGTTTTATTTTTCCATGAAAATTTAAATAGAATGGAATTTGCAGATTTAACTATTTATTACAATTTGACTGCAATTTTGATCATAGTTACCACCTGTGAATGAGCAACAGCGCTCTATAAACATCGCTCAAAGCGCAGAACAGGGCAAACATGGTGGCTAGAGACTGATGTTTCATAAAGGTAATCATTGAAAATTATTTAACATAATGAATAAAAGTACAGTACATTTACCACAATTACATGCATGAATGTGTTTAATGTTTGTAGGAGGATGTAAAACAGATCATTTTCGAGGGCAAGGAAGAGGCGAGAAACCGGCTTGACATATAACTTAAAGGTTTAATGTAAAACAAAAGACAAACACATAAGACGACGGACATGTCCGTGAACGATATCTCTCTCTCTTGCATCGCCGTCCGCGAGTGGCCTTTATCCCTCTTGACGGCTTAATTAGCCTAATACGGGACCGGGCGTGCGTAATCACGCCCCGGTCCCGCCCTCCACCGTGCCACAGAGGAATACTCTTATGATAAACAAGAGTTCATGGCAAATTTGCCAAAAACTTGCCGCAAATTCGCCATTGATAATTTTCACGTGCAAATGAGCCTTGCGGCAAACTTGCGGCAAATAGTTCATTGTTGCCAATAGTTTGCCAGAGGTTCACCACAATAGGTGAAGAGCTGCAAAATTCTGCCAAACATTTGTGAATCAAAAGCTAATTTGCATGTGAAAATAACAAGCAGCAAATTTGCGGCTAGTTTAGATTTTTTGTAAGGGCAGATTTTAGATGTCTGAGTTTTAGTATAAATTACTAATAACAATGCAGTAAGTTTAGCCAGTTATCAGAGGATACAACATGCACACATTTACAGACTGCAACCGAGATACCATCAAAAACAGATGCTTTAATGAGAAATCATTACTAAGTATCAGGGATAGGCTACTACCCTCAGGGTTTTGTTTTGGTTAACTAATAATTAAGTATTTAGAAGAAGATGTCTCAATGGCATTATTCAGGATAAACTTTTTTTCTATTATTACTATTTGCAACTAGCATACTGTGTATCAATGTTGAACCCTCCAAAAGGGTTTGTCAACGACACTCGCTGACAAGGCGGGTGCACACTGTATGATTTATAATAGTCCTTTACGATTGTTGCTTGTCAGACTGTACAATATGAACGCATATGATTGATATGGCACACTGTGCGACGTTATGTCAGACTTCACAATATACATCGTAGCTGACTATGGTCCCAATCATACCAATCAGTGAACGTGACTCATAAGAGAGACTGTTCACATTGTCAGCAACTCACAGCCACAAAGCATCAGGAAACCATTCATTTAAAATGATAGCTGGCAACAGGAGTGACAGCAACTGTTGGCGACAGGATATGGGTGTGTCAAGTTGAGAAAAGTTTAACTTAATGCAAATGCAAAATGATATCGTGCAGTGACAACCAATAGGAGTGACATCATCTGTCTCCATTGAGACTTGAGTCAAGTGCAGGCAAGATAGTGGAGAATGTTGTAATCGATTTCATTGTTCTATATAATTTGTCTGTAACCACATACATGGATATAATAAAGCAATGCGTGGAAAAACATGTCAGAAATTGATGACATTCTGAGTAAGTTTGATCCATAAATTGATAGATTGTTTGTATTGTTCATGATATGATACACTGAGCAATGCTGCAGTTTATATAAAAACATTCACCATTGCTGAATGTTCATTTGTCAAATGATTTTTGTCAAATAACAATGATAGTTTAACCAGCAATGTATCTCATCTGTGATCAGATTTCTAAAGCTATGGCCAGTTGTGCAGACAACCAATGATGTTAGAGTGACAGCAGTAGGAATGGGCAGTAGCGACACAGAGTAAAGAGACTAGCGACATCCAGCGACAAAGTTGTTGACAATGACAGCCACTTGCTGACATGATCTCATTCATTTTCAATGAGAGCTGAGGACTTCTGGCAACATGAGTGACAGTGACAGTCGGTGACTTGATGTGGTCATGTGGTGAATTCAGAGAGTTGAGAAAAGTTCAACTTAATGCAAATGAGGAGAGACTTTTGGCAGAAACAATAGGAGATAAATAGTGTTAGTGAAGCATATCATCCATCTCCTATGAGACAATGGCGCCGAATGCAGGCAAAATGTTGTAGAAGTTAATGTTTCTTTGAGCGATTTCACTGTTCTATATGATTTCTCTGTAACATACATAGGTATAATAAAACAATTTGTGTGGAAAAGAAATTGACTGCAGCTTAATTGAGTTAGATTTGTACACTAATAGATCGTTCATCTTGATATGATATGATATGATATGATATGATATGATATAATGAGCACTGCGCTCTCCTTCAGAATGTTAATTTTAACATGTCCAGTGACCAGACTATATGATGTAATAACAACAACCTCAAAAACCATCTACTCTGATTTTGATAAACATCACCATTTAAGAATAAGTAACTATTTACTTTTGAGAACAGCGGTCCGACTCGCAGCTCTCTGAGATTTTTTTAAATTCAGCATTTTGAATGTGAGGTCTTCTAATCTCCTGAGACATTATGGGATAGTATAGTGTTCAATCAATCTGACTTCAGAATCTTGCTGGAAATAGTAGGTCATCTGGGTATTTCTTGCTTACCATTTTATGAATACTGAGGATTTGTACATACTGCTCCTTTGGAAAACTGTTTTTGGCATACTATATATTAGGGAAGTATGGATATTTGAATGCAGACAAGTGACATCAATCGATAATGTCCCTTCATATTTGACTTGGGCTTCCGAGTGACCATGTTCAAGTAAGACTAAGAGCCGGCATAAACTATTTCTATCAACGCGCATACAGGCAAACGCAGCACTTGTTATAAGTAGCATATAATCAGATTAATTTTCACGTCTTGTTGTTTAATTAATTCTTTCCCCTCTGTAAGAGTACAGAAATATATCAGTAGTGAAAATTACCATAAATGCTCTAGAAAACAGACACATCAAAATTCATAATGAACAGGATGCCGCTAAATGCCCTGGATCCACAGACTGGTACCATTTAGGCCATAAATCTGAAGACCCTGGAGTCTGCATGTCTGAGCTAACTTTGGCAAATCCACTTGTCCATAGCTTCAACTGTCACAGAACCAAAGGACAACAAGTAAGATAATGTGTGACCAGAGATTTATCCCCTCTAAGGGGGTTTTATCCCCTCCACTGTAATGATGAGTCATTGAAGTTGAGATCCATGTGCAGCGTTATTAATAATAATGAAAACAGGTAAATATGCAAAGGTCAATCACCAGCAGTTGCAGTAGCCAATGATAATCAAAAGGGTGGTCATAAAGAGAAAGCGGTCAGGGCAGGCAGCAAACAAACATAGTAGTAATCCAGGTAAACAGTATTAAACATAGGCAGGCAGCAGAGAATCATACAGGGGGAAATCAGGCAGGTATCAAACACAGGCAGGTAATAACAACAGGGAATAACACTCAGAAACATATGCAGGGCAAAACAAGACTTTGCAATGATAGCAAGAGAAAGAGAGAGAGAGAGAGAGAGAGAGAGAGAGAGAGAGAGAGAGAGAGAGAGAGAGAGAGAGAGAGAAGAGTGGTGAGCATGTAATCAGAACCAGGTACGGGGTTATGGGAAATGTAGTTTATTGAGTGAAAGTTAATAATCGGGTGATGGAGTCCTCTGGTGGTGAGTGGAAGAACAGCAGAGGGGGGATTTGTGACATCCACCTTTCACTCTAAAATGCACCAAATCTATTTTTATATGCCAAAAGTATCAAATCACCCCACACATTGAGTAGTCTTGCTGTAATACTGGAAATGGTGTTATTATGACTTGTAATAATTTTTTATTCATGTCTTATAACTAACAAGATGACCATTATGACATTTAATAATTTATTATTATAGTCTTATAACTAACAAGTTAACCATTATAGCAAGAATAATATTTTAATATGTATGAAGTTGTCTGGTTATGTGTAGATTGTTCATTTGAAGACATTTTTGTTAAGTCATATCATTGACAAAGTTTGTGACAAAATGATCATCTTTTAAGAGTGGGAAACTGGAGAGCATATGTTAATTAATTTGAGGGGAGGAGGAAGCTGGCTACTTCCTGGCTCAAAGAATACTTCAGATTGGCTAGAACTCTTTTGGGGTTGGATCAGTCAGAAATTGATAAAAGACCATGCCTTGACTAACTAAGCTGAGTTCACGTGAATTTGTGGAAGTGTTGAGCTTTCCTCCTGCCAACAGCATCCAAGGCTCCACCTGTTTGCTCCATCACCCGATCCTCTGTCCTCAATCTTCAAACAGAACTCCAGACCATTGACTTAGCCAAAGTCTTCCTTCTCAATGAACCAAGCCAAACAAACATGGAAATGCAAGTGCAGACCTCCAGACTATTGCTAAGCTGGTGCAGTAGGTATGATATAATTTTTCAACCCATTTCAGATGAATGCATGTCAAACAAAGGAATTGATGGTCCATTCAAGGCATGGTCTGCTAGATTCTATATCAGATCAATATATTTTATTTTTTTTCTGCTAAATTCCATAGATTGCCATAAGATCATTTTTATTATATTTTCTCTGCTTCAAAACTCATTTCTTTATATAATAACCATATTTATGTGTGTCCATGCTTGTTAGATTAGTTTCAATGTAGTAGTTGTTGAATAGTAATAAAGTCTATGTTTTAAGAGAAGTTGTCTGTGGTTTATGATCATAACTAGTCGTGACTAAAACTGCCTGCACCTTGCTATTTTGCTAGTACACAGTGTTTTCACTATATTTGAGATATTATTTTCGGTGGCCAGTGAATGTAATATCCATCTAGAATTAGTAGATAAGTTCACCTCAACTTATCGCTGTGCAATAAGGTGCTCAATGGTATAGCCTACTCATTGCCCTCAGTTAAGTGGGCCCAACCCATAAACGTTTTGTTCTGGGCCCCTGTGAATTTAAGTGACCACATGAGCATGTGAACAGTGCTGAAGAAACAATAACCTACTTCAGATAATCTGTCAGAAGTCATTGTCTCAGAAGTCAGAAGATCTTGGACAATCAACAAAGGGGCCATTCTGAGGAAGGTACAGCAACACTTCTGATTTTTGGATCATCGAGTAGGAAAATCATAATAAACAATTGGGCTCAGTTGTAAGAAAACCCATTACGTTTAGAAAACCCTTAGTAATAATTGTAATGCTATTGTCAATAAGATTTTCTTAACTTAAGGGTTTTCTTGCAACCCGGCCCTGAGAATATACACTGGCATCCAAAAGTTTGGAATAATGTAAAGATTTTGCTGTTTCGGAAGGAAATTGGTACTTTATTCACCAAAGTGGCATTCAACTGATCAATACGTATAGTCAGGACATTACTGATGTAAAAAAAACAGCACCATCACTATTTGAAAAGAGTCATTTTTGATCAAATCTAGACAGGCCTTATTTCCAGCAGCCATCACTCCAACACCTTATTCTTGAGTAATCATGCTAAATTGCCAATTCTATACTAGAAAATCACTTGCCATTATATCAAACACAGTTGAAAGCTATTTGGTTCATTAAATGAAGCTTAACATTGTCACTGTGTTTGTTTTTGAGTTGCCACAGTATACAATAGATTAGCATGTGTTAAGGTCAATATTAGGTAAAAAATTGCAAAAATAGAAACAGCTTCTCTTGAAACTTGTCAGCCAATCATTGTTTTGAGGAATGAAGGCTGTACAATGCTGAAATTGCCAAAAACTGAAGATTTCATACAAAGGTGTACACTACAGTCTTCAAAGAGGGCAACTGGCTCTAACAAGGACAGAAAGAGATGTGGAAGGCCAGATGTACAACTAAACAAGTGGATAAGAACATCAGAGTCTCTAGTCTCTAGATAAATAGATGCCTCACATGTCCTCAGCTGACAGCTTCATTGAATTCTACCTTCTCAATACCAGTTTCATGTATAACAGTAAAGAAAAGACTCAGGGGTGTGGGCCTTATGGGAAGAATTGCAAAGAAGAAGACACTTTTGAAACAGAAAAACAAAAACAAATGGTTAGAGTGAGCAAAGAAACCGACATTGGACAACAGATAATTGGAAAAGAGTGTTATGGATCTTAACCCCATTGAGATTTTGTGGGATCAGCTAAACTGTAAGGTGCGTGAGAAGTGCCCGATAAGACAGCCACATCAATGGCAAGTGCTACAGGAAGCGTGGGGTGAATTGTCACCTGAGTATCTGGACAAACTGACAGCTAGAATACTAAGGATCTGCAAGGCTGTCATTGCTGCACGTGGAGGGTTTTTTGATGAGAACTCTTTAAAGTAGTTTAAAAGAAAATTCAAATTGTAATAGTAATTTTTCAAGTTACCAATGTCCTGACAATACATTGTGATCAGTTGAATGCCACTTTGGTGAATAAAAGTAAAAATTTCTCTAAGAGCAAAATCTGTACATTATTTCAAACTTCTGGCCACCAGTGTATGTAGTTTCAGTCTCATTGACAATTGATCCTTAGTTTGTTCTTTCTGATTGCCATAAATCCATCCAGAAGGTTGTCAGATCAGAAAATCTTAAGTGCAGAGCATCCATTGAACTACTGTAATCTTTTTAGACTCCTGTCACCGCAAAGTATCTGTCATATTTTACATTCCACCCCACTACCCAGGTCACATTCTGAAGCCAAGCATTCTGAAAGGAAAGTTTGCTCGAATGGGTCAGAGTTAAAATAAAATTCTGACTTTTTACACTTTAAATAGACTCACAGCATATTTCAGTATTGGTTTTTATTTACACTAATAGACAGCCTTACAACATGGGTAACATGTTGTTCACACTAATTCGATTATCAGTGTCAAAAGTGTTCTCTGGCACACTTAATACAGAAAGGAAACGCGCTCGCACGCACGCACGCACACACACACACACACACACACACACAGAGAGAGAGAGATTTATTTTCAATTATGATAGGGACTTTCCATTGACTTCTATTGTTTTTATACTGAGCTAATGATACAGTATATTCTGTCCCCAGTGCTGAGATTACTATTGATTTGCAATCCGGTACTGATTACAAATTACAATACAAAAATTGCAATCAGTCTCATATTACAGTATAGGAATCTAATCAGATTACTTTTGGATTACATTTGACCGAACACTTGTTTATTTGATGTAGGATAGGATGGGTAGGATAATAATGTTTTGACATCATGTTGCTTAAATGCATTTAAGAAAACTTACTCAATGAATACAAATATCAGAATTCATGTTATATTTTGTGTTTACTCAATATTTGTCTGTTACTGAGTGAAATAAAAAAGGCATGAAACAAAAAAAAAAATTGGGGGTGAAATGTATCTGGGATACTGTATCTACAGTATATTAATTTGTAAAATCAATATATCACTTTACTTTCATTTCTAGAGTAGAAGCCCAATAAATTATGTCTTGCAACCTGGGCAGTGCTGAGAGGACTGAGAGTATTGAGTGATTTCTTTTGGTGATTTCTAAGTAATTTAGAAACAATGCATTCAAAGTAGTTCAGTTCTCAGAAATGTCATACTCATTCTGAATACATCAATAAATATGTTTGTACATTACATTAATGTTTACCTCACATGCATAACTAAGAGTTTTTTTCTCATATGTTTTAATGAGACAAGCAGATTCATTCAGAAAACAGATACATGTATATCTTGGCAAACACATGATTAGAAAAGAAGTCTACAAGAACAATGTCTGGCATATTACTTGCATCCTTTCAAGTTCAAAATGAATAGCATAGGCCATTGCCTATGAAATCTAAAATTCAAGCTGGTTAGTCAAGGACAAAATACAGACTAAGGATGAATTTTTATTTTTTATTTTTTTGAGTTTTCAGATTCATGCCTTTCACACTGCACTTCTCAGAGTTCAGGCTGTTGCTATGCAACTGTAAAATAAAGCGGAATCCTGTTAAGTCAGATAACCTCCTAACAATTGCTGTACACTACATACTCTATGCGTCAATGTTCCGTGTGTATTTCTCTCAAATGATGGCCTGTTACTGTGAAACAGAATATTCAACATGATTCAAGTCAACAGTAATTCAAACTACAATAAACAGCATTCAACCTTTCAACTTTGTTAGCAGTTTTAAAATGTGGATAAACTCCAACATTGGCTTGAAAGGATCTTTTTGTTTCTGAGATGTGAAAACTGTCAACTTCAAAATTATTCCTATATGGTTCATTCTTTGGATATTGTCTTACTACATAACTAAGGTGTACAGTGCTAAGATTGTGCTAGAGTTATCATTAACACAGCTTAAATAAATATTAAAACTTATTCTGGGTCAATCACATAATAAACTTATTTCTCCACAGAAATGCATAGACACCTGTAATTTGATTGCACATGCACAAGAGGAAATGAGATAGAGTTAACAGGGTCAAACTTGACCAAAGGGAACACAGATCACCCTAATCAGGACATCACACAAAATAACATAATACCACAAAAGAGATAAAAACCTCTATGAATTCTTAATAACAACTATTTAGAAGCCCCCATTTGTTCCCTCTGACCAAGGAAACATAATTAATTAAAGTGCAAGGCATTGTGGGTATTCCCCATAGTGTCAATTTTGTACTCAATATCAAAAACTTGATATTTAAAGTCATGTTTGATTAAGACAACTTGATTTTTCCAGTAATGAAAACAATAGGGTTTACAGTGTAGCACTTTCCTCAAATGTAGTCCACTTACACTTAATGATATGATCCAAATTTTGGTCCATTTAATAAACATTACAGTAAAAAAACAAAACAAAAAAAAAACAACAACATTGTTAAGAGTTAAGTCTACTTGCATCTAGTTACCTTAACATACAAAGTTAAGTTCATTCTATATGATCACCAAGTTATGTGAACTATCACAAGTTTTGGAATCGCCATTACTCAATTCAATTGAAGAGTTTAATCAATTAATTAAGTAAAGTCAACTTATTATGGTTTTTAGTGTATAGATGAAAGCTGATCTGTGACATCCCTTAAATAAACATATTAATTTATTATATAAGAATGGCACACTGTAAAATATGCTTCCATACAAATTAACTAGTTGGACAACATTTTGAGCAGTTAGGTCTTCCTCTAGCCTGCCCTTTTATGACTTTTTTTTTGGACCTTGCACCTGGCTAATTGCTTTGGATGTGCGCAATCATCTTCCATAACCCATGTTGTTTTTGACATGTGTAACAGTGGCCAGCTGATAGATAGCTGTGCAATGTGTATAAACCTCACTTTTTTTTGCTGGATGGCAGAGGCAGGCTAAATACATACAAATTGTGCCGTTGTGATTTAAAGTGCTGATTAATGTCATTTTTCCCACCGTGTCCGATATTAAAATCAGTGCGACACTATGCAAAAGGTGTGGGCATTGTCGATTTGGCTTCAAGCTATGAAATAAAATTTGTCCGACCAGCTGTTGCTAAATTTACATGCATATTTGTTTTTTGTTTTTTTATCAGAACACCACCTGAGACTTCACCTCCCAGCTGTGATGCTTGACTCAACTTCCAGCATCAACTACCTGTGCAAATATCAACAGTGCAAATGGGTTGTAGGTTGGTAGGTTGAGGTCACAAATGTGTTAAAATTTGTATGATGTGTCGATTGTGTGAGTAGGATGCGTTTCATACAAGATCTGGCAACTGGACAACCTTGGAATAATATATTGATATGATTAGACATATCATAAGGTTTGGGCCATACAAATTACGGGAGTTTCCTGGGAGAAATAACAAAACGGGAAGAGGGCGGGAGATGGGTGTGAAATACGGGAGACTCCCGGGAAAACACTTTGATGCCGATCAGGGGCGGACTGGCCATCGGGACCCACCGAATGGGCCGGTGGGTTGACGAAAATGGCCAGAATGGGCCGCGATAAGTTCAAATGAGCCGATATGCAGAAAAGGACCCCCCCAACATCTTTTGGGCCAGTTACCATGTTAATCCTGGGCCGATTTATCTTCCCAGTCCCAGGTATGCTAGCGACTGACGGTAAAAGCTATAGCCTTTAGCCTCCTTGTTAAGCGCACCCACATCCCATGCCGGAGATGCCGATTTGAGTCCCGTACTGCAGCGGGTAGAACAGGAGCGTCACAATGGTGTCGTGACCTGGATGGGAATGAGATTTAGGGTTGTGAGTGTAATGGTGGCCAGCTGATAGATAGCTGTGTAATGTGTATCCATGCCGGAGACAAAGGTTCGAGTCATGTACGGAGCAGTTAGAACAGGAGCGTCACACATGCAAAATCAATTAAAAAGCTGTTAAGGCTTATTTTAGTCTCATAGACTGTGGAGCAAATGCCCATTTTGCAGTGTAGATATTCATCATTGTTTCTTTTTCAATAAACAAATGTGTGCATCTGAGCCCAAAAAAGCACAGGCTATGCGGTTTATGTTACAGAGAATCTGTAATGTGCAAAAAACATATATTTCTCACATTGTATCCCATGCACAATCACTTTAATAAACATAAAGCATCCAATAGCTCAGTCTAATCTGTGATTCGTATAATATATAGTTCTACTTACAGTATCATCTTTGCATACTGTATTTGATGGGAAAAACATACAACATTACAGTCTCTCATTGAATGGGATTTTAAAGTGAATTTAGCTCACTGATGTATTTTGTGCATGATCTATAGTTGCCATGGCAATGATGGCAGAGTACAGCATAATGAATATCATAAGTGCTATAGTGCAGGGTTCTCACACCACAACATTTCATATTTTCATGCACAAATGAGAGAACCAATTGACAAATCAACCAAAAACAAACATAATGTTATGGGAGAATTTATAGAAATGTCTGACCAAGAAAGAACTGCTCAAAAGAGATGAAAATGCTATTATACATAAACATATTTCATGGTGAGAAAGAATTAAAACCATCTTAGATAAAAGCAAGCTCTGCATTGAGGAGACGGAAGCTGGCAAAGACTGCATATATTGTACAAAAGATATAGTGCCATAGGAATATAATTCTTTGTCCTAAAACAGAAAAAGAGGAGGGTTGATTAGTGTTGCGTT
The DNA here is from genome assembly GCA_032164185.1 of Moxostoma hubbsi. Lineage (NCBI taxonomy): Eukaryota > Metazoa > Chordata > Actinopteri > Cypriniformes > Catostomidae > Moxostoma > Moxostoma hubbsi. The sequence continues at coordinate 24,295,880 of JAVLUX010000010.1, forward strand.
TTATTTTAAGACTCTGACCTAAAATCATACATTGAATACCACTGTAATTAACCACCATAACCTTCCAAACTAATCAGGTTTAAAATAGATCATCTATAATATATATAGTGTATATGTTCTATATTTGGCCCACAGGTTTATTGATGGTTTCTACTGACAATATCCCATAGGACTCGCATCATCACTAAAATCCATGTTGGAAATGTGTGCGAGTCTCCTCAACAGATGCTCACGTAGCCTCCAAAGCACATGCAAGTGCTATGGCTTGAATCATGTGGGGGAGAGCATAATTCATGATTTAAGACATAATGCAACTTCATAACCAATCCTCGCACTCATGAGTGACGCGTAGGTTTCAATGCCGGTGAACTTGTTTGATTGACGTTGTGGGAGTCAGTCCGCAGACAATCGTATGCAGGCGCACAGTCATTGCACTGAACCGAACAGATGATGCAGAGTGGATGGATATGGTCTACAACGACGCACGATGGTCAATAACATAGACAACGTTGTCGTTTTTTTATTTAAAACGTGATCCGCTTATTTCCACTGGATTTTGGAAGCGAAGGAGACGAAATCTGTTATTGGAAAACGTCTTTATCAAACCTTATTCATTCGGTTCCAAAATGAGCAAACTGCTCCACGCGGTATGTACGAATTAAATGTGCATGTTTTACACGTTTCTTGTGCTTTTTAGTGAACGTATTTGACAGTACCAGCACTTCCATATTATGCTCATACATCTGCACCCAGTGTCACAGCTGGATGAAATAAAAGTACGCCTACTCAAAGTCGGCAGCAGAGCTTTGCGCATGCTGCGGGCAGTGTTGCCAGATCGGGCGGGTTCCTGCCTAATTAGGCTACTTTAATTAGATTTGTGCTTGGAGAAAAGTGCTTGGGCGGGTGGTCAAAATGTGGGCTGCTTTGGAATGATTTTTGGCGGGTTTTTAAAATGACAAAATTAAGATTTTCCATTGCCCATGCAACTAAAATAAAGAAATCGTCTCCAGACACAATCATTCTTTCAACTAGCCAGAACACTGATTGACAGAAAATGTGTTTAATCCTGTTAAGAGGAGCTACGAAATGTCACACCCACCAGTAAGTTCTGATTGTGGGATCTCATTGATTTTTGTGATAGAAATGTTAACAATGAAAAAGTGGTAAAAATGTAAGAGAACATATTGAAAATGGGAAAATGACCCTGATGTCCATAAGTGGTGGTTAATGCCAGGAATATCTGTGGAGTTTTTCTTGGAGAAATTGCACCTTTGAGTTTCTTCCATGACCAGGCCACAGTTGAGAACACTGTGGGATATATTGTGAAGCTGGTACTCATGGTAATCATAGTAGTATCATAAAGTAACGACTTAAAAGTTACTTTTGAACTTTCTTCTTTTCCTTGACTCATGAATGTGCTCGCTGGGACACAGAATGATTGAAAATCAGCTGCATTACGTCCACGATGACAGCTGTCTAGGAACTTTAACTTTGACTGTTCTGTGTATTTGCTAATTCACCTTACTTAAATGACTACAAAGATTGACAGTTTTCTTGAAATTTTGAATGAGCCATAACAGCGTAAAAAGGTAGATTATATATATATATATATATATATATATATATATATATATATATATATATATATATATATATATATATATAAAACCATTATATTACATATTAATTCAAAAATAGTCCTACTAAATGGCAAAAACTTAACTGCATTCATAGCACAATGGCTTACTTTCATTATTTGTCTTCCCAGAGAAGCATATTTGTTCCTTTTTCTGTGCGTGTTTGTTAAATGTGACAATAAAGAAAAATGGGTCAATGGAAAGGTTTTGGGAAACTTTATCTTTGCATTGCTTAATTGTGTTTTAAAGGTTTTAAAGGCAATGCAGTAGTATTATGGTTAATGTGCATTTCATTTTCATATACACTCTTTTTTTATGCATTCGGGTGGGTTTTGAGCAATCATTGGGCTGGAAATCTGGCAACACTGGCTATGGGTATCATATCCTAAAGCTGTGTACAAAATGACACACTATACACTGTACTTTTAAAATATACTATGCACTCTGCCATGTAGTTTATGAATTGTCCGTGTAGTATCGTCCCAAACGGAACACTTAATGCTTTTTTTTTTACTACATGGAACATTCGCCGGTTAACAGCTGACTGAAGTGACGTTTCAAATGCACGTAATGTGTTGCCACTAGCTTTAGCATGTTAGCCAACATCAGTTCAGCACTTGTATCATAAACAACATATATATATTCAACACAGCTCGGGGTGATGGTAAAGCATTTAGCTCACATTTGTTAGGTGCTGTATCCACTGAAGCTTCGCCAGCTGCTATATTCTTCATTATTTACAATTGTTTTGTCAGATCAACAGTGCAGCCATGAAACCCAACCCTTCCGCTATCTACAGCAAGCCACTTGCGCATGAAGAGCATGAAGTGTCCAACATTCCACACTCTGTGTTTTGATGGTTGAAAAATATGCATCATCCGGGAACTTAAAGTAAATATCTTTTTGCTGCATTTTCTGTGTAGTGTACTACTCGTACTACTTACGCTACAAAATGGCATAGAATAGTGCAGAAGAGTGTGGTCTAGTATGCACCTTAAAATGTTCAGATTCTCTTCTTAATGAGTTATGCCCCCATGGACTTTGGGTACATAAAGAGTGTTTGCAAATTAGTCAACATGGTTGTTCGCAAAGCGTCCTGTAATTTCTTACGCTAAAAGTGCGTCCCAAACCGCATACTTCTGCACTATTTTACGTAATTTTGAAGTTTAAGTAGTGCGGGTAGTATGTTTACATTGAAAATTCAATAAAAATAAGTGTACTACGCGTACCTGGAGTGTACAGCTTGCCTTATATACCAGAAGTCAGAATTAAAGGCAGCGATGGTGATCTGGCAAAAATAAAATTAAATAATGGAGAATATGACAACTAGCAAAACTTCTTAGAAGACAGATCCTTACAATAGTAAGTTAAACACTTTACTATCATACCATGCTGTGTGAATATGTATAATAATGAGATATAAGTGTTGAACTGAGGGTGGATAGCCCGCTACAGCTAGCGGCAACACTTAGGTTTGAAACATCACTTCTGTCAGCTGATAAACTGCAAACGCTTCTGTGCAGTAATAAAGCGTAAAGTGTTCCATTTCAGACGATACTACACTTTGAAAATTCATACACTACATGGCCGTAGTACATTTTGTAAGTGCATAGTGCATCATTTGGCACACAGCTTAAATCATGCTGTATTTACTGTATTAAAAAGCTCAATAACAGTGTAGGATATTTGGTATGCAACATTTAGGAGGGAATGTTAAATTGCCCTCATTCTCACACCATTATATGTAAGATATTTGGTATGCTAAATTTAGAAGGGAGTTTAGGGTCTTGAAATATGTGAGCTAGGAACTAAATTAAACTGTCCTTATTGTACCTAGTTAGGAAATGAAATGGATAATGGAATTAGTCATGTTCGACAACCATTATAAATTAGATAAAGGACAACTAACTAGATTATTCTCTACCATTGAAATCGTAATACAACGTCTAGTTGTATCAGCTCAATTTCTACTTTAAGGAATTAGCTTTAATAAGTGAATAATGATGAATTCACTTATTAGAGTGATATTATTCTCATGGCTTATTGAAAATAATATCACACGTGTTAGGTACAGCTTTGAAGCTAAATCTTTTAGAAACAGGGATAAGATTATTTATCAAAATATACCACAGTCACGTTGTCTTTGAACACAGACAAACTTTATTACTATTATTATTACTAAACATAAATCGAATCTAACACCTATATACATGAGACAGGTTGGTGAAAAGAGTGACATAATGTGAAATAAATGATCAGTACAGTGAAAATGAACTTAATGGACAATAATTTAAGAACCATTTATCCTTCTTTGGGTCTACATCGATTTGCTATCGGATTACCCAAATAATTTAATTAATACACCAGTACTTTGAGCACAATATTGGAGATGTACTTGCGTGTCTTTGTGGTGTTTCGGTGCGTTCTTTGTGTTACTGGGTTCTTGGCGCTTGGTCGAACGTTCATTACGTCTATGTTTTTGACTTCTGTAAGATCGAAGTTATTGTCTGTATGAATGATAATTTTAGCTTTGAAGTGAGGCTTTCTCATGGGTGTGTGAACTGTAGAGAATGACGAGCTTTCTCAGGACGTCGAGTCCCGAGCTTCCTTAGGCCTCACATGGCATGGACCTGGCAGTCAGCGGAGCAACAAGGTGAAGCACGTGCAGGCAGAAGGGAGGAAGAGACCCTCAAGAGGAAGATCGTGTGTTCTTCCAGTTTGGAATTATTTGAACTGAAATTGGCCGCATCCCCAAAGGTGTCCTGCGCCAATCAGAAGTGACTTTTCAGAGTCACATGGTCGGTCAACTGGGCTGTCTTTTCCGACATTTGATATATGGTCCTTTGTTTCAGATCCTTACAAATTTCCTGCTCAAAAATAGTGCATATTTAATCATTAAGTTTTATATCTTGAGAATGATACAAGAGACATGATATTAGTTGTCATCAGCTTTCTCTGCATACGTCAGCAAATGCTTGCATTTTTTTATGGATATTATACGTATAGGTAACAAAACACAAAAAAAAAACCCTGGTTACAAAATAATACTGGTTAATTCATGGGTTATACAACACTGATGAAACATTACACATAGTTTAGAGAGGTATATCAGGCTATAATCATTATTTTGTCAGTTATACAAGTTACCACAGTTAAAATTTCAGAATTACCTAGCAAGAATATGTCTTGTATAAATCGTGGATTTAAACAAATTCTGTACATTTTAGAGGGCTAAATCAGTAAAGTATTGTGAATTTGTGTAAAATATTCCTGGATTAAGATGAAATGTGTTAGTATTTGAGTTGTGCAAATCTGATGGAAAACCTTTTGGAAACCTTTCAAGAGGAGTCTGCTTTAACTCTGTGTGGAAGATCAGGAGGTCAGGCTACGGAGTGGCCTTTCTGACCAATGAGGATGCCTGGGCCATTTGATCTATGATGTTTAAGAATTCCAGGATTGCAAAGGTTGAAAGTCCTAGATTCAAATCATGTTGCTTCAATTCTGCTGCATGTATAATCTAGCAACAGCATCGTAGAAGAGTTGGTACGGTTGCTCAGAAGGCTTAGTTGGTTGAATTATGTTCCCTCGTAGAATTTGCATGCTTAGATAATATTTGTTACCCCTAAAAATCATTGTTGTGTGACTGTTTCAATTTCAATTGCACATTCATGTCATGTAATTATTTTTTATTTTTTTTAGCATTAAGAGGAATATTCTGGGTTTAAAAGTTAAGCTCAATCATTAGCATTTGTAGCATAACATTGATTAGGCTACCACAAAAAAATTATTTTGCATTGAACCTCTTTTTCTTAAAAATAATAATAATAAAATAATATATAACTGCAAGCAGCGATGATGGGACCAAGCACAACTGGTCCATTTCCACCCAGTGGCTTTCATAAACCAATGCAAGGTGGACACATGCATTTGGCATTTGACATTATTCTAAATGATTGTAAGGCAATTTGTGTAAACATATGTTGGACTATTTAGAAGTTTGTTGTAAGAGCCACACTTCCTGCTGCCAGGTGGGGGCACTATGACCGTGACCCAAAATAGTCACACCCATGTGATTAGCCCCCAAGACAAGCATACAATCTGAATTTTTATATATATCACACATTGCACACAGTAGATATGAGGCACTTCCTGTTTCCCATTTTTCACCATTAATTTAATGCCTCGCTATGGCAACACTGCTCAATTTATCAAAAATCTTTTCACAATTTAGCATCTTCAGTGACTACATAATGGCATAATGTTGTCTAAATGTGGTTACAGTTAGGAGTATTTAAAGGTTCAAAGACTGCAATATTCAGAAAATCCAAAATGGAGGATTTCCCATTGGGCGGAACTAACTATAATTTTTAAAGTTGTCTTGCTTGATGAGAACTTTATATGTACCAATTTTGGTGTCTGTAGGTGAAAATGGGGGTGCTACAGAGGCAATCTTACATGCACATTTTAAACCTGTTAACTGTCACTGGCCAACAGGTGGGCCATTTGAGTGGGGCCAAAAAAACAAATACTTTGTTTATATAAAAAACGTAATCAATGTTTACAGACTTGGTATCACATTAAAGCTTAAAAACTCAACTTTCATCTTCTGTAGTCTATTTCGCAATTAGAACATTACAGTGAACAACATTTGTGGCATATGTGCAAGAGTAGGCTACTTATGTTTCTTCTTCTCTGCTTATAATCCGATCCAACGATTGAAGAAAAACCAGCATGCATTTCAATAGACTCGTTTGAGATTGCAAGTTTTGTGCAGAACTGATCACTGGTGATCACCAACAGGTGCATGCCAGTTAGAAATTTCTCCGACTTGCTGTGATATCATGACCACAAATGTTAAAAACTCCAGCGATAGCGAGGCGGTGTAGCTGGCAAGTAGTGCATTTGCTTTTTCCGAGCCGTGTGAACTGCAAACACAATGGGAAATGACTTGTTGATGACACACCTTAATTCTCTTTGGCTTAAACAACCGTAATGTTTTGTTTTCTTTTAAAATTATTGATTTTTTTATCTCTAATATCATGCTTTTTATGTGTATAAATTATATGTGAATATTCCCAACTTTCTGACAGTGTGCAATCTCTATATGGGATATGTGATATGGGTTTTCCTTCTGCTGTCTTGAAATCCCTCTCTTCCCACATTTTTGCCAAATTGTGCACCACCCCATATGCATATTTTGAGTCTGTGTGTATGTTAATGGGTTTTCCTTTCGCCAATTGGCATGCTCTAATTAATGCAAATAGTTCAGCGGCCTGTGCCGATTTTTATGGGATGGATTAGGCCTCAGTGATTCGATTAGGAAGTTTAGTTACAGCGTAGCCACACCAGTATACGGAATAATTTGGCTTCGAACAGGACCCATCGACGTACCAATGGTCCCCCTCCTCCAGGGCAGATGATGAAACATCTGGCCTGCAGGAAGTGCATGTGTTTATACGGTCTAGACAGTCATGAGAGTCATTAGAAAAAAAAGCACCTTTGGCAAGCAATTTGGAGGAGGTCGGCTTAATGGTCAGATTAGCACTTGCCAATAAAATTGCTTCATAGCCTGAGAGACGTTGAGCGGTCATGTGTTGGGTGGTAATGTTGTGCATAATGGCACCTACCTGGTGAGATGTTTGCACAATGAGCGGATGTGAGAGAACAATACGCTCTGCATCTTACACCATCAATGCTGCAGCAGCCACGGCTCGCAGACACGCAGGGAGGCCTTTGGCGACCGAATCAAGGGTCTTTGAGAGGTACGCAACTGGTCTGTAGGTGCCACCATGGGATTGTGCAAGGATCGCTGCTGCTGTACCTGCTGCCTCGTGCACGTAATGGTGGAATGTTTCACCATAGTTGGGTAAGCCCAGAGCTGGTGGGGAGCTAATGCTACTCTGGAGATGCTTAAAAGCCATGTCCATCTCAGCTGTCCACTTAATGGGTTCTTCGGCCCCTGAGAGTGTGGCTTCTCTCAGAATCTTGTCATATAGAGAGCAGTTCGGCACCCAGGCTCTTTTGCAGTTCGTGACCGAGATAGTCAACTTTCAGTTTCACCCATTGCAGTTTCTCTTTGGATGCTTTGAAGCCAGCCTGTGCCAGAACATTGAGGACAATAGTTGAGGCAGCTGTGCAGGATGCAGCGTCAGGGCCGAAAACTAGACTGTCATCTACATATTGTAGCAAACAAGTCTGTGGTGGAAGCTTTGTGTCTTTCAGTGAGGCGTGCACTACAGCGGAGAATACAGCAGGCGAGTCTCGGAAAGACTGTGGCAGATGGCACCGTGTACTGTTGGCCCCTGTATGCGAATGCAAACAGAGGCTGTGTGGCATGAGATACTGGCACACTGAAAAAGGCAGAGCACAAGTCGATTACAGTAAAATGAGTGTGATCTGCAGGTATTGAATTTATAGTTGTACACACATCAGGCACCACCGGTGAGAGTGGAATGATTAAATCATTTATCTTTCTCAGATATTGAGTTAGACGCCAAGTGACATTGGCCTTCTTTACAGGATTAATTGGAGTGTTATATGGAGTTTATATTACCTTTACTCAGACATTGTTTTATAATGGGACCTATACCTTCCTCCTTTTCCTTTGATAGTGGGTATTGTTTTGCTACATATGGTCTGACATCAATGAGGCCTGCTTCGTCTTTGTTGGCAGCCCATAGCGCCTGGTTGACATTTGGCAGTTCTGTTTTTGCTGCTGAGGATTCAGCAGATGTGAAACTGCAGACATCACCACAACATCCTGTATACACAGATTGGGAATATACTGAGGGGAACAGCAATTGGAGAGAGTTAGAGTCAAATGTTATCTTAGCCCCAATTTTATGCATCAGATCACGACCTAATAAGCAGAATGGAGATTCTGGTAAAATTAATATCTTGTCTAGATGCTGCCATACTCTGCAGGAATGTGAGGAGGTCTTTAAAATTATCGTAAAAGCGTCATTATCTCCCCATGCTCAGTATATGTTGGTTCCTTTAAAGTCTTTACCTGAACTGGTTCTTCCTTCCTCTATTTGTGGCTGATCAAATTTTGTATCCAACAAAGGCACTTTATTAATTAATATCAATTAATTTATTTCTGGAGGTAAGGTTTTGGACAGTATGAATCTATAATCACATCCAGTCAATTGACTAAGTCGTAAGTTTCTTTAAAACATTCACGTATTGTAGAGGATACTTAATTGGGTCGGGTAATTCTTTTCATATATTTGTAATCCCATTGTGGGCCCCCATTGTGGGCCCCCCCATCCCCCTTTTACCATGAATGATCTAAAATACGTGTCTTTATTAAATGAAACATTTAAGGAAAGACAGACAGAATTAAATAATAGGTACATTGAGTGTTTTGTTTTTCATATTTATTTTCATTTAAAAGCAACAGTATTTAAATTGCATCCACTTTATTAACAACAAAGCACTTGAACATGAATCACGCAATATCTGCCATTGATCTCGTAGTGGCTGATCCACTACGAGAAGTGAGAACTGTCCAACTTGACAGCTCTTATTTCACTCCTCCCCTGACTGCACCAGCCAGCTCTCGTCTACTTTCAAGGCAAGGCGCAAACTAGCCTAACGCGAGGGTCCACTAATGAAAATGGACGAACCATTTTCAATGTTTTTTTTATCAAAAACATCGAAAATAGGGGCTAAATGTGGAAAAAAACCTGTTTGATCCTCTATTTTTGTTATCATATAATCAAACATGTCTAATTTCAATAAAATTTATAAAAATTATTTTATGCTTATTAAGATGTCTTCCCTGTTCTGTGAACTTTTCCACATATTTTTAGCCCACCCACACCTTGATCTGTGATTCACAGCCAGAGCTCTCATTCAACACAGATCAGATGCACTATGGCAATACCAAATGTGCATTGGTTATTTGCCTAGATCAATCCATCCAATTGATCTTTAGTAATGGCTGGCTATGTAAGGCAATTGTGTGAGGTTTCCATTGTTCAATGGCTGGCCTTTCTCAGTTTAGAAACAACATCAACCACATCCTTTCGAGCGATGCAGAGGAGGGGCTCTGACATCCAAGCTACCTGGTGTGCACCGGTCGGATGCTAAATAAAATGTAAACGTCTTGTATTATGTCGTGCAATAAAATTTGGTCACTTCACATGTGGTTTGAGTGGCATTTATAATATTAGTTTTGTTTAGTTCACAAACTTTATATCTTACTGTCCAACCTTTATAGCTTTTTATGAAAAAAAAATAAAAAGCCTTGTCATGTCCTTAGAAAAAGCTTTCATATAACTGATCATTTTGTATTATTGTTCTCAAATTAATAGTGATTTTATGCCAATTCATGCCGAGTTTACTCAGATAATTGTTCAGAAATGGGGCCTCATGTATAAAACGTTTTATAAAATGTTTAAATTTCTTCCTAAAAGTGTGCGTAAGCACAAAAGTCAGATTTTGCGTACGCACAAAAGTGTTCATTTTTATAAAATCGTTCATTCACCAGAACCTGCGCAAGGTTCACTTTATAAATCTCAATTATCGAAATATTGTGCGCAGGTGCACGTGCTTACAGTTCCGCTCCGTCTCCTCCCTGAAATAACTGCATATTAAGTTTTAGACACCCTTTTTTGAATATTCATGATCTCATTGTATGTTTATTGACCAGTCATTTTCAGTAGATCTGTTGGTTAGATAACGGAGGAACAAAAACACAAAGCAAAAAAGAGGAACTTCTCCGACTGGGAGATGGAAATACTGCTGTCCGAGGTGGAGGCACGAAAAAAAAAAAATTATGCTCTAACAAAAGAAAAACCAAGCAGTGGGATCTGGTAAAGGCAGCAGTCAATGCTGCCACCTCAGTGTCCCTCACGGTCCAAGAAACAGGAAAAAAGTGGTCAGATATAAAGGTTGTAAAACAAAGGATCTTTTGCACATACAGGTGAAACTCGAAAAATTAGAATATCGTGCAAAAGTTCATTAATTTCAGTAATTCAACTTAAAAGGTGAAACTAATATATTATATAGACTCATTACAAGCAAAGTAAGATATTTCAAGCCTTTATTTGATATAATTTTTATGATTATGGCTTACAGCTTATGAAAACCCCAAATTCAGAATCTCAGAAAATTAGAATATTGTGAAATGGTTCAGTATTGTAGGCTCAAAGTGTCACACTCTAATAAGCTAATTAATCCAAAACACATGCAAAGGGTTCCTGAGCCTTTAAATGGTCTCTCAGTCTGGTTCAGTTGAATTCACAATCATGGGGAAGACTGCTGACCTGACAGTTGTGCAGAAAACCATCATTGACACCCTCCACAAGGAGGGAAAGCCTCAAAAGGTAATTGCAAAAGAAGTTGGATGTTCTCAAAGTGCTGTATCAAAGCACATTAATAGAAAGTTAAATGGAATTGAAAAGTGTGGAAGAAAAAGGTGCACAAGCAGCAGGGATGACCGTAGCCTGGAGAGGATTGTCAGGAAAAGGCCATTCAAATGTGTGGGGGAGTTTCACAAGGAGTGGACTGAGGCTGGAGTTACTGCATCAAGAGCCACCACACACAGACGGGTCCTGGACATGGGCTTCAAATGTCGTATTCCTCTTGTCAAGCCGCTCCTGAACAACAAACAACGTCAGAAGCGTCTCAAGCGCTCTCAAATTCCAAATTTGAGAGCAAATTTTGCATCTCATTTGGAAACCAAGGTCCCAGAATGTGGAGGAAGAATGGAGAGGCACACAATCCAAGATGCTTGAAGTCCAGTGTGAAGTTTCCACAATCTGTGTTGGTTTGGGGAGCCATGTCATCGGCTGGTGTTGGTCCACTGTGCTTTATTATGTCCAGAGTCAACGCAGCCGTCTACCGGGACATTTTAGAGCACTTCATGCTTCCTTCAGCAGACAAGCTTTATGGAGATGCTGACTTCATTTTCCAGCAGGACTTGGCACCTGCCCACACTGCCAAAAGTACCAAAACCTGGTTCAATGACCATGGTATTACTGTGCTTGATTGGCCAGCAAACTCGCCTGACCTGAACCCCATAGAGAATCTATGGGGCATTGCCAAGAGAAAGATGAGAGACATGAGACCAAACAATGCAGAAGAGCTGAAGGCCGCTATTGAAGCATCTTGGTCTTCCATAACACCTCAGCAGTGCCACAGGCTGATAGCATCCATGCCACGCCGCATTGAGGCAGTAATTAATGCAAAAGGGGCCCAAACCAAGTACTGAGTACATATGCATGATTATACTTTTCAGAGGGCCGACATTTCTGTATTTAAAATCCTTTTTTTTTACTGATTTCATGTAATATTCTAATTTTCTGAGATTCTGAATTTGGGGTTTTCATAAGCTGTAAGCCATAATCATAAAAATTATATCAAATAAAGGCTTGAAATATCTTACTTTGCTTGTAATGAGTCTATATAATATATTAGTTTCACCTTTTAAGTTGAATTACTGAAATTAATGAACTTTTGCACGATATTCTAATTTTTCGAGTTTCACCTGTAGATGCAGTGTTGGTATGACTTGTGGTTGTCAAGAAACCACTGACCTCTCACTCTTTGACATGAGGGTGGCCGCGATCAGAAGTGAGACTTATGAAAAAGTTTTCAAAGTCTGATACAAACATGATTGGCTTTTTGAAAGATAAGTTCTTGGTTTTATTAACTGTAGAATGCTAGTTGTCATTTATTTAAAGCAGACTTTTAGAATAAAGCACTGTAATTTTTGGTGACTCCTTTAGTATTGTAGTATCGACTTGGGCTGTAGATTGAGAGACTTAAAATGATACTTAACGATGATACTTATAATTTTACAAATTAATTTATTGATTGTTATTTAAATTACAGTCCAAAGAATGCGAGAAGGTACTTAAAACAACAAAGTCTTAAATATACAATATGATAGATAGATAGATAGATAACCACCTCCTTAATCCAGACATTTACAAATGGTGTTTTTCTGTTGTCAAGTACATCATTTCACCAATGTGATGTACTCGCAGGTGCAAAATAAAAATCACAATAAATTATGAAAATACCTAACATATAAAGGCACAATACAACAGTTATTAGTTTAATGTTTTTATTGTAAAGGATTTACTCAAATTGGTCATTCTGGAATGTCCAGGACTCAAGAATGTGGTAAAAGCAGGGAAGATGAAGAACGGGCATCCAGTGCTCCACCACCGCCATCTAATATACCCCCATCATGTGTACCACCACCAAGTGCTAGCTCGTCAAGACGCGTACTGACAGAAGTAGTGACGCAGATCCAGAAGCACATGGTCCATGCTGTCTGCATGGAATTGAAAGAAATAAAATGCATATTATCAGAAATGTAACATTTTAAAAAATGTGTTTATTAACTTACTGTTTCCAGTTACATTCCACTTATTACATTTGAAACACAGCTGTATTGCCCTAGCATTGTTGAATGGATGTGGAGGGGCAGGGTCAGGATCCACGTTGCAGTTAGTGTCGAGGTTCATTAATACAGGTAGCTCATGTTTTTATGCGATGTGCAGCACTGCGCAAGCCACCACAAAACGGCATACTTTTGTAGGGCTGTACAGTACTGTGCCGAGAGACCTATCCAAGCATTTCCACATTCCTTTCAACAGCCCAGTGTGTTCGACCACTGAATGTGTCCAGTAATGTTTATAATTGTAATACCTTTCTTGCTGAGTCTGGGGTCTGGTTAGTGGAGTGAGCAGCCAGGTACTGAGTGGGTAACCATCGTCTCCTGAGAGGTACAACATTTACAACTAGGTGTTTTAAAAGAAAAAAAAGTTACGTGATTACACACAATGACATACAATTTACTGCTGTTTTACCAAGTAGCCATCAATCCTGCACAGCTCCAGTTTGTATTCTGTTCCCTACACTACTGTTGGATAAAATTTAGAAATCATGGGTTGACCCAGGCCATCTCGCAACTACATTTGTCATGACAAGTGCCCATCACAGATGATATGCACATTCACGGAGTGGAAATGTTTCCAGTTAACGAAAGCAAATTCATTCTCAGATGGTGCCTTTATTGCAACATGAGTGCAAACAATTAGGCAAACCAGTGATTAATGCAAATTGCGTTTTGATGTTGGCCTGTTCAGCTTGTGTGTAAGGAAAATGGATGTATCGGGGTGACATTCTTACTATGGCATCCTGCTGAAAAGCACCAGTGGCCAAGTGGCCTAATGTCATTAGTGCTTGCAAGGGAACAGATAGAGCGTGTTTTCTCCGTGAGGGTCTCTCCAATACTGGCTCAAATTCAGAACACATTTACAAGTTTATTGCCCTCGGGAATTGAAATCGGCTCATGAGCCAGTCATCATCATGAGCCAAGAAATCCTCACGGTCCCTGAAAACACGCTCCCTCCGTACAAATCCATTGGCAATGTCCTCTAATAGTGCTAGCACATCCATTATCATGATGTCCCAAAACACTACAGACACCTCTTTTTTTATAGCCGATTCATTAAGTATGTAAATTAATAAAAATTATTTGCACCTGGATGAATTTGAAATATAAATTGATTAACTACATGTCTGGTAATTAAACTGCCTCAGTCAATGTGGTGTAATAGCCTAAATTAAATGAGTTTTGATTCAGTTTATTGCTTAGCCATTTGATGTCGCTAATTCACACAGCAGTAAAAGTGTACACACACACACAGTGAAGAGTGTTCGGACTGTGCACACATTTACTCCAAGATTAGTTTTTTTTTATAAATCTCAATATGTTTGTGGGAAATTGCATACACACTTTTCTATGCCCATGTTGTGCATATGCAACATTTATGCGTCAAGCCTCTGGTCTTTTGGGAATAATTCACCAATGGAGATGGGTTGTCCTCTATTGGACATTTGTGGTACTGCATCTAAGCAAATTGCCACTCAACCTAAAATTTGGAACAGAACTGGCGTAGACATATGGCTTCGATTTTGTAGTATTTTTACATTTCAGTTTATATTTTTATTATATTTTATTTTTTAAATAAATACATTTTATAAAAAGTACATTTTCCATACAATAAACAAACTTTTATAGCTTTTTTTTATTTCACTTTAAAAACTGCTTTCACTTGCACAACAAACTGCCATGGCAACAGTATTTGAGATTTTACAGTGTCTGCATTATTCTAAAGAATTTTGAAGCAATTCATGGAAACACAATAGGTCTATTTCATAGTCTGTTAATAGTGCCATACTTCCTTCTGCCAGTTGGTGGTGCTATGCCAGTGATCCATAATAGCCGCATCAATGTGATCAGCCCTCATTACCAAACATACAGCTTAATTTTCATCAAATTCACACAATGCTCACAGATGAAATAAGGCACTCCCCATTTTCCATTTTTCACCATAAATGTATCGTTTCGCCATGGTTACAACATTCAAAATTTGTTTGCAATTTAGCATCAGAGGCTGGCTGATCGATGAGGAAGGGCTGTGGGAGAATGATCACAATCAACCGGGAGAGGGTGGAGCCAGAGCCCGAGCGAGAGCGAGACAAAGTGGTCTGTGTGTGACTGCGTGGTTTGTACTGAAAAGAAAACCTTTTGAGTACAATTTAAAAGCAGTGTCTTATTTTGTGACGCTGAAAAGTGCAGCAATACATTTTTGATATGGATTGTTGACCCGGTTCCTGCTTCCACCTTTCCACATTAAGAACCTTGTCTGTTACAATAATAATAATAATAATAATAATAGAGCCTCCACACTTTCATTTCTTCGGCCCTTATAATCCTTAGAACAATAGGGCCTCTGCATTTTCAGTGCTTGTGCCCTAATAATAATAATAATCCTTAGAACAATAGGTTCTCCACACTGTCAGTGCTTAGGCCCTAATAAGCAAAGATTTTATAGTTACAGTGAGGCACATTGGAAGTGAATAGGGCAATCTGTCAATGCTTAGCCACAAGACATACGTGTTTAGAAGGGTTAGTTCACCCAAAAGATAAAATTCTCTCATCATTTACTCACCCTCATGTCATCCCAGATTTGCATGTCTTTTCATTTGCTGAACACAAGCTAAGATTCTTAAAAGAATAACTCTGCACTGTAGGTTCAAATAGTAGTTCCTGCCGCTGAAAAACAACCCTGCAGCATGATACTGCCACCACCATGCTTCACAGTAGGGAGGATATTAGCCAGCTGATGAGCGGTGTCTGATTTCCTCCAGACATGACGCGTGCCATTCAGGCCAAAGAGTTCAAACTTTGTTTCATCAGACCAGAGAATTTTGTTTCTCATGGTCTAAATGTCCTTCAGGTGCCTTTTTGGCAAACTCCAGGTGGGCTATCATGTGCCTTTTACTGAGGAGTGGCTTCCATCTGGACACTCTACCATACAGGCCTGATTGGTGGAGTGCTGCAGAGATGGTTTGTTCTTCTGAAAGGTTCTCCTCTCTCCACAGAGAAACGCTGGATCTCTGTCAGAGTGACCATCGGGTTCTTGGTTACCTCCCGATCACTCTAGGAAGAGTCCTGGTGGTCCCAAACTTCTTCCATTTACAGATGATGGAGGCCACTGTCCCCATAGGGACCTTCAATGCTGCAGACATTTTTCTGTACCCTTCCCAAGACCAGTGCCTTGATACAGACAATTCCTTGGACTTCATGGCTTGGTTTGTGCTCTAACATGCACTGTTAACTGTGGGACCTTATATAGACAGGTGTGTGCCTTTCCAAATCATGTCCAATCAACTGAATTAACCACAGGTGGACTCCAATCAAGTTGTAGAAACATCTCAAGGATTATCAGTGGAAACAGGATGCACCCAAGCTCAATTTTGAGTGTCATGGCATAGGCTGTGAATACTTATGTAATGTGATTTTTTTTTGTTTTTTATTTTTAATAAATTTGCAAAGATTTCAAACAAACTTCTTTCACGTTGTCATTATGGGGTATTGTTTGTAGAATTTTGAGGAAAATAATTAATTTAATCAATTTTGGAGTAAGGCTGTCACATAACAAAATGTGGAAAAATTAAAGCGCTGTGAATACTTTCCGGATGCACTGTATATTTCAGTTGCTATAATTATTTTCTATTAGCCTATATAACATTTGTACTATATTGGCCCTTGGCATTATATCGGCCATCAGCCAACCTGACCTCTAGACATCTATAGTCATTGACCATTGAAAAACCCATCTCAGTCAACCACTAGTCAAAAGTTTTCTGAAGCGTAGGACTTAGGACTGTTTCTAAGTTTGATTGGAAGTATGGGTGGAAAAAAATTTATATCTAATTGCTGAACATAATAATTAGTTATTTTGCTTTAAAGAGCTCAACATTTTAACATTTAACATGTATTTGCTCCCTTTTTTTACTGTCATCTTTACACTATATTTATTCAACTGTCCATTATATGGCAATACATTGTTCTTCATACACAGTGTGAAATAGCTAAAAAGTGGTTTCAAAAACTAAAAATCAATGCTTTGTTCCCTCACAAGGTCACAAAATCCTTTGAATGTTTTTCTCCACAAATCCACCTGAAACCATCTTGACTGGACAACAGGCCAACAAGAGACAACTATATTATCTGGGTCTCTCATGTTAGAAAGTGCAGAAGAAAAAGTATGGATAATGACAGCCGTGGCTAATTTTTGCCTCACTGTTTTAGAATCATGAAAACTTATTTTTAATGTTTGATAAAATTGTATTTTAATTATTAATTTTGATTTACATTTAAAAAAAGTTAATGCAAGTGGTTGCTTCAGAATGTTTCCGCATTGAGGTAATGGTTTAATCTGAGGATTAATGATACATAAACAAATTGGTTTGAGAGAAGCTACATAGCAGGGACTGGATTGCCTTGATAAAGCCAATCAGATTAAAGTAGGTCTTCTGTCAACTAGGACACCCCAACCTACATGCATTGACCCATAGAAAATACTCAGCTTTTTAAATCATATTAACATATCTATATCAGAGGGGCATATTTAATTTACAATGCAAACATACCAAATAATTTAAATGGTGTGGATTACCAGTACAAATTATATCCATCCATGTTTAATCCACATTTTGATTGGTGAAATTGTGGTGCAGCCATTTTGATAAACTGTGTTTAGAAAAGGTAATCCATGTCTTCATTTTGTTATAGATGTTGTTTTACTACTGAAAAAGAGTCTGCATTTCTTAGTACTGTGCTAAGTGTTGAGATATTGAAGTAACTGAAGAAAGCCAAGACCTTAAAGTTTGGGGATGCCATAAGAGATGAACAAAAAGCCATTTTTATGGTTGTTCATACATCAAATTATCTGTTGTATGAAATTAAGTTGTTACTGGAGCTTTCACTTCCAGTTATTTATTATGCTTTTGTGTTGAATTAGTTACAAAGCTCGGTTTCAAGTTAGTATACATCTCTACAAGCATATTGGAAAAAAGGTTGATAACAGCTCATTATCAAATGTTGCAAAGCTTTTAAACAAGCAACAATTTAATCTTACATACTAAACTTGATTTTAGTAGTTGGAGTCATGTTTTGTGCAATGTTTTATAGTTTCTACTGAAGTTGCATGATTACTTCATGCCATGCGTTGCTCTACCCCTAATAGTAAACATTTGACATTTTTAGATTATTTCATGTATTAATACTTTTTCTAATTGATGACATCTCTGAATGCTCCCAAAGGGAGGTTCTGTCAGTTTAATCTCACTTCTGGGGTCAAATTTGTCCTTACAATATTGCTAGATTAAAGGCATAATGAAAATTCTCTTATCATTTACTCACCCTCATGCCATCCCAGATATGTGACTTTCTTTCTTTTGCTGAACACAAATTAAGATTTTTAGAAGAATTTCTCAGCTCTGTAGGTCCATAGAAATGAGGTATGTAATGAACTAGCGAAAAAGCAAATGAAGGCAGCACTTATCCTTGTAAGGCAGCACAGTAACCCATGTAACTCAAGTCGATAAACACCATTCACTTACATTTTATGGAAGTATATGGTTGAGATATTCTTCTAAAAATCTTTGTTTGTGTTCTGCTGAAGAAAGAAAGCCATGCACATCTGGGATGGCATGAGGGTGAGGAAATGATGAGAGAATTTTAATTTTTTGGGTGAAATTAAATCCACACTCTCTTACTCACAATCTCTCACTCTCTAGTGGTGTGGAGAACAGAGGCAGCCAGAGCTGGCACTTTAATTCCATGGTGCTTTTTCCTGTTTATATCTGTCAGCGGCTCGCTGCATAATTAGCTGCAGATATCTGCACAGGTTTCCATGGTGCAGCATCATCTCTGTGTGAAAGGCTTGCCTACACACAAACACTCACATGCGCACATACACAGCACAAACCTGGAGGTTTAGCACTTTATTATAATTATCACCTATTATTAAAGATCTGGAACACCCTTACTCACTATGTGACTTCACAACTAGGAGCAAAGCAATGCTCTCTTCTTGATGGACACATCAGTTCTTCACTGAAGTGTTTGTTGATGTGTTACTTTACCATCTGTTGTGTATTAGATCTGTGGTGTTCTTTGCTTTGCCAGTCATGGAAAGACACAGAATACCTAACCACCCACAGCTTTTAACCTCTTGAGTCATCACTGTAGGTAAGAGTGTCTGTACTGCATAATCGTCCACCTTTTCAGTATGAATGCTTTTGCTCGATGACTTGTGGTCTACACCCTACTTAGGCTTGCCTTCGTATTAACACTATGCAAGGGCTCCTGTATGAATAAGCAATAAATAGTCTTTCTTTTCATATCTCTCTATCCGATTCTTTTTCATTCTATCTGTCTGTCTCTCCATGGTTCTCTGGAAGAGAAGACACAGTTTTGCAATATTTTGGCTTTTCAGCCAACAGTCAAGGTTTCATTTCAATGCTGTGTGGGCGTCTGCAGTGTAGGAGCTTACTCTGCAGAGAGAAAGAAGGAGAGATAGAGAGAGAATGGGGGCCTCCAGTTTTGTTGTACAGCAATCACAGGCTGAGAGCGGCCCCTGCTGTGTGTGAGGAGGGTTAAAGATGGCTAATGGAGATTTCTGAGCAGCTGAGTAAGTTATTCAGCATGCTAATCCAATTAATCAGTCACTCATTTTCCACCTGCAGCAAGAACATTAGATGCAGTGTGCTCTCTTATGGAGTGATGAACTCCCCATGCCAATTTAGAGCTGCCTTTAGCAAATATTCCATATTAAACATGTAACTTTATATTTTTTTCAGTGGAATTAAAAAAAAATTCACAACATTAGAACCTAAAATTCAAAATACAATCCCCACATCTCAACATTTAAAGGAATGTTCCGGGTTCAATACAAGCTCAATCAACAGCATTTATGGCATAATATTGATTATCACAAACATTAATTTCGACTCATCTCTCCTTTTCCTTAAAAAAAATGCAAATATCGAGGTTACAGTGAGGCACTTACAATGTAAATGAATGGGGGAAATTAAAGTGAATGTGGCCAATTTCTGGAGGGTTTAAACATGGATATGTGAAGCTTATAATTTTATAAAAGCACTTGCATTAATTCTTCTGTTAAAACGAATGCATTATTTGAGCTTTACAGTTGTTTAAACAGTACTTTTTACAGTCATTTTGGGGTTTTAGGGTTTGTTGACATTATATCATCATGGAAAAGATGTTGTAAAATTGCATATAGAATTGCATATAACTTTACACAGAATGGATAGTAAACGATTGAATCACACTAAAAATCATGTTTACACACATTGTTTATGTCTTGTGTCAATGCTTTTGAAACATTGATTATTTTAACGTTCAAAAATTGGCAACGATTCACTTCCATTGCAAGTGCCTCACTTTAACCTTGATTTTTTTCTTTTTTCTTTTTTTAAGAATAGTAGGGACCAGTAAAAATGTAATTTTGTGGTAATCAACATTATGCCACAAATGCTGTCGACTGAGCTGAACTTGTACTGAACCCAGAATATTCATTTAAGTGCTTGTACTATGTAAAAAGTACAGTGTAGCTGCATGAATGTGAAACTTGTCTAATTTACCTCTGTGCTTGTGGGGAAAATGAACATTCAGAAAACAACCCGCTTACATATTCACATGTTCCACGAAGACATGGATTGGCCTTTTTTCAGCTCGTTGTTGAAAACGCATTCTTGCATTATTATTGGCATTTGCTCTGACTGACAGGATGACAAAGAGCACATGACATCATAGCCATGGTAACCAGATAGAATTTTAGCTGATTTGCTAAAGACTAGAAAGAATGTATCATCAAATAAATGTGCAATGCAAGAAAATAGATTTTCTTCTCTGCAAACGATATCTAAGAAAATAGTAAGGCCAAGTCCTCGGCCCAGGCATAGAGCCTCCTGCAGGAAGCAGTCGCTCCCTGCCTCACGGTCCGGCGAATAGACCCAGAGGAAGGCTCCTAAGCGCCCCTGAGATGGACGACCCAGGGAGGAAGAATTCCGCCAGAACACTGGAGCTGGTGTCCAGACCACTACGTTTTGGCATGCGTCTGGCTTCAAGGTTGGTTCGCAGCGGTAGACCTGAAGGACGCGTACTTACGCGTCTCAGTTCTACCTCGACACAGACCCTTCCTACGGTTTGCCTTCGAGGGCCGGGCATATCAGCACAAGGTCCTCTCCTTCGGTCGGTCCGTTGCCTCGTGTCTTCACAAAAGGGAAGTATGTGTTCACATCCTCAACTACCTCGAAGACTGGCTGATTCTAGCTCACTCTCTCTATATATAATATGCCTTGTTCTCCTCTTGGAAGTGACTCCTGAATACAAGCTTCAGTCCTGTAACATACATTTTTTGGTTCATTTAGAATTGTCGTTCAGGGGGTGGCTAATGAGGTCTGTTGGGAAATATGGAGATACCTTTCAGAGATAACTCCAAAGTTCTCCAAAAGTATTAGATTCCACCATTTCCTTATAAAGGGAATGCATAAATGTATAAATCAATAGATTGAATGCACTGCAAGGTGTTTTCAATAAAAGCATCTGCCTATTAAATAAATGTAAATGCATGTGTCCTTATTCTTTCTTCCAACAAATACTTATAAAGCACACCAATTATACGTTTATTTATGTAAAAATCATGATTTCTCTTTATTCCTCACCATCAACAAGAAAACACCACAGTCTGACTGCTGGTGCAGTCACTGTTGCACTGATGGTGTGTCTTTGACTGCTGGCGTGGGCACTGGTGGTTGGTGTTGTGTCTCTGATCGCTGATGTGGGCGCTGGTGGTTTGTGGTGTGTCTCTGACTGCTGGTGCGGTCACTGTTGCACTGGTGGTTAATGGTGTGTCTTTGACAGCTGGCGTGGGCACTGTTGAGCATGTGGTAGATGGCATTTTGGCTGAAGTGGGATGCCATTTATGTTTACACTAAATGATTTTCAGAATCATCTCTCCTTAAAACTGTAGCTGAAAAAAAAAAGTACAGAAAGTGGTAATGATTGATGCTCTACAGCCCAAGCCACATATGTGAAAGTAAAGTAAATATAAATATTTGTGCTACATATATTGACAAACAACTCATGATGTTTCTATCTCCATTGACAACTGCCTTGTTGGAGTCGCTTTGGAGATGCAATTTTAATCTGTCCAGTCTTGTTGGTTTAAACACACTTGCCATGCAAAAAGGGTTTGCACTGCTGCTACTGGGGTAATGTTTGACCTCTCCAGTTCATAATATGTTTCTACAAGGTAAAAATACACCATAAAAAAAACGCATAGCGTAATTTCGGGAACTTTGACCAATGCAACAAATTACTTAGTGCTCAAGAGTAGCCTATTAGTAGGCTACCATAAACTCACAAACCATAGGCCTAAAAAACAAAACAAAAGGGAACAACCCATTTATATTCAGAAATATATATATATATATATATATATATATATATATATATATATATATATATAAATAAATCGGTATGCCTTTTCAAAAAACACAATCCGAAGGGTAATCGAAATGTCCCCAGGACAATATTTGATTTAATGAAGCATGACAAAAAAATTTCAAGCTTCAGTAAGAAACACAACTACAGATTCAGTAGGCCTAGTCAGCAGATAAAAACTAAACATTAATATATAGATTCGTTGTTCATCAAATAATGATAGATTTAAAAAGATATATAGAAAACAACTCACTGTGTACACCGCCATGTTTATGAGTAGTAATTAGTTACGCCCTAATCTCAGGCCTGAGACTGCTGGCCTGAAACCATGCTTGAACTAAACCACCGATGGCAAAACACGTTTCTCTATAGACAGCCATTGAAAAGTAGCCATGTTTTAAGATAAAATACTTTTTTTTTTTGCGACCATAGTTAGTTAACAAAGTTTTTTAGTGATGGGCAAATTAAGCTTTATAAAGCAA
Organism: Moxostoma hubbsi; assembly: GCA_032164185.1. Lineage (NCBI taxonomy): Eukaryota > Metazoa > Chordata > Actinopteri > Cypriniformes > Catostomidae > Moxostoma > Moxostoma hubbsi. The sequence continues at coordinate 24,318,847 of JAVLUX010000010.1, forward strand.
TGAGGCTTTCAATACAAATGTTTTGAAAATGGGTTCATTACTCGAAGGTTTAGTTCAAGGTTCAAAATACTGGTCTGCTGGTAAAAAAAAGTATTTAAAAAAATTAAGCTAGTAACCTGCTGTGACTGACAACATTTTTGAAGAAATTAAATTTATTATGAATGCTATTGAGTAGTTTTTGTGTTTTCTTCACGAAAAAGAGGTTTTGTAAATAAATAAAAATAAACAAGTGAAGGCCCAACCTTTTAAGGCTTCTTACATGAGTTATACAGTTTTATATAAAAATAAAAACAATGTATGAGAGTAAATTAATAACTGAACATTAACCTGTATATTGGGAAATAAATGCTTGTGGTCTGGGACAGTAAAATTGTATTAACAGGGGATGTTCCTGTTCTAATTTCCTATTGAGTTCAAAGTTGCACTGGGATTTGCACTTCTTTTGAAAAAGATACTGAAGTGTCACATGGTTTTTAACCAAATAAGCTTTGGACTCACAGATAAAGTGATTTTTTTCCAACATGATTCAAGCTCCGATATATGCATCAATTAACTAGTTTCCATCCACTTTTCGCGCTTTACGTGATGACGTCATGCTTAAAAAAGCACGTTGTCGCATACGTTTTGGTTTATTGCAAACGAAATGTTCTCTTAAGCCGTTTCTATACAGAAATGTGTGTATATTGTATACCTTTTGACTCCCAGATGTCCCTAATCCCCCCTAGCAACTTTTAACGACAACAGAACTTGATTGTCATCTAAAATAAATTTTACCATTATAACGCAATTTACATTTTGAAGAAGCTCAGTAAATACAATCCGAGGTAAGAGGGTTAGATTTAAAATATTTAAAAGTTTTAAAATGTTCAAAAGCTAATTTTCTGAAAGTGAACTCAGCATTGGACAAATATAGAGTTTATGGTCTTGAAAAATTGTAGAACATTCTGATAATGTAATTCAGATGACTGTTTTCGTCTACAGAACAGGTTAAGGCTAATTTAAGTTTGTGTAAAGAAAATGCAATTATATAGGCCTAACAATATTATTTTTTCTTTTTGTAATTTCTTTTCTTGATCTGTGCAGGTATGCTGTTAAAACCAATCCGTTACAGTGTAAGTACAATAAACTGACTTTCAGCGATGTCGTCAACATTAACACAGCCTAACGGTTGGGGTAAATTCTGTCATGTGACACTATATTTTTTGCATTAATGCCATTTTCTCAACAAAGTGTTTCCAAACCAGTTTTTCATTTTTACTATCAACATAGAGTTTTCAAATATTATGTCGACACTTTTGTTGCAAAAAAATCAATGGATGGAAATGTAAAATTTGTTCAAGCTTCAAAGCTTTGGTGTGGATCGTCACATCACTACACATCCCTGGTTTCTTTGGGACCAGAATCTGTGTCATGGAGATTGTGTGCTATATGCTTTAAGTAGCGCAACAGAGAATGCTAAACACCTTTAAAAATATCTGATGGGGGTAATTCGGCAGTATGGTTATTGTTTTGAGGGTACATAAACATTCGGAAGAAGCATATTGATTTCCTGTGTGAATGTCCCGTTGGCTGAATGCAATGGCAGTACATATTTACTCACTGTAACCATTAATAAAGTACCCAAAATGTAGGAGTGTGATGATTTACTCTGACATTGATTAGATTACGATTCTTTACCTAAAACTTACTATGCATCATGAAATCTGACATCTGGTCACGATCCAATTCGATGAAATCATTTGGAACGATTCATACATTTTTTTTATTTTTTTAAACAATATGCAGAAAAATATAATGTTTATAATAACGTTTTTATTGAACATTTGTCATTTAGACAGCAGAGAAATGCACCAGACTTGAGCACTAGAGTTACAGATCCATTCATGACCAAGGAGGTTTGGCTTCTTTGTGAGGCTGCATGCAGTATATTAACAAAAAATGCATTACATGATATGCAGATATTCTGAATATGTTATATATAGACATAATGTGGTAGCCTACATATAGATATAGTTATATGCATAATAGATATCCGATAAGAATAAATAATAATATAATGTCTGATGCAACATAATAACTTGAAGCAAACACACACAAACAGATGGTAAATTGTTAAACAGATTTGCATATTTGCAGATATTGCATCAAAAGCCATATTAAAGATGAAATGTAATGTGCAGGCAGATAAGAGCCATGTTTAAATCGAGTAGGGTCATAGATTAAAAAACTATCTATTAGTAGCATGTAAAGTCTGTTGTGGTATGTAATGTTCCCTATTTCCTGCAGCATTCACTATAAAGAAAATGAATGAATGAATGAATGTATGAATGAATGAGTGTTTTCATTCACAGCCACATGTCTGCCTACCAATTACATTTATTTAAGCTAAGTTCTATTCGTGTTATAATGGAGATATAGCCGAATAATTTCATGCAGATATAAAAGTAATATTAGGCTAACATAATAATAATTGCGGAAGAAGTCAACAACAAACTTATTTTGGTCAAATTGATGCTAACAGTTTTGAATAATGACACAGAAAGCTGAACTCAGTTGCAACCATCTATCCATCCATCCATCTATCCATCCATTTTATCTTGTAGGCTCACGGGGTAAACTTTATTTCACAGTGCCCTTTCTTTCCCTTCAGTCTCACATGCTCCGCTCCATGTGCGTTCCGAAAAGGTTTGTGTAATATGAAACAGTCATATTGGGTATATTAATATAGTAATGATAATAGATTCTTAAATTCCATAATTGATGCATCAAAATTTATTTGAAAGATTGATGCACCACAATGCATAATTAAAACAAAATTAAAAGTCGTAAAAGTAGTCATTGTGACTCATGCAGCATATATCATGTCTTCTAAAGGCATTCTATCACTTTGAAAGATGAACAATTATTTATGTCGTTATTCACTGTCAAATCAAATCATTTACAAAGTCCATAAAAAGTTTTGAAATCCAATGTGGCATCTACTTCAACAACATCCAAACCTCATTAGTTCTTGTGTCTCATGACCAAGCGTCATGATGTCATGTCGTTTGAATACCACTGGCATAGATAAATAGGTACATTTCACCTTGATTAAGGGTTAAATGGTAGTCAGTTCATATTGTTGTGCTCCCTTTTTGGGGAAATTCTATCCTAGAGAGATGTTATACCATGAGGCAGTGATAAATTCTCCATGTAAATGCATTATGTATACAGCATGAGAGTATGTTATTCATAGAATAGAAGTACTGATTGCTTCTTAGTGGTGGTCTCTCTAAAATATTTGCATCAAGCTTGAGTAGTCTAGTTTAGAAGTAGCTTAGAAGTCATCTTCTAATTCACAGCTCCAGGGGGGGTAAATATGACTAGAATACATTGTGATTCCAGATTACTCCCCTGCCAAACCACTTTATATATATTATGCTGTCACTTTGTCTTATTCATTCGTATTCAGACTGAAATCCATGTCATCTCACACACAATTGCTGACACAACATGACCTGTGAAGATTCACTCATCCACAGTTACTCATATATTCAAAGATCTTTTCAAAATTCACAAGATATTGCATATTCTCAGAACCTTTCAACAGGCTTTGATTATGCAGTTTAACTACAACATTAAAGCATAAATGCTCACAAATATGTTCTTATTTTGTGTCATGATAGGATAAATGTATATTTAAGGAGTTCGAAATGAAAGATCTTGTTCATGGAGGATCTTGTTCATCTAATGCTGGCTAGTAACGGATTACATGTAATCTGGATTAAATGTAATGTGTTGAATTGTTGCGGAATAATTCATTTGAATGCATTTGAGTACGCAGTAGATAGAACATAACTTACTTTAAGGATATACAGCAACCATGTGCATTTTGTGCTCTGATAGGAAACTGCAACATCAAACTAAAACTTTATAGGCTTGACAGAGTGTAAAGCATACAGTGTATATTGTTTAAAAAGTCTTGTGAGAACATTTCATTTGATAGTGTATGGTGAGGGGGAACTTGGAGGTTTTTTTTATTTTTGGACAGTAAAAATATGATAAATAAAAATAAAATATGTTCACCTAGATTATCACTTTAAATGATTACATTAACATGAACTAGTAAAATAAATATTTATGCAATAGTTCTTTTGTTGTGAAGAGATTTTAATATGTAATATTAAAATATTAAAAAATTACCGCACTTCCAGGTTCTTTCGAGCTTCTTCTTCGAGGATCTTTTAAGCATTATAAAATGTAATAATGTTTCTTGATGTTAATTAAAGTTATTTTAAAGGGATATCTATGTAATAAAATGAAGACATTTTGTAAGTTCTTTCTGAATGATCTCTTACAAGTTTTAACTTGATTCAATAGGCCTGCAATACACATTCTCATGCTTAACACATTTCTGAAGCCTGAGATATGTGGGATTTGCAAACGAAAGGTACCATCAGACATAAAATATGCATCTTTACTGCTTAAATTATTAAACCATATACAGTAAATAATAATATCTGACTTCAGTACCATCATATTCCAAATTTAAACTTAATAACAGCTGTTTTCAATGTACCGTATTCAAAATAAATGCAAATAAATAATTTTTGAATTATGATGCTATTTTTATTTGCATATCCTTTCACAAACAACAGCATCCATGCTGCGATGATGGAGATGGGGGTCCTGGGTAGGGTTGCACCAGCTGTGCTTAAAGTCTCTCGTAAGTTGGGATGTAAAGTTCACACTAAGGCTTAGAAACTACTAGTTAGTTTGTAACTAAGTCAGTGCTTAATTTGGTTGTACCACCTGTTTTTAAGGCAAAACTTAACTAGTAGGCCATAAGCTCTCCATAAAGTAATGCAAAGTTGCATAATATGATGTTGACCTGTATTGTTCCAATAAGCAGCCTTCAAATTTGTACACAGAAGTGTTAAAAAGCTGTTAACTTCAATTTGATCTTGTTATGGTTGATGTTCAAACATTGTCTGCTCATGTAACTGTCAGCTGTAATAAATTATATCCCCATTAAAATATGATACATAATAAAAGTAGATTTAATAAATATTATATTTGCCCTGTGTAAATAACAATATATAGGAATTGTATCTAAAATAAATAAGGGGTGATAAATAAATACGTCTAGGTTACTGTCGTAACCCCGCGCCCTGATGGAGGGAATGAGACGTTGTGTCGGTGAAGTAACACTAGATGTCTCTCTTGAGAGCCTCAGTTGCCTCTGAGCTTTGAGAAGGGGGTTACGACAGGGGGTTACGACAGTAACCTAGACGTTCCCCTTCTGTCACTCACTTGACGTTGTGTCGGTGAAGTGACACTAGGGGTCCCTATCCAATAATGCCATGACACTGAACCGTGTTACGTGAACTGCTGATGCGGGTGCAAGCAAGCTGTTGCGTGCCAAAGGAGCAGCCCGCACCAGGCTGCATGTAACCTTCCCCAACGCCCCATAAAACGTCATACACTTTTTTGGTTCCCGGCCTCCCATTTCTCTTGAGGGGGGGAACAAAGCGACATGCCAAGCATGGGACAGCTGCAGCCTTTTCTCTCTCTATGTTCACCATAGGGCTATTAGAAGCGGCTGTGGCCATCTAACGCTATAACACGCATCAGGGAAGGTGTTCTTTTCTGACTCCTATTCTTTCAGGGGGAAAAGACCCTGCGGAGACCACATCCTGCCCAGGCTGGGGAGGTCAAATTTGGCAAATATGTCACATGGGCTTATGAGCTACACATGGAAGTGGCGCGGTGGCAGGTCCTACCTAGTGAGGGAGGAGCTCTACAAACATAGCGATCGGGGGCGTAGTGAGCTGCCCAAGGTAGACAAGGGTCCGCCGACAGGGGGACAGTACTGCGGACAATACAACACAGGGGTTAATTGTGATGACCGATACCCGTGGAGCACCAATTCCAGTACAGAGTAATTAGTACCTGTAGTGGGTCTGGTCGGGAATTCCTCCTTCAAATTTGTGAGCCAAAGGGCTATGGAGGAAAAACATCCAGGGAGCACAAGCTTTTGTGGACTCACCTGGGGGAAAAAGCACATGGGTTTGCCTCAGAAGAGGGGAAAAGTTGCTATGCACAAGTGTTACAACCTGTCAGCTGTCCCGTGTTACCGAGTTCTACGTGCTCAGACCTGAAGAAACACGGGCCAGGGCCGACTCAACCATCTGATTTATTGATCTCACAAAGGTATTTGGTGTTGCCCAGTCCACTGCTCTGCCGATGTCTGCTAGAGAGGCGCCAGTGCCCATGAGAATGCCACGCTCCTCATAGAGCGTGCTCGAACCCACAAGGGGGTGGGCACGGCCTGGGTCTTGAAGGCCGGTGCAAAGGCATTGATGACCTCGTGGACAAACCTCAGCTGTCCACCACAGCAGACAAAGAGCTGCTCGCAATCATCTAGAGCTCCGTTTGAGGTCCAAAATATGTGCGCGAAGTACCAGACATGGCAACAATAAGGCTGGATCTGCTTTCTCCTGAGGCAGTCACTTTCAGGTTCACTGTCTGACCCTGAAGGGGGGGCCATAGGAACCATGGGCACGTAGCCCTTAAGGTGATGTGAGCATCTTCCGCCATTTTGGCAATTTATGTACGCTATTGTCGTGGTGCTGTCTGAACGGATCAAGGACTACAGCCAGCAACTCCAGGCAGTTGCACGGCCCCAACCCAGTTTGGAGGCGTCTGTGGTGACCATGATGCATATTGACACCTGCTGCAGTGGGATTCCTGTCCACAGAAAAAGAGGTCTGTCCAGGGGTTGAGTAGTTGATGGGCAGAGAGGGGTGAAAAACACACGGTATGTGGCGTGGCGCCATGCCCATTGCAGGACTCGAGTCTGAAGCCAGTGCTGTAGTGGTCTCAAATGCATCAACCTGAGGAAGCCATATGCCCCAGGAGCCTCTGGAACTGTTTCAAAATGACCGCAGTGCCTGGTTTGAATAGGGCGAGGCACTTCAGCACTGACTGCACATGCTTGTTTGTGAGGTATGCTGTCATTGAGACTTTGAGTCTTACTCCATGCCAAGAAAAGAGATGCTCTGAACCAGCGCGAGCTTACTCTTTTCCCAGTTGACCCAAAGCCCTAACCGGCTGAGGTGCCTGAGCATCTGGTCCCTGTGGGCACACAGTGACTCGAGAGTGAGCTAGAATCAGCCAGTCGTCGAGTTAATTGAGTATGCGGATGCCCCCTTCTCTTAGTGGGGCAAGGGCTGCCTCTGCGACCTTCATGAAGACGTGAGGGGACAGGGACAAGCTGAAGGAGAGGACCTTGTACTGGTACGCCTGGCCCTCAAAAGTGAACCGTAGGAAGGGTCTGTGATGGGGCAAGATAGAGACGTGGAAGTACACGTCCTTCAGGTCTACCGCTGCGAACCAATCTTGACACCGAACACATGTTGGACCTGGACGGAAATGAGCGTGCTGCCGTCGTTGACCTCCATCCCATGGGAGGAAGGCACAACGCAGGGGGTGGCCTGAGTTGTGTTTCCTTTCAGAAAGAAAGGCTGCGATCGCAAAGTTGCCATGGTCAAGTTCTCGCAGTGAGAATAAGAACCAACCACAAACGCTGCCTCGGTGTGATCGTGACCCAGACACACGAGGCAGCGCCTATGACCGTCAGATGCGGAGAGATATCTGCCACATCCAGGAACTACACACAGGCGGTTAAGGCATCTTCAATAAGATGTGTCTTTAAAAAGACTTTCAATGGCAAATGTGTTACTCTTTTAGAGAAAATTATACTCTTTTTGAGGATTTATGCTCTTTTAGAAGTGCTGTCGAAGTGCCCAGGGGTGTAGACTGCACAGCCGTGCAGAGAAGAGAAAGCCGCTGGTAATGTGGATGTGGCAGGGAGGAGGGCACTGTATGAGGAGCGTGGAATTCTCATGGGCACTGGCGCCTCTCTAGCAGACATGGGCAGAGCAGCGGACTGAGCAACACCAAATACCTTTGTGAGATCAATAAATCAGATGGTTGAGTCGGCCCTGGCCCGTGTTTCTCATTAAACCATTATTTATATGCTAAGCCGATTTCTCGCCTCTTCCTTGCCCATAAGCCACTTTATTATGTTACAGTGCCATAAGGTCCAACAGCAAAAGCTCTGTGAGGTGAGTGGAACAGTCATGAACACCAGCACGCTGGACACACAACTGCTCTGCTAAACAGATGCACGATTCCTTTTATACCCGTATATCCGGGGGAGGGACATGCAAATTCTGTTCGCCAATCTCATTGGCCTTTTCTCAAAGCTCAGAGGCAACTGAGGCTCTCAAGAGAGACCCCTACTGTCACTTCACTGACACAAAGTCAAGTGAGTGACAGAAGGTGAACTAATACAAAAGGCTGGAAAAATAGACACATTCATTTTAATTTTAAATGAATTTTAAAATTAATATGAATATATATTAATATTATTAATATTGATATTAATATTAATATTGATATTAAATGAATTTCATTTTAATATCCTATATATATTTTTTTAATGTGTTTAAACTTAACACCGGGCGATGCACCCTGAAAAATGCACAATTTGAACGGTTTCATGCTGAAGAGCTGCTTAATAGTAAAAGTTTTTTTCTCTTGTTAATGTAAAAGAGTGTAAATGTCAACATCATACTGTGTCGGAATGATTGATACCTGTCACGCAAAACATGAGCTCATTGAGGTCATAAAATATCAGTCTGCTTTTTATTCCAACCGTACCTCCTGGTCAGAGTCTTCTATAAATATTTAGTTCATATGTAGGGTTATGTCCTACCTAAATTGAATTGTGCAATACTCAAATATTTAGCAGTGCATACATTGTGACTTAACGCCACAACTAGGCTAAGTTGTAACTTATGTATAGCTGATGCAACCGGCCCCTGTTCTTTTCATTAGATCTTCCATGGGTTTTTTCATATTAGATCATCGTTGGATAATTTTTGGCCTTATATCCATCACAGCAGTTGCACTTTGGAAAATAAAAACAGTGGTTTGCTATCAGAGTTGGTGCGACTTAGTGAAAAGTTCCAATCCACCAACAGCAGCTGCAGGTTAATTTTGCAGATGTGATAACAATGATGGTGATCTGTAAAATATCATAAAATATGTCAGTAAAATATTATAATTTATGTCAAATCTTTCCTAAAAGAAATTTAAAGTAGCACACATGTCCTATACTTTGTAAGAAACGGGGTGTTTCAACCCTCAAACACATTGTTTTGGGCATTTTCAGCTCAATTTGTAAGAAAGCACCCTTTGATCGCAGCACTTTCTTGGCTGCCAAAAGAACCAAGAAGTGGTGGAGCGATGCGTTCATTTGTAAATATTAACTTCATCTATATTGCTGTCTTCAGGAATAGTGTCTTCTGTAAACGTAATTGAATAACTATTCAGTCTATGTTGTATTTTACCTGAAAATATTAAAATTGTTTTTCTAGCAGTTACAGAACATTTCTGTAACTGCTGATCTCCTGGGATTTTCACACACAACAGTTCAGAATTTAATCTGTATGGTGCCAAAATCAAAAAACATCCAGTGAGCAGCAGTTCTGCAGACGGAAATGCCTTGTTAATGATAGAGGTCAGTGGAGAATGGCCAGACTGGTTCGACCTGACAAAGTCTACAGTAACTCAGATAACCACTCTGTACATTTGTGGTGAGAAGAATAGCATCTCAGAATGCTATTCTGAGATTCAGGTTGGTGCTGTTTTGGCGGCACAAGGGGGACCTGCACAATATTAGGCAGGTGGTTTTAATGTTGTAGCTGATCGGTGTATATGTCACCAGATGATGAATGCTATCATTTACCATTGGTTTAGTAAAAAACACTATCTTTAGAAATGGAGTGTCCTTTTAAAGGTCAGGTTTATAGTATGCCCTAGAAAAAGAAGGCATATAAAAACTTTTACTGATGGTATTTATTTTTTTGTTTTTAACAAAGAGCTGAGTTTATTATTTCCTTGCGAGCATTGATTTTCAGGAGTATTTTAGAAGGATCTTCAAATTATGTTAATAGCTTTTGATTGCCCCTCATTATGCTACAGGGCAAATAAAGAATTTGTGCTGCACCTGAAATCTTCACATATGATTCAAGTAAATAAGAATGAGAAAAAAAGGACAAAACAGGGCTTACTGGACACTTATTCTAAATGATCTCATGCGGTTATTAATTTAGCTTCATACCATTGATATGGTTGTCCTGCGTCAACTCACACAATGACTTTGTATTTAGCCAGAAATCATTGGATTACATGGCAGGAAAGTTATTTTGCTATGGCATTGTATTCACATTTCTCTTAAATAAGATATGACTTTCCATAGTATCCAATGTTACTTTATTACTTACCATGTAATGAATGATTACCAAATTAATTTACCATATTTACATGTTACTCTGATTAACTTCATTGAGTATCATGGTATTACCATGGTATATGTAAAAAACGCAAACATGTCCAAAAAATATGATAATACCATGGTATATTTTTAAGTGAGATTAAGGGAAGAAAAGAGAGGAGCAAAAATGTATGATTTTATTATTTATCCATACTTTCATTTGAATTCCATTTGCATTGATAATAGTTTATCTAATCATAAAAGTCTTTTAAATGGAGACAAAGGCTGACCCAAATTAACTGAACAAATTAATCCAGTATGCCATGTTAATAAATTAAGCTCCATTCCACCTCCATCCTAAATGAAAGCTGTGAGCTTTGAAGGCAGTATTAAATGCTATTGGTGTACCCACCCTAGAATTTACCACTTTACTTGAATCATTAGCCAATGAAGCATACATTTTCCTCTTAGTAGCATAGCTCTGCTTGGTCTACTAGATTAGATTTTGACAAACAGAGCGAGAAAGAGGACTGCAGTTACAAGGTGCCTCCTCACTCAGTCTGTCTCTGTGCAGTAGATGGAGCCATGGCTACATTTTGAAGTGTTTCAAATAGTTAGACATGTGATACTGCCTATTTAGGTCAAGGTCAGTTTAATTCTAGAGCACATTTAAAACAACAAGTGTATGTCAAAGGGCTGTACAAGTAGTAAAACAATTTAAAAGAAAAGGTAGCATAAAATACAAAAACACACAGCAGAACAGACAAAATTCACATATCAATCACTCAAAGGCCAATGAAAACAAGTAAGTCTTAAGCTGCGATTTGAAAATATGTAAAGAGTATTTAGAAACACTTTATATAATGTAGCGTAGTGTTAATGAGACTGGGCAGAGGGATGGCTATTTACCAGCATGCTCAGCATGGGTCTGTTGGGGAAGAGTTCATTTAGACAGTTAAGTGTTATTTAATGTGTTTTTTAGCAAAGTGAGTTAGGGGAATTATGTGTAATGTTTATGTGTTATTTTGAATATGTTGGGTTTTAGAAGGGTTTTTGGGGGTTTTTGGTTACCACGGTGGTGGTTTCTGCTTGGTAGGGGAATGGGCTGAAATTAAATTAAATACAATTTGTTGGAAGGATTTTAAATCGATTTTTTTTTAAGTTATACATTTTCTGTTATATTCTTTGTGATATCTAGGCCAGTGCTTATCGTATCATCTTTGAGCCTAAAAATAGAAAACGATTGATTGTTCAAAGTCAAAAGTAATCCACATTAAAGAAGAGCTTGTACTGTGCAGTACTGTGTGTATTGACATTACTGCGAGTAGCTATGAAATATAGGCAATATTACAATACTTAACTAGAAGATTAAGCAGTCAGTATGTTTGCTTTAGTGTCTTGTTACCATTTCTACAACACACACTCCGTAATCAACAGTAGATGATAAAATGACAGAACTTAATTCATATCCTCTGTCTTGCACTTTCTCCTCCGTTGCCTGCAGTTTCCATGGCAACTCTGTGTAGCATGAGCGCTTGTCAGCCCACTCAGGCAGTCATCTCTGTGTGAAGTCACAAATAAAACATTCTCTCTGTTCATCTCACCAATCCCACAAACCCAGGCACTTCCTTCTGACTGTACCAGCTTGATCGATTCACAATGGAATCATACTGGTCCACTCATTTTATCCTCTTTTGTGGAGTCAGTCCAGAGTGACAGTTTCTAATCAGTCTCAGGAACTCCAAAGAGTGTCCACTATGGTAGGTGTTACAGCTTTCAATCATGTATGTTATGTTTACTTTGTACCAAAAATATCTGTAAAGCAGCTGGTTTTTGGATGACTTGCAAAGTAAGGTTTCATCTAATTTATAACAGTTGCTGAGTGAGGAGAATAAGAGTAATCTGTATGATTTGATTAGGATTATTTAACATTTTCATGAAAATATAATTATTTATTTTAAGTTCTGTACCAATTAACACAACAATAACACTTTTATTAAACAATAGTAAACAAAATCAAAGGACTTGTGGTAACTTGTCATTATTTGTCAGTTGCTAAGTATTTCACTCATGATGAAAAACGATGAGAGCATGCTTTTTTTTTTCTTTTTTTTTTTTAAACATTTTTAAACAATTGCTGTAATTTAGGAAATTGGGAGTAGGGATTTGATTTTTTTATATCCAGGTTTGAAATCAATAATGAGAAAATATCTATAGATATGATGTAGAAATTTACAAATCACATGATTTTTCATGAGAGGGTGTGGCATTACTTAAGACAGATGCTTTTTTGCCATCATGAAAGAGGTGCCAGAGGTGCAAAAGCATAAAGTTGCAAGTGACCGACACATGTTTGTTTTGTGTTTTTACAGAAGAGGGTCTAGAATTATGGACAGGTGGACTAGGGCTTGTTTAAAATTATTCTTTTGGTTTATTTATGGTGCAAATACAAACAGTTTTACATTTATTTGTTCATTCATTTAAAACAGTGACCAAATGTTCTATATATATATTTTTTATATATATTTGTGGATTGTATTTAGCTCTTTCAATTTCAGTAGATACATGCACACATGGCCAGATGTTACATAAAATATATAAAATATAGACCGCTCGGACCACTCTTTAAAAATGTAGGATCTTAATTGGTAAATTACACACTAGTTAATGCCTTTGGCGGATTTGTAATCAACAATGTAATCATGTAATCCAAATAAATGTAACTATAATCTGATTTCACACATTATAAAATGTAATCTAATCTAATTACAAGGACTATGTTTTGCAATCTTATTACACAATCCAGATTACATGTAATCTGTCACTACCCAGCACTGACTGTTCAATTCTCAATTGGTATTACTTCAGGATACATTTATTTTTGAATATCAAGTGGCGACCCAAATTGGGACCAAAATCCTGCAAAAGAAAAGTTCACCCAAAAAGGCAAATTCTCTCATTGTTTTCTCAGTCTCACACCATCCCAGATGGGTATGACTTTCTTCCGCAGAACACAAACCAAGATTTTCTGAAGAATTTCTCAGCTCTGTTGGCCCCTCAATGCAAAAGGATGGTGGCAAGAAATCTGAAGGTCCAAATAGCATAAAAGTAATTAATATGACTTCAGTGGTTAAATCCATATCTCCAGAAAGTATATGATAGGTGTAGGCAAGAAACAGATCAAGTAATTTCTACTATAAATCATCACTTTCCCATCTGAAAGTGGAGATTTATTTATTATTTAAATATTGATCTGTTTCTTACCCACACCTTTCATATTGCGTTTGAAGATATGGATTTAACAACTGGAGTCTTATGGATTACTTTTATGCTGCTTTTATCTGCTTTTTGGACCTTCAGATATCTAGCCACCATTCACTTGCATTGTATGGACCTACAGAACTGACATATTCTCCTATAAATCTTTGTGTTCTGCATAAGAAAGAAAGTCATACACATCTGGAATGGCAAAAGGCTGAGTAATTGATGAGAGAATTGTCATTTTTGGGTGAACTATCCCTTTAAAATCAATCATTTACATTTATTAAAAATAACATGGACTTGAGTCTACACCATGCAAAATGATTAACATTAGATTAGCTGAATAAGTATATTGGCAATTTTTTTAAATGCCTAAATGACTACAAAAGTATGATTTACCAACCTAACACATGGAGCTAATACTAGGCTTTTGCACATGTATTAACAGCACTGAAAAATATGTCAACCTTAAAGTTGGCTTCATGTGGTAACATCTAAATTAACTGTTTTGATTCAAGTAAAACAAAAATATTATTTAACATCACTGAATCAACCTGAATATATAATATTACACCAACAAAACTCTTAAGGTAAAAATGGCAGGTTACCAATTCTTACAGTGAAGTTACAGTTGAATTTTTTATTTGCATTTAGCATTGTGTCTTCCTGCGATAGTTGAAATCTACAGCTGTACATTATTATGAAGATATTCACATTTTGAGGGCTGAGAGGAAAACCTTCAATAACAGCAATGCGCATCAGCTATAACGACAGTTGACACTGTCATGCTCAACTCATTTTGGTGGGAACCATAGCACAATGTATTTTAGAGAATAAAATAAAACATTTTCTGGGTGTCCGTCAGGATAGCTGTATCTTAATTGCAGTGTCTTAATAGTTTCTTTTCCAGAAATTAAATATTTTTTATCAACACATGATGTTTCCATTATCTATCAATTCTGCAAGAATTTTGTACCCCCATGACTATTGCTTGAAATACTGATATTGAATGATCTGCACTTTAGGAGTGATTTACATTTTAATTTACATTGCATACAATTTAAGGTCTTGTTTTAGAAAACAATTTTCAGAAAAAAAATGACAGCATTGTGCTCTTTTTAGAATACTTATTGCTTAACAAGTTGAAGTAAAACTCTTAAGGATAAGTTTACTTTCTTTGCTTACACTGTTGTAACAAGTATTGCATTGTCTGGCTCAGTGGTTTGCTGCAATTTGTGTGAATGACTACATAGTATCTGAGTCACATCCCAACGGGGAGGCTGTGATGCCTATAGTTATAGAGTTTCATTTTGGCTGATACTGTTATTTTCCTGCACACCTGGACCTAAGGGAGAAACGTGAATAAAAATCTATATGCTGTAAATGATAGAAACACAGATGCCAGCTCAGTAAAAGAAATTGCTTTATGTTTTTCATTACCTAGTTTTATTGCTGTTTCTGCTGGACTGTGTAGTTCTACTTTACAACAGCTTGAATGTTTAAACAGGTCTTTCCTTAACTGAGAGCACAATTTTTCACCATACGCTGACAAAATGCAGGGAATAACAATGTAGGCCAGTCCAATGCATTCTGGGATGCCTAGACACACATTGGGGGCCACTAAGAGACTTTTGTCCAATATTACTCTCTTGCATTGCTACCTGTTTAGCTTTTCAAAGAGTCTTGTGATATTAAAGTGTTTACAGCATCTTATATTTTTTTAATCTACCTGGTAAAGATCTCCATCTTTCTGACTGACTTTTTCTTTTATGTTTAGTTGCTTGTGATTATCTGCTTAAATATGTAATATTTAGGATAAGTAACTCAGAAATATGCTTATATGCCTATAGTGTACCTAATTTGACAACACAATCCCAGCAGTACAGCAGTAAATTGTATTGCTTAATGGTTGCGCTTTCATAGTTTACGATAGTTTATGCCATCTCAAACTCATATGACTTTCTTTCTTCTTCAGAACACAAATTTTGATGGAGATGTGATATGTTTATATCCATACAATGCAAGTCAATTGGGTCCAAAATTAACTTTCAAGCACCAAAAATGACAAAGGCAAAATAGAGGTAGTCCATACGACTTGAGTGGTTTAATCCACGTCTTCTGAAGAGATATGACCCAAATGGAATAACTTTTCACTATAGCATCAATCTGTGGCTTTTATTTCTGTTTTGGAACTTCACAATGTTGGACCCCATTAATTTGTATTTAGATATACAGTATTACCATCATACATCCATATATAAATCCTTTAGGAGAAGTACAAATATACAGAAATAAGACAGTTGTTGGTAGCCTATGAGTGTAGAGCTCTAAAATGAAAGAATATAGAATAGCTCAGATAATTTGGTCTTGGCAGAATTTAATTAGAGAGAGTTAATATGGAGCTCTCTGACCTTTGATTACAGACTTTGGAATCTTGGCAAATCTGAGCACAGTTTAAGACATTGTTGTGATTGTGGAGAAACTTTAAATTCTGAGAAGCAAGAGATGTCAGCAAAGACTTCAAATTGCCCTATATTGAAATATCATTGCTGTTGAGGAGAAGACTTTTTTTGTGTGATTGATGTGGGAATGGAATTTTATCCATGCTCCTTTTAGAGAATTAAAACAAGTTATATTTACAAAATGTACACCTTGCGCAAATTGTGAATTATACTGAAGTAGATTTAGGGACTGGCAATCAGTGCATTTCATTTGGAAGTGATCATCCCTATGCACAATTCCCTTCGAAAACTTGCCCCTTCACTGTGAGAGTTTCGGATGGCTGAAAGGTGTGGGGCTCAAACAGTCTGAATAATTCGGAAGTCACTTTTTAAATCATTCTTATAAGAAATTTAGTTTGGAATTACCCTACAGAAGGCTACTATGATTGTTCTCCCTTCAAATTCCCCTTCGTAGGCATTATTTATACCATTTGAATCATGTGAAAATATCATGTGATTAATAGTTTAAAAGTCTGAGGATGCACACATGAGACCACATGCCCACACATTACACATTGTATATATTACATGCGCTAAATGTAATTAAGGTTACTGAAACACATCAAATTACTGTTCTATCTGAAACGCATCTCTTCTTATAACACAAAACTGCTACAGGCAGGTGCAGTGAGTGAATCTCTTACTCTGTGAGAAGCCATATGGGCTGTGTTAGTGCCTGGAGGTGCTCTCGTTCAAGTTACTCAGTGATCTCTTCTACTCACGTGGCAACCCCATCAACATAAGAGGCAGGAATGATTGTGTGTGCCCTACTATGCTTCATAATAAACTTTCATGATGTCTTTTAGCATTTGTACTACCTCAGTATTGTGAAGCAATGTTGATGGTACGTCCCAGAAACCGAGGACCTTGGGGACGTTTGCTCCATTTTCCCCTTCCTTCTGTTTATTAATTTATCTGTTTTATTTGTGCCATGCCTGACCTGAGGACAGCTTAGCCATCTTTAAATGAGTGAAAGGTGCTTTGGTGAACATTGCATCTAAAGGACTCATTTTCATATACGTTAAAGGATTCCAACCTCTAACAAAACCTGTCTTCAAAACATGCCAGAAACATGATGACAACTTTTGCGTCATTTTTTATTTTTTTTGTCAGGCATTTCCAACCTTTGGCGACTGAGAAACACCCACCAAAACGGGAAGTCATTAGCTTCTTTCCAGCCTGAAAAATGTTTGTAACAGACTACTTATTTTACATACATAAGACAAAATTCTTCAAAAGTACTTTCTTTTTCTTTTTTAACAAATGTTTATACAGTTTTTCCACACTTTTTTTTACCAAAGAATTTCCATTACTTTTCTAGCCATTCGTGATTACTGGCAACATAATCACACAGGAAATTGGCATGCTGTTTCCGAACGTTCATGTATCCTGAAATCAACCTCAAACTGCTGAATTCAACCTGTTGAAAAAAATATATTGTCACCTTCCTAAAATAATCTTTTGACAATTTTTTCTTTTTTTAATTTTTTTGACAAAAATGATTTATTTAATTTTTTTTTTGCCTAAATCATCTCCTCATGATATTGGGTTCAGTTTTTTGTGTTTTCTGAAAAAATTACTTGGGACATTATTTTAGGAAGGTGATGATATTCACTATAGACATTCCAATAATTTTTTTATATATATTTTGAATTTCCATGACTTTTCCAGGCCTGGAAATCACAGTTTAAAAATTCCTTGATATTTCCAAGTTTTCCATAATGTAGTAATTATGTTGAAATTCATTGACTCTTTCCAGTCCTCATATCTATAGGTTTGTAATGAGGTATATAGAGGAAGAATCTCCTCATGATTAAATGGAGGTTGGATTCCACTTGATATTCTGCTTCAGTTAAAGTGCCCCGTCAAGCTATAAATCATCATTTGTAGGATGGAGACTGGGCCCCATCTCCTCTGCCTCACTTGAACAATGACCTTAAACGTTTCGCTTCCATTAAATCGAGGGATTGAACCTGTGCTTGGCATGTTTAAAGGCTGCTGTTTGCCATACTATGCGAATTGCAATTCTTTTTCCCACCATTGATGGCTGGCTGTGGGCTCCCCTCAGGAGATGTGATTTAATTACACTCCATCCTCTCTCTTGGTTAAGCCTATTTCATCAGTATGCGTTTGCGTGCCGTGGGAATCTGTAAGCATGAGGTCACTGGCTTCACTTCCTTTTGAGCAGATCTGGACCGTAGGTGTTTAAAGCTAGTTGGCATTTGGCAAACGGCACCTAGCTTACACCTGGAACTGTGATTTTGCAGTTATTCTGAAAACATGATGAGCGTTCTTACAGTTTTCCATGTATTTATTCCAACCAACATTTTTGTAATTGTTTAGTTTGTCTTTAAAGGGATAGTTCACCCCAAATTTTGTATTTGGTCAGCTTTTACTCATGTTGTTGTTCCAAACCTGCTGGACTCTCTTTCTTTGAACACAAAAGGATATGTTGGCTAGATTGTTACCCTCAGTCACCATTCACTTTCATTGTATGGAGGAAAAAATTAAAGATGCAATGAAAGTGAATGGTGATTGACATATGGTAAGATAATCAAGTCAAATATTGTTACTGTATTCTGCTACTGTAATAAATTACTCTCAATTTCACACCTATAAAATGTTTTCCCTGAAAAAAGAAATCAAACAAAAATAATACTCCCTTTTGTGTTTTGTTAGTATTTTTGAGGGCATCTTTATAAATAGTTGCACCACCATGGCATGACGTTACTGGCGTCATTCATATAATCCCCTTTATCTTTGTGCTGAGGTTGGCAACGATTTCCTGCAACTCCATCTAATGCCTATGAGTCACGTACCCTCGATTTGAAGGTGTGTTTGGATCCGTTGACTAGTTTATATTGTGAAACACTCAAGCCTTCCATTCCTGTTGTATCCACAGTTGTTGTTTAGCTTCATATACCCAAGAACCCAAGGCACATGACTGGGGAAAATGTTATTCTTGAATCGTGAAGTACTGATTTTGGAGTTGTGTGAAATTTGACTGGTGTTAGCAATGCATGTAAAAAAAAACTTTCAGATCGGTTTGTTCTCTGGCACCCATGAGTCATATCTGTTTAACACAACACCCCCTCTGATTGCAGCTTTAAGATAATATGGACAGTGGTTTGACTGGCTGCAAGTCTACTGAAGAGATGTAGATGAATTGCAATATTCAAATATGCACATATTTTGTGTAATATGGTTGTATGTTGTATTAATCAAACACAACTGTAGAAATTATCAACATTTGTGCAGTAATTATAAATACACAAGAATATAAACATACATAAGTATTAAGGAAAAATACAACATCTCACTTCCACAAAAATGACAAATAACATTATTTGAAGGAAACATGAATATGGAACTGAATACTTAATGTTCATTTGGTTTGCATTTCATTTACATCTAATCTTTTAGCAGATGCTTTTATGCAAAGTGAGTTACAAATGAGGAAAAACACAAGCAAATCATTATTGCCATACTAGCAGTACTGCTAATATTAGCAATACTGAATTTCAGGAGAAAACCAGAGTAGTACAGAAGGTAGAGCTGAAGTGTAAATGTGAAAAATATTGATGTTCCTACTCTGTTTTCATAGTGTTAACATTTAGAGAAAGAGCTGTATTCTCTTTATAAGCTCCAGATATTAAATGTTTTAGGTGCAATCAAAAGCA
This sequence comes from Moxostoma hubbsi, assembly GCA_032164185.1. Lineage (NCBI taxonomy): Eukaryota > Metazoa > Chordata > Actinopteri > Cypriniformes > Catostomidae > Moxostoma > Moxostoma hubbsi. Next base: position 24,338,613 of record JAVLUX010000010.1, read on the forward strand.
GTTCTTACATTTGATATGATTTATTGTTCATCATCTTGTTTCTCTTAGAGCAGTTTTGCCCTGAAGGCATGAATCTGTTTACTTTAATATTGAGCCGTACTTACATGCTTCATTTAAAGCTGTGCTGTTTGCCACCAAAAGTTTGCACTAGTGCTAAATCACATGGAAATGATGCAAGATGATGTGATTTATTCTTCAGAAAACTTAAAAAAAAATAAATGGGCAAGGATTGACCTTGACCCATATTCTACCAGATCAAATTTCTTTTCTTAAATCTTGCCAATTGTTAAGTCAGCAATTGAACAACATGATCACACAGAAAATGTATTGAATTGCTGTCAAGCGCCATTGCCCAATAGACGTTTTTCCTAAATGCAAGTTCTGGTGTCATGGGAACCATGAAGTAGTCATGATCTCAAAAACAATGGTGAGAGCGATTCGGAGATTGGATTTTTGCTCTAAAATGTAATTGTTACTCCACTATCGGTTAGGTTAAATTGCGATTACACTAAAGTTTGGAATAATGTACAGATTTTGCAGTTTTGGAAGGAAATTGGTACTTTAATTCACCAAAGTGGCATTTAGCTAATCACAAAGTATAGTCAGGGCATTACTGATGTAAAAAAAACAGCACCATCTTATCATTGAGTAATCATGCTAAATTGCTAATTTGGTACTAGAAAATCACTTGCCATTATATAAAAATTGTATCACAGTTGAAAGCTATTTGGTTCTTCAAATGAAGTTTAACATTGTATTTGTGTTTGTTTTTGTGGTGCCACAGTATGCAATAGACTGGCATGTGTTAAGGTTTAGGTCAAAAATGGCAACAAAAAAAATGCAACAGCTTTCTCTAGAAACTCAACAGTCAATCATTATTTTGAGGAACGGAGAGTATACAATGCTTGAAATTGCCAAAAAAAAATGAAAATTTCATACAAAGGTGTACACTATATAGTCTTCAAAGACAAAGGACAACTGGCTCTAACAAGGACAGAAAGAGATGTGGAAGTGCCAGATGCACAATTAAACAAGAGAATAAGTCAATTAAATTGTATTTGTATAGTGCCTTTAACAACACACATCGTTTCAAAGCAGCATTACAGAAGATCAAGAATTAACAGAAGATAAACCTGTAATGTCTATAATGTTGATGAGTCATCATTGTGTAATTTAGAGAAAATAAAAGTTTAAAGTTTAAAAATAAGTAATTAAATAATAATTGTATTTATAACCCCAGTGAGCAAGCCAAAGTGGCAAGGAACACAAAACTATTAAAAAAAAATAACCTTGGGAGAAACAAGGCTCAGTGTGGGGGCCAGTTCCACTCTGGCTAACATCATTAAAATAATGCCAATATTACTTATGTATAGGGCAAGTCATGGTTTAAAATTATTAAACTAAGTAAGTGTTAAGGGTCATTGTTTAAATGTAGATTATGTATGAAATGTAAGATTAATGACCAATGTCTTTTGAAGTCCATCCTGGATTAACTACTGAAGTTCACATTGATGCAGTTGTCCTTGTTAAGGCTTTTGTTGGCAATTGTTAGTCTATGTGTTCCATTTCAAGAGTGTAGTCCATCAATAGTCTGAGGTGATCCAGGCAGAGATCAGGGATGTGAAACACAGTTCAATCTGGCCGTTAATTTCGGTGAGGTTCGGTGTGGTCCATCCTAAATACAAGGTTCAAATGATGGCATATGAAGTGTCCCATGTCTTATGGTTGTAATTGGCATCAGTTCATCCTCTGAAGTCCATCATAATAGACTGAAGTGATGTTTGGCTGGCACCGGCTGCATTTAGTCATAATCACACAGCGACACGTAGCAGTGGAGTCCGACACGAAGCAGGAATGGAGCTGGATCCAGCCGGTTCTGGTGACCTCAGGATAGGAGTCCCGAGGTAGTGACAGGGAAACAAATAAAATAATATAAGCAAAGATGCCATTCAATTTATTGCAGTTACAGATCATGATCAATGTTTCTGGTACATCAGAGTTCCTAGTTTGAGAAATAGATGCCTCACAAGTCCTCAGCTGACAGCTTCATTGAATTCTACCTGCTCAACAAAGGTACAAAGGTAAAGAGAAGACTCAGAGGTGCAGGCCTTATGGGAATAATTGCAAAGAAAAATCCACTTTTGAAACAAAAAGAAAAGGTTAGAGTGAGCAAAGAAACACAGACATTGGACAACAGATAATTGGAAAAGAGTGTTATGGATCTTGACCCCATTGAGCTTTTGTGGGATTAGCTAGACTGTGCGGTGTGTGAGAATTGCCCGACCTATGGCAAGTGCTAAAGGAAGCGTGAGTTGAAATGTCACCTGACTATCTGGACAGACTGACAGCTAAAATGCCAAGGATCTGCAAAGCTGTCATTGCTGCATGTGGAGAAAGATTTGAAGTAGTTGAATAAGTTTTCTTAGTTTTTTTTATTATTTTTATTCAAATAATAATAGCAATTTTTCATGTTATTAATGTCCTGACTATACATTATGATCAGTTGAATGCCACTTTAGTGAACAAAAGTACCAAAGAGCAAATACATTATTCTAAACTTTTGGCTTCCAGTGTATATTAAACAAATGTCTCAGTGTAATACTTTAATACTAAGTAATAATGTACACAGTGTAACTCATAAAAACCAAAACATCCTCTATGTCACCAAAATCCATTACACAGAGGATTAGATACACTATAGTCTGCAGCGAGGACCATCTCAAATTCATAGTGTGATTAGTTAAAAATTTAATGTTGGTTAATGTTAATGTTATAAAGGTTATGGAATTGAGTACAAATAGTGATAAATTATTTTTGGGATATTAAATTGACCTTAAGCCTCCATGTCCCCGTCAAAAAGCCTCCTCAATATTGGGAGCTGGTTGTGATTCATGAGGGGAGTTGTCTTTCACAATCAACTGCAAACTTACATTCATGTCTATGGCAGTACAAACCTCAAAACCAGTACAAATTCAATGATTTTCAGTTTTCTGCAGTGAGGCAGACTTGCGTTTAATGGATGTGTTAATTAGAAGTGTTTCCTTGCTGTGTTAGTAAATGTTGCGATGACTCTGTATATGTTGAGAGAAATGGCGAAAAAGCAAAAAAGGAAAGCTTCACAGTTACACACATTTCTTGCCTGACTCTTTTATTTGACTGCAAAGTTTGGAGCATTGGACTAAGATACACTGAAACATTTATGGAATGAGGTTTACTTAAAAAACCTAGGAAACAATTTCCATGCTGAAACTGCTAGTAGATGTAACAGACCATATAGTAAAGGCCACACACAATTCTTTGTGTTTTTAATTAGACATTCTCAAGTAAAGCTTACTTTACAATATACTCTGTTTTCAGTACATTTTACTCACACATTTTTGGATATTTTACTCAAGCAGTGTTGCACTGAATTAAGCCATACTTTAAAAATTGTACTAGCATATCAATGATTTTTAATGTACTTAGTCATGGACCACATGACACACAAAAGCCTTCCACAGGGAAGCTTAATGCATGCCGTGTAGTCTATTAGACAACATCACCTTGCTTTAATGGTAATAGAAACACTGTCCACACAGACATGAACACTTGGTGAACAAAACACGATGACAGAAATCAACAGATTCTAAAGATATCAAACAATCATAAATAATATTTACTTACAAGCTTGAGCATTAATTGTTCATTAATTAATGTTTGAGTAGAGTACAAATGTAGAATTTATTTAATATTGTTAAGTTCATGCTAATACTAACGTATTCAATGTAGAAATCACTTTATATTTTCTGCAATATTTACTTCACCACAAAATCTTTTTTTTCTTCTTCAGTGTGTAACCCTTTTCTCAACCCTAGTGGTTAATTTAAATATTCCCAACAAGAAAACCCTGGATTCCCGGCAGTTGAATGTTGAATTGGCCAGAGGTTCATTTCTTCTTTATCAAACTATTAATAAATAATTAATAAGCGCATGGTGCCTCCACCAGGGAATAATAAAGCAAAATAATCTATTTATAATTTACTTCCCCAGAATTTTTAGATTCTTGTTTTTTCCAATTTAATTTAAATAATAAATCAAGACAATAATTCTAAATAAGGGAAAAAGAATAACAAAGATTTATTAATTAGACACGAATATGAAACCCTTTTGGAAAAATAAAATAAAAAAATAAAATAAAAATAACAACTGTCACAGCGTAAAATAAGAAAAATGGACAGATATTGTGTTCAGTTGTAATAAATTTTTTTCACTCCTTATGCAATAGCCTCATTGATCTCTCAGTATTCTAAATTATCACCCTCAAAAAAAAAATACACTCTCCCTTCTTATTTCAAGGGGCAAAGAAAAAAATACATCGGATGATTATTGAAAACACAATTACTCCTTTGGATCAATTTACACAATTCACAGAATGAACGCAGTAAACACAATAGATGAGTTTGATCACAGCCTCCTATGAAACAAAACAAAAAAACCCACACACTCTTTTGGCTAGCCGTTGGGGCCCAATCGTTGGTGCACGTTCAAGGAAATGGATTCAAGTTAACTCAGTACATCAAGAGCATTTGTCGAGACGAATTCACTTACATTCCATCCAAGGAAATGACGAAGCATGAAAAGTGATCACTTACAGCCCGAGCCACGAACAGAAAAGTCATGCAGCGGGGTGAGAGTCCGGTCCAAATGCAACGACAAAGCAGCTTGCGATGAATCTCGTCCCCCAAACACTGTTACGTGTCGTTTGGAAGTGCTTCTTGTGACCGATGACACAGCTATCGTCCTTGATGCGAGTTTCTCCGTCACAATATCTCAGTTGATGCACTAAACAGATGACGCAACCCAACGGCAGAATGGGTTGAAATTATACTAAACAACACAGTAAAATAAAAAAATAACACATTAAACAAACAAAATCGAGTGGATGAAAGTTCTATGTCACTTTGGGCCTGTACTAAAACAAGTAGCGAAGTCTCCAAGAATGACGCTCACTTTCATTAAAACGAAGACATGTGCTGCACTCTTTTCGCCATGTGCGATCTCCTTTCCCGTTGTCTCACAAACGTAACTTAACGCAACTTGCGTCCGTAGACTTTAAACAATCTCAGTGCTGATTGGTCAACATTAATACACTTCAATTCAACAGAACACCTTATTCGAGTAAAGGAAAACAGTGTAAATAATACAGAAACAAAGAATGTTGGTACATTTAGTTACATCACATAGTCAAAAAAACAAAAAAACAAATAATCAAATGTATATATTTTAACACTCTACAATTTTCCAAAATAAGGCATATTTTAAGAGGTCCCTACAAGTGTGAATAACAATGTCTGCTTTTCTCTGTTTTACAGGTGCATCTGGAAACAAGAGTCAGCCTCTTTTGGTCAGTGCATCTGGACTAAGGTGTAGCATGGGCAATAAAACAGGATATGCCATCAGAGTCTAGTGGCTGGCAGGATTTGGACAGGAGGCAGAAGATGAGGAAAACATGAGTGTTTGCACACAAATGATCTGGGTGGCTGTCTTTACCCACCACTGATAATCCACAGAAGTCCTGCCTGCCCTGAAGTCCTGAGTTTCTCTACAGAGAGTGGGCAATAAAATCTACAAAAGGTCGTACCATTTCTACTTTTGGTAAGTGTAAGCCGCAGAATAAACATGGTTCTGTCTATTTGTTCTGCTTTATAGATGCAAAGCATTTTTGGAATCTGTTTGAAAGAAAAATTACACTCTTCAGCTTTAATATGAATAAGGTCAGAAAAACCTCTCTTTATAACAAAACAGTATGTTAGAGGGACTATGGTAGAGGTGGCATTTTGTTCTATCCCTATTACTGTTGCCCTTCCTTTACAAGTTATTGCTAGTGTCATGACAATCCAAATGGCTCCATAATTTCCTGTGGTCATAGAGGTCTATTGAAAGGTTGAGTGAACTTGTGTAATGGGCTCACTGAGTTTTATTGCAGTCTGGATGTGAGACAAATTATGCCATCATTTAACTTCTGGTCTTTTCCTGCAATAGAGATTGGTAACAGCTGGGCACAATTGTCCAACAATTTTGATTTGGGGGGCTATAGACTATTGAGTTTTGTAGCTGAACTTCATTGAATACAACAGATGGATGATTGTAGAAAAGTTTAGGCTGGAAAATTCTGAAAATGGCTTTTTCTCTTACATGGTATTTTTTATTGAAAGAAGCTAATGACTATGAAAGCTAATGAGCTAATGAAAGAAGAATGTTGGTGTTCTTCTTCAAAGCAATGAGAGTGGTTAAGTAATAGAGTTTAGGGCCACACTTGCCTGTTTCATAATTTTTATGTTTTGTATTACAGGGGAGACCGTGGCATGTTTTCACACTTTTTTCTTTTGAATATTTCTCGACATGGCTTTATTACTTTTCTGTATAAGCACATAAGTCTTGGCTACAAGACATCTATTGAACATTTACACAGTTATTGCCCAGGAAAAAGTTAATTGAACCAATGTTGACCTATTGTAAGCCAGTGACATGTTGACCAATAGTGGGGCATGTTGTTACATGATATGGGCAGTTATCACAATGAAACCTGCTATTAAAACAGCTAGAGATGTACCGATCGACCGGCCAGGGACCGGAATCAGCCGGTTTTCCGCATGCTTGGCCCGGACCGGTAACTGGCCGGTCAGTCTCACGTCTTTCCGATTCCGAGCCGGTCCGTTTTGTTGCCAGCAGTGCAGGCAATAACGTCACAGCCGCATGGAAACATGACATTGGTGTGGAAGATCTTCACTCACTGTGAGTGAAAAATACATAAAGTTCGCAATTTGTAATATCTGTAAGGCTAAAGTAAACCGTGAGATGGCAGAGGCAGGCTAAATACATATAAATTGTGCCGTTGTGATTTAATGTGCTGAGTAACGTAATTTTTCCCATCGTGTCAGATATTAAAATCAATGCGACACACTTTGCAAAAGGCGTGGGTATTGTTGATATGACTTCAGGATATGAAATTAAATGCTTTGTCCAGCTGTTGTTAAATTTACATGTATATATATATATATATATATATATATATATATATATATATGTATATATATATATTTTTTTTTTTTTTTTTTTTTTTTTTTTTAATTTTATTTTTTTTTTTTCTCCTCCCATCTACCGGTGACACTTGATTCAATTTCTCGCAGATTTCAACAGCGCAGATGGGTTTTTGTTGCCAGGTTGAGGTCACAAATGGGTTGAAATTTGTATGTGTCGATTGTGTGAGTTGGATGCGTTTCATACAAGATCTGGCAACTGGACAACCTTGGAATAATATATTGATGTGATTATTCATGTAACGTGGTTTGGGCCATACAAATTATGGGAGTTTCCCGGGAGAAATAACAAAATGGGAGGGGGGTGGGAGATGGGTGTGAAATACGGGAGACTCCCGGGAAAAACGGGGGTGAGTGACGACAGGTGTGGTTACAAGCCGATCCCGAAGCAGCAATCAGTTTTACCTCTGATATTTGGTATCTAACGTAAGTTTAATGTCAATGTTGAGTGTATTGGACACTTCAGTTTTGTTCATAGGCTTGTAATTTTTGGAATTGTTTTGTTAGACGAGTAAAAAATAGAAAAAGGTTCATTTATAAAAATAGTGGAAAATGACATCTGTTTTGTTATATAAAGCAACTCATTTGCAGTTAATTGTTATTTCTACCTCTTTCCAGTCACAGAGCACTTTATATATCAGAAGTCAGAGAAGATCCTGTAACTTTGTTTGGGGGAAATTGTAATGTTTAATAATTTATTTTATTATGAAAATTTAATTTTGCATTGAAGAAAGGTAGATTTTGTTTGTCGGTTTGTCGGTAAAATCGATATCGGCAGGTCACACTTGGAGAAAAATTGGAATCGGCCAAGAAAATTGCAATCGGTGCATCTCTAAAAACAGCCTATTACATAGACTTTTCAGTTAAATTTGAACAGTAAAACAATTACAACAAAAAGAAAAAAGAGATAAAAGGTAACACAAAAACATCAAACCATTTTGTCAAATAATGCAAGAAATTGTATAAATTTATAACAATTTGCCTAAAAAAAGAATTTGACAATTGCCCCGAATACAGTACAGTATTCTGAGAACAAAATATACCTATACAGCTGATGTTTGCATGAATGTTTAGTAGTGTGGTTATATTGTGATCTCTTGTTTACCCAACAGCTACAACATAAATATGATGATATTAGAATTTTAGTTTGGAGGATAATTCACAAAAAAAATGTAATAATAATTTAAGACAGCTTTGAACTTTGTGTTTGAAACCAACATACAATACCAGCACACATTTGTGTAATTTGACTTTTGAATCAAAACAATATAGTTTCTGAAATATAGTCCTTGTGACAACTTCCCCAAGGTAATAGGCACAAGGCAATTGTCCAATGAGGACAGTGTTCCAGGCATGCTATTTCCTTCACCTGTGGGCCTAATTCTTGTCTTTATGACTCAGTGAAAGTAATCATACATAGTTGGATCAGTGTAATTTTGTTCATCTTATTGAACCTTGTGTAGTTTTAATTTTATGTGTGAAATTTTCAGACAGCCCCTTAACACACCATCCACAGTATTCGCACATTTCAGCACATTGTGTGGACTTTTCAGATGACCCATTTCCCACTGTATGGAACATTAACTTATATCAGTGTAAAATTAACAATTTGGAATGATTTCATAGGGACGCCATCTGACCAGTTTAGGGGACAAATCGTGTCCCGTATTGATTCATTTCGGGAGGCTTCATTTCATATTTAAATACGGGACAATCCTATATTTTATGGGATGGGTGGTAACCCTACAGGTCTTTGTCTGTTAGCTTATAAACTGGCTACATAAGTAGCATTTTCTGGCAAGCTTATCGCTTATCTTTATCAACAGTACAACCAAACTGTACAGTCAGATTTCACCTATTATTACACAACTCTTTAAAGAGATAGATTACACCAAAAACATATATTCTGTCATCATTATTTATATCGCTATTCTTTCTTGTGATACTCAAATGGAGTTTTCTCAGTCACCATTGACTTTCATTGAATGGAAAAAAGATGCAACAAAAGTGAAGTGACCGAAGCTGTCAACATTCTTGAAAAAATTCTAAAAAGTAAGTCAAATATATATTTCGAACAAAATGTGGTTGAGAGAATGATGATATTTTGTTGTTGTTGGTGGTTGATCTATCTCTTCTAACTCATAATATTCAATAGCAATTTGCTTCTGCATTGATTCTTGAAATGACATGCTCAAGAGTTTCCCACTGGTAATTTGTTCACATTGTGGTGGCGAATTGAAGGTAGCATAAAATCAGGTGTCAGACATATCAATATTTTGTGTCTCAGAATACTGTAAGTGGTTAAACACCACATGCGATTGCAGCCTAAAAATATGTTTATTCACCTTTTTCCTGAATGCAGACGTGTTCCATGATTCACAACTAAAGCCTGTTTTCGGTTTCCGGTCTGCAGTGTTTTCACTCGCATTGAGCGAATAGTGTGATGTTTAGATTGTAACATTGTAAAAATTGCCTAACAAAAAAGCATGTTGCTTCATAGTGCCAATACTTTACAGAGATGCAATGACTTTTGACAGTGCCTCACCTTTCAAATTTTAAGGAGTGGGTAGATGACTTGAAACACAGCCTGAGGCTAGTTACGTTGACATCATTAACAACTTTGAGTTGTTATGACAGCCATTGCAAATATCTCTGTCATTGCACTGATGGGAAACTGCATTATGGAAATCCCATATCTAGATTAATGGCAAAGTAACTGGGTGAATACAGTTGTGAGATATTAGAGGCTACAGCTCTCTGGATATCTAAATCTTAACCAAAATGTAATGTAAGCATCCAAACACCCACCCACTCTGAATCTTAGAACAATAAAAACATTACAGAAGCTCATAAAATGTTTGTACTATAACTATGCATTCTACTGTTTCTTATAATAATAGAAAAAAATATGATTATCTACAGGGGTTCAACCATCAGTTATAAAACCTGACCATGGATATTATCCATCACATCAATTAGAAATATACTTTGGTGGGAAAATTAGTGGAGAGTATAGCTAGCTGTGATATGAATGGATGGATGGATGGATGGATGGCATTTCTAAGTTGTCTGTGTGATTATTGTTTCCAAAACAACTTCTGCATGAATAGCACAGACTGAGGCTTAATGTGGCTTATATGTTTAGATTGACTGTGTGGGTCCAAATGTTATTGCCTGGAGTATTGCACTGTGCTTTGAAGATAAATCACATTATGCAATTTTAATGTCTCAATATGCTATTTTATATGCTGAGAATGGCAGCATCTTGCCAACATTTAGCCTATTGCTATCAACACTGAAAAATATTGTATTTTACTTTTGATTTGAGGCAAAAATTATTTAATATGTCTGAATCAACCTACTTTGACTACATTGCAGGTTATCCCTTTTTCTTTTGACTAATGGGGCAATCGCTAGGAGGCAAGAGTTACAGGCTGGTGCAACAACTGTCTTAAGCTATAAATCTGATACATTTCGAAGGAACTTACCATACATTTGCTCATGGATAAATACCAGTTATGCTGGCACATATAGAGCTATTCAGTTTACAAGTTGATAAACAAGGACTACAATTACTACAAGGTTGCGAGTTTACATTCTTCACAGATTGGACAATTGTTGTAGTCCATATGAGGTATATTATTAGCAAGTTTTTAAAAAGCACACTTCACAATTAAGGTTATGACTGCGTTTAATCTATGTTATAGAACAAAACGTCTCTCTTCAAGCAATGCTCACCCAAAAATTTAAATTCTCTCATTATTTACTCACCCTCATGCTATCCCAGATGTGTATGACTTTCTTTCTTCTGCTGAACACAAACTAAGATACTTAGAAGAATATTTTCAGCTCTGTAGGTCCTTACAATGCAAGTGAATGGTGACAAGTTTTTTCAATCTCCAAAAATCACATAAAGGCAGCATAAAAGTAATGCATATGACTCCAGTGGTTAAATCTATCTCTTTAGAAGCGATATGACAGGTGTGGGTGAAACAAATCAATATTTGTCTCCTTTTTTTGCTGTAAATGTCGAAGTTCAGTTTCACATTCTTTCCCATTCTGAAAGTAAAACTGAAAATGGAGATTTATAGTAAAAAATATTGATCTGTTGATCTAACCCTAAGTGATTGCATTGCTTCAAAAGACATATTTTAAACCACTGGAGCTATATGGATTACTTTTATACTGCCTTAATGTAATTTTTGGAGTTTCATATTTCTGGCCACCTTTCACTTGCATTGTAAAGACCTACAGAGCTGAGATCATTTTGTAAAAATCTTTGTTTGTGTTCAGCAGAATAAAAAAACGTATTCACATCTGGGATGGCATGAGGATGAGTAAATGATAGAATGTTAATTTTTGGGTGAACTGTCCCTTTAACCACATACCTTGTTATTTGTTTTACAGTGTATTGTTGTCCAACTGTATCTGCCTTTGATCAAATTCCCATTATCAAAAAATATCTGTTGGTGCAGGACATCTAGTGTAGGGAAGTGAAATTTTGATTTAACATCCGAGTAAGAGTTAAAATTAAAGAGAGTAATTTCACTGAGAGGTCAACCTAATTACAGTCAGTCATATTTCCAAAATGACTGGCTTCAGGGCTGGCAAACATGAAGATGCCGTTGAGTCATGCTAATAGATCAGTCGAGCAGATCTTCCTCCGTGCTCTTATGTAGATCAGTGGGACTAGTTGCCATAGCAACATCGGCAGATGGAGCATAGCTACACCTCAGCAGTGTGGATAGGAGAGAAAGCCTGGAGTCCCTGAAGAGGGAATGTGGTTGGTGGTGTAACACTCTTCCTCTTAGACACCCACTCTCAAGACTCAACAGTCTCTGTGTCAGTTTCTTCCTGTGAATAAGGTCTCATGATCACTTTTATGGTGTTGACATCATCTGTTGATTGATACATTATATTTACTGTATTTGTGCCATATCCTTATTATCAATAAGTCAATTATGCCATTGAACTATACATATTTGGCTCAATTAATCAATGAGGTTTAACAAGAATTAGGCTTCTCTAGTTGTTTATATGTTCACACTATACCTCAAGGAAATCCTTATTAAAGTTTGTGGCAGGCATACAATTAAGAGATCAGAGGATAACGTAATGCACTTAGCGAAGTCATATTAAAAAATCCTCAGACCATATTCTATCTACAACTACTGTCAATATTTTAAAGACTGCACTGTAAAAATAACCTGTAATTGTTACTTTAAGGAGCTATTTTTACTTAATCTAACCATTAAGATTAGTTGTGTTGGTGTACTCTAATGTAGTCAGGTACATTAAATTGTGAGTCAAGTATATTAAAATAGTATTGCACATTTTTAGATTAACATTTTATTCAGTATAATAAAATTATTCACTGTAAATACAAATTTGCCAGGTAATCTAAAAGAAAATTTGCTTTATGTGGGTAACATCTAAACTGGTTTTATGCATTTAAAAAAGGTTTTTTAAATTTATATGAAAAATTATGCTTCAAACATACGTTTTATGTGGTAGATCAAGTAGAAATAGATACTTGAGGTACCAATTGCAGGCCACAACTTTTTTCAGTGTAAGCTTAGATATTTAGAAAGAAATGCATTTTATCAATATTTCATACATTTCTTGTCTTCAGATTTATTTAAAGACAACATTTTATGGTAACACCTCTTCTAGCTTTTAGTGTCTCCATGACATCCCACAATGTTTCCATGGCACCACACCACACATACAGTACCTAAACAGATACTTCAGATCGCTCAGATAAGCAAACCAGAATTCAGATCAGAGCAGATTTTTAAATAAATATACAATATAAATTATATAAAATGTTTCAAATAAAAATATCCAAATTTTACCAAAAGTACAGATTTAAGATCATAAATTTGTCCTTAACAAAAGTTCCTTCATGTTTAATTGTCTCCTCTCTTGCATTGTGCTACGTAATTGTGAGTTTTTTCATATCATCACCACTCCTGGCTGAGGATTCACACTTCTAAATCTCATGCTGAAGCTGGCAGAATCTCAGGTAATTTTGGCATTTTATGAGATGTATTTTAAAGCTTCACTATAACAAACAGCATGGTAGCACATTTCCAGTCTGTGCCACCTGATGGTCTTTTATCACAATGATCTTATCCTCCATCTCTCACAGATATGCTTACCTGTATACACAACATGGCCAAAAGTATGTGGATACCCAAACACCCATCCATATGCCCTTGTTATTGTGCTTGAACATTTAATTGTTTAATACCATTGGCATTAATTGCTAGGTGGTCTTCCCTTTGCTGCTATAATCCTTCTCTGAAGGGTTTCTATAGATGTTATAACATGGCTGTGGGAAATTGCTCCTTTTTCAGACACATGAATATCAGTGAGGATCAGACACTGATGTTGGGCTATGGGCCCTGGCTTCCAAATTAGCATTCCATTTCATCCCAAAGGTGTCTAGTGGGGTTCAGATCCGGGTGTTGTGAAGACCAATCAAGTTATTTCACACAGAACACTTTCAATTTATTTATGGCCTTTGTTTTGTGCACAAGGGCATAGTCATGTTGGAACCAAAAAGGTCTGCCCCATTCTTGTTAAGAAGTTTGTCTAAGTTTTTCATATCTTACAACATCTGGACAGACCAGGGACATATGCAAGGATCCATTTTGTGGACTTCAGATCAGCTTTCAACACCATCATCCCAGCTCTCCTATGGAATAAATTAACCTAGCTCTCTGTTCCCACATCTATCTGTCAGTGGATCACTAGTGTTCTGACATACAGGTAGCAGCAAGTGAGACTGGGGAAATTCACTTCCAGCACATGTATTATCAGCACTGGTGCCCTTAAGTTATGTGTGCTCTCCCCACTACTCTTCTCACTGTATACCAACAACTGCACTGCCAAGGACCACTCTGTCAAGCTCCTGAAGTTTTTTTTATCCCGTTTTTCCTCCCCAATTTGGAATGCCCAATTCCTACTACTTACTAGGTCCTTGTGGTGATGCGGTTACTCACCTCAATCTGGGTGGTGGAGGACAAATCTCAATCCGCACATCTTATCACATGGCTTAATGTGCATGACACCGTGGACGCTCATGCTACTCTCTGCGATCCTTGCACAATTTACAATGTGCCCCATTGAAAGCGAGAAAATTTAACCACGTCCACGAGGAGGTTGCTCCATGTGACTCTACCCTGCCTAGCAACCGGGCCAATTTGGTTGCTTAGGAGACCTGGCTGGAGTCACCCAGCACACCCTGTATTCGAACTCACGACTCCAGGGGTGGTAGTCAGTGTCAATTCTCGCTGAGATACATACATGCATACATCAGGGTGGTTGAACGGCTGGCTCACTGGTGCAGTCATACCAACCTGGAGCTCAGCATGCTCAAAAAGGTGGAGATGATTGTGGACTTTAGGAGGAACACCTCAACATTGACCTCGCCATTCTAAACAGCACTGTGGCAGCAGTGGAGTCATTCAGGTTCCTGGGCACTACCAACTCAGGACCTGAAGTAGGAGACCCACATTGACTCCATTGTGAAAAAGGCTCAGCAGAGGTTGTGCTTCCTTCATCAGTTGAGGAAGTTCAATCTGCCACAGGCACTGCTAATCCAGTTCTATTCTGCAGTCATTGAGTATGTCCTGTGCACTTCAATAACTGTCTGATTTGGTTCAGCTATGAAATCGGACATCAGAAGACTACAAAAGACAGTTCGGACTGCTGAGCAGTTTACTAGTTGCCCCTTGCCTTTCCTTCAAGAACTGTACACTTCCAGAGTGAGGTGAAGGGCTGGTAAAATCACTCTGGACCCAACTCCCCTAGCCCACTATCTTTTTGAACTGTTGCCTTTTGGCTGACGCTACAGTGCACTGAGCACCAGAACTGTCAGGCACAAGAACCGTTTTTTTTTTCAATCAGGCTATCCATCTCATGAACAATTAAAACTATTAAACTATAAAATTATATTATTTAACATATCCTACCTCTTCTGCATTACATTCCCTTGCACTGTATGTAACAGATTTGTATTTGTACATACTATATGTATATTTTTGCCTTATTGTGTATTTCTATATACACTGGAAGCCAGAAGTTTGCAATAATGTACAGATCTTGCAGTTTCGGAAGGAACTTGGTACTTTAATTCCCCAAAGTGGCATTCAACTGATCACAAAGTATTATCAGGACATTACTGATGTAAAAAAACAGCACCATCCCTATTTAAATATTTTTTTTTAAATCAAATATAGACAGGCCCCATTTCCAGCAGCCATCACTCCAACACCTTATTCTTGAGTAATCATGCTAAATTTCTAATTTGGTACTAGAAAATCACTTGCCATTATATCAAACATAGTTGAAAGCTATTTGCTTCATTAAATGAAGCTTAACATTGTCTTTGTGTTTGTTTATGAGTTGCCACAGTATGCAATAGACTGGCATGTCTTAAGGTCAATATTAGGTAAAAATGACAAAAAAGAAACGGCTTTCTCTAGAAACTCATCAGTCAATAATTGTTTTGAGGAATGAAGAAATTCATACAAAGGTGTACACTACAGTCTTGTACAAAGACAAAGGACAACTGACTCTAACAATGACAGAAAGAGATGTGGAAGGCCAGATGTACAACTAAACAAGAAGATAAGCACAACATAGTCTCTAGTTTGATAAATGGACACCTCACATATCCTCAGCTGACAGCTTCATTTAATTCTATCCACTCAACACAAGTTTCATTTACAACAGTAAAGAGAAGATTCAGGGGGTGCAGGCCTTATTGGAAGAATTGCAAAGGAAAAGCCACTTTTGAAACAGAAAAACAAAAAGAAAAAGTTAGAGTGAGCAAAGAAACCGACATTGGACAACAGATAATTGGAAAAGAGTGTTATGGATCTTAACCCCATTGAGATTTTGTGGGATCAGTTAGACTGTTAGGTGCGTGAGAAGTACCCAACAAGACACAAGTATGGCAAGTGCTACAGGAAGCATGGGGTGAAATGTCACCCGACATTTGGTGAATAAAAGTACCAATTTCTTTACAAAAGAGCAAAATATGTACATTATTCCAAACTTTTGGCCACCAGTGTATACTTAAATTTCTATTCGCTCTATTTTTATTTTATTTTTTTTATTATTATTTCTGTCTTGTTGTTGTATTGTTTGTGCACTGGAAGCTTCTGTCACCAAGAAAAATTCCTTGATGTAAAAGCATACTTCGCAATAAAGCTCAATCTGATTCTTATTCTGATGAAGATATTGTTTTTGTCTTTCTGTGTTGACTAGTCTTTGCTGGTCAACTTCAGAAATGTCATGCAATTCATTGGACACTATAATATGCATGTATAGTAATAGTTCAGTATATTTGCATTTCTGAGAATACTGATCTGTAGCTGAGTTTACAGTCTTTACGTTTCTGTAGAAAAAAATGGAAAGAGTGTCTGAAATTAAATGAAGGCCTATATACATATATCTCGTAAATATTTTCTTATTCAAACTTATGAATTTGAAATGGACTTTATCAACAAAGACTGTCTCTTGGTAGCAGAAAAGATAAAGCTCTGATGACACTCCATGTTCTGTTGAATATGGCTCAAGAGCTGATCCAAAAGGAATATCTTAAATAATGTATTGCACCTTGGTGCAGCACAGCAATGGTCTCTTTGAAAGCTCTAGATACTGTCTTGCAGAGAAATGGATGTTTGTTTACCATAACACTTCAGCATGCTATTGTATTACACTAAAGCAGCCACACAGTGCTGTGTGTTATAACCAGTGAGTGAACAAATGACATTTGACATACAAAATACATGTAACATATCTCAATAGACAGAAAATACATATGCAGCATGTGTAAGACTCCTACTTGCTACTTTTAACAAACATTGTTCTTAGTCAGACATTGTTTTTGGCTGCTGAATAGGGACATTTTGAACAGATTAAGAACATCTGTGTAACACAGTTCAGTGGAAAGAGTGGTCGGGCAGCTGCCCGCCTTTATCCCTCTAGGGCTTAATCAGCCTAATTAGGGGCCAGGTTTGCGGAATCACGGCCCGGCCCGGCCCCGCCCTCTGCCCTGCCACATTCCTTCCTCGTTCTCTCAGGCCGGGGTGCCCCGGGCATGACATATACCCCCCACCCCCTTTGCCCCTTCTGGCTCTGGGAGGGGACAAGGGGAGGGAAACAACAATAATAAAAAGTTAAAAAACACAGTACGTATACACTGTAACAGTGATAATACCAATCAAAAACACAATAATAATATTTAAAAAGAGAGGGAAATTCCAATGCGGAGTGGCAGCTGGAGAGAGAGACGGAAAAAAAAATTTACTCACCGGTTCTCCGATATGACGTAGTCTGGTCCTCGGCCACTACTCCACCCTCTAGTGGATGACAACCGTGCCACATCGGGCGGATCGGAGGAAGTCCTCCGCCCCCTAGCAGACGGAACACCAGGAGCTCCTCCCCTCTCGTGGTCAGCGGTTCTCTGACCCCACCACGTTTTAGCAGCTGGTAGGTGTCTCCTTCGCCCCTAACCACTCCAGGCAGTCGGCTAGGAGCCCCTCCTCCCCTCATGGTCGGCGGCCATTCCTCCGCTCTCAGGCATCTGGGCTCCTCCATCCCCCTGCGGCTGCTCCATTGGGGTGGATGATAGTGGCAAGGACTCCACGGCACATCCCTCCTCCTTCCCAGGTTGTGGCACCAGTGTAACACATTTCAATGGAAAAGAGGAGGCGAGAACCGGCAAACATAAAACAGGGTAAATTATAATCTCTTTTGACAATTGTACACCTGAAGCACAAATGCTAGCACTGCAGCATTTTTTATCAGTTGGGTTACTAGGCGACATCGCTAATGAGAGTCAAAGCCCTGCTAAGCTAACAGAAGCATTGCAGTTTTTTTTCCTTAAACTTCATCTTCCGAATATTGGGGAATGGAATGCATTTATTGTCGGAGATATCAAGTAGGAATATCCCACATCCAACTTGACTGGAATGTGGCATAACCGTGTACCCTGACGAAATGAAATTTATTGCAAGCAACACTTAAATCGCAAATATTAATAGCTAGATTTTTTTCAGGTATTATAGACCTCCTTGGTAGATTCATATGAAAAATTATGATTTTTGAATATCTGTTTGGGAGATGTTAATTTCACAAAACAGTCATGCTGCAGTTAAAATTAGGCTTGCTTGACCTTTAAGTGTCATTTCAAGTTCTGGCGTTCGTGCCTGGACGTGTTTTTAAAATGGTATTACTAGTGAGCTAAGACATAATGTATGATGCCCAAAGGCATAGGGTGTCTTATTCAATGTGAAACTGTGCTTTCTTAATGGCATGAATCACACTGAAGGCCTACACTTAAAATGCATAGCCCGCCACTGTTAAAAGGAGACCTATATTGACATAACCTGAAAGGCTGCTCAGCAAGGAAAAAGCCAATGCTCCAAAACCACTATAAAAAAGCCACACTAGTTTGCAAGTGCACATGGGGACAAATATCTTACTTTCTGGAGAAATTTCCTTTGGTCCGATGAAACAAAAATATTACTTTTTGGCCATAATACCATCATTGTTTTTGGAGGAAAAAGAGTGAGGCTTGCAAGCCAAAAAACACCATCCCAACTGTGAAGCAGAGGGGTAGCAGCAACATGTTGTGTGGGTGCTTTGCTGCAGGAGGGACTGGTGCACTTCACAAAATGGATAGTATAACAAGGAATGAAAATGATGTGGATATATTGAAGCAACATCTCAAGACATCAGCCTGGAAGTTAAAGCTCTGTCGCAAATGGGTCTTCCAAACAATGACCCCAAGCATACCTTCAAAGTTGTGACAAAATGGCTTAAGGACAACAAAGTCAAGGTATTGGAGTTGCCATCACAAATCCCTGACCTCAATCCTATCCACAGAACTGAAAAAGTGTGTGCAAGCTAGGAGACTGTGGCAGCGGGGGCGTGGTCAAGCGCCCGTCCGGAGAGGGGGAGCGGTAAGGGCGCTTACACCTGAGCTAAAATATGTCTAACACTGTCTCTAATTTCAGTGAGCATGGGGAGAGCGGCATAAAAGAGCCACAGCACCACCAGTCAGGACGCCAGTCCAGTGTTGGCAGCCCAAGAGTTTAGTTTGAGTTTATGGAAAGCTTTAGTTTGTTGTCAGAAGTTTATGTTTGAATCCCTGTCATTTTACGTTGAACGATTAAAGACCCCTCACCTGTGTGCAGAAGCCTGTCCTCGTGTCCTCCTTTTCCCCGCCCTGTCAAGAGTCTTGTTACAGAGACCTACAAACCTGACTGTTAAACCAGTTCTGTCTGGAGGAATGGGCCAAAATTCTAGCAAATTCAAATACTAACAAATTGTATGTAAACTTCTGACCCACTGGGAATGTGATGTTTTCTACGATTAAATTTAATACAAAAAATGTCTAAGTTACTATTGTAACCTCCCTTCCCTGATGGAGGAAATGAGACATTGTGTCAAAGAAGCGACAATAGCGGTCTCTCTTGAGAGCCTCTTGTGTCTCTGAACTTGAGAAAAGGCCAATGAGAAATTGGCAGACAGAATATGTATGTCCCGCCCCCGCACATACGGGTTTAAAGGGAGGGAAATGCGTCTGTCCATTCAGGAGCCGAGAATGAGTTTCGGCCGTAACAGTGGCTTGGTTCAGCGTTGTGGCCGAGAGAACACAACGTTTGGTTCCCTCCATCAGGGAACGGAGGTTACAATAGTTATTTAGACATTCCCCGTTTGTCGCTCACTTCGACGTTGTGTCGAAGAAGCGACATTAGGGGTCCATATTTAATCACGCTATTTGCTGAACCGTGTACGTGCGCTGCTGACGCAGGTGCAGGCAGGCAGTTGCATGCCAAAGTGACAGGCCACATCAGACTGCACGTATCCTTCCCCAACGCCCCATAAAATCACCATAACCTTCTGGTTCCCGACACCCCGAAGGGGGGAACAAGGTGACATGCCAAGCATAGGAGCAAGCCACGTCAGCCACACCTTTTCTCTCTCTATGTTTCTCGCATAGAGTCAAAGCGGCTGGGGCCATCTTAACGCTATCACATGCATCAGAGAAGGCATTCTTTTCCAACTCCTATTTTTTCGGGGGGAAAAGATCCTGCGGAGACCACCACATGCCCAGGCTGGAATACATCACATGAATTTTCAGGCCACATGTGGAAGTGGCGTGGTGGTAGATGGAGTTGCTACAAACACGGCACCCAGGGGGCAGCGGGGACTGCCCAAGGGAGATGCAGGTCTGCTCACAAGGGGACCTTACCGCGGAAAATACACACTGGGATTAATCCTCATGGAGGCCCGTCCTGTGGAGCACCTATTCCAGTACAGAGTAGTTTCAGTACTCGTAGTGGGTCTGGTCGGGGAATTCCTACACTGAATTCGCGGACCAGAGGGCTAGGGAGGAGTCATCCAGGGAGCAGAGTTAGTGGGATCTCCTGGGATAAGAGCGCACGTGATTGCCTCAGTGGAGGGGAAAGGTGCTAGGTGCAAGTGGTACCCAGTCAGTTGTTCCGCGTTTATCGAGTTCTACTGGCTCGGACATAAGAAAACACGGTACGAGACTGACTCAGCCCTGAGATTGTAAAATCTAGTAAAGGTATTGGGTGTTGCCCAGCCTGCTGCTATACATACGTCTGCTAAGGAGGTGCCATTGGCCAGTGCCCACAAGGATGCCACACTTCTCGTAGTGTGTGTTCGAACACGTAAGGGAGCGGGGCACGGCTTGGGTGTGATAGGCTAATGCTATAGCATCAATGACCCAGTGGGAAATCCTCTGTTTGGAGATAGCATTCCCTTTCCGCTGTCCATCAAAGCAGACAAAAGAGCTACTCAGAACATTTAAAGCTCTGCATGCGGTCCACATAAGCATGCAAAGCGCACACCAGACACAGTGACAAAAAAGACTGGGACTGCCTTCTCCCGGGGCAGGTTCACTACTTGGTCCCTGAAGGGGGTCGTAGAAACCTTGGGCATGTAGCCCTGTAACAGTCTTAGGACGACATGGCTGTCTGCTGGACCGAACACCATGCAAGTGTCGCTGATATAGAACGTTTACAGGTCCCCAACCCTCTTGATGGACGCAAGCGCAATCAGAGGAGCTCGTGGCTGTGAGCGGCGCCCTGACCCGGGAACCAATCGTCAGCGGGCCTTCTCCCGGAAGAAAGGAACCGGGGGGGGGGGGGGGGTTATGGCTGTGAGCTGCGCCCTGACCCGTGAACCAATCATCTAGCTGTGGGGGGGGGGGGGGGCGGATGGTTCCAGTCCCGACCTGTACTCACGGCGGTCCGGCAAGCATAGTGGACATCTGCACGTCAGGCTCACACTGGACGAGCAGACCCAGAGGTGGCAGAGTCATCCGCATCAGACGCCGCTGTGACGCTCTCCGATGTGCGGGGTCTGAGGGAGTAAACAGACTGGCCATAAGGCGAACCGTTCTCACCTCAAGCCCTAATGGAAGCAAACGAGTGTGCTGGGGAGCGGGTGGTTCGTGGGGATTTAGCCGGTGAAACCGAGCCCACAGTACATCACAAATTGCTTTCATCGCCAGCCGCAACTGCCCCAATCCCGTAGGAAGGAGCCACGGCACGGAGGTGGCTGAAGTGGCTTTCTCTCATAAGGCAACATTGTCATGGCTATGTTCTCGCACTGAGAACATGAACCATTAATAAAATACTCCCTGCATGTGATTGCAGCCCAGGGACACGAGGCAGCTCTTATGACCGTCAGAGGTGTAGAGAAATTCGACTGCATCATGTCCAGGAACTACACGGTCGGAAAAGACATCTATAAAAAGACGTGTCCTGAAAAGGATGTTCAACACCAGCTGTGTATTGCTCTTTTATAGAAAATAAACTCTTTTTAGGGAAAATAATCTCTTTAAGAAGCGCTGTCAAAGCACCCAAGGGGAAAGCTGCAGAGAAGGAGAAAGCCGCTGATATGCACCATAGATCCAACAGCATACACTCTGTAGAGATGAAGTGAACAGTCTCGTGAATGCAGCTCGCTGATCACACAACCGCTCGGCTCCGAAAAAAATTCTAAATGGACAGATGCATTTCCCTCCCTTTACACCCGTATGTCCAGGGGCGGGACATGCAAATTCTGTCTGCCATTGGCCTTTTCTCAAGTTCAGAGATGTGCTCGGCTCTCATGAGTGACCCCTAGTGTTGCTTCTTCGACACAACGTCGAAGTGTGCGCCAGACGGGGAACTGAGTTTAAATGTATTTGGCTAATGTGTATGTAATCTTCTGACTTCAACTGTGTATTGGTTTAAATTTTACAAGAAAGGAAAAATTCTGCCACTCTGCAATTAATCTGAACCAAAGCAAGCAACTATAAAAACATATCAGATTCCGTGGGGGTTCAGTGAGTGATTCAAAACTACAGAGTACCACTGAAGCTTTGAGCTACAGGCAGCTGTTGTGTTTGTTGTATTTATTTATTTATTTATCATCTTTTTCCATCTTTTCTGCTCCTAGCAAGAAATAATGGAGATAATTTTATTATTATTATTATTATCTTTATTTATTTATTTTATTCATGCTAGATTTGAATGTTTATTTCCATAACATTTTTAAATCACATAAAGAAAGGTTTTAAGCATGTAGACATGTCCTAAATTTTGTAAATGTAAATTAGTAAATGAACAGAAAGAAAATCAACTCATATAATATTTAGTATGACCTCCTGAGGTTGACAGTGAACATTTGCTGAAGATTGTTCACCTCCTTTCCCTGACCATTTGTTGAAAAGATAAAAAAATGAAAAATTAAGAGTTTCAACTTCAAGCCCTCTTTTGTACCCAATTTGTGGAAAGTTCCATAAATTCCTTCAGATAAAACGTTTTTGCTGAATGGCAAGTAACTGCCATTATACACTACAACCATAATGAATTATCCAGGGAAATCTGGTTAATGTACATCAGCTGTTTTCACCTTTTGCTTTACCCTTCATTGTAGGGTTTCCTTTAATGTGCATGGTTGACTTTGAAATTCTCTGATGGCTCTCTTCTCTGAATGATCAGATTAGATAGTTTGTTTAATATAGTATAGACCGAGGCTAATACTGTTTCCTGAATGGAATGAATCCTGTCTAATTATTAAACAATAACATACGAGAAGGGAGACAGTGACTTAAGAGCACCCCAGAGACAGTACTTGGAATACTTAAAGCATGACTATGCCAAACAAGAATTGCCCTGCCAGGCAGACAAGTGATTAACCAGCCTCCCTCAGACGGTGAAGATTAGTATGTTATATGTGGATACACACAAAACATTTGTATGCATTCAAATCCATTTGGCTCCATGTGGTTGTCCAATGTAGTTTCATAAAGGTGAATTGTATTATTGTGTAATTCTTGCTGTGGGCCTCAGGATTATATGTTGTAGTCATGCCATCTGTTACCCAAGCTGATCTGACACAAATATGCATCTGTTCAACTAGTATGTTAACATTAGCTGTGAAACAAGCCCCACCTGGAGGGAAAAATCACAATGTGGATTTGAAAGTTTCTATTTATTTGTGGGATAATACACCCTTTAAAAAGCTGGACTATGATGATGCAGCCTAAATTACTTTTCCACAAACCTAGAAATGCCATACTGCTCGCATATATTTACATACCGTATATACACACAAATAAGGCTGCATGTGAGGCAGTAATGTTGCAGACATTTTACCATAGCATGTCTATACTGTAACTTAGCCATTTTAGTCAGCTACAGAAACAAGATTATTATACTTTGTTGACCAGGAAAAAAAATGCAAACTTGCCATCTCTTTTTATCATTATTTTGCTCTCTTCATGGATCTGGAACTACTTCCTAATCCTGATGTCCTACACTTCCTCTTCAGGCACTTTATCCATCTCCTTAGCTCTCACCCAGAAAGAATGCAGAGAAGGATGAGGTTGCTATGGCAACAGAGAGCCCACAGGGAAGCTTATTACAAATAGTGTTGCAGGGTTGAAATTCCTTCTTTAGATAGAGAGCTGAATTGTGCTTCAAAAGTGTGCTTCGACACAAACATAATTAGCAATTTGCCATCTTTATTAAATAACATATATAGTTGTTTCATGCATGATGTCAATGCTATGGAGTGTTAGGTTGTAAGTGTATTTTGGAAACTATCTGAGTCTGCACTATTACACCTGCATAATGGAAAAATTGGCATGTCATCACAGTGTATTATTAAGAGTTGAGGTAGGATCAATTTAGGGTACACATACACACACATTTCTTCATTAGGGTGAAGATGTCCAAAGAGCTGTTTCACAAATTAGGAATTCTCAGAAAATGTAGCAAAAAGAAATATTGCTTTCAAACAGGAAAACCGGATGTTTATTTATATTTGTACCCTTAGCTATTCGTGCCAGCTATCTAGCTATTATGTTAGTACTGCTATCACAGCAAAACTACAGGAATCAAAATAAGAGTGACACTCTAAATGCAAAAATAAAGCATTATTCCTCAAGCAGACAAAAAGCATTGCACCCAGGGCACAAAGACAAAACACCCCTTGAACAAAAGGACACCACAGTGCTGTTTCTGTTGCAGAAGCATTGCGTTGCAGCTAGAGCAAAAGTATTGCTCTTTTCCTAAAGCAGAAATAAAGCATCAGACCTAGGGCAAAGCAGCATGGCCTCTTGAAATACAACAGAAGGTTTAGATCAGAAATATAATACTGCTTCTGGAGTGGATATATATGCAGTGATAAGAGAATTCCATGTTTAGGTCTTTGCCTTGGACAAAGAAGAAATGTGTGACCCATTAAAGTTATAGGGACTTAAAAAAAAAACGCCATAAAAGTATAATAAAAGTGGACTATACTAACTAGCACTCAAATCACATTTGGTTGCTTCAGACGGATTGTGCCAGATTGACATCAGTGACGTCGAACATCATTGGTTCTCAGGTGTCTTTTGACCAAATGTCATTGCCACCATTTATTAATGTTACTATAACAAAATTGTACTTGCTGACTTTTACCTGCTGAATTATATGAATGAACAGTAGAAATGCATTTTGTTTACTTTCACACAAATCATGACTACAACAGTTGATTATGACTTTATATACACTTATTTTTTTCTGTTACTCACACACTGCTGTGTAATGATATCTAAACACATTTTCTATAATGCATAATTTGAATTTCTTTTTTAATGCTAGTATTACAGATCCAAATACCTTTACACACTTAATCCAATGTGATTAGCTTGCATGTTGGTTCATCTCATAGAGTGTTGGACTTAAGACTCTGGTCAGTCCAGACCAGTCAAGCATGCAAGCTGACATGTGAGACAAAAGTTTCATAGAAGCTACATGATATGACATGGTTGCTACAAAAAATTGCTTTTCATGTCGGATCTATTTTTACAACACTATCGGATAGGTTTAGATGTTGGTTTAGGGCAAGGATGTCTGTTATGTTCACTTATCATTTGCTTTTTTTTAAAACACTAATGGTTAGGTTCAGGTTAATGTTTTAGGTTATAGAGATGCGTTTTACTCATTAAAAACTCCATCTAATATTCACCTTAAAAACCTTGATTTTGGCTGATTATTTGTCTGATTATGACACCATTTCACTCACTTTTGGCACCCCCACTGGACATTTCACTAGGAAACTGCAGCTAAACGTGTAATGAAGCACGTAATATAGTTTTGCAAAAATGTTGCCACAGTCATGTAATGTTCATGAGACCAAGCTGACCCTATTTGATTTTAGAACTAGGGGCAAGATATTCAGTGAATAACATCTTAAATTTCCCATCTTATCATCACAGAAAGCTGTCATAATATTCTAAATAGCACATGTGTCATATGGACTACTCTAAATAATTATTTTAGCCTTAAATATCTATCTTGTAACATCTAAATTAACTGGTTTGATTTCAGTCCAAAATAATATTTAACATCTCTGAATCCAATAGTTTACACACACACACAAATAAAAAACAGCAACAGGTAGAAATGGCTCTTTAAGGTGACAAAGTTATCACTTTTTACAGCATACTTTTATGTTTTGGCATTTTTTTTATTTCCAGCTTGATAACCCCAGTCCCCTTGCACTTACATTTTATGAAGAAAAGTGACCATGATGAAAAATTTACCTTTTGTGTTCCATGGAATAAAGAAAGTTAAAACAAAATAAATAAATAAAACAAATCCCATGAGATCAACAGTTACGGTCTGGCGCCAACAATCATGCCACAGTCGAAATCACTGAGATCACATTTTTCCCTATCCTGATGGTTGATTTGAACATTAACTGAAGCTCCTGACCCACATCTGCATGATTGTATGCATTGCACTGCTGCCACAAGATTGGCTGTTTATTTAATTGAAGCAGTGCCGATATTCAGAACAACAGCTCGTTAGCAAATTGTGGCACGGTGGAGGGCGGGACCAGCGCGTGATTGCGCACGCCCGGTCCCGTATCAGGCTAAATTGAGCCGTCAAGAGGGATAAAGGCCACTCGCAGACGGTGATCGAGAGAGAGAGCTTAATCAGCAGACATGTCTGCTGTCCTATATGTTTGTTTTAAGTTCTTCATTAAATAATCATTAAATCTCGCCTCTTCCTTCCCGGGTTTCGGCACCAATGTAAAGAAGATCAAATTCATGGGCAAGGAAGAGGCGAGAAACCGGCTTGTCAACATAAATAATAATTTAATGAAGAACTTAAAACAAACATATAGCATATGATTAAGCTCTCTCTCTCGATCACCGTCTGCGAGTGGCCTTTATCCCTCTTGACGGCTCAATTAGCCTGATACGGGACCGGGCGTGCGCAATCACGCGCCGGTCCCGCCCTCCACCTTGCCACACAAATATAATATTGCTTTTATGAAACAATTCCAAAAAATAAGTTGATATCAAGTAACTTGCATTGAAGATGCTAAAAGGCCAGTTATTTTGTCTATTTGCTCCACTAACAACAATAGCTCCAAACAAAGCAAACGCAGGATCATATATGTTACCAAGCATCACAAAGACGGATAGTCTTTAACGTCACAAACACAGGCAAGCAAAATGACATAAACCGCATCCCAGGGCTGTTATACTAAATATCAGGACTCTTAGAGTTCCACTTGTCCAATCAGATTAGAGGAATAGAGCTAAATGTTTTATATAATATTTACTCTAATAAATGTGGTTGTTTACTGTAAAAGCAATTTTTTCCTGTGAATCGTGATGCAATTTTTTTTCCCCATAAGACTCAAGTAACATAAAACAATTAGCTTTGTCTATGTCTCAGTCTATTCCAATTTCTTAATGACCACTAAATGCTTCATTATGAGAGAACAGGAGATTGAGCTCAATTTGTACCAAAAGTGGAGAATGCAGTGGTAATAGCAGTGTTGGGAATAATTATGTCCAACTCTCTTAGAGTCAATTAATTATTATAGGTCTGAATTCTTTCAATACTTCTTCTGACATAATGTTTACATTATTTTCACCCCCTACAATAATCTACATGCTTAAAATGAAAGATCATTGGAAAGAGAAAACAATAAGTAAAAGCTAAATATTTTTCCTTTTTAAGCCCTCTGATTTTTCTTTTGTTTGACTACATTTTTTGCAGTCATATTTGTGATCTGTTCTGTTCTACTGCATTCAAAAGATTCTCTGCTTGGTATATTAAGTTGAATTAGACCCTGGTTAGTGACAGAAGAAACAAATCTCTGGGTGCGTAATGGGTTTCAGTAACAGCCTAGCAGGTACATTTCACTGTCACTTCAGAGTGTTCACTTCAATTAGCTGATTTGACAACAATATGAAACTGAGAAGTCTTTTCTAGCAGCATATTTGAAACACATTAAGCGTCTCAGTGAGGTGCTCTGCCAAGATCCTGATCTCAGCACTAAAGTGTCCTGGCACATAAAGATGGGCTGTGCAGATCCTTAATGAAGTAGTCACTAAGTATTCCTGTGGGGAATTTTATGAAATCCAAAAATGCAAATTAGTCCAGTGTTGCTGCAGTGGTTGTCAGCATTGTACAACCTAAGCCTGGCTTAGAGGCATATCAAGTATTTACATCTGAGCATCAGAAAAGTTTATGTTAGGTATTTCATTTGCATAGCAGTTTGAACTGTTTTAGAAGCAAATTCATAGACTGATGCCTAGCTCATTTTGGATAAGGAGCTAAAAGAGGTGTTTACTTTCTGCTTTATTTTGAACAAAACTTTATTTTTTGATGTTTTGAATTTTCATGAGATAGTTTGGGTGCACAGCAGTAAAGCATACCTAATGTTCTTTGTGGGTTCATCTCATTGCAGTAAAATACCTCGGGTCTATAAATGTGACCTGTACCTAGTAAATATAGTAAGCACAAGAAAAAATAATTAAATTTTGATTTTTCAACTGTAAACATGATCTTACTAATTTACAGTCCAACAAATATGTTACCTTCAAATTGTTCAATCGTTCAAATGCCTAACCCTTACTTTCTATTTAACATTACAGCTTAGAATGTATTAATTTTATTAAGGTTTTGTTTTATTTGCAATGGCCTATAGAAAATATCAAGGACATTGCCCTTGCTTTCAAAATAAGTACATAACTTTTCTCCTTTTAAGTACTTGAACCACAGAACATTACATATAATTTTCAAATAAGATAAAAATTATTTTGTTTCTTACTATTGAAATCTCGCAAGTTACTCTCCACTGAGTATGTCCAATATGCGTACTGTTATCAGTTCCCTTAATAGCCAACTACAATTAGATTACTGATACCTATCTGTATTTACAGGTCATGATTAAAGAAATGATGCCATTTGATAATGATCAGACTGATAACACTGTGAATTCGGTGACAGGAGGTTGAAAGTTCTGCTGCTGAATTCGGTCCTTGCATACCAAAATTCAAACCACTCCCCCCAGTCGCCGAAACTGGAAGTGATTTGTTTCCCACATAATGACATAACTCACTGCTTAACCACCATAGTACGATGCATCGTTGGAGAAATTAACTAGCTTGTCATGACTGTTTCTCTAAGCCATTGTAACTATGTCTGACATCCATTGCTCGAACCACGTTCAACAATATAGAGCTGTCGTTAATGATGTTAGGCAGAGGGTGGAGTAATAACTTCTGCGTATATCAAATAATAACAGCTCTTTTACACATACTTCAGAAAGCTGTTTAATGTGCGAAAGCTGCCGAAGACATGAAAGCGGTTTACACTGTAAAATGCAACAGTTACTTTGTAGTGACAGATAGAGATAGAGTGGGGTGTCTCTCTACATCAGACTTTGGGGTTCCCCGATACGCACATGCACTCTTCAAAAACCAATAAGAACTTCACTTATGTGTTAACATGGACACATAAACCGTATTTGGCTAACAATGCTTTTGGGAAATGCACCCCTGGGTGCTTTAAATGTCAGTTAGATGGTCTCCTCCTATTTAAGGAGGCAGTTGTTGTCCAGAATAAATTGAGTGGACCAGACTTTATGGTAATATTAAACAAATTAAATAAAATAAAAAAACTTAAATTTAACCCAATGCCCCTCTTAACACCTTCACAATGACCAGTGCTGAACTGTTCAGAAGTAGTACCTGGTGGAAAGTTAATGGTACTGAGGAGCATTCTTGATTTAATCCATCACTGACCAACAACTTCCTGTGTCACCACCTTAATCATCTTGCCACTGTCAATGGGACAAAACTCAGCAATGGAGCAGACTGACTATTCTTGAGGGGGTGGGTGGCAGAGGGGTGGTGGTCAGTCACCAAGGTCACCAACAGAGGACTTTGGATGTCTGTCTACATGTCTTTTTTCAGTTGATATGCTTAGATGGATTTTAAACAAACTCTCAAATCATGACAACAGACCTCATTCACAGCAGTGCCATCTTTTTGTGAGGTATAGACATACAGTCCCTTCAATTTGTTTTACAGTTGTTTAAATTGTTTTTGGATCATTCTGCTGATGAAACATTAAAAATACTCTCTATCCAAGAAATGTCAGTATGCAAAAAACTCCAGACAACATGAGTTGTGGAAAATTAGTTTATTATTCATTCTATTTTGATAGCTTTATACACTGCATGTCAACATTAAGAGACAGTAAGTCTATCCCTCACAGACTAGTTTTCATTCCTATCAAAACCAAAGGTACTATGAATAAGTCTGGAATGGTGTAAACCTTAAAAAATGTGCTTCATGTGGTAACATCTATATTAAGTGGTTTTATTCAAGTCAAAAATAGTATTTAACATAAATCAATTAAATCTAATACATTTGGTTAAACCAACAAAGGTTAGGTCAGGTATAAATAGCTCCTTAAGACACAAATTGCAGGTTGCCACTTTCTAAAAATCCAATAAGTAATTGTTAGCTCAATGCAGTATCAAATATTTAGGTACTTTGACTTACAAATGCTAGTTCATCCAGCAAGTTTACACATCTATTTAGACTAACAAATATTATGTCATCAAAACAACCTTCGTATGTTGAGATTTGTTTAGAACAATTGACTTCCCTGCACTGCAACAATGAATAAAATATACAATGTTATACTGTTTTAGGTCTATTGTTTGCTGTTTTTATTTAATGCAATCATTGTTGTTTTTGGCCTCACTGAAAGTTTTCTTTTCTGTGTTGATATTTAGAAATATTTTATGTAATGATGCATTTGTTGATTGTTACTATTACTGAGGTTTGTGTTATGTGTTGAGGGTCTGTGTGTATCTTGTTAAAAATAACAATGGGGGGTGGGGGGTGTTGCACAGTTAACCATTTCCTACAGTTGTTATCCAGTAAAATTGTAATATAGGGATAATTCTGTAATTTATGATGACAGTGGTAGCTGAAAAAAGAAAAGAAAGTGCACTAAAAAGTTTTTGTCTTGATTAGCTTGATTAACTTGATTTCTGCCCAGAATACCATAGTTACTACAGTTATTGTTATACTGTAAAATCATAATAAAGTAGAGGTGTCCCTCAAACGACAGAGGGATCATTTTTTGACTGAAATAGGATACCACAGTTTTATTGCTGTTGCTGTGGTATTAACTATGGCAAGTTTTGTAATGGTGGTGAAGACAAACATTCTTCCATCTACTACTTTACTTTTTGACTCCAACACAAAGACAGTGTGGAGGACAGATAGGCGGAATAGTGTCGTTTGCGAGCAACGGCGTTTTATCACGTCATACAGGTTTTCCTCTTTCTCACTGAGACCACTCCTCTCCTTCCCTCCGATGATGCGGGTCTCTGGTACCAGGGACAGATTGCCGCGCTGCTCTCGTGCGATCCTGAGCAACTGCCTCGCGCTTAAACGCGTTCTCACCGCGCTGGATCTGATTTACTGAGCAAAAGAGATGCTGGACAAGATGGATAGAAAACGAGGGGAAAGGCCCAGGCCGTAGCTATTTTGACTATATCATGTAACGACATATTACTTGTCATGACTGAGACGTCCGTTTGTTTCACCGATTTTGCGTAATGAGAAAAGCAGATGCGATTCAGCCGTTTGCAATGAACTTGAATTTCCATTCCTCCACAGAAAAGGGGAGGACATGGCTCAATACACAAATTCCCGAATGCCTTAGAACATCATTCATTTTCGCATCTTCTCAGTAGGGCATCGGTAGAACAGCTTTTCAGTGCACAGCGCATTATGTCCGTTCAGTACTGCATTGATGTGAGTGAGACGCTGGAGGACTCGAGTCACAGCGTGCGGAGAACAGACCGCACCGTCGTCTGATGCCTCACTTCAGACTCCAGTTTTAGCACCAGAGGCTTGGTCCTGGGATTACTGCTGGAGTACGAAACAATCTGTAGAAATAGTCTGATGGACAATTACTCAACGCTTCAGTGTAAGTAATCTCGCCAAAATTGATTTTGTGGCAATATTGCATGGTGATATTAAAATTCGCGAGATCAAACACTTACCCATTGTACAGCAAATCGCCTTTTAAAAACTATAGAGATGCATTGCAGATTTACTTGAACAGGTGGAGTTAGTCTCGTTAATATGTTTCTCAGTAGCCTTCATCAGGCCTCCACATGCAGCCTGGCATTTAGTCTAATGATTTTTAAAGCTTGACATTTATTCAAGTTGTTATTATTATTATTTGTATTATTATTATTACCAGATTTCTTTATTCAGCATATACAAAGTTCTGCTAAATTGTTCCTATAGGATAGTCACCCTCTAACATGGCAAGAAAGATACTTTGGACTTTAGAACCCAGTTGCACATGTGTTAAATGTAACTTTAAGGACATTTTCGGGGTCAATACAAGTTAAAGGAATAGTTCACCCAAAAATGAAATTCTCTCATTATTCACTCACCCTGAAGGTGTATGACTGTCTTTCTTCAGCAGAACACATGTGAAGATGTTTAGAAGAAGATCGAGCTCTGTCAGGTCCTTATAATGGAAGTACATGGATGTCAGCACTTTGACAGTCCAAAAGTCATATTTAGGCAGCATAAAAGTAATCCAAGCGTCTCCAGTCGATCAACGAATGTCTTCAGAAGCAGCTGACTCAAAGGGTAATGTAAGTGTGTCAGCGAGTTCATGGAAGATGCGCTTATTTACAACAGAAGAACGAACATCACGCGAGAGTTTGGCCATTTCAAACTGCATCAGAGTATGGAAACGCTGATTTAAAGTTAAAAACGTTTTAATTATCGACTTGTTTCTAACATAAACCTATTGATTCATTGATTGACTGGAGTGGATTAATTTTATGCTACCTAAATGTGACTTTTGGACCGTCAATGTGCTGGCACCCGTTTATTTCCATTTTAAGGAGCTCTATCTTCTAAAAATATTCAATCATACACAGTCATACACATTTGGGATGGCATCAGGGTAAGTGAATAATGAGAGAATTTTCATTAGTGGGTGAACAATTCCTTTAAGCTCATTCAACAGCAGTTGTGGCATAATGTTGATTACAACAAAAATAATTTTGACCTGTCCCTCCTTTTCTTTAAAAAAAAAAAAGCAAATATCTGGGTTACAGTGAGGCACTTACAATAGAAGTGAATAGGGCCAATTTGTGGTGGGTTTAAAGGCAAAAATGTGAAGCTTATAATTTTATAAAAGCCTAGTACTAATTCTTCTGTTAAAACTTGTGTATTATTTGAGCTGTAAAGTTGTTTAAATCTTAATTTTTAGTCATTTTAAGGTTTGTATTTGTAATTTGGCTATAACTTTGCACAGAAAAGATTAGTAATCCATTTCACCACACTAAAATCAGGTTAACATGCATATTGTTTATGTCTTGTGGCTATACTTTTGAAATAGCATTTATTTTATTTTTTTAAATCCGCTTTTCTCCCAATTTGGAATGCCCAACTCCCACTACTTTGTAGGTCCTTGTGTTGGCGCGGTTACTCACCTCAATCCGGGTGGCAGAGGACAAGTCTCAGTTGCCTCCGCTTCTGAGAGAGTCAATCCGCGCGTCTTATCACGTGGCTCATTATGTATGACACAGCAGAGACTCCCAGCATGTGAAGGCTCATGCTACTCTCCGTGATCCATACGTAACTTACCACGCGCTCCATTGAGATCGAGAACCACTAACCGCGACCACGAGGAGGTTACCTCATGTGACTCTACCCTCCCTAGCAACTGGGCCAATTTGGTTGCTTAGGAGACCTGGCTGGAGCCACTCAGCAAACCCTGGATTCAAATTCGCGACTCCAGTGGTGGTAGTCAGTGTCAATTCTCGCTGAGCTACCCAGGCCCGAAATAGTGAGTATTTGAATGTTTACAGATTGGCCCCATTCACTTCCATTGTAAGTGCTTTACTGTAACCCAGATTTTTGCTTATATTAAATAAATGGAGGGGCAAGTCAAAATTATTTTTGTGGTTTAATCAATATTATGCCACAAGAGCTGTCAACTGAGCTTAAAGATCCTGTGAAATCAAAATTTAAGTTTTGCTGCTTTTCATCTATATCAATTACCATTAAGGTCATCTATTTGCTAGTGTACTTATAAACGTTGGAAAAAAATAATTTTCAAAATATACAATCATTTAAAATCTGCAGACTCTCTCTTCCACAAATACTGATCAAACATTTTAGACTCATTCTGCTCTTCAGACTTTCATCAAGCTTTCTGTCCAATCAATTGCTTTTTCGAATGAAAACACACCCTCACTTTACAATGTCTGGCCAACACATTCTCACACCCAAGTCGTCACATATTGACGCGTTTGACAGGACCCCTTGGCGTCACATTTTAACGCCCTGGGTATACCTTTGGCGTCATTTTTCGACGCGTTTTCACGACTTGGGTGTGAGAATGTGTTGGTCTGGCTGTGTTCTGGCTGATGCTGATCAAGCTTTCGCAGGGCACTTTGAAGGGAGCCAAATTCAATGAAGTAGTGTCTTCCAAAAAGATTTTCAGATAAGAATAGCTTAAAAAGAGTTCTGTCGGTTATCACCTTTCACCTCTGAAGCTCTCACGTGAAAGGTAATTGTCAATAAAGGAAATAATTGATAGGGGTGTCTGCGGTGAAAATTTCTGAACAGGACACACCAACGCTGGAGCTATATGCAAGGACAAGTGGCTGGAGTTTATATATATTAGGGCTGTGGATTTAACGTGTTAATTCAGTATGATATAATTTTATTGAAGAATAACGCTTTAAAAAAATTAACGCAATTAATCGCAATGCCCCCGGATTATAATAAGGAATATTCCTGAGAAATGCAAGCTTGTAGTACCACCTGTTTACTCCAGAGGGCAGTAATTGAAATTTAAGCTGTGTGGCAACACATATTTTATACAGTGAAGAAAACAACCAGACAGCACAAAGCAGACATTCGTTACATTCTTGCGTTCAAAACATTTTATGGAGCGCAAATTCGAACTAAGGGATCTCAAGATGTGTTCTAAATATGAAACTATATTTAACTTGACACAGTGACCTAAACAATTTATACTTATGACGCAATGCACCCGATATGCTACACAAGCATTTCTGATGCTTGTTGAAATTGACGGGTCCTTAAACAAGCCCTCATAATGAATCTCGAACTAATTGACAAATTCACTTGTGAAATGGATTGCTGTGAACTGTATGCCAATGATTGACTTATGATCAATAATATGGTAGTAAACAATACATTGTATTCTAAAACCATTTTTGTATTGTCTTATCAATGATTAACTCTTCTGCCACAAGAATGTAATGCGTTTTAATTATCGGATTTATATATATATATATATATATATATATATATATATTAGGGCTGTCAAAATTAGTGCGTTAATAACGCATTAACTAAAATTCATTTTAACGACACTAATTTTTTTAACGCGCGATTAACGCAACGCGCAATATCTGTTTGACCCGTGGCCTAGCCCGTAGTTGGAGAGTTAGAGATGCACGTAAAGTGATAGATGTAAAGAATTCCGCAGCAAACAGAAATGGAGAAAGAAAATTGGGTCTTCTGAACGGAAAATTCATATACAAAACGATGTCTGATGGTTCTGTCGACAAGACAAATGTTGTCTGCATTTATTGTCGATGTGAATTAAGTTATCACCGCAGCACGTCGAGTTTAAAATATTGTTCAGAAAAAGCGAGCTGCCCTGTCATCTGAAAATGTAAACAGGCTCGTCTGTTTGAGCAACTGGCTCAGTGCAAAGAAAGAGAAATAATGGGAACCTGTGGTTTTTCTATATTCTTTTCCCCATGTGTTTAATAGACATGAACAAAGTTCTTTGAAAAACATATATGACCTTTGATAGATGTCTAGTCTTCATGCTATGTTGAGTATGGTTTCACTAATAATAAACATGCATTTGCATAAAGCATCCATATTTGTCCACACCCATGTTGATTAATGTATTCAAAACTTGAAAAGTATTAATTTAAGGTACATTTAGAACTGATAAAAATGTGCGATTAATCAAGAGTTAACTCATGACAATCATGCGATTAATCGCGATTAAATATTTT
This sequence comes from Moxostoma hubbsi, assembly GCA_032164185.1. NCBI lineage: Eukaryota > Metazoa > Chordata > Actinopteri > Cypriniformes > Catostomidae > Moxostoma > Moxostoma hubbsi. The sequence continues at coordinate 24,374,651 of JAVLUX010000010.1, forward strand.
AATCGATTGACAGCCCTAATATATATATATATATATATATATATATATATATATATATATATATATATATATATATATATATATATATATAATTTTTAAATATTTAAAGATCACTATGTGTTATTATTTCATCATTATATATTGAATTGTTATATGAGGGGCTTTCTCAGCAAATATTTTTAAATGCGATTAATCGCGATTAATTAATCGGAACATCATGTAATTAATTAGATTAAAAAATTGTATCGATTGACAGCCCTTATATATACACACACATATATATATATATATATATATATATATATATATATATATATATATATATATATATATATATTTATTTATTTATTTTTTTTGTGCAGCCGGAGGTTTCCTGCGATGACAGTTCTACAAGTTTTCTCTAATTATTATGCTTGGTGTATTGTGATTCATAACAATGATATATGATCTTTTATTCCTTTGTTTTTCATTCATCTGTATTTCACAGTGGCTCCCGCATCGTCGTAAACAAGACTGCGATTTACTGTGTTCGTTTGTGGGCAGGTTATGTAGTAATGTTGACACAGTTAGATCATCATTTGGTTTTGAAATATTTGGAATAGCTGGCCGATATTGAGATTATCTCTCTCAAGTTTCCCCTGTAAGAGTGCTCTAGTTTGATCAGCATGATGGAAAGGGGTGTGTGTCAATGTCAAGTCAAGTCAAGTGGTTTTTATTGTCGTTTCAACCATATACAGTTAGTACAGTACACAGCGAAACGAGACAACGTTCCTCCAGGACCATGGTGCTACATAAACAACATAGGACAAACACAGAACCACATGAGACTACACAGACTAAATAAAGTACCTAAATAAAGTGCACGTGCAAACGGTGCAAAAAGTACGGGACAGTACAATAAATTACTAACAATGAACAGGACAATAGACACAGTGAGATACCAATACACCTGTACACAGTAGTGCAAAAAGATGACAGTTCCTAAAAATGTAATGTAAACATAACATTCTATGACATAGTGTTCTATGGACATAGCAGTTATTGAGGTAGCAATAACTAATTAAAGTGCAACTCAGGACATGTGTGTGTGTCAAACCAGTCTCTGAATATTGAGGAGTCTGATGGCTTGGGGGAAGAAGCTGTTACACAGTCTGGCCGTGAGGGCCCAAATGCTTCGGTACCTCTTGCCAGATGGCAGGAGGCTGAAGAGTTTGTGTGAGGGGTGTGTGGGGTCGTCCACAATGCTGGTGGCTTTGCGGATGCAGTGTTTTTCGTAAATGTCTTTGATGGAGGGAAGAGAGACCCCGATGATCTTCTCAGCTGTTCTCACTATCCTCTGCAGGGCTTTGCGGTCCGAAACGGTGCAAGTCCCAAACCAGGCAGTGATGCAGCTGCTCAGGATACTCTCAATAGTCCCTCTATAGAATGTAGTAAGGATGGGGGGTGGGAGATGTGCTTTCCTCAGCCTTCGCAGAAGGTAGAGACACTGCTGGGCTATCTTGGTAACAGAGCTGGTGTTGAGGGACCAGATGAGGCTCTCTGCCAGGTGAACACCAAGGAATTTGGTGCTCTTGACGATCTCCACAGAGGAGCCGTCGATGTTCAGCGGAGAGCGTTTGCCCTGTGCCCTCCTAAAGTCAACAATCATCTCTTTTGTTTTGTCGACATTCAGGGACAGGTTGTTGGTTCTACACCAGTCTGTTAGCCGCTGCACCTCCTCTCTGTATGCTGACTCGTCGTTCTTGCTGATTAGACCCACCACGGTCGTGTCATCGGCGAACTTAATGATGTGGTTCGAGCTGTGTATTGCTGCACAGTCATGAGTCAGCAGAGTGAACAGCAGTGGACTGAGCACACAGCCCTGGGGGGCTCCAGTGCTCAGTGTGGTGGTGGTGGAGATGCTGTTCCCGATCCGGACTGACTGAGGTCTCCCAGTCAGAAAGTCCAGAATCCAGTTGCAGAGGGAGGTGTCCAGGCCCAGCAGGTTCAGCTTTCTAATCAGGTGCTGGGGAATGATTGTGTTGAATGCTGAGCTGAAGTCTATGAACAGCATTCGAACGTATGAGTCCTTTTTTTCCAGGTGGGTGAGGGTCAGATGGAGGGTGGTGGCGATGGCATCGTCTGTTGAGCGGTTTGGACGATACGCAAACTGCAGTGGGTCTAGTGAGGGGGGCAGCTGGGTCTTAATGTGCCTCATGATGAGCCTCTCGAAGCACTTCATGATGATGGGTGTGAGTGTGACGGGACGGTAGTCCTTGAGGCAGGACACTGAAGACTTCTTTGGCATAGGGACGATGGTGGTGGCCTTGAAGCACGTTGGAACGATGGCGCTGCTCAGAGAGATGTTGAAGATGTCGGTAAGAACATCTGCCAGCTGGTCTGCACATCCTCTGAACACTCTGCCAGGACTGTTGTCTGGTCCAGCAGCCTTCCGTGGGTTGACTCCACGTAGAGTTTTCCTCACATCAGCCGTGGTAAGACAGAGCACCTGGTCGTTGGGAGGAGGGGTGGTCTTCCTCGCCACTACGTCGTTCTGCACTTCAAACCGAGCGTAGAAGTCATTCAGCGCATCTGGAAGGGAGGCATCTTTGTCACAGGCAACTGATGACAAAGTCCTGTAGTTGGTGATGGCCTGGATACCCTGCCACATGCTCCGCATGCCACCGCTGTCCTGGAAGTGACTGTGGATTCTCTGGGCGTGTGCATGCTTTGCCTCTCTGATGGCCCGGGACATTTTGGCCCTCGCTGTTCTTAGGGCTGCCTTGTCGCCTGCTCTGAAGGCAGAGTCTCGGGCCCTCAGCATCGTGCGCACCTCCGCAGACATCCACGGCTTCTGATTGGAGCGTGTGATGATGGTCTTGGAGAAAGTGACATCATCAATGCACTTGCTGATGTAGCTGGTCACTGATGCTGTGTATTCCTCCAAGTTGGTAGAGTCGCCATATGTTGCAGCCTCCCTAAACATGTGCCAGTCAGTACACTCAAAACAGTCCTGAAGAGCAGAGATGGCTCCTGCTGGCCAGGTTTTTACCTGCTTCTGGAGCGGTTTTGTGTGTCTGACGAGCGGTCTGTATGCTGGAATTAGCATAAGAGAGATGTGGTCTGAGTAGCCGAGGTGGGGGCGGGGCTCCACCCGTTACGCGCCTGGGATGTTTGTGTAAACAAGATCAAGCGCGTTCGCCCCTCTCGTTGCAAAGTCCACATATTGATGGAATTTAGGGAGCACTGTCTTGAGATTCGCATGGCTGAAATCTCCGGCGACAATAAACAGTCCGTCGGGGTGAGCGTTCTGCAGTTCTCATAGCCCCATACAGTTCTCAGAGCGCTTCCTTAGCGTTAGCGCTGGGGGGAATGTAAACTCCTGTTATAATAACTGTGGTGAATTCCCGTGGTAAATAAAAAGGTCTGCATCTAACAGTCACAAGCTCCAACAGCCATGAGCAATAGCTAGAAACTAGCATAGAGTTCTTGCACCATTCCGTGTTGATGTAAACACACAAGCCACCACCGCAAGTCTTACCGTACAGAGCTGCATTTCTGTCGGCACGAAACGAGGCGAGCCCGTCTAGCTGAATGGCGGCATCCGGAACTCTGTCGCTGAGCCACGTCTCCGTGAAAACAAAGACGCAGCAGTCTCTAAACTCACGCTGCGTAGCCTGCTGGGAGCAAACATTTGAGAACAGGATAAATGGGAGAGCCGGCCGGCTAGGGTTTGTTTTTAGCCTAGCATGGACCCCCGCCCTCTTGCCGCGCTTCCGCTTTCTCGCACACTGCTTACGACGTCCTCTCCCCCAGCCGACTGGAGGCCTGGTCTCCGCAGCAAGCCGAGTACGCATAGCGCCTCCTGTAGGACATCATGCAGCTTGGTTGTTGCACGAATCCTATATTTGAGCAGTGTCTGGCAATGGTTGCTCCGATGTCCATGTGTCGCAAAAGTTGGGTTTTTAAACAAAAATATCACCAATTTTGGATCCGGAGTGGCCGCTGCGTGCTACCGCACCGCCATCTTGGATCATGTAATCAATGTGTGGCTACAAACCAAATCCTATTGGCTAATTTTAAAAATGGGGCGAGTAGTTTGACATTTCCCACCCCCACTTCCTGTTTCATTAGGAAATACATTAAAACAGTAACTCCAACCTTGCTTGTCAAGGCACTTCAGAGTGACTTTAACTTGCATATTCCTTTAATGAGTTTATTGCAACTGGATGCAGATTCTTAAATTCCATAATTTTCTAAATGAATGTGTCACTAGCATATTGTACATACCAACAGTGAAGTGGTTAAACCTAGGAGAAACTGATCTATTCTCACTTATTAGTGAACTATTTTGTTCTTTTTCATATAATCACTGTAACAGATTGTCAAACTCTGACCACTGACATAATTATACCTCTGGTCATACATATATACAGTATGTATATTTTGTAAATGGCAACAATGTTTATAACATGTTTTAGTCTGAAGCCTTTCTATGAATATCTCAAAAGGCCTAAGGCAAAAAAAAAAAAAAAAAAAAAAAAGTTTATTGAGGAATACTACTGGAAGTTTTGCATTTTGAAAAACTTTATAATAACGTTTCATAATGTAGGTCACACTGAGGTATTTGCACAATTGCCTGACATTTTTTAGCATAACAACATCACAAAACAAGAGAGTTAGTGTAGATTGACCTTGGCGATGATATTCTGACCATCTTCCTGAAATTCCTGGAATATTCAGGCAGATATATCTTTCCGTAGCTGCTGAGAATTCAGTTTCCTAGTCTGCTAAGAGAGGCAGCACTATGCACCCTTTACATGATAACCTGCCATATTCTGAGAAGGTGTGTGTGTGTGTATGCTGCAGATACGTTTGTGGACAGATGTAAGCAAATTAGGGGTGGCAGTGTTTAATTCTGCCTGAGAAATAGGACCATAGCAGACGTGACTGCTGAACAAAAGCTGAGTGGCATGGCCAGTGGAGAGATGTTTGCATGATGGGCCTTGCTGCTGTCAAGAGATAAATAGCCCTCTTCTAGCAGGGGAGGGAGTTGGAAGGCCTGTTGGATTTGTTCCAGGAGCTTGGAGAGAGCAAGGGAGAGTGGAGGCTGTCACCAAGGGCACTGATACGTAAGGTCCTGCTGCCAAATGCCAACAACTGTCTGTGCATCAAAAATAAATAAATAAATAAATCACCGCAAGATGCATGGCAAGCAAGATCCTTTCAGATGTGTATCCTCTAAAGTTAAATCAGCAGAATATAGGATCAGACAGTACTGCAGATGGTTTTATGTGTCTTTATTGGCCTTATACTGTACCTGCTGAGCATGGTCCATATGAATATAGCTCATCGGTTGCTATTTTGATTGACGTTTGCTAAAAGCACACAATTGTACTCATTCTGCATGGTAATAAATTAGTTTAAAATGGAAACATATTGGAATGTATAACCTCACAATACTGTATCGACATTCTCACGCCAACAATAGATATTTCATTTAAATATTCATGAGAATATTTTGGGGAAAATGGACATTGACACATTATTGTGCTATTTTACCTCCCTACAGTGGATATAAAAAGTCTACACACCCCTGTTAAAATGCCAGGTTTTTGTGATTTAAAAGAATGAGACAAAGATAAATCATGTCAGAACTTTTTCCACTTTTAATGTGACCTATAATGTGAACAATTCAATTGAAAAACAAACTGAAATCTTTGTGAGGGAAAAATTAAAATTAAAAACCTTACAATAACCTGGTTGCATAAGTGTGCACACTCTCTTATAACTGGGGATGTGGCTGTGTTCAGAATTAACCAATCACATTCAAACTCATGTTAAATAGAAGTCATTACACACCATCATTTAAAGTGATTAATCACAAATAAAGTTCAGCGGTTCTAGTAGGATTTTCCTGACATTTGCTTAGTTCCATCTCGGAGCAAAAGCCATCCGCAGAGAGCTTCCAAAGCATCAGAGGGATCTCATTGTTGAAAGATATCAGTCAGGAGAAGGGTACAAAAGAATTTCCAAAGCATTAAATATACCATGGAACACAGTGAAGGCAGTCATCATCAAGTGGAGAAAATATGGCACAACAGAGACATTACCAAGAACTGGACGTCCCTCCAAAATTGATGAAAAGATGAAAAGATAACTGGTCAGGGAAGCTTCCAAAAGGCCTACAGCAACATTAAATGAACTGCAGGAATTTCTGGCAAGTACTGGCCGTGTGCTACATGTGACAACAATCTCCCGTATTCTTCATATGAATGGGCTATGGGGTAGGGTGGCAAGATGGAAGCCTTTTCTTACAAAGAAAAACATCCAAGCCCGGCTGAAGTTTGCAAAAACAAACATCAAGTCTCCCAAAAGCACTTGGGAAAATGTGTTATGGTCTGATGAAACCAAGGTTGAACTTTTTGGCCATAATTCCAAAAGGTGTTTGGCACAAAAACAACACTGCACATCACCCAAAGAACACCATACCCACAGTGAAGCATGGTGGTGGCAGCATCATGCTTTGGGGCTGTTTTGCTTCAGCTGGAACCGGGGCCTTAGTCAGGGTGGAGGGAATTATGAACAGTTCCAAATACCAGGCATTTTTGGCACAAAACCTTCAAGCATCCGTTAGAAAGCTGAAGATGAAGAGGAAGTTCACCTTTCAGCACGACAATGACCCAAAGCACACATCCAAATCCACAAAAGCATGGCTTCACCAGAAGAAGATTAACGTTTTGGAATGGCCCAGCCAGAGCCCAGACTTGAATCCAATTGAACATCTGTGGGGTGATCTGAAGAGGGCTGTGCACAGGAGATGTCCTCACAATCTGACAGATTTGGAGCGCTTTTGCAAAGAAGTGTGGGCAAATTTTGCCACCTCAAGATCTGCCATGCTAAATAGACTTCTACCCAAAAAGACTGAGTGCTGAAATTAAAATCAAAAGGTGCTTCAACAAAGTATTAGTTTAAGGGTGTGCACACTTATGCAACCAGGTTATTGTGAGTTTTTTTTTTTTTTTCCCCCTCAAAGATTTCAGTTTGTTTTTCAATTGAATTGTTCACGTTATAGGTTACATTAAAGATGGAAAAAGTTCTGAAATGATTTATCTTTGTCTCGTTCTTTTACATCACAAGAACCTGGCATTTTAACGGGGGTGTGTAGACTTCTTATATCCACTGTATATGTATCAATATTCTCACGGGGCACTCACACTCAATTATTTCTAATAAATGAAAATCCAAACTCAGAACAAACTATGAACATACACTAGGGCTGCCACTAATGATTATTTTGATAATTGATTAATCTAACAATTATTAGAATGATTATTTGACTATTCAGTGATTATTCCAATGGTTAATCGTTAGCTCTTAACCGATTATTCAGCTTTTGCCCTGACTTAAAAGGCTGTATTAAATGTGCATATTAACAATAAAGAGGACAAAATCATATATTAATATCATCTATTATACCTTTACATGACATTCACTGAATTAAAGGGAAAAAAATACTTTTTATTTAGTTTCATTCGGTAAAGAAATTCACTGCAAAAAATCCTATTGTTGTCAAGTGTTTTTTTCTTGTTTTCCATTTAAAATAGTGTAAAATTCTTTAAAACAAGATACATTTTTGAGAAGCATTATATAAGATATAGACTTGCTTTAGGAGAATGTATCTTACATATAAGTGTATTTTGTATATAAGTTATTTTTTTTCACTTGGTTATACATCTGTGAGTGCAGTAAAGACAAAATATACTTATATTCAAGATCTATTCTCTAAAAGCAAATTTTAATATCTTATATGCTGCTTCTCAGGTGAATGCATCTTTTTTTTTTATATTTGTATTTTTAATATTATATTCAACATTCTCAGATAGCTATTTTTTCTTCTGCAGTATAGCTGCTAAAAAATATACGTTGTTTTAAAGGAGTTTTATATATTTATTTCGGAAAACAAGCCAAAACAAGCTGCGTATTGCCAGTTTTCTTCATGATAAGAAATGCACAGAGACACATTTATTATGATTCAATAAGTCACGAGCCATCACGTTATAATCTATCTGCATTAAATATGTGCACTCGAGGGTTGAGCATCAGCACCCACGACAGAGTGTGCATCAGCCGGGTGCAGTTTCAATCTCCCCCCCTCAGATCGGGAAACTTCACGCACTCATGGAGGAGGCGCTGACCGCACAGATAAAAGTTTTATGGCCAGTTTCGGAGTTTGTAGTTATTTACACAATCTTCTTCCATATTTTTGACCTTTAAATAAAGCATAATCCATTAAAAATAACTGCATTAAAGATGTAACGCCGGGGTGTTTCGTTTAAAGACTCTCAACAAGCAAGTTTTGCTTCAGCGGAGCGGCAGCTCCAGCTCCACTTATTCCACAAAAAGAGTGCTTCTGTATTTACTTATTTTGTATGTTTGCATTATAATTCCCTCATCACCTGAAACTGTTTGGAAAGTTTAGAATGTGAGCTGTGTAATTCTGCAGTACTGCTCTCACACAACATCATTAGAGTTTAATGTGATCTCATGCTACATTAAAAGAGATCAAATGACTATTCGACAACAAAAAACGTTGTCGATAAGGTTGACTAATCATTTTCAGCCCTAATATACAGTAATTGCACAAAGCACCAGTCCAGATGAAAGAGACTAAATACCTCAATATACCACAGTTTTGCTATACTATACACTAAAAATTAAGAATTGCAATATTATTCTATTGTAAGTCTTCGTGACCAAGATACTGATATAATATTGTATCTCCAGGTCCCTGCTGTTTCCCAACCCTAGTTTACATGTAGGTTGGGATCTTCAACAGTGCTTGTTTTAAGCTGCTTGAATCCCTTAAATCTGAATTTCACACTTTGTTTTGAATGGCATGTCATGCCGCTCATGTGTGATGTCTCAATGATTTTGAAAAAATATTGCACTCAAAAGGTTATGTAATGTTGCTATTCTTAAAAGTATGCTATTTGTATAACACAAGTAATGCTTTTTCACATGTGGCCCAGAATTCTTTCTGGTGTGCAGCCCTCTGCATTTGTTATCTTTTAAGGTACATTACATTGGCTTACAGATGTGTCCTGTTCGGTTTTCTGTAAGATTTATTAAGATAAAAACTGTTTTCAGTGCCTTAGGCTACCATTACTCTGGAAGTGGTTTTATAAGATGCGTCCAGTCCTTACAGGTCAATTATTTAAAAGTACTTTCCACATACTCAGGCATCTGATCCAAACTGTAATTTCCTTTATTCTATTCCCCAAATTAACCCGTCACAGCTTTATGATTTCACTAATAGTACATATTTATGATAATGGATATAATTAGCTAAATAGGCTTAATATTTGCACACATAGTGTGAGTTCTTTGAATCTGTCATGTTTTGTTTGAGGTTTTATGCAATATGTAAAAAGCCATTTATAGGCCTATAGGCAAGGTAGTGACAAGAAAGAAACAGAGTTCACATTAGTGGTATGTCTAAGGGCAAGACGCAGTATTTTGTCTCTTGTATTAATTATACAAATCAATTGAGGTATGGATTAAAACTTTGCAGAACATAGACTATGTTTATTGCACACATAAAATAAAAGTATTTGTGTATATATATAATTTAAAATATGTTTATTTAAAATGCTTTAAAAGTATTTAGATAGGACACTTTCAGAGCATGGTATTCAAAGTGTAGCATATATGATCTAAAAGTTTTTTGTAAATTATTTATGTAAAATAAAACGTTGCAATTGCATTATATTTTCTTTTATATTTTCTTTTATTTTCCTTTCTATATTTAGTTATGTGTAATGCTATTTACTATAATCTAAATATGACAACATATTAAATGTTCTAATTTTACTACATAGGAATAAAAGTTTAAGATATGACAAAAGAAGACAATGATACTATAGCGTGTGTGCATGATGTAAAGATACATGTCACATTAGAATCAACCAGAGATGATTTAGAAGAACTGACGAGCATTTGACTTAAAAGAGCACAGGCCCAGTACAAAGAGCCAGTTTCTAAATTAGTTTGTTAATAATTAGTTTGTTAATAATTCATACTATTAGAAGCTTTCTCGCCTTGCAAAAGCTATATTAACATATATAAATATAAAGGGTAGTTTATCAACATTTATTTTACTATTTTTGTCTGTTCCCTACTAAAATTGTTTTTATTCATAGCACCAGTCTAAGTAGCCAATATACAATAGTAGCATATTAGGGGGAATTCAGACAAGTTGGGCTAGTTTTTGGTCATCTTATTCTAAATTTGAATTGATCATTTATGTTAAATAACATAGTAGGGCTGGGCGAAATGACAGTATATATAATGGAGATGATATAAAGTGTCAATCAACAGAGATTTTGCTATGTCGTGTATATTGCGATATGTAAATATCCATGTGCGCAGGGTGACCATATCTATCAGTGGACACGCTTCATGTGAAACTGCAGGCTTAAGTGGGGAATTAATTCGCCGATTATTTGTGCAAACTGGTTTAACGCTAGATTCACCAAAGGAATAATGCAGATCAGGCAACGGCACTAACACGCCCACAAACTCATGGCTGATTCTTTGCAATTCTGATTTTGCGGCCTGGTTCTGAGCGCTCTACAGCAGAGGATGCAGAAGTCCACCGTGATCTAACTGACACACTCTGCTGGGACTGCTTCACTGTTATCCAGACACCTTGATCATCTCTTTAACATGCCGAGGTGCTCTTGACTACACCGCATATCTTTACGTCTCCATCATTTGATGAATTTTTGCTTTTGATGTGATCAAAAGAAAAGTTAAGAAAATGAAGGGAGCTTGTTATTAAAACAGGTGCGACATCTGGTTCACAAAAGATGACACAGATTAGAAAAATTTATCAAAAAAATAAATAAATTTTTTTTGAAAAACTGTCGCGCAACAATAATCACTTATGGTAATACACACAATCTGTTTTAACACCTTATAATGAAGAATGCTAAAGAATTTTATGAAAGCCAATAGATGTGCTCTGCATTAATTTCATCTTTTTTGTTACAAGAATATATAAATAGATTTAAAATATATTTTAATGTTACTTAAATGTTATTATATATATTATATATTATGTTATTTTCGTTGTGTAATTTCTACTAAAATGATGTAATATTTTCTTTGTTACTTTGCTTTGAAAAGATCTTAAAATAGGCATTACAATATAGTTATTTATTATGTTATCTGATTGTTATTGGTTTTCCAGAAACAAATTATTATTGTGATATATATCGTTATCATGATATAAAATTATTCATTATCCAAAAATTTTGCCCACCCCATAACATAGTATGTGTTAATGTCTTTTTCTTACAAGGTTAGAATTCATGTCCTGTTTTACCAAAGCATTGTTTTATGTGGTAGTGCTGGCTATATATATATATATATATATATATATATATATATATATATATATATATATATATATATATATATACATACATTCCTGCAGTGTAACATTCAATGAGATTAGAGAAACCAAAGCAGTCTTTCATGCAGAAATAAAAGCACATAGAGCCTCATCAGAATCATAATGTCATGTTAGGTACTTGCTAAACAGTCTGCAGATAGACACTTAGAAACCCTAAAGATCAGAGGCATTATGTAAGTGCATAAAACCTTAAGAAAATTTGTATATGTATCACCTTTGCCCAAAACCTTTTTGGACTGGCAGTATGTTGTCACTTTATTTCAATTATTAGGTTTGACTTCTATAAAGATCATTGATTCTCTTTACTATTATCAGTGCATTAGCTCTTGGCAGCTTGACAGAGGGCTACACAAATGTGATCTCATAAGGGAAGAATTCAAAGATGGTATTCCTTTAGTATTTAAGTATGGATGGATGACGTTGAGCAGTCTTTGCGCTAAGGCTGTGCCCTGAGGGCTTTTCTAACTTTTTGGTAGGAGGTGTGCATGTTGCTGAGAACATTCATGTTCAAGTCATTTGTATGACAGGACCTATATTGGCTAGCTCATTTCATTCTGACTTTTGTAGATCAACATCCCTTTGCTTTTACACTGACTTGAGAACTGAAATATCATCTAACTGATGGGTGAAATTAGTAAACTGATTAAATGTTGGTGGCCAATGTTTAAACATACTTATTTTGTAAGAACTGTAAGATTAATGACAAAGTCTTTGACGTCCATCCTGAATTAACTGCGGAAGTGCACACAGATGCATTGTCTTTTGTTATTTGGCTGATGAAGGCGTTAGCTGGCAATTTATGTATTGTCTATGTATTCCTTTTTAAGAGAGTGTAGACCAAGATGATGGAAGCAGAGGTCACTGAGGTGCATCACATTCTGACTGGAAGCTTGTGGTAGTTCATTTTCTGTAAGATCCATCCTAAGTCCAAGAATCAGTCAGAGATTTTACGGTTGGAGTTGGCAGCAGTTTATTCTCTGCGAAGTAGTAAACTGAAGCGATGTCTGGCTGGCACAGGCTGCAGTTAGTCGTCATCACTCAGCAGCACATTGCAGTGGGAGTTGGACATCAACTCCCACTGCAATGTGTTGGCAGGGCCGAAGCTGGATCTGGCAGGCTGTGGTAACCTTAAAGAATATGTGAAGTGTTTCTGGATCCGGCGGACCTGAGCAATGCAGCATAATTATAGGTTGAAGAATAAATTAGTTCAGTGATTCCCAACCTTTTTTCTGCCACAGCACACTTTTTACATCTAAATAATTTTACGGCACACCACTATCCCACATAGGCTAACCTATTCTTTTCAAGAACTTGTCCGTGTTTTCTGTCCGTCTTAGTAGCATTTTTACTTGTAATGTTTGAAATTCGGTTATGCAAAAAAATTAAATTAAAATAAATGTCACATTGCGTTAGAAAACATTTTTTGCTCTTCACAATCACAAAAGTGACCGATTATGGTTTCAAAACGGAGCGTTTGGATCCCTGAATTTAATATTATTATTTTTTTCATGCATTTATTTATTTTGCGGAGACCAAACCCCGCCCAGAGAGGGGGGGTATTAAGTGGAAATATGTCACATGGTCTTGCCAAGACTAGACAGAAGTATGCCATGTGGAGAAGTCCCATGGTAGGTGTGAGCTCTACGAGGCTGCATGCCCATCGCATATAGCACCCCAGCCTGTCTTGGAACCACAACGCACCTGGAGACCTACTCTAGGCGAACCCCTGCCCGAAGGAATGCAAGTTTGTTCCAAGGGCTGAAGAGGCAACAACAGATCAACGTCATGGCCACGCGATGTGTCCTGCGGTGCCATGTCCATCACGGGACTCAAGTCCAGAGCCAGTGCTGGAGCTGTCTCATATGCATCAACCCTGCCGAGGTGTGGCCACCTGCCGAGGGAGCCATATGCCCCAGGAGCCTCTGAAATAATTTCAGTGGGACTGCAGTCTTCTGTCTGAATGCCTTCAAACAGGTCAGCACTGGCTGGGCGTGCTCGTTTGTGAGGCACGCTGTCATCGAGACTGAGTCCAATCCAGACTGAGAAAAGTGATGCTCTGAACCGGGAGGAGCTTGCTCTTTTCCCAGTTGACCCAAAGCCCCAGTTGGCTGAGGTGCACGAGCACTAGGTCACTGTGCAAACACAACGCATCTCGAGAGGTGGCTAGGATTAGCCAGTCGTCGAGGTAGTTGAGAATGCGTATGCCCGCTTCCCTTAACGGCACAGCCTCTGGGGAGGACTTTGTACTGGTAAGCCCGGCCCTCGAAAACAAACCGCAGAAAAGGTCTGTGACAATGTAGAATCGAGACGTGGAAGTAGGCGTACTTCAGGTCTAATGCCGCAAACCAATCTTGATGCCGGACAGCATCTTGAATGGGAGTCTGTGTAAGGCCCGGTTCAGAACCTGTAAGTCAAAGATCGGCCGCAACCCACCACCTTTTTTGGGTACAATGAAGTAGGGGCTGTAAAAAGCCCTTCTTCATCTCGGCTGGAGGGACAGGCTCTATTGCATGCTTCCGTAGAAGGTTGGCGATTTCTGTGCACAAGGTGGTGGCATTCTCGCCCTTCACCGTGATGAAGAGGACGCCGACAAACCTGGGCGGGCTTCTGGAGAACTGAATCGCATAGCCGAGTCGGATGGTCTGGGTCAGCCACCACAACGTGTTGGAGGGCGTAAGCCATGCGTCCAAGTTCCGGGCAAGGGGGACCAGGGGAACAATTTTGTCGGACATTCCGGCGGGTGGGGCCTCGCAGCAGAGCGGAGCCAGGGAAGCCAGATTGATGGGGTTTGAGCCCTGTGGCGGTGCTGAGTCGAGAGACATCAAAGCACTTACCTGACTCCTGGTACTCACCAGTGGATCGGACGAGGAGGGGGGAGGAGGTGCTTCGTCCCCGCGGTCGGTCCGGGTATGAGTATGTGTGTGCCACAGCTTGGTGCGCGGGGGCGGGGAGGCTGCCACCGGGGTGCTGGGCCTGCTAGAAAGAGATAGAAGCCAATGGTCGGGGTGACAGCCAAACACCGATTATATGACCCAGGGATTGAGGAAACTGCTCTTTTGTTGAATGTTTGGGTACCGCAGCTACTGGGGCTTGCAGGAAAACAAAATGAAAAAGGAACAAAAGATTCTCCTCCCGGCCCTCCACCGGGGATGGATTGGGCTTCTTACCAGCTCCAGGGCAGTGAATCCTCGTATCACTGGGTCGCCAGTCTCAGGGGCGCTTGGAAGTTTTCTTCTTCACGGCCAGCTGTGAGATGGGTGGCATCTGCTTCCTGCGGGGGGCTCAAGGCCGGGGCAGAGTCGGTGCAGCCACCTCAGGGAGACAGCCATGGCAACGAGCAGATGAGGTGTGGGATCTTGAGCGTTATAACTCAAATACTTTTGCATTGAGTCAGTCCATTTTTTCGCAATCATAATTTCAACAATAAAGTTGTGGATTGTTCCATTAAAATTAAAAACTTATTTTATCAATAATATACAGTATATTGTAGATTTTGTACAGTATTTGTGTTTGTTACAATGGAATGTGTTCTTTTATAAATGCTGATCTTCTCCTGATCATCTTTCTTGAGCTAAATTCCATCCCTACTTACTATTTTAACCCTCATTTTTATAGCATCATAAATTGTATATGTCACTAATATGAAATATTGTATGCCTGTAATTCAATGACACAATATTATCTCTTCACAGCAGCTTGTGAGTGAGCCTCCACTTGAAGTAGCCTTTGGTACTTTTTTTCTCCTCTGTAATACTAAAGCAATCATAAATAAGTAGGTCAGAGTTAAATGTGGCTAAGAAATAATATATGATGTGATAAATCCATGCATGGACTGCTGCTGCCCATTGACTTTAATGGCATAAAGAGGGCACAGAATTTAAACTCCTTTTTATTTAAGCCATTTAAACTTTCCAAAATCGAGTTCCTCTGTCTTGGCAGATGCTTGTTGTTAGAGCATGTCAAACATTTTCTGTCTATTAATAATTATATTTGTTTAAGTTTATGTAAAGAATGTCTCACTGTATGTGTGGTGACTGTATTTCAAGGAACAAGATATTTCCATTTTCCCATGATTAAAAAAAGAGTCAGAAGGGATTACTTTTTCTTGTATAAGACCCAACAAATAGAGATTTCACATGCAGTGCATCATTCTTTAATCCGTGACTTGAGTCGGAATCTTACGGCTCACTGCGTCAGATGTGGAATCCTAATTAGACTACGTTTGAATACTGGCCAGTGCTCTGCTCACATTGTGGTTTGATGCAGAGTTGTGATTGGCTTAGATTTTCTTTATATATAATGAGTTATGGAGAAAGGGACAATTAACTACAATGAAAGAGAAATAAGCCATTTAGAACTAACATTTATTTATCTTTTCTTAATGATCTTTTTATAATATAAGTCTGTACATTTGGAAGATAATGTTTTTTTTTCTCCCCAGTTTGGAATTTCCAATGCGCTCCAAGTGGCGGAGGAAAAATTTCAGTTGCCTCCGCGTCTGATCCAACCTAAACCTAACCCTACATGAACCCTTCTCCTAAATCCTTAACCCTACCCTACTCCTAAACCTTCCCATACCTCAACCTTAGTTGCAGCAAATGTGAATCTTGTGCGAATTTTGCAGAAATGCTTATAGGTCAAGTCATTTTTATTTGTATAGCGCCTTTCACGACACACATTGTTACAAAGCAACTTTACAGAAGATCAGGCATTAACAGAAGATAAAACTGTTATATTTGTAATGGCTTAGAGTCATAATTGTGTAGTTTGATAAAATACGATTGTGTGTTGTGTTTAAAAATAATTAAATAATAATTGTAATTATAACCCCAGTGAACAAGACAAAGGCGACTGTGGCAAGGAACACAAAACTCCATAAAATATTGGTTAATGGAGAAAAATAACCTTGGGAGAAACTGGACTGTGGGAACCAGTTCCCCTCTGTTTAACATCATGAATATAATGACACTATTACTTATGTATAGTGCAAGTCATGGTTTAAAATGATTGAACTATATAAGTGTTAAGGGTCATTGTTTAAACAAATATTTTTTATGAACTGTAAGATTAATGACTAATGTCTTTGAAGTCCATCCTAGATTAACTGCAGAAGTTCACATAGATGCAATTCTCCATGTTAGTTGGCTGATGAAGGGTTTTGTTGGCAATTAAATGATAGTCTGTGTATTCCATTTCATGAGTGTAGTCCTTCATTAGACCAGTGTGATGCAGGCAGAGATCAGTTAGGTGCATCACAGGTTAACCTGGCCGGTAATTTCGGTGAAGTGTATCCTAAATCCAAGTTTCAGGCAATGGCATATGAAGTATCCCATGTCTTGGTCCATGTTGGAGTTGGCATCAGTTCATCCTCTGAAGTCCATTGTAATAGACTGAAGTGATGTTTGGCCTTTACCAGCTGCTATTAGTCATAATCACACAGCGACGCGTAACAGTGGAGTCCAACACGAAGCAGGAATGGAGCTGGATCCAGTCGGTTCTGGTGACCTCAGGATAGGATAGGTTTACGTCGTCCCTGACGACCAAGGCCTACGGTGCAGCTGGACAAGCCACCTCCACCCTGCACGCCATGGCTCTCCTGCAAGTACACCAAGCCAAGGCACAGAAAGAACTGCACGAGGGTAGTTCCGCCCCAGGATTGATGCAGGAGCTGCGCTTGACGACCAACCTCGCCCTCTGGGCAACGAAGGTTATGGCGTGGCCTCTCGGGCGCCACCTATGGCTCAACCTGGCCAACAAGGCACAATTCCTGAACAACCCCATTTCCCAGGCTTGCGTATTTGGGGACTTTGCCCAGCAGTTTTTGGCGGTGAAGCAGTAGACGAGGCCTTTTAATATATCCTGCCCTGGTGTGGCTCAAGATCTGTTTGCAATGATCACACAGCCGCCGGCTCCTGGATGTGCCCATGGCTACGTTGGCACTTCAACTGCCTCGAGTTGTTGGCAATACTGCTCACCCTGTGGAGGTTCCGGCTGTCGATCCAGGGCAAGCATGTATTTGCTCGGACAGAAATCTGTAAAGTACATCAACCATCAAGGCAATTTACACTCCCATCGTATGTCACAACTCGCCCGCCGTCTCCTCCTCTGGAGTCAGCAGCACCTCGTGCTCCTTGCGTCAGCCCCTCCCTGGCAAATTCCCCTGAGGAAGGACCTTTTTTCTCAGGGACGGGGCACTATCAACACCTGCGACAAGACATCTGGAACCTCCACATCTGACCCCTGAACAGGACCCGGAAGACCTAAGTGGCCTACCACCCTCCATGGTAGACACGATCACTAAGGCTAGGGCCCCCTCTATGAGGCGCCTGTATGCCTTGAAGTGGCTTCTCTTCGCCAAGTGTTGTTCTTCCCGACACGAAGACCCTCAGAGATGCGCAGTCGGGTTGGTGCTTTCCTTCCTGCAGGAGAGGTTGGAGGGGCAGCTTTCCCCCTCCACCTTGAAGGTGTATGTTGCCGCTATAGCTGCACATGATGACACAGTGGGCGGTAAGTCCTTAGGAAAGCACAAACTGATCATCAGGTTCCTTAGAGGCGCCAGGAGGTTGAATCCTTCCAGACCGCACCTCTTTCCCTCATGGGACCTCTCTAGTCCTGCAAGGCCTACAAGGGGTCCGCTTTGAGTCAGCTGAGCTTAAGGCACTCTCTCTGAAGACTGCTCTCCTGACGGCATGCACCTGCATCAAGAGGGTAGGTGACCTGCAATCATTCTCTGCATTTTGGAAATTTTGGAAATGATTTGCCTCATGAAACTAGGCGGCCATGCTGTGAAATTCCAAGCAGGTGATCCAGGCCATTTTAACTGTCAGGAGATTGCTGCTCACACTGGATCCACACGAGGGCCTGAGTGCAACTTCAGAGTAAAACCTCTTCGCGTGTGCTAAAAGAAAATGTCTTATTCACTATCCAATGTATGTACAATTGGTTTGATTCTGTATTTGTTTTAGAAAATGCGATTTCTGACGTTGACATTCCATCCATGGTTGCTGGACTACTGTGTGTACTGTTGTTTCTTTCTTCCTAATGTATTAACAATTTCTTCATGTGCAAATAAATTGCTAAAATTTGACTACTAAACATAAATCATAAATCTACCATTTAAAATACAATATAATTTTTAGATTATTTTTTACAAAGTAAAAAAATAAAGTTTGTGTGAAATTGTGTAAATATAGTGATAAATAAGAGTTTATAATTGTATTTTTTGCAATTTTATTTACTATATTTAATATTGTGATATATCGGCCATCCTGCTCTCTGGATATTGGCATCAGCCATTAAAAAACCCATATTGGTCTACCACTAGTAGTAAGGTTGATTCAGTCATATAAAATAGTACTTTCAACTAATAAATCTAGTAAATTTAGATGGTTCCACACCAAATTTTTGTAGTAAAATTTTTAGAGCTATCAAAATTGATGCATTAACGCATGCGATTAATTAAAAAAGTTTGATGCTCTCTTTTTTTATTCATCGCGATTATCACATTTACCATTAATAAAGCATAAACCAGCAAAAACATTGGTGGGACTAGGGCGGAACCTTTGTGATGCATCCACACTGAGTTATTACACTGACTCAAACAACAAACACACACACACATCAGTGATGGGAAAGGACCTCTTAACAAAATTTGTATGGACAAAACAAGCTCAGATGGGACTTGTGACAGAAACCAATTACTTTGTAGCCTCTGTAAGGCACTATTTAATTATCACAGAGCAGGTCAAGTCTTAACTATCACAAAAACACAGCATGAGACGTTTTTTGCAAGTGCTTTTCATATGAAGGTCAAAGTGGCTTCACGATTGCCATAGCAAATAGATACCCACAGTCTGACGGGTGATGACGGGTAAAAAGTTAGGAAGATGTCACTGTGTTTAGTGAAGTATTAAAGTTTGTCTCATGGATTTACCATGAAAACTTGCCATGCATAGAACAACACTTGTGTTTGTCTCCCGTGGATGCATTGAATCTAAAATGATGTGATGAATTTTAGTATGTCTGTGGTGATATATGTGAAGAATATGAGCTGCTCTCTGAAGGTGGTGTATTTGGACACAAGCAGGTATGAGAAATGGAAGCGTAAGCGGTAGTTCTATCAGGAAGACTTGCAGACTTGAGTGTAATTTAAAATTACATTTATTTGATGAATATAAAACAGAAAAGTAATGTCTCTCTTTGGCGTAGGACCCATCTGGCGGTCCGAAGTTGTTCTCGTAACCGTCATATCTTGCCGGAGATAGGAGGCAGGGGCGAGGAGCCTACCCCCGTGCAGGACGGGACTCAACTGGTAGTGGTGGAGGTTGCCATGTTAGCACACCGAAACAGCAATATGATAGATTGTGAGCAGACTTATAAAGCAATGGCTTGGAATTACTCAGCTAATAGAAATACTCTTGCGCTTACATTTCTCGCAGGGAGACTCCTAGTAGCTCCATGCTTTTCAATCAATTCAGGTATCTCATCCAATCATAATCCAGCCGCTGCTTCATAAACTGTCCAGTGGTTTGTTTTCACCCCCCCTCCACCCCATCATCACAGTTTGGGTCACGTCCTGCCAGGGGATAAGCTCCTCTCCACTTTCGTCATTTCTTTCTAGCAGGATCTGACGGTTAGAGTGATAATTCTGAGCGCTGAACAGTGGGACGGGTCAAGGGA
The DNA here is from genome assembly GCA_032164185.1 of Moxostoma hubbsi. Classification (NCBI taxonomy): domain Eukaryota; kingdom Metazoa; phylum Chordata; class Actinopteri; order Cypriniformes; family Catostomidae; genus Moxostoma; species Moxostoma hubbsi. The sequence goes on from JAVLUX010000010.1 coordinate 24,394,788, forward strand.
AATTATTCTATCACTACTTGGTTATCAGTTCTCATTGTTATGAGTCTTTGAGAGAAATGCATTATACCATAATAATTGCAATCACGAGCCTGCAAAGATGCAAATTATACGTCATCACAAGCGGTTCATTTCAGCGATTAATACGATTGCGTTCATATCAGCAGGGAAGTGTACCAGAGTTCAAATGAACCGTACCACAGACCACCTTTTCAAATGGACCCAGGTGCAGTTCCAGGGTGCGGACCAGAGTTCAGAAAACAGCATTAACCAAACGAACCGAACTCTGAAGTCAGGGGAGTAGACATGCCGTAATCACAGAATACACAGAGTAATTTATCTTGTATCTCCAAAACAGGTTGCTGACAAAGTAACAAATAGAGAAGCAGTTTTCTACTGCGGCTGAGCAAGAGGGGAATCCAAGTTACCTTAGAGCGCGCCTGCATAAGTGCTGTCTCAGATATACTAGAGCGAGAAAACATTTTTAGAAGTATTTTTTATATAATGTTATGTTATAATTGTTATGATTCACTGTTGTCTTCCCTGTATTTTACACTTTCCATAATCCCCTGCTCTGATCACTTCCAGCTGTTCCCCATTGTTTCTCACATGTGTTTAATTTACCTCGTTATCCTTGCGTGTATATATTGCCCTGATGTCTGTTTTACCTTTGTCAGTTGTAACTCCTGTTCTTGACCCATTCCCATTGTTCATGTTTTCTCTGTTCTTGTGTTTTTCCCATCGTGGATGTTTCTTATGTTCCTGTGTTTACCCCGTTAATCTGTACTTTGTTTATTTTATTAAATATTTTAAGCTGCGTTTACATCCCTCTTTATAACAATTATGTAATGAATTAGCGTATTTATTCTGATGGTACTATATAAGTTTATAAGTTGAGTTGTCAGATGTATTTTGCAGTAATTTTCACTCTCAAATGCGAGTGAAATGCTCACACTGTAGAGCCCTGTATGACTTTCTTTATTTTGTGGAACACAAAAGGAGAAATTTTCTAATGTATTTACACAGCTTTTCAGAATATAATGAAAGTGAATACTTACTCCAGTCTGTCAAGCTCCAATATAAACAAAACAACAGCATAAAACCACAGTAAATGTAATCAATAGTAATCAAAGTCTGTCCTCTTGGAGCTTGACAGCCTGGAGTCATTATTTACCCTTATTATAAGGCAAAAAGTCATATGGGTTTGGAGTGACATTAGGGTGAGGAAATAACGATGATATTTTAATTAAAAAAATTCATTTTGGGGTGAGCGTTTCCTTGAACATAATTCAGACATCATTCTCAGACTCTGAGGGCAAGTGTAAAGTTGCAGGATTCCAAGAGTGAGCTACCTGTTCTATTTCCTTTCTGTCTTAGCTAAAAAAAGCTCTCTCTTTTCTGCTTTGTGTCCTGGATCTGTCTCCATTAGCGCAACTGTCCCCAGGCCCTAAAATCCACATAGGCAGCTAGGACTCCCGTGCATCAAGGTGACCTAAAATACCCATGTCTGCAATGCTTAGCCTAAACTTTGAAAACAGCATATCTTCTTGGTGCTTGGCAGCAAGATTGGCTCTTGTATCTCTGTCAATGTATCTACACAATCCTTAAATTATTTATATATTAACTTTATGGGGCAAATACATGTTGTGTCCAAAACAGCATTTTAAGAGCTTGTTAGAATAAGACTCCATACCAGCTTGCCTTGCTATATTTTCTTTTCTGCTTTTTCCCAATGTCCTCATTCTCTTTAAGGAATAGTTTACCTAAAACTAAAAACTTTTATGGTGTTATGTCCTTTTTTGAGCTGAAAAGATGTGAGCAAATAATGATATGACTTCTATTTTTGGGTAAACTATTCATTTAATGATTGCTCATTACTGAAATGGAAACTGGGCCATGGATCATCAATCATCAAAGAATACTTTCCACAAAAGATCTCTAAATGAGTGTACATACTGTATATTGGCAAATACAAAAGCTGTGCTAACAGATCATTCACTATACAATCCCCAGTGGCACTTATCTACTATGTAAGAGTATGATTCAATTAAAAGAGTTTGCTTTACCATTATTGATTTTATCTTGTAGGAAAGAAAATCTAAAAAAATGATTCCTTACCAGCGGATCATTAATTGATGCTGAATTTAAAGCCATGGCTCACTATCTGCATGGCTCTGGGAAGGGTAGCTTTGAGAATCCCTGGGGCATATTAGTTTTCCTGCATGTCTTCTGCCTCTGATTATTGAAGAAATCTGCAGTGTCTGCCAAATTGCCATACCTCATGCTGAGGCAGCAGTGAGGCTTTTCTTGAGCAGTCATAGTCATTGAGAAGGAGCAATGGGAGGGAAAACAAATGGAGGAAAAACATGTTGCCTGGCCATCACAGCACTGATGTCAAACACAGTCATCTCCTTTTCTGTAGTAGTTCAACAATTGTGAGGTCATCCCAGCAGAATTCCTCAGACTGGGCACAGAGAGGTCAGAAACATTAATTTGTTTGTTTTGTTTAGACTAATATCCATTCAATTGTGATCAAAGCCTTTTCCTTAAAGTGTTATTACATAAACAGAAGACTCAAATCTACTCATCTACTGATTCACACATGATTGATTATGACATTCCTTGAGGCGACTATCTACAGGATACTATTTTTGAGAGACAAATTATGAATGTTATTTTGCTTTTTCCTGCTATTTTTGATATGGGAAGAGCAGGTTTAAATGTAATGCACAGTAAGTCTGTTATAAATTAAAATAATAATGTATGCACCCTCATGCAATTCAAAACTGTATAACATTCTTTCTCATGAGGAACACAAAAAGAGTTGTTTTAATAAATATCACATTCTGTCTTTTAATTTAATGGCAGTGGACATTGCTTCACTTTAAAGCTTAAAAAGGACCAAAGGTATCATAAAATAAGTTCATGCAGCTTATGCATCATATTCCAAGTCTTCTGAAGACATATGATTTGTTTTTGTTAGAAACAACTCTAAAGTAAACATTTTGACATCTGTTGTGTGTTAATAAGCACTATGAGAGAAACTCATACTGTAGATATAGTATACAGTGTGACTGAAAAATAACAAAGAAAACCCTGTTTTGAGCGTTAAATCAGTATGTAAAATCAGTCAGTCAATCAATCTATATTATAAATACATTATACATAAAATCACACATAATTTTAAACAGTTTTATCTCATTCAAAAGCAGCATATGTTTTTGTCTTGCATGGTTTTGGGTCGGAATTGGCAGCAATATTACAAAAATATCTTTGTTGTTTCTGTCAGTATGTACAGTATGTTGTAACAATAGTATACAATATTCTCTTTGTCATATACTGTTATTTTTATAACATACCACATTACAGTTATACAGCCTAGGTGGTACAACTGTAACATTTGCTCCTGCACTTCTAGTTTTCTTGTTTAATTGCATCTCACTCAATTAAGTTTTTATTTAATTGACATGGTAATGACTGCTAAAAATTAAGCTAGAAAAGCTGAAGATAACCTGTTAGGAGAAGCATACACCCCATGCCACCGTAAGCAGAAGAATGAACTACGCTTAAAAGCAACAAGCAAGTTGCAATTACCGGATAAGAATTTAAAGCAAGAAGCTTGCTTCCGCCGCGCGTACCGGGCGGAGCCCTGCACCTCGGCTACTCAGACCACATCTCTTTTATGCTAATTCCAGCATACGGACCGCTCGTCAGATGCACAAAACCGCTTCAGAAGCAGGTGAAAACCTGGCCAGCAGGAGCCATCTCTGCTCTTCAAGACTGTTTTGAGTGTACTGACTGGCACATGTTCAGGGAGGCTGCAACATATCATATGTGCATCAGTGACCAGCTACATCAGCAAGTGCATTGATGATGTCACTTTCTCCAAGACCATCACCACACGCTCCAACAAGAAGCCGTGGATGACTGTGGAGGTGCGCACGCTGCTGAGGACCCGAGACTCCGCCTTCAGAGCAGGCGACAAGGCAGCCCTAACAGCAAGGGCCAGACTGTCCCGGGCCATCAGAGAGGCAAAGCGCACACACGCCCAGAGAATCCACAGTCACTTCCAGGACAGCGGTGACACGTGGCGCATGTGGCAGGGCATCCAGGCAATCACCAACTACAGGACAACATCAGTTGCCTGTGACAAAGATGCCTCCCTTCCAGATGCGCTGAACAACTTCTACGCTCGGTTTGAAGTGCAGAACGACGTGGTGGCGAGAAAGACAACCCCTCCTCCCAACGACCAGGTGCTCTGTCTTACCACGGCTGATGTGAGGAAAACTCTATGTAGAGTCAACCCACGGAAGGCTGCTGGACCAGACTACATTCCTGGCAGAGTGTTCATAGGATGTGCAGACCGGCTGGCAGATGTTTTTACCGACATCTTCAACATCTCTCTGAGCAGTGCCGTCGTTCCAACGTGCTTCAAGGCCACCACCATCATCCCTATGCCAAAGAAGTCTTCAGTGTCCTGCCTCAACGATTACCGTCCGTCACACTCACACCCATCATCATGAAGTGCTTCGAGAGGCTCGTCGTGAGGCACATTAAGACCCAGCTGCCCCCCTCACTAGACCCAATGCAGTTTGCGTATCGTCCAAACCGTTCAACAGACGATGCCATCGCCATCACCCTCCATCTGGCCCTCACCCACGTAGATAAAAAGGACTCATACGTTCGAATGCTGTTCATAGACTTCAGCTCAGCATTCAACACAATCATTCCCCAGCACCTGATTGGAAAGCTGAACTTGCTGGGCTTGGACACCTCCCTCTGCAACTGGATTCTAGACTTCCTGACTGGGAGACCTCAGTCAGTCCAGATCGGGAACAGTATCTCCACCACCACCACACTGAACACTGGGGCCCCCCAGCGCTGTGTGCTCAGTCCACTGCTGTTCACTCTGCTGACTCACAACTGTACAGCAATGCACAGCTTGAATCACATCATCAAGTTCGCCAATGACACGACCGTGGTGGGTCTCATCAGCAAGAATGATGAGTCAGCATACATAGAGGAGGTGCAGTGGCTAACGGACTGGTGTAGAGCCAACAACCTGTCTCTGAATGTCGACAAAACAAAAGAGATGGTTACTGACTTTAGGAGAGCACAGAGTGACCACTCTCTGCTGAACATCGATGGCTCCTCCGTGGAGATCATCAAGAGCACCAAATTCCTTGGTGTTCACCTGGCGGAGAACCTCACCTGGTCACTCAACACCAGCTCTATTACCAAGAAAGCCCAGCAGCGTCTCTACTTTCTTCAAAGGCTGAGGAAAGCACATCTCCCACCCCCCATCCTCACTACATTCTATAGAGGGACTATTGAGAGCATCCTGAGCAGCTGCATCACTGCCTGGTTTGGGACTTGCACCGTTTCGGACCACAAAGCCCTGCAGAGTATAGTGAGGACAGCTGAGAAGATCATCGGGGTCTCTCTTCCCTCCATCAAAGACATTTACAAAAAACACTGCATCCGCAAAGCTACCGTCATTGTGGACGACCCCACACACCCCTCACACAAACTCTTCAGCCTCCTGGCGTCTGGCAAGAGGTACCGAAGCATTCGGGCCCTCACGGCCAGACTCCTCAATACTCAGAGACTGGTTTGACACACACACACACACACACACGTGTCCTGAGTTGCACTTTAATTATTGTCACTTTATAACTGGCTGCTACCTCAATAACTGCTATGTCCATAGAACACCATCTCATAGTATGTTATGTTTACATTTGGCATTTTTAGAAACTGTCATCTTTTGCACTACTGTGTACTGGTCGGTACTGCACTGTCTCTTACTGTGTCTATTGTCCTGTTCATTGTTCATTCACTTGCCTGGAGTTCAGTCCGGCAGACACGTATGTGATCCTATGACCATGACCGGGCTACGTGCCCAAGGTTCCTACTACGCCCTTTAGAGACCAGGTAGTGAACCTGCAAGCACTGCCCCAGGAGGAGGCAGACATAGCCCCGTCATTGCTGTGTCCGGTAAGTGCTTTGCGTATTTACTTGGACCGCACGCAGAGCTTTAGTCTTTCTGAGCAGCTCTTTGTCTGCTTTGGTGGACAGCAGAAAGGGAACACTGTCTGTAAACAGAGGCTTTACCCACTGGGTAGTGGACGCCATTTTTTTGGCCTATCACACCCAGGCCTTTATCTCCCCCTTCCTGGGCAGGTGTGGTCTCCGCAGGGTCTTTTCCCCCTGAAAGAATAGGAAACTGGGTAAGACCCCATTCCCTCGATCCGTGTAAGGGCCCCAGCCGTTTTTTGCTCTAAACAGAGAAACATAAAGAGAAAAGAGGCCCAGCTAGGCTCGGCCCGTTCGCGGGTTGGCAAACGTCACATTGTTCCCCTGTTTAGGGTAACCAGAAGGATTCCAACGACTTTTACGGGGCATTGGGGAAGGGTACGTGCAGTCTGACACAGCTGGTTGCCTTTGCACGTAAAATACCTGCCCACTCCTGTGTCAGCAGAACATGTACACGGCTCAGCGCATGGCGTAATTTAAATTGAACCCCTTGTGTCGCTTTTTTGACACAAAGTCGAAGTGAGCGACAGACGGGGAACGTCTAGGTTACTTATGTAATCTCCGATCCCTGATGGAGGGAACGAGATGTTGTGTCCTCCTGGCCACGTTGCTCCTCAGAAAAATCCTGAATGAACTCGACGTATTTCCCCACTTTTATACCCATTTGTCCGGGGGCGAGGTATGCAAATACTGTTTGCCAACTTCTCATAGGCCTTTTTTCATAGATCAGAGGCATATTCGGCGCTCAAGAGAGACCCCTAGTGTCTCTCCTTCGACACAACGTCTCGTTCTCTCCATCAGGGAACATACATACATAAGTAACCTAGATGTTTTTCCTGGCTCAAAATGAGGTGGACTTGGTACCGTACTGATCAAAGAAGTGACATTAAAAACACGTAAACGTTGGCTCTGCGATAATACACTACTAATGACCAGGTAACTGAATACTAGTGTTAATTTTGTCATCTGTTTTTTAATTTGGCCTTGGTCTTAATCCTGTGTCAAATGTCCCTTTTAGTTTTTATCATATTTAGTCAACCTTATCCTATTTTTATTTATTTATTTAGTCAAGTTTTAGTTGGAAAAGTCTGGGCTTTTTAATGTAGATTTAGTCTTGATTTTAATGTAGATGAAAACTGTTGATATTTTAGTCACTGAATACTCTGAACACTCTGTGTGTGTGTGTATGTGTGTGTATTATATACACACACACACACACACACACACACACACATATACACACTGTTTAGTGTTATTTTTCACATAAGATTGATCTTATCATGATGATCTCATCAATGATGCAACACTCAGGGGTGAGAGATGAGCATCTCCATGTTGGAGTGCGCATCCGCCGGCAGAACTTTAAATCTCTCCCGGTCTCGACATCCGGTCAGATTGGGACTTTTCCGTATCTGGTTTAAGCTCAGAGAGAATGTCTGTCACGTCCACATATGCACTTATTTATTTAATAAAATCGCAGCATTTTGCCGTCACATAATCGCACAAGCTGACATCGCTATGATTAATCGTGCAGCACTAATTGGTATTCTAGCAGAGCCATCTATAGAAAATTAGAGGAAAGTTAATGACACACAGTAGAGCAGGGCTGGCATGTGGAGGGCTAATCACACGGCCATCAATGGAGAGAAAGGAGTAGACTATTTTATTTAGATAAATTCAGCACCTGCATTCCAATCTACATTTTGATGTAATTCTTCCTCATAATCATGCAGCGTGTTTTCATGAGCTGAATATGAGGCTACCCAACATACTTGTGCAGCACGTGCAAACCATTCATGCATCACGAGCCAGCAGCGCTTCACTTTCGGTTAATTGCGAAAGTATATGCGGCGCTTTTCTTCAGTCAGGCTGCGCGTAAGACAGCCTTCATTCCATGTTTTATTTGTTTATTTTTTCTTTCAGAACAACACGTGATGTAATAAGGAAAAGACCACTAATAATCCTTGAGATTTCCAACCTAGCATACAGGTACACCCTCCTTAAACCTTGGTCACACTCAAAATTACATTAAATGATTAAAAGAGTAAACATAAACACACATCGTGGTTTTAAAAGATATTTTCATGTCTATTCAAAAATGTAATTAAACCTGGAAATAAAGTTTTAGGATTTTGCAGGTGTGATTCACCAAAAATGGTTAAATAGTTGATCAGCTTGTGATGCGCCAATGGCTTGCACGTGCAGTGTGAGTCTCGTCACACTCCCATCCATCTGAAGTATTGGCAACACCCATAAAGGCATGATCATGAGGAAGTATTACATCAAGATGTACATCGGAATGCAGGTGCGAAAAACATAATATAAATAAAATAGCCTGCTATGTCAAAAAAGGTTGCCGACTCTTGCAGTAGAGGATCATTCAAATCAGTGGTTCCATACCTTTTTTCCCATAATATATATATATATATATATATGTGTATGTATGTATGTATGTATGTATGTATGTATGTATGTATGTATATATATACTGATTGATCGATTTTTGATTATAATAATAATAATATACTGATTTTCTTAACGTGTATTCTCTGCCATTGCGTGGTATTTTTGCTAACAATACTACAAAAGTTTATGCGGTTCACACATATCTACTGGTATATAATTTTGGTGATTATCGACACAGACCTTCATCTGCTTTATTATCTAATTATATAGCATTAACATGTCAACAAGGTATGCAGTTTTAAGTGGTTTTGCAGTGCATGTTATGAAGTTGCAGAAATTCCATGCATTTTTAAGATCCAATAAAAATAATCTTACAAACACTTGGTGTGCTTCATCCTCCTGCAGTTGTGCAAAGATGCTCTGGGTGGTAGAGTTACATTTAATTAAGTTTTGCAACAGTTGCCAAGGTGTCGAGGTGTTCAGGTTTTTTTTTTTTTATCTTTGAGCACATCAAGGCATATAGAGTTCCGCACCTCCCTTGTGAACTCCAGCACCTTCCTGTCTATGGGAACCACTGTTTTAAATCAAATAAGGCTGCATCGTTGGTAATACAAATAAGCAACTAAAACTTTCTAGAGCCCATGGTTTATTTTTCAATTATTATTGTTATTATTATTATGTTTATATTCACAGTTGTATTTATTATCTAATTTTGATTAATATTTTTTTTCATCTGTTGTTGTAGAGTATTTTTAAGAGTTGGATGGGAAAATGTTTAGATGTTAATATAGGAATTTTTACCACTTAGTTATTTTGATAATTTTTTTATTTGTGTGTGTGTGTGTGTGTGTGTGTTTCGATAAATTATTGAAATCTTTTTTAAAGCAAAATTGACTGGTAGTGGTAAAGTGCGTACAAAAATTCACAGCCTAACCTGGAAGGCCGATACAATAACTGTTTATACTAGCCATGATTTGTGTGCCACTTTTCAATATGATCAATAATACTTACATTCTCTATAATTTAACGGCGCCTACATCCAAATTCAGTAAAGAACCACATTTTCCATGCGTATAAAAGGAGCATGTCAGTTTCATAGAAATATGCCTGACATCCAACAAAGACGCGGTTAATGCACAAAAGAACGTAAATCCATATTTCTATACTCCTAATCCATTGCAAACAGCCCACTAACACTACCAACTTCTTATGAATGTGCTGTCTTTGTTTATATCGCTGCTGCTTGACTAGGAATAGACTATACAACATGACGCAGACGGTGCAATAACTGGAAAAAACCTCAGAATTAAATTGAAATTGACCCAGCCCATCAGTGCTTTGCACACGCAATATTGCCCAACTCATTTGTGCCTAGACTTAGCGCATGCCTGGAAAAAAAATACCAAAGCTTCTCTGCTATGCCCATTGACTTTGCGCATATGACTTACGCTTAACGCTTATGCTCTTAAAATAGTTAAAATAGCTCCCAAAGAGTTTAATTTCTTTCTTAAGACTTTTTTTGGTAACAGTTTACAAAAGGATGTATTGGTTAACATTACTTAACTATATTGGTTAACATGATCTAAGAATGAACAATTCTTTTGCAGCACTTTAAAATTTCAAAATGTCATCTGTCCTGATGTACACATGTGCTCTTGTAATCCTGTTTCCCCTTGAGCTTAACTGACCTGAGGCAAGACTCCCAGGAGATCAATCTCAGAATCACCCACAATAACGGAACCTACAGCAGCACTGGTATAGATCAAAAGTGAAGAAAAAAAAACAAGACATATAATGGGAAATATTGACAAACAATTGTTTTAAAAAGTGCTACATATTACAAGAGAATTAAAATGTAGTGTATGTGATTCGTGCTGCAAAGTGAATTAGCGCTTTATGTAGTTCTTTTTTTTTTTTTGTCATCTGCTACAAACAGAGTGCACGATGCTCATGGTGCTGTTTTCCGTGTATGAGCCAAAGATCTCTGAAAGCTATGAGCAGCTGGTGTTGGCACAACACTGGCTCCACACATTCATTTTGAAGTGCGCAGCACATGCAAACTATATATTTATCTCATTAAATTGTAGCTTTTGTGGTTTAATAATCACACTATGATATAACATGATTTTAATTTGTGTGCTGAATGTTTATGGACTGACATTCAGATATTGTCAGTGTCAGATGGTATCAGTTTTTGGGATCTGAGCATTTTTACAAGTACATGAACACAGTATCTGACCCGATTCCAATAGTATTGTACTATTGGGTCATCCCTACTGTATTTGTACTGTACACACAATGTTGCCTTCACATACATCTTTGTGCATTTGGATTGAAATGGAAATATTAACAATGTCAACATATTTACAGCATCTACAACAAAAATCTTTGACCTAAAATCTTCTGAAGACTGGTCGGAACTGAAGTTGCCTTTGTGAAGGTACCACTGCAGATGGCAAAGTTTAATCATTGATTGCGTTAATCATAAAAAAAAAAATATATATATATATATATATATATATATATAAAAAAAAAGAAAAAAAGTACATTAATATTGAAAAAACATGTTGTAAACATTTTGATATTTCTAATTGAACATGCACACACACTATGTAAAATTGTTAATGTTTTAGAAGCTGAGTGTAATGGGGTTCATTTGTGGGTAAAGAAATTAGAAATGTGGCTTTAACTCAAAAATATCGGTCTTAATAATAACTCAAAATAGCTTTCCAGCATTTAACACACAGACAGCTTGGTGCGACTCTCTTTCCCAGTCTCTGGCATTGTTTTCCCTTATATCACTCTCCCCATTGCTCACTGAAATCAGAATCAGGTGTTAGACACATTGTGCTCAGGTGTGTGCAACCTTACCACTTTCTCTCTCTCTCCGAATGAATGTTCCACCATGCCCTCACCTCCACATACCCCCACTGCCTGACACAGGCCAGGCAGCCATCTGGCCATGAACTTAAAAGGCTGTAAAGCCAGATACCAATGGGTGATCCACACATTAGTATCCTTCATGCAGTGGAGCCACTGGAGTGGTGCGGGGTCAGAACAGAGGGTAAAGGCCCGCCCCAATGGATAGTATAAAAGGGTGAGAACAGCCCATTTGATGGCCAGACATTCCTTTTCAATAGTGCGGTACTTAGTCTCTCTCAGCGATAGCTTTCAACTAATGTACATCAATGGCTGCTCCTCCTCCACCTCCACCATCTGCGAGAGCACCGCCCCCAGCCCCCTGTATGAAACGTCCATCTCAAAACAAATGGGAGAGAGAAATTAGGTGTATGTAAAAGCAGCCCACCGCAAAGTGCAGCTTTCGCCTGTTGACACTGTTCCATCTGCTGGACCAGATCTGGAGCTCCCTTTTTAGTGAGATCAGTCAGTGGGCTGGTGACATCAGAATAATTAGGCACAAATCTTATATAATAGCCAGCCCCAGGACCTGTCTCACCTCCTTTTTGGTCTTGGGTCTCGGGCAAGCCTCAACCGCTGTTGTCATATCAATGTGAGGAGGTACCTGCCCGTGACCCAAGTGGAACCCCAGATACCGTACCTCCACTCATCCAATTGCATGCTTCTTGGAGTTTGCCGTGAGTCCCGCTTGTTGCAGCAACTTCAGATGCTGCATATGCCATGACTGATTATGATGATGTCATCCAAATATTCAGTGGTATAAGCCGAGTGCGGAGAACTCTGTCTATAAGGTGCTGAAACGTAGCCTAACAACTTTTTTCTTGTGCTCGGGAAGCCGGTAGGGATGACTACGTACCACTACCCCAAGCGTAGTTTCCGTTACCATTGCCAACATCACAGGGACCACCTCCTTCCATAATTTCAGGAGGTTTAGGGGGTATATTTAACATGCTTCACCTCTGTCTGTTTGTTTTACCTCAAAATTGAGATCCCCCACTCGTCGAGTGACCTCAAAGGGCCCTTGCCACTTGGCAATTAATTTAGAGCTCGATGTGGGGGGTAATACAAGCACTTTATCTCCCAGTGCGAATTCCCATAGCCGAGCTCCTCTATCATACAGTCGGCTTTGTCATTCTTGTACTTGATGCAAATTGTCATGTGGGAGTTTTACTCTAAGATCAAGAATGTACTGAATTTAATTTTTGCTGTTTGAAGTTCCCTGCTCCCAAGCTATCCGCATGACATCGAGCACACCATGTGGTCACCGCCCATACAGCAGCTAAAATGGGGAAAACCCTGTGGAGGCTTGTGGGACTTATCGAACTGCAAATAACAGGGGTTCAAGCCACTTATCCCAATTTCTAGCATCCTTGTGTATGAACTTGAGAATCATATTCTTCAGGGTTTTATTAAACTGTTCCACCAACCCATCTGTTTGTGGGTGGTAAATTGATTGTGCGAATCAATTTAATACCCAATAATTCGTACAGTATGCGTAGTGTCTGTGGCATAAATGTAGTGCCATGATCAGTAAGGATTTCTTTTGGAATCCTCACTCGGGAGATAATTCTGAAGAGTGCCTCCGCAACACTATGTACTGAGATGTTGTGCAGCAGCATTGCTTCCGGATACCGCATTGCATAGTTCACCAGAACCAAAAAAAACAATGTCTGCGTGCCGTCCGCTCGAATGGCCTGACGAGATCCATATCAATTCTTTCAAAAGGGACCTCGATCAAAGTAAGTGGGCGCAAAGGTGCTCTTGGGGTGTCCAGCGGATTCACCAGCTGACATTCACAGCATGCCGCACACCACTTGCGAACATCCCCGTGAATGCCTGGCCATCAGAAACGGGCCATTAGATGGTGTAGTTTTTTCTCAGCCTAAGTGACCCGCCATAAGACATTGCCTGGAATAACATTTACTGATGGCTCTTCAGTATCAACAACTGGGTTGTATCTTCTTTTGTATAAGCATCCTGTGTCACTCAATACAACTGATCATTTATAATAGAAAAATATGTTTATGAGAGTTCAATGTCTGGCTGAAGGATTTGACCATCAATGTTTTTCAATTGGTTGAAGCCGTGTCTCAGATTTCATCTCGTGTCAGCTCCAGAGGGAAATCCATTGCAGGGAATTCTCTATGGGTTAGGGAAGTTCAGACTTCCCCCTCCCTTGCGTCATCCTGACGTGGAGCTGACGTAGATGGCACTGGTTCCGCCTCCCCAGCCACTGCGTTGCACATCTCACATATAACTCTTTCTCGCTTGACCCATCCACACATATTCCTTTTAATTTTTTCCAATGGACCAACGTTCCCACGTTCATCATGGTGCATTGGTCCAGGACAGGGTTCCTCCAACCGGCTGGCCCAGGCGTTACACCTGCACTTGCGACAGCAGGTTCAACCACCTGACGGGGAAAGCGAAGAGACGTTGGGGTCACAGGCAGCAAGGAAATGGGGAATGGGGAGCCAGCTTTGGTGGTACCTTTCCTCGCCTCCTGGGTACCACGACAGGCTGCATGACAGTGTCCACGTGAGAGAGAAGAGAAGAGAAGAAGGACACCAACACATGGTCCTCAGCCAGTTGGATGGCTTCCTCAGTGATGCCGGGCAGTGGCAATGGACCCACTCTGCCGTTCCTTCCGGCAGATGATGGATCAGCTGTTCCAGCACCACATGATTGTTGACTCCCTCAGCATCATAGTCGTCAGCCAGCAGCCACTGGCAGGCATCACAGAGCTGTTGCATGAAGGCAAATGTGTGGCCACGCGCCTACATTTTCATAGAACAGAAGAGTTGTAGGTGCTGTTCAGGGCTGCGACCAACCCGCTGCAAGATGGACTTTTTCAGGTTGTCGTACACCAGTATACTCGGTAGTTCTCGCACGGAAAGCTGGGCTTCCCTAGACAAGAGTGGTAGGAGTCTGACTGTCCACTGAGTTCGGGGCACCTCCTGGAATCGCTGATCCTGGTCCTGGCGCAGCTCAAGCAGGGCATTATGTTGAGCATGATGCATGCTGGCAAGGGACTGGATAAATTCAGCCAACGGTGAGGACTCAGTCAAAGGAATGTGAGAAATACCGTATCTGTAACTTAATACATTTCCGCTTCTATAGATTTACAAGATAGAGCTATTACGAACAATATGTGTCAGGCTGGCTGCATGCGGTCCTGAGGAAATTGTTGTTAGATATACATGCATTTTTAAAGACCATATACAATGTTCTGTTTTAATTTTTTTGATTACCTATATAAGATGGTGGAAACACTGAAGTCTTTTTGGTAGGATACATTTGATAGAATTTAATCTTGTGGCACCTCTGCTCTCTGTAACTAGATGTCATATAATGCAGTATTGGTTCACCAAAATCATTAGAGTTATCCTCAACGGGAGTGGTAGGGAACTTTTGGAGACGTCTCTATGTGAGCCGACTGCAAGTCAGACATTTTGCTGGAGAAGAGCTGCGAACTTGTGAATGTGTCCTCTCACCTTTGCAGAAGCAGCTCTTGCATCATGCAGTTTTCATAGCACCCTGGGCATGTCTGGCTACTCTTTGTAATCACTCAACACTTGTACTCAGGTATTCTACTGCTGGATTTTCTAATAGGTGCAAATGTTTGCATTGTGTGAACATTAAAAGCATAGTTTACCCCAAAATAACATTTTGTCCTCATTTACTCACCCTCATGATGTTTCAAACCTGTATGACTTTCTGCAATGGAAACCAATGGAGATGTTAGGCAAAATGTTAGGGACTGATAGACTTAGTCACCAGTCAAGTTAATTATATGGAAAAAAGATGAAAAGCGAATGATGGCTGAAGCTAACATTATGCATAACATCTCCATTTTGTGTTCCAATGAAGAAAGAACATCATAGAGGTTTGGAACAACATAAGGTTAAGTAAAGGATGTCAGAATTTCCATTTATGGATCCCTTTTAGTCATTTGTTGTCTTTTGTAATTTTTTTTAAATTGATTGTCTTTTGAGATGAGAACAGTGCTGAATTTCAGAATGTCACATAGGCAAATAAAAACGAGACAATACAGCTCTGAAAACACAATGAATTGTCAATAAGTTAAGCAATATCACACATATCAACACAGCTGGGATTCAGCCATAGGCACAAGGCCACAGGTTAAAATTGTGTAACTTAACATTTTAGAGACAATATGGGCAGTAGTGCTGCACGATTAATCATATTGGATTCATGATGTCAGCCTGTGCGATTATGTGACGGAAAAATGCTGTGATTATATTAAATAAATTAGTGCATGTGTGGACGTGACAACCCATTCTCTCTGAGAGCTGTTTGCCCATTTTCTACACTGCTAATAAAAAGATGACCAGTCAGTCTAAGTTTAGGGAGTGGCACGTGCGGTCATGTCATGTGAGTTTTCGGTGAGCAGCGTGGAAATCAGGTGAAGATGGACGCCGAGCAAAAAATAACAGATCATAGCTTGGCGATATATCTTTATTTCATCCTTAAATATAATACGGGAGCGTGACATGTAAATAAGCACAAACTCCAAAACTGTCATTCTCTTTGCGGTCAGAGCTGCTTCAACCAGTCGCGGAAGAGACCCAATTTGAGCGGGAGTCGAGACAGGGAGAGATAGAAAGTTCTGCCGGGTGATTCGGACTCTAACACGGAGATGCTTGTCTCTCACCCCCATTGTCTGCAGCTCGAATGTCTGATAGAAACACAGATCACAGCTTGGCGATATATCTTTATTTCATCCTTAATTAAAGTTCATATAATACGGGAGCATGCCATGTAAATAAACACAAACTCCAAAACTGTCATTCTCGGTGCGGGAACGGGAGTCGAGACAGGAAGAGGCTGATCCGCACTCTAACACGGAGACGCTCGTCTCTCACCCCCGCTGTCTGCAGCTTGCAACGTGTAGCATCATTGATGAGATCATCATGATAAGATCAATCTTATGTGAAAAATAACACTAAAATGACAACAACAATAAAATGTGTTTGTGTGTATATATATATATACTACATAAAACTACATAAAAAAAGCCCAGTAAACAAAACAAAAAGCACAATTACAGATGTGTTTGCGAGTGTCACGCCATATGACAAGTTTTCACAGAGATATAAAGAGACATGATGCACCGTTAGCAAATTGGAATTTCAGAAAATGATCCACACACTGGATAAGTAGAACTTTTTAGAAAGAGGATTTGGAAATACCAGTTGGTCATTTAAAAAAAAAAAAAAAAACACTACAGCAACAACTGTTTTAGTGGTTTGAGTGAACTACACTTTTATATCCAGTTTCCTTTTCAAAAGAGTTTATAGAAAGTAGTGTTGTCAAAAATACCGGTACTCTGGTACCAAGTCGGTAGTCAAACAAAAACATTTTTACATTACCAGAAATTCTTTAGGTACCGGAGTACCGGGTCTACCCGGTACCCATGCAAAGTCGGGAACTTTCAAACGCTCACAACAAGCAAAACATGGCAACAAGCAAAGTAGCCTCAACTGAATCTTGTTGAAAAGAAAAGTGGAAAAAGCCAGGTTTGGAAATTCTTTGGATTTGAGGCTGATGAAAAGGGAAACATCATAGATCAGCAAAAACCTATTTGTAAACGCTGCTTTCACAATTTTCTGACGAAAGGAGGAAACACATCAAACTTATTAAAGCACCTGAAAGACAAGACACCCTGTTTAATTCAAGCAACTAAATCAGGTGAGTTTAAAAGCATATTATCATTTGCATTATCGACAACGTCGAAAATAAAAAATGTACGAGAAAAAAATGTGTTGTTGAATAGTCGTTTGATCTCATTTAACGTAACATGAAATCACATAAAACTGTAATGATGAGAGCAGCACTGCATTTCACTCCTGATGGAGGAGAGGAAGAATTACACAGATCAGTCCAGATGCACTCTAAACTTTCACAGCTTCATCTTATGTAGATCCCAAATTATTAGGGAATTATATATATATATATATATATATATATATATATATATATATATATATATTAACAAAAAAAGTAAATTCAGAAGCACTCTCGTTAATAAGAGGAGCCGGAGCCCTTTAAAGGAAACATCCCGGCGTTACATCTTAAATGCAGTTATATTTAATGTGTTATAGCTTTATTAAAGTTCAAATAATACAGAAGCAGAGCATGTTAATAACTATAAACTCAGAAACTGGTATTTCTCTGTGTGGTTAGTGCCTCTTCAATGAGTTGCACGCATGTCCCGATCTAATGGGGAGAGATTGAAACTGAGAGACTCTGCCTCGGGGACGATCATCCCTCGAGTGCGGATGCTTAATGCAGCTAGATTAGAACACGATGGCTCGTGACTTATTTAATCATAATATATGTCACTGTGCATTACTTATCGTGAAAAAATTGGCAATATGCAGCTTTATTAATACAGGAGCACTTTGCACATAAGTTTGGAAATTGTTTTTATTCATTCTATTGTATGTTTGTTTATTTCATTTTTTAGTACTTGGTAAAAACTTAAATTGCAAAAGTTGAAGCAAATCTTATACACTCACCTAAAGGATTATTAGGAATACCATACTAATACTGTGTTTGACCCCCTTTCGCCTTCAGAACTGCCTTAATTCTACGTGGCATTGATTCAACAAGGTGCTGAAAGCATTCTTTAGAAATGTTGGCCCATATTGATAGGATAGCATCTTGCAGTTGATGGAGATTTGTGGGATGCACATCCAGGGCACGAAGCTCCCGTTCCACCACATCCCAAAGATGCTCTATTGGGTTGAGATCTGGTGACTGTGGGGGCCATTTTAGTACAGTGAACTCATTGTCATGTTCAAGAAACCAATTTGAAATGATTTGAGCTTTGTGACATGGTGCATTATCCTGCTGGAAGTAGCCATCAGAGGATGGGTACATGGTGGCCATAAAGGGATGGACATAGTCAGAAACAATGCTCAGGTAGGCCGTGGCATTTAAACGATGCCCAATTGGCACTAAGGGGCCTAAAGTGTGCCAAGAAAACATCCCCCACACCATTACACCACCACCACCAGCCTGCACAGTGGTAACAAGGCATGATGGATCCATGTTCTCATTCTGTTTACGCCAAATTCTGACTCTACCATCTGAATGTCTCAACAGAAATCGAGACTCATCAGACCAGGCAACATTTTTCCAGTCTTCAACTGTCCAATTTTGGTGAGCTCTTGCAAATTGTAGCCTCTTTTTTCTATTTGTAGTGGAGATGAGTGGTACCCGGTGGGGTCTTCTGCTGTTGTAGCCCATCCGCCTCAAGGTTGTGCGTGTTGTGGCTTCACAAATGCTTTGCAGCATACCTCGGTTGTAACGAGTGGTTATTTCAGTCAAAGTTGCTCTTCTATCAGCTTGTATCAGTCGGCCCATTCTCCTCTGACCTCTAGCATCAACAAGGCATTTTCGCCCACAGGACTGCCGCATACTGGATGTTTTTCCCTTTTCACACCATTCTTTGTAAACCCTAGAAATGGTTGTGCGTGAAAATCCCAGTAACTGAGCAGATTGTGAAATACTCAGACCGGCCCGTCTGGCACCAACAACCATGCCACGCTCAAAATTGCTTAAATCACCTTTCTTTCCCATTCTGACATTCAGTTTGGAGTTCAGGAGATTGTCTTGACCAGGACCACACCCCTAAATGCATTGAAGCAACTGCCATGTGATTGGTTGATTAGATAATTGCATTAATGAGAAATTGAACAGGTGTTCCTAATAATCCTTTAGGTGAGTGTATGTGTTCAAAAATACTTTAAGCATACATTATGCAGTTTTGTTATAATTCAAAAAATAATACATTTACATTAAAGTGTTGCTCAATGGCATATTTGCTGTTGTTCAGTAACCTGTTTTTGTGTTTTGGATTGGTACCGAAAATGGTATCGAGTACCGTGAAATTTCAATGGTATTGGTACCGACTTCTGAAATTTTGGTACTGTGACAACACCAATAGAAAGTACATGTTACATGTTGCTTAAATGT
The DNA here is from genome assembly GCA_032164185.1 of Moxostoma hubbsi. Lineage (NCBI taxonomy): Eukaryota > Metazoa > Chordata > Actinopteri > Cypriniformes > Catostomidae > Moxostoma > Moxostoma hubbsi. Next base: position 24,414,150 of record JAVLUX010000010.1, read on the forward strand.
CCCTGTTTGTGGACATCTCCAAGTTGGAATGACACAAGCAATGCTGTTAGACACAGAGACATGCCCTTGAAGAAACAGATGAGAGAAATTTTTAAGAACAGATGAGAGAAAAGCCGTCTATGTGAATGTATGTTTGTTCGGAGGCGTGCAGTCTCGTGGAACATGTAACGACCGTCACCATGTTTTTACATGCATCACATTATGGTGCGGTGTGCCCTTTAAGAGAATGATTAAATCCTTCATGACACGCGCTATGCGTGATGACGTTGTTGTAATGGTGAGAACGTGGGATGAGAACCACCGTAGATGCTAAGCATGCTCTACCCTTTTTGTTATTCTTTGTTTATCATTTATTTTGTGACGCTAAGAAAGAGTAATCTCTTATGTATGAGAGGATCGTGTTGCCTGTGTACTTGCCATTAAATGTGCGTAATACAGCCTTTTCGCCTTCAAGCTCTTTCTTCCATCGATTTCACTAGTTCACTAGAGTTATCCTGGTCAAAGCGTTACAAACACACGTACAGTATGTAAAGGGTTCTCACTCTTTCTTTGTTTCAGTCTTCTGAAAAGGATTTGCAAGAATATTATCATCTATGAGAATGCTACAAATGACCTCAGACCATCTCAGCTCAGGAGGTGCTCTGAATTCAGTTCGCTTTATTTCCACAGAGCAGTTTGTTGTGAGCGCAACTCTGCAGGGTCACTTTATATATAGCCAAAACATCTGTGTGTCATATTCCCTGTGTTTTTTTTGGTCTTGTCTTTTATGTTGTAATTCTTGTTTAGTTCCTGTTTCCTGTACATTTTTGTTGTTCCATTTTATGATTGGTTTTCCCTTAATTGTTTCCCCAGGTGTTCCTCATTCCCTGATTGTTTCATTCCCAGGTGTTTCTTGTTTTCCCTTGTGTATTTCAGCCCTTGTTTCACCTGGTTAGCTTGTCAGTCTTTGCATGTATTGTTGGATGCTCTGTGCCTGGTTCCCTGTGTTTTGTTTTCATTATATTCTTAGTTAGTTTGTTTATTCTTTTGTAAATAAAGCTGCTTTTAGATCCTCATTCTTCGCCTGCCTTGTCACACTGTGATTTCAATCATAAAATAATATTAACACATATTCACCTCGAACCATAATTTATATTTCAGTGATTATTATCATCATTATAATTTTTATGTTTTCATTTAGAATTGTTATTAGATCTTAATTTGTATTAGTAAGTTTCAACCTGTTGTCATAGATGGATATTTGTGTAATTGGATATTGTGATTTTATTTATTTTTTTAAATACAAATATTTTGAACATATTTCTTGCATATCACCCAGCCCTAGGAGGGAACAAAACTAATTTGTTCACACACATTTAAAGTCATTACCCTTCTGAAGCAGTGAAACTGGGTCCTGGGATGATGGGTAATAAAACACCAACATTAAACCTGCAACAACCCACAATAAGTGATGTATTTGTCCAGACAACGAAATGCCAGACTGGTAGCACATGATGGAGAGAATGCATGGATGAAGTAGGTTCATTGCCAGAGAGTTGTTGCCCTTTACATCTGTTGGAAAGCCATCTTTCAAAAAGTTGCAACAACACACATTTTAATTGCACTTTTCAGTTTCATTTGAATTTTTAAAAAAAGTTTTAAATCAAGCTGCCTTGCATTATTGTGTAGGCTATTGCTTAACAAAAATTACCCCATAATACCGTTAATACCGATATTAGTCAGTTTGAATGTGAACACTGCACTGGTGTGAAAATTATGATATTGTGGCAAGTCTACTGCCAAGCACTAACAGCCGTCAAACCTATCACATTCTTGGGCTAAAACTGACAAAGTTCAATGTTTAAAACTAAACACGGGAGTCTCAAGATGAATTAAATGAATTTCCTTTTTAATTGAAACAGCATCTTAAAAAATGCATCTCTTCCTGAGACACTGAAAAGCCAGTGAGACACAGTGCAACAGTCAAATACGTCAGTCTACCACATGCCTACATAGATGCGTTCGGATAATGCAGCAGCAAAAATAACTGTAATTACAGTGAAAATCTACAGACAACTTGAATCCAGTTCTATTGGCACATTTTGTTTCCCATATTGTATGTAAATCTGGAATGTGAAATGGATTCTTTAGTGGATCTCTTTGTGTTAATTTGAGTTGTGACATGATATCACATTACTCAGCCAATTTAAATATTATTGTAATTTAATAATATTAAAGTTATATAAATTAATATTATTTCAGTCATAATTTAATTTTAATTTTGATGGAAAATTCCAGGAAGAACTTTGAGCACCACTAAAAACAGTAATGCTTCAGAAGTCATGTTTGTGTGTGCTATGAGTTTGTGTCAACAACCGAGCAGAGCTCATTCACTGAAGAACGCTGCCCATGCAGACAATATATTTACTTATTAAATGCATCCTTTGCGATTCACAAAACTATTGTATGGATTCAAGAGACTTTGAATGTAATGCACAAGTCACATGGACTTCTCTAATGGTGCCTTTCTGCTTTCTTTAATGTCATATATTGAACTTGATAGCAACGACCATGACAAACAGTACCGGAGCACTGGACAACACCTTTAATTCATGTGCTAATGACCAAGAGAGCAATCACTTCACTTCTGGGAATGTGGACATAAATGTCAAAATGTCATGCTTTTCCTCCATGTGAACAGTTTCTGTACAAATTTTCGGCCAAGATTTTCTGCATTTGTATCTCTTTTGGCTGAAAACCGAAAATAACTAAATAGAACATTTTCGGCGGACGAAATTTCTGTGCATTCCTAATTTTGTTTCTTAGCCCTATTGACAGCAACAGTTGTATATTGTAGTATTTGTAATTTACTTGGTAAGGATGAAAGGAGGTACATTTTCTGTTTTCCCTTATGGCTTGTCAAACAGATCCTTCTCTCCATGTCTCTCCTCAACTAGAATGCAGTGTGCACTCATTACCTGACTTTTGGCATGTGTGCACCCACAGCAAACTGGCAAACACATGAAACAGTGTATGAATACAGTAATTAATTTGTGTAATGCAGCAATCAATCAAAGATTTCCTCCTGACGGAAAATACAGTAATCGCAATAATGAGAGGAAGGTGCTTCAAATGCAATCGGTGAAGAAAAATAAACTAGAGCAGAAACGATAAAAAAAACACAAAGTATTACTAACTTTAAACGACTTTATTTTTTACATGAACAAATATTTATTTTACATAGTAGCAAACTGTTTGTATATCCATCCATCCATCCATCCATCCATCTTCAACCACTTATCTGAAGTCGGGTCACGGGGGCAGCAGCTCCAGCAGGGGGCCCCAAACTTCCCTAACCCGAGCCACATTATCCAGATCTGACTGGGGGACCCCGAGACATTCCCAGGCCAGTGTGGAGATCTAATCTCTCCACCTAGTCCTGCGTCTTCCCCGAAGCCTCCTCCCAGCTGGACGTGCCTGAAACACCTCCCTAGGGAGGCACCCAGGGGGCATCCATACCAGATGCCCAATCCACCTCAACTGGCAACTTTCGACGCAAAGGAGCAGCGGCTCTACTCTGAGCTCCTCACGGATGACTGAGCTCCTCACCCTGTCTCTAAGGGAGAAGCCCGCCACCTTTCTGAGGAAGCCCATTTCGTCCACTTGTACTCGTGACCTAGTTCTTTCGGTCATGATCCAGCCTTCATGACCATAGGTGAGGGTAGGAACGAATATTGACCGGTAGATCGAGAGCTTTGCCTTCCGTCTCAGCCAGTGCTCGAATTGAGTCAAGTCTTATGGGGGGGTCCCCAAGTTTTTTTGGGCGGGGGGGGTGTAGGTTTAGTCTTGCAATATACACTTTATACAAAATATACAATATATTTGATCATAATATGCATAAATATATACTATTTATTAAAAACGCTTGATAAAGAATTATATAGGATATATATATATATATATATATTCTTTTAAATTACTTACTAAAGTAATACTGGATTTAGAGGGTGACAAAGCAGCAGACCCAAAAGGGCAACTATGGCAAATATACCAGGGCACTACATATAAGGCTCTTGAAGACCCGTAAAAGCAAGTGACTTCAAAATACATTGAAATGTCTCAAAAACAGTAGAAAATAATCAGATGGCTTCCAGACTCACTGGAAGGTATCACTGTCAGATTCAACAGTGGCACTGCCCTCTGCTAAACTGGAATGGACTGTGCTTGCCTTGGAGGTCCTCTTTAACTGCACACTAGACAATGCCATGTTTTGGTTTCAATATTTTTTTTAAATAAATACACATAATGAAATGAAATATACACTACCATTCAGAAGTTGAGATCGATAAAATTTTTAAAATGTTTATGTAAATCATGCGATTTTTACACAGTTACGTCCAGTAGGTGGCGGAAAAGCACTGTTATGAGTGAGTAAGTCAGCAACTATTCAACGACCATTTCAGTGAAAAAGGCTGCTTGATTCAGAAACAAACAATGCCATGGCAATCAATGTCAATTATTGCTATTTCAAGAGTGAATCCCGCATAAATGCGTATGTAATTCCTAAAACTTTGTGTTTACGTGGCCATTGGTCCTAGCAGCATGAAAAACACGTTTTATACAAATTCTGAATGGAAATTAGAAAGCATAGAAAGCACACAACGAGCGCTCCCTTTACTAAAAAGCTGTTATCCATCTCTGTCGAGATCTCTAGAATAGAATAGAATAGATCCGTAGAACCAGGACTATTAATAATGAAAAAAATAGTAATTTAAGCCTAAATGTTTCCAATTTACGCAAGGAATACAAAAGCCCCGACATGGTGTGGATATATATAAAGTAGAAAGATATAGTGAGAGAGACGATTACCCCTCAAAAAAGTCGGTAAGAAGCTTTCTCTTCCCGACCTCGAGTGGAGGTTTATTTTTCTCCATTTTTTTAAAAGTTAAAATTAGCTTCAACGGAGCAGCGCCAATCAAACAGTCCTGTCAGTCAACGATGTCATGCGCACAGCACTCTTTAGATGTGGGGCGGGGCGTTTACATTTTAAAGAGACATGGCAACTAGCCAACTTAAAAAAAATTATTGTAAATAATCAATTCACAAAATTTACCGTATCCATTGCATGCATTTAATCAGATTTGTCATTATTATTTTTACTAAAATAAAAATATCTGAGGGACCCCCCTAATTCTATTTTTTACTTCTTATGGGGGGTCCCTAATACCTTATGGGGGGTCCCGGATCCCCCCAGCCCCCCCTCAATTCGAGCACTGGTCTCAGCTCTATTTTCGTGACAACAGTGCGATAGAGCGAGTGCAATACCGCCCCCGCTGCCCCGATTCTCCGGCCAACCTCCCGCTCCATTGTCTCCATTTATTATAACTTTTTTTATACATTTTGAGCTCATATGATGTGACTGACCAGAGAGCGTTTGTTCTCTGTTCACACTTTACTCGCCTCAATTCTGGTGGTGGAGTACAAGTCTCAGTTGCCTTGGTTAATCTGTACATCTTATCACGTGGCTCGCTGTGCATGACACCTCGGAGACTCACAGCATGTGGAGGCTCATGCTACTCTCCGCAACGCACGCACAAATTTCCATGCACCCCATTTAGAGGGACAACCACTAATCGTGACCACGAGGAAGTAACCTCATTGACTCTACCATCCCTAGCAACTGGGCCAATTTAGTTGCTTAAGAGACCTGGCTGGAGTCACCCAGCACACCCTGGATTCGAACTCGTGACTCCAAAGGTGGTAGTCAGCAACAATACTCTCTGAGCTATCCAGGGCCCCCCCTCATTTACATTTTAATAATGAAAATAAATGCTCATTTGTAAGCTTAAAAGACATTAACATAATAAATTCTGAAGTTCATAAATGATGAGTATGTTTTGAACAGCCAGTTATTCAAATGAGCAAACTATTCAGTATGTCTTTGTTGTGAAGCAGTCTTTTTCCAATCAGGAAGAACAAATATCATCTCTGGAGTGAATTCAGAACTTTAAAATTAATATGTATGTTTTCAAGTATGTTATATTGTAGAGCATTTTGTATTCAATTCATTCTTTATGTATTTAAACTCTTTTTCATTGTGGTGTATTGATGGGTAGCCCTGGTGCCTTGGCATTATCTTTCCTCAGGATCCAAAAAGTGGACACTGAAGAATGACCTTTTGGAGCCAAATGGTTAGTTCATGTACACTGAATCAGATGAGAAATATCTGCTATCTTATCCAGGACGTTTTTATTTTTTGGTGAGTGAACATGACTTGTGTTCTTATCAGATCTTATCAGAAGCAATCTTTCTCTCCCCTAGCAGATCTCCTATAAGAAAACCTCTTATCTAAAGCCATTGTTTTGCAATCTCACAATCCCATGGGAAACATGTTTTTGTTTCTTCTTTTGGATGGTTGCTGACAGTTCTCTGCTTATGGCTGTCTTTCAGAAGAAAGGATGGTACATTTTGAGCCTGAGTGCAGAACCAGAAAGAACAGATAAAGCAGGTTGAGATGATACTAAAAATTCACTTTTTGTATTTCAGCACAAAAACCTGCATGTTATTTAGTAACTGAGTTTAACTCATATTACAATGTCGTTTTTAAAATTAAGCCATTCTTAAAGGAATTGTTCACCAAGAAATAATAATTATATTATCATGGGTTCACTCGTATGCCGTCTCAAACTGGTATGACTTTCATTCTTCTGGAGAACACAAAAAGATACACGTGCTCTGCACATGCGTCAAGCGAGAGGAAATGTGAACGAGCTCCTCTCATGATTGCGCCAAGGAGACTGCAAATGTCAAAATGTATAGTGAAAAATGACACATTTTTATCTGTTTCTCACCCAAAACTGATTGTATCATTTCAAAAGACTTAAACCATTCCAGTCTTATGGATTACCTTTATATTGCCTTTATGTCCATTAAAAGCCCAATATTAAAAATGGACATAAAGGCAATATAAAAGCCTCTATGTCCATTTTGAACCCCAATTGACATTGTATGGACAAAGACACCCCATGCATCATTCGAAAAACCTTTGTGTTCCACAGAACTCATACGAGATTGCACTGGCATTAGGGGTGATGATGAGAGAGTGATAATTTTTGGGTAAATTATTCCTTTAAGTCTGCATTATTCTTTTCAATGTGAACACGGCTTCTTTCTATGCAAATTTGGCTGATTATAGTAGGGCTGAAACAATTAGTTGACGTTATCGACAATGCTGATAATAAAAAAATGTAACACATTTTGATATTTTCATTGTCGAATAGTCATTTGATCTCTTTTAACGTAACATGAGATCACATTAAACTGTAATGATGAAGCACGAGAGCAGCACTGCAGTTTGTGCTTGACTGAGGAGATGAAGAATTACACAGCTCACAGTCCAGATGCACTCTAAACTTTCCAAACAGCTATTAGGAAAGAGTATTAGGGAATTATAATGTAAGAAAAAAAATATTTAAAAAAATTGTTATCTGAGAATGATGAATATAATATTACAAATAATTTTTTTTTAAAATATCTAAAAATCCTTTAAAAAAAGATGTATTCACCTGAAAAGCAGCATATAAGATATTTAGACTTGCTTTTAGAGAATAGATCTTGAATACAAGTATATTTTGTCTTTACTGCACTCGCAGATGTATAACCAAGTGAGAAAATAAACTTGGATACAAAATACACTTATATTTAAAATACATTCTCTTTAAGTGAATCTAAATATTTTATATGTTGCTTCTCAAGTAAATTTATCTTGTTTAAGGATTTTTTGACTATTTTAAATGGAAAACAAGTCAAAAACACTTCATAACAATAGGAGTTTTTGCAGTGAATTTCTTTACTGAATTAAATTTAATAAAAAATCTTTCCCTTTAATTCAGTGAATGTCATTTAGAGGTATTTTTAAAAGATAATGTTGTCCTCTTTATTGTTAGTAAGCACGTTTAATACAACCTTTTAAGTCAGGGCACAAGCTGAATAATTGGTTAAGAGCTAATTATTAACCGTTGCAATAATCGTCAAATAGTTGAATAATCGCTCTAATAACCGATTATTGAAATAATAAATATTCGAAATTATTGTAAATTGCAGCCCTAGATTATAGATTGCACTTTATTCACAAAAGTTTGCCAGATGCATTTACCATTGTGCTGTTACCACCTGCAGAAGGCAGGCAGTAAGTGGAATTTCATTTAAAAGAGATGTGTTGAAGTGATGCTTTAAAGTAATGTCCCTGCAAAATATGCTAGATTGTGGCAGTCTGTTTCTCAACCTAGCACTCATAACCGACCCGCAAGATCAGGAATTGTGTCATGCAAATTGCATTCAGTACAGATTTTATGGCCGCGTTTGCACCGTATCCTCATTTGCAAAATTCCTTTGGTGAACTGAGCACTAAAACAACATAGGCAGCATGTACAAATAAAAGGCGCTACCAGCGGTTGCAGTTAATTCTTAATGAATCCCCCTTTTGTCTGTTTTTAACTGTAGATTGATTTTCTCATATAGTATTGTATCACCTAGATCACCATTTTTGCTTTATAACTTTGATTCCCTCTTGCATCATTCTTGCCTATTCTTTTTGTATCTTGCAACACATCTCAAGAGGCCATCATTAGTGAGAAGAAGTGACATGTTCACAAATTCATGTAGTAGAAAGTCTCTATTTCTCATATCAGAAGCTTGTCGAAACCATGCACCGGGCAAAGATTTGATTGCTGGGTCCATAAAAGGAACAGCATCCTAAAATTCCCATTCTTTGGCACCAACTCTGCCTTAAATTTTAATCTCCAAAATCCTCTGTGTTCTCGTTCATACAGAGCTGCTCCTTTTCTTTGTTGAGTGAAAGATGTTTTAATTATCAGTGACACATTTGCATTTGTAAGAGACAAAAGCACTCTGTATGAGCAAAGAAAAGCTTTCATTTCAGACATTATTCCCTAATGCCCTCTCAAACATTGTTTTAACAACACATTTCCATCCCTGGAGAAGATTACAATGCCCGCCACGTCGCTTTTTGGCTCCTTGTCAGGACAGTGGCAGTAGAGACATATCTCGTCACAGTTGATTGATGTAAGCAATTTTGTGTTATACTGTTTCCTTTTCTCTGACTGATATTTGTGATTGGCTCCTGGAAGGATTTCTCTCATGGGTGTTAAATGAGCTTTCATGATAAAGCAAATCAGATAAACTTCTTTGATTTATGACACAGGTTGCTGCTCACTAACACCATTAAAGTAAAGCATTAACTCTTTGTGTTATATCATCTTTGTGTTGTGGAGCACAGGTTATATCATCACTCAGGTAATGATGCTCATCCTGCAGTTCAAATTAGGGCGAGGTGGTAAATTTAGTGTTGTGAAGTTTTTATGAGGGATCCTGGATTATTCTGGTATGGTCTGGCATCTTTTCCGTGCCTTGTGTAATTACTGTACAGCAGCCCCTCCTGCAGGATAAGCAATACAAGCTATGTTTGTGGTTTTCCATTATGAAGTACCTGTGAAGTTGTTATGGAGGTCTGGCTGTTATAAATGTAGTTTTATTTGAGTAAATCATTAATTCAGGAAAGCAGTAACTGTGGTCTCATACATTTTCGAAGCTGTGGTTCAGTGGATATGCTCGCAACACATAATTATGGGGTTGCAGGTTTGAGTTTGGGCCCCAATTTTCAGAATTGTCAATTTTCAGAAAAGTCTTTTATGAAACAAAAATCTGTCAATAGGGAATATAGTAAGCCTATAGTATGATTTGTGGATATTAAATAACTTAAGAAAAACACAAAGCTCCAGACAATTTTCTATTGGTGCCATTTGTAAAGACGTAGAGGTACTTATTCAATTTTCTTGCACCATGCTTAGCAGTTATTCTATACCACCTTCACCTTACTCACAGTAATGCCATCTTTCATTTTTTGACAGGAATGACAGTGAGGCTGTTAGGGATATCCTAGACTTACAGTCTCTTCAAAGGGTTGTACTGTTGTTTCAAGTGTTTTTGATAGTTCCACTGATGAGAAAAAAAACAAAAAAACATCAATACTAAAAACTCTATGTATATGGCTTTATACAGTGCATGTTATTAAAGAGACTATAAGTCTATCCCTCACAGCCTCATTTTCATTCCCATCAAAAATCAAATATGGCGCTACCATGAAAAAGGTCTATAGTTATAATATCAGATAATTAGATAATCAAACACACCTGATTCAACTCATTAATAAAGTACTCTAAGACCTGAAGTGGGTATTTCATATAAGGGTGATATCCAAAATGTGTACTTTTGGCCCCTCAGGGAACAGGGTTGGTGAACACTGAGCTAGAGACATAGAGTGAATTTCTGTATTGTAAGCCCTGTATAAGTATATCTGTCATAAACTAACATGACATTTTACTCTTTCCTTCTAAAGTGCAGTGTCTGGAGATGACTACCAAGAGGAAGATCATCGGCCGCCTGGTGCCCTGTCGATGCTTCCGGGGGGAGGAGGAGGTCATCTCAGTGCTGGATTACTCACACTGTAGCCTGCAGCAGGTCCCTAAGGAGATCTTCAGCTTCGAGCGCACACTAGAAGAGCTTTACCTGGATGCCAACCAGATTGAGGAGCTGCCTAAAGTAAGTTGTTAATGTACGCATGCGTGATATCTACCGAACATTACATACATCACCTCACATTTTCTAAAGCAGGACTTTTAGACAAATGTTGCATGAAATGGATGATTGTTTATTTAAGCTCTATGAGTGACTAAATGTGCTATATAAACAAAGTTTAGTAATATTATGATTATTTCCATTTTGGGATTTGGTTAGAGTTTTTTCAGGACCTTGGACAGCTCCCCCTGCATGTGTAAAGCAGTGTAATGTCAGATATTGCTAAATGCAGCAGCATTGTATTATGATTAGTGTGAATTCAGATACACATTGATATTGCTTTAGTATCTTGCTAGATTTAGTTTGGAATAGTATACCATATAGTATACCATAATGGTTGTACAGGTTGGTAATTCTGGGATTTTTTTTTTATCTTTTCCATATTGTTCTTACTTAGACATACTTAAACCTGATATATAAATTAATCCTAGTTGGTCAGGTTTTTTTTCTTTTTGAGGACTCTGACAAAACAGGCTACAGAACGGAAAAAAAAAATGTTATCATTATGAGGACTCTTCATAGACATAATGATTTTTATACTCTATGAACTATAGATTGTATTCCCTAACCCTAAACCTAACCCTCACAAAAAACGTTCAGCATTTTTACATTTTCAAAAAAACATTGTTTAATATGTTTTTTTAAGCGATTTGAATTATGGTGACACTAGAAATGTCCTCATAAACAACATTTATAGCATTATACCCTTGTAATTACCAGTCTGTAATCTAAAAAATGTTCTCATAAACCACCCAAACCACACCACACACACGTTTTATATCATCGTGGGGACTTTCCATAGACGTCTATGGATTTTTTATGAATATAACGATAATTTCTGTCCCATACCCCTAACCCTACCCCTAAGCCTAACCCTCACAGAAAGCTTTTTGTATTTTAACATAAAAAAAAAAAAAGCCATTCCCCTCATTGAGACTGCTGCCTGGTCCACACAATGTAGGTGATCTCAGGTTTTACTATCCTTGTGGAGGTTAAACCTGTACACACACAGACACACACACACACACACACACACACACGCACGCACGCACGCACGCACGCACACACACACACACACACACACACACACATATTAAATGCAGCAGCCACTGTGTTTTTCTGCTTTTTCTATCTACTAACTGTACGTACTTAAAGTTACCTAGATACAGATTATCTAAAAACACAGAACAATTTCTTTCAAATTTATGTTATGGCGTTGACATATCATGGTTTAATTTATTATAAAATTAATTATTATCTTTATTTACATTTTATTGAGGTTAATAACATTGAATGAACAAATACAGCACATGAAAAGCACTTAACTTGTCTTAAAAACTACTTGTCAATCTGTGGAAATGTCTCCACGTAAATCCACTCTGGCTGTCAAAAGCAGGGCCTCAAAATGAAGGGTTGAATGTGTTTTAACACCATTTTATTAAGTTTATTTGAATTTTTAACTGCAAGGTTCCTTGAAATAACACCAGATGTTCAGTTATATTCATATGATGTATAGTCAGAGCCTCCACTTACAATTTAAATATCCTCCAAACTGATCGCACTGTGATGCACCCTCCACCCAGATCTCTTTATATAACACTCTCTCTCTTTTCTCAGCAACTCTTCAACTGTCAAGCACTCAAAAAGCTGAGTATGCCTGACAATGACCTCTCCAACCTGCCAACCACCATCGCCAGCCTTGTAAACCTGAAAGAGTTAGATATTAGTAAAAATGGTACATTCTGCAGTTTATATCCTTTACTTTTTTTCTGTATTTGTGTTAAGAGATATATTATTTTGTTTTGCTGAGTTGAGTATATTGCTATTGATTGTATATGACTGTATATTTTATGTACAAAATGTATCAATGTAGGATAATTGGCTTTTATTTTTTCAGGGATTCAAGAGTTTCCAGACAACATCAAATGTTGTAAATGTCTGTCAGTTGTGGAGGCCAGTGTAAATCCTATAGCCAAGTAAGTAGTGCCATCCCATTTTTTTTAATCAGAAAAACTGAGAACTTGTGTGTTTGTTATTGTAGGAAATTATTTTCAGGAATGTGCATGTATTTCCAACATTTGCCATTTCATTCTACAATTCAGAAAATAGGAAATTGTTTATTTTACATGCATGGATGCGCTGTTTTTATTCGCTTTGCACTTTGGTCCACAAAAGTTTTGTTTCCATTTGTGAAGCAATTATTTGTCATCTGGACCCCTCTGTAGTGATAACCACATGAACACCCAAATATGTAGTGGACCTCACACAACACATTTAAGTATGAAGTGCATTTTGATCACACATCACTTCAGGTGTTTATGAATGTCAGATGGCCCCGCCCTCAGCTAAGGAATTTTACTTTATGATCTGAATGGACCATTCAGTAAATTAGAAATATGAAAATTGTAAGGAGTTGGTCATCTGAATAATCTGAGGGGTTTTGTGATATTCTCCCTAATCTTTACAGCCTCTTGCTGTATTATCAACACAAGGAAGACACAGTTGTACTAAGTTACATTTATTTACAAAAAAATAAACAAGAACGACTAACAACAACTACTAATACGCTAGAAAAATTAATAGAGAAGAAATTAAAGTGCATAGGATGAAAAGATGCAAGTGGTTGAGTTGGATGTTGTTATGGTAGAGTATGGCTACTATTTTATAGAAATATAAACTGTTGTTTCTCTATTAAATTATTAAGTGAAGACCTATGTAATCTAAAGAACATTAGATAATCATAAAATGGTAATATACACTAATGCCAAGTTCTGTGGAAAGACGTTTGGATACACTGGAACACACAGATGAAGCCCTGATATTGACTCAGAAGTTCCTTTATCTGGAACACGCAGATGCAGGAAACTTAAAGACATGGTTTGCTCAAGAGAGCTTAACCTTGTTGCTGGTTGTGTCTGTTATTGTCTCTCTTGCAGGAGACACAGAACATGGAGCGATCTGTTGGTGTCTCCAACCATTCAGGCCAGAGACACCGAACTTGGATATTTCTGTTATTGACACCTTCCTCGCAGGACTGGAGACTCAGAATGTAGTGTGTTGTACTGTCAGAACTGTGTTCATTGGAAAGTTACTTTTATCGATCTCTGATGATGATGAGGAGATTACCATTTGGCGGCTTTCTGTTCCATTGTTTTGATTGGCTGTTGAAATATCAGGTGGCACACATGGTTTGGCCCAATCTTCCTTCTCAGTGTGGAACTTATTTGAATAGTCTGTATTGTGCAGTTAGAACAGTGTCTTTAAGGTTTAACTTGTGCATTGTTCACTTTCCAAAACCACTTCCAAAATACTCTTGGCGATTCCAAATATAGTAAGAAATATGGTTGAACTATCAGCCATACAATCATTTATATGTTAATAGGTCAACTTCTGTCAATTATTGTGTTCTGGAGGTCTTAAGGATTTTTTATGGCCATCATAGCTTAAACTTTAGGATGTAAGTCAAGAAGTGGGATGTCCAAAATATGGTGGTGCTAAGAAACCACCCATGGACCAATTAGAGGTCCCTTCCAATTTGGAGGTGGATCAGGGGCTTTCCTTCCTGCCCTATAAGAGTTGTTTGGTAGTTGTCTGAACAGCTTTATCTGATGCCACCATTATCAATCATAAATTAGCAACTTTTCTTCACCGTGACAATTCGAGAGGGGCCCTGCTATAAACTGGGGCACCTGGAATGCTGTCTTGTCTGTTGTTCAATACATATCTCCCCTTTTTGGTTGAATCGAGGACTGAAGTCATTAATTTGAACAGCAATCTGAAAATAAACAGGTGGAAAAAAACAACACACAACTCACCTCCTCCTTTGACCTTTGGCATTTAAAGTAAATTATAGGTCAATATCTTGTATATAGAGCTGAAAATAATTGCTCTAAGAATAGTATATATGCATGGTGGAACCTACCATAAAAAGAGAATGCTTCTAAAGACAGCTTAATGTAGTCCATTTATTTTCCTTTAAAAAGTCAATCATTAAAAGTAGTTTTGAATTATGAAGCAGATTTGTGCATTAATACTGCATATTGTAAGCACATGTCATGCATTAAAAAATAATGAAACTCTGCTCAAGGGAAGATTAAGGATGCATTTCTATTTGTAGGTGCACTTTTTGTTTTATCTAATATACTTTATTAGACAAGTTTGAATTTTGAATAAATAAACAAGGTGATCCCTTTAAGTAGTCTGTTTAATATTTCAAAATTTAATTAACTTATCTTATACAGGGTTTATTAAACTAACCAGCTACAGATAAAGAATTACCCCCCCCCCCCCCCCCCTCCCCCAAATAAGAAGAAGAAGATGAAGAAGAAGAAGAAGAAAAATAACTAAGACTTGATTTGGACTTGTGAACAAAGACTTGTAAGACTTTACTTGGGCTCTGCCTCAGGGACTTGTGAACATGTCTGAGTAAATAAAGTAATTAAAAATATAAAAAAAACGTAAATATAATACAAATAACAAAAATAGAATTAAAAATCCATGATTACATGAAAAGATTTAATTATATTTTGAAAGTTAAAAATTACTTAATATATATACATTTTATAATAGTTTATAATATTTTTGATTACAGAGGCTCATCTGACAAAAAAAAGTTGACAGAGGATCAAACATTAAGGATCCAGTGTACAGTCTCTGCCAAGAGCCCTTCTTTCATATTATGATTAAATCAGTCCTCAAGTGATTCCATTCACTGGAATGCTAACAAAGGCATAAGAAGTTGAAGTAGAGGGATTACAGATGGCTCTCACCGCTCCTGAAGTACTTAACGCTTATCAAATCTTAAGGGCAGTGGCCTTTAAGATGGTCTGATCACCTCTCTGTTTCCTCAGACTCCCAGACGGCTTCACCCAGCTCCTCAACTTGACACAGCTCTTCTTAAATGACGCCTTCCTTGAATACCTACCTGCCAATTTTGGGAGGTAAGAGCTTAGTCTCTGTCCTCTCTTCTCCTGTTCAAAAATGGCTCACTAGTACCCGTCTTGATTCCATCTTTTCTTTTTTTTTTTCAGTTTCATTATAGCATTTCAATTGTTCTTTTTTAGATCTTATGTTGTATCCCTACTAGTAAATAGTTAAAGATGCAAGAACTGTTTCTAGCAGTGATTTGCCTAAAGAGTTCTTGCACCTCATCTTGTGTTTAATGAATGGTTATTGCATTTGGATAGGGAAAAGGGATTCGTTATAGTAGCTGTGAGATTGATCAAGGGCTGTTGCATCTCATTTAGTTTAAATGCAAGTTATATTTATTTGGTTGCATTTATTTTCATTTTAACAATATATATATTATTATTATTATTATTTTTATTTTTTTAATGATTTACAATATGTATTTCAGATTGTCCAAATTACGGATCCTGGAGCTTCGAGAAAATCACCTAAAAACTATGCCAAAGTGAGTAACTTTCTGCTCATTCCTTAAAAAAAATTTATTCGTAGTTAGCTCAGATCATGTATTTTTTCCCAGAAAGCATTCCGATTAAATTATGTTAGAGCCTATTTACCTAGAACGCTATATTATGTAAAGAAAAAGAGAGTTTTTTTTCAATACATCTACCATAGTAGTTGAGAAAATATGCCAATATTGCTGTTAAAATATGATGTTATTTCAAATAATTGCATTAGTTAAAAAAATATCTATAAACAATTAATTCCTGCAAAAACTTACTGAATTGTATTACTGATATATACATTTATTTGTATTTTATTTCAACATACTGGATAAAAAAACAAATAACAAATCTTCTATAAAATGTTATTATATAAAGAGGGTGTCTTTAGACTAGATTGATTCTCTTTCTAAATAAATAAATGATATGATATGACAAATGATGCATCCAAACCTCCATTAGTAATTAAAAAAGTTCACTTCAGAAATAGTATCATGGCTTGTGCTGTTTCTAACAAGTTATTGGATAAACAAGGATGGATTGATGGGTGTGTGCGTGTCTGTGTCTTTGTGTGTGTGTGTTTGTGTGTGTTAGAGAGAGAGAGTGCGATCACCTGTTGCCACAGAGATACTGTCAGCGTTCTGAAGGTCAGCTTTCTCAGTGGAAAATATCGTCCAAGCGGGGGTGTTTCTCCCTATTTTGTGGTAGCCATGCAAGAGTTGATCACTATAGAAAGAACAATGTCCTCCGGCATTTTTAAACAGTGTGTATCAAATTTGGAAACTCGGTAAGCGCCTCGAGTTCTGTAATCAAACAGTCCTTTGTGTCTCTCAGCTGCAATGAGCCTTAATCCTGAAATTGTTCATTTAAAACCATTTAAAACAATGTCCTAGCTTAAGTAATGTTGCGGTAATACAAACGTTCACGGAGCGCTGTTCTATATAAACAATGACTAACGGATTCACTTTACGTCACCAACTGG
This sequence comes from Moxostoma hubbsi, assembly GCA_032164185.1. Taxonomy (NCBI): domain Eukaryota; kingdom Metazoa; phylum Chordata; class Actinopteri; order Cypriniformes; family Catostomidae; genus Moxostoma; species Moxostoma hubbsi. The sequence goes on from JAVLUX010000010.1 coordinate 24,431,175, forward strand.
CTTATATTACACACAAAAATGATTTTGCCACTTTTGCCACCACCTGCTGGCTAACATATGTCATTTAAAAAGTAAAGACAGTAACTACTAACAAATATGCACTGCTCTTACGCCTTAGTTTAGAACAGCACGAACACAAGCGGAGGGATACACACAGTGAAGAGTCCAAGTGCTGATCCTGTCAGACCATCATTGCTCATGGAACGTCTCTCGTCCAATCAGATTTTAGGACCGGAACTAACTGTTTTTTATTTATATATATATATATATATATATATATATATATATATATATAGTATGTACACATACATTTTATGCTACCCTGTATAATATAATATATTATATTATATTATAATGTAATATCATTTTTATATAATATTTGTAATTTTTAATGTTCTAAAACATTTTATGTTATTGTTTTTTTAATTGTAGTAATTTTTGTTAGCACATACTAACAAAATATAATGTCTTGATACTTCATATCATACAACTGAGTAGAGGTGCTGTTGTGCGAGAGTTGATTGATCTGATATTTAGTTGAAACAAGAAAAATTATTCACGGGCTTCCCAGCGACATATAAGTGAGGACATACTGTAGAAGAGAGTGCTTAAAACACTTGCAAATCTGTGCCTGATGTGCATGCTTAGCTCACACATGCACATCTACAAAATAAAATGAAGCGCGATAATTTTGATCAAATTAAAATTGTATTTGTAATGCAAGTAACAACAGAACAGAAGTTATAATTGTATAGCTATAAAGAGTAATTCCTTGAAAAATAAAGACTTATTTGTAGCACCACTTCATAAAGTGATAAAATGTAGTCTGATTCCAACACTCAGTAACATATCGTCTAGGTTTTTGGACGAAACCTCCGTTCCCTGATGGAAGGAATGAGACGTTATGTCGAAGAAGCGACACTAGGAGTCTCTCTTGAGTGATGAATATGCCTCTGATCTATGAAAAAAGGCCAATGAGAAGTTGGCAGCCAGTATTTGCATACCACGCCCCCAGACATACAGGTATAAAGGCGCGATCAGCAGGGCCGTCTTTAGGGAGAGGGCCCTGAGTCCAGCTGATTCTAGCGGCTCGAAGGGGATCTCTGAAGACCGGCGAGGACCACCGAGAGATCCCAGGAGGGGAATAGGCAATTAAGTCATGCTTACCCAGAGACTTGCCGTCTACTGGGTCATGGTAGCGGCAACATACACCTTCAAGGTGGAAGGGGACAGCCTCCCCTTCAACCTCACATGGGTTTTTAGGCGGCATGTGGAGATGGCGCAGTGGTAGATCCAGCCTCGTTAGGAGGGGGGAGTTGCTACAACACGGCGACCGGAGGGCAGCTGGAACTGCCTTAGGGTGGAACGTACTGCTCGTAAGGGGACCGTACAGCGGAAAAAACATGCAGGGGGAGTCCGCGTAGGAGTCCTACCTATTCCAGTACAGGGTAGATTAAGTACCCGCAGTGGATTGGGTCAGACACAAAGGGCTAGAGAGGAATCGTACAGGGGTCCGAATGAGTGAGATCTCATGGGAGAGAAAGTGCACAGTTTTACCTCAGCCGAGTGAAAGGGCGCTAGACGCAAGCGATCCACCTGGCCAGACCGTCAGCGTGTTACCAAGTTCTACTGGCTCTGACCTGAGAAAAAACGGGACGATACTGACTCAACCCGGAGATTGTAAAATCTCACGAAGGTATTAGGTGTTGCCCAACCTGTTGCTCTACATATGTCTGCTAGGGAGGTACACCTGGCCATTGCCCATGAGGATGCAACACTCCTTGTCGAGTGTGCTCGGACCCGTAAGGGGGGGGGGCACGGCCTGGGTGTGATAGGCCAATGAAATGGCGTCCACTACCCAGTGGGAAAGCCTCTGTTTGGAGACAGCGTTCCCTTTCCGTTGTCCACCAAAGCAGACAAAGAGCTGCTCAGAACATCTAAAGCTCTGCGTGTGGTCCAAGTAGGTACGGAAAGCACGTACTGGACACAGCAATGCGGGCTGGGTCTGCCTCCTCCTGGGAAGCACTTGCTGGTTCACTACCTCTAAAGGGCGTGGTAGGAACCTTGGGCACGTAGCCCGGTCGCGGTCTTAGGATTACAGATGTGTCTGCCGGAACGAACTCCAGGCAAGTGTTGCTAACAGAGAACTCTTGCAGGTCCCGACCCTCTTGATGGAGGTGAGCGCGATCAGCAGGGCCATCTTTAGAGAGAGGGCCCTGAGTCCAGCTAATTCTAGCGGCTCGAAGGCAGGTCTCTGAAGGCCCGAGAGGACCACTGAGAGGTCCCATGAGGGGAACAGGCTTGGCCAGTGATAATTAAGTCATGCTTACCCAAAGACTTGCCGTCAACTGCATCGTGGTGGGCCGCGATGGCAGCGACATACACCTTTAGGGTGGAAGGGGACAGCCTCCCCTCCAGCCTCTCCTGCAGAAATAAGAGCACTGACCTAACTGCGCACTTCTGTGGGTCTTCAGCCCGGGAAGAACACCAATTTGCGAGCAGGTGCCACTTGAGAGCATAAAGATGCCTGGTAGAAGGGGCTCTGGCTTGGCTGATTGTGTCTACGACAGCAGGTGGTAGATCAGCTAGATCTTCCATGTCCCATCCAGGGGCCAGACGTGGAGGTTTCAAAGGTCTGGGTGCGGATGCCAGAGCGTGCCCCATCCCTGAGAAAGAAGGTCTTTCCTTAGGGGAATTCGCCAGGGAAGGGCTGTCACGAGGAGTACGAGGTCCGAGAACCAAGCATGGGTGGGCCAATAGGGAGCCACTAGAGTGACTTGCTCCTCGTCCTCCCTGACCTTGCACAGCACCTGTGCAAGAAGGCTCACTGGGGGAAATGCGTACTTGCACAGCCCCGCAGGCCAGCTGTGTGCCAATGCGTCTGCCCCGAGAGGAGCCTCTGTTAGGGCGTACAAGAGCGGGCAGTGGGAGGTCTCTTGGGAGGCAAACCGGTCTACTTGGGCCTTGTCGAACCGTTCCCAAATCAGCTAGATCGACTGTGGGTGAAGCCTCCACTCTCCACTGGGCAAGCGTTGTCGTGACAGCACGTCCACTACCACATTGAGGTTGCCGGGATGTGACTTGAGTTGCTGCTGCCTCCAAAGGAGGAGATGACGGGCGAGTCGTGACATGTGGCGGGAGCGTATGCCGCCTTGGCGATTTATGTATGCTACCACGGTGGTGCTGTCTCGCCTGACTAGGACATGTTTGTCCCGAACTAACAGGAGGAACTTCAGCAGGGCAAAGAAAACCATCAGCAAATCTAGGCAGTTGATGTGCCAGCGCAGTGGGGCCCCTTTCCAACAGCCCGCGGCTGCGTGCCCGTTGCACACGGCGCCCCAACCCAATCTGGAGGCGTCGGTCGTGACCAGGACGCATCGGGACACCTGCTGCAAGGGTATTTCTTCCCGTAAAAAGCAGAGGTCTGTCCAGGGTTTGAATATTTGGCGGCAGGCAGGGGTGATCATCACACGGTGCGTAACGCAGTGCCATGCTCGTCTCGGGACTCGGGTCTGAAGCCAGTGCTGAAGCGGTCTCTTATGCATCAACCCCAGTGGCGTGACCGCCGCGGAGGATGCCACATACACCAGGAGCCTCTGGAAAAGTTTTAAAGGGACCGATGTGCCTGGTCTGAGAGTGGCGAGATATCTCAGCACTGACTGTGCACGCTCGTTGGTGAGACGTGTTGACATTGAGACCGAGTCTAACTCCATACCAAGAAAAGAGATGCTCTGAACCGGGAAGAGCTTGCACTTTTCCCAGTTGACCTGAAGCCCCAAGCAGCTGAGGTGCCTGAGCACCTGGTCTCTGTGAGCGCATGGTAATTCTCGCAAGTGGGTCAGGATAAGCCAGTCGTTGAGGTATTTGAGTATGCGGATGCCGGCTTCTCGGAGCAGGGCAAGAGCTGCCTCTGCGACTTTCGTGAAGACACGAGGGGACAGAGACATGCCGAAGGGGAGGACTTTGTACTGATACGCCTGGCCGTCGAACGCGAACCATAGAAAGGGTCGGTGTCTAGGCAGAATGGAGACGTGGAAGTACGCGTCCTTCAGGTCTACCGCTGCGAACCAATCTAGATGCCGGACACAAGTTGTTTTTGTTTTTGAACGGGAGTTTGACCAGAGCCCGGTTGAAAACTCGCAGGTCCAAGATCGGTCATAAGCCGCCACCTTTCTTGGGTACAATGAAGTAAGGACTGTAGAAACCCATCTTCGTTTCAGTTGGAGGGACAGTCTTTGAGTTAAGAGTAGCGATTTCCACATGCAGGGACTTGGCATGTTCGGCGTATACTGCGATAAAGCGGATGCCCGCGAAGTGGGGCTGGGGCCTGGCAAACTGAATTGCGTAACCGAGTCGAATGGTCCAGGCCAGACAGCATGATGGGTTGGGAAGTGAAAGCCACGCATCCAAGCTCCGCGCTAGGGGCACCAAGGGGACGTTTATTTTTTATGTACCAGACGGAGCTTCGCAACAAAGTTGAGCAGGTAGTATGGCGTCGGGAGGCGAGGACGCGTCCCGAGGCTCTAGTGCAGAGAAAAGACTCAAAGCACTTACCTTGCTCCGCACACCCAGCAGGGGGCGGGTTAGCGAATGAGGAGGAGGTCCAGTGTCGGCTTCCTCTAGACTCGTCTGAACGGTTGGCCGGGGGACAGCGGGGGGTCCACGTCCAGCATGACGGGACTGTAAAGATCTGGCGGCAGGGTGCCGTGAAAACGCCATTTGCGGGCCAGGTGACCAAAGGAAATAGCTCTGTTATTGAGAATGTGGGTACCGCAGCCCCGTGTGGGGGGGAGGGGGCAGTAAATGAAATAACTACAACAAATGATTCTCCTCCCGGCCCTCCACCGGGGGATGGAGTGGTCTTACCAGCTCCGGAGCTAACACCTCGGGCTCTGGGTCGAACGTCTCAGGAGTGCCTGTGATCCTTCCGGGTCCTCAAGGGGGTCCGTGAGATGGGGGCCGTCTGCTTCCTGAGGAGTGCTCGACGCTGGGGCTGAGAGCTGGGCCCGGGTTGAGGCAGAGCAGGGTGTTTCTTTGCCGCAGGAGGACGCCCTCGGGGAGCAGACGGGGCATGGCCCATGGCGGCAGGCTTGCGGCGGGGCAGGATGTGAGATATGGCCTCGATCTGCTTCTTCACCGCGGAGAACTGCTGGGCGAAGTCCTCGACGGTGTCGCCGAAGAGGCCGAACTGGGAGACAGGGGCGTTGAGAAAGCGAACCTTCTAGGTCTCATGCATCTTGACCAAGTTCAGCCACAGATGACGTTCCTGGACCACGAGTGTGGCCATCACCTGCCCGAGTGACTGCGCTGTGACCTTCGTGGCTCTAAGGGCGAGGTCGGTCGCTGAGTGCAGTTCCTGCAGCACATTGGGATAAGGCTACCCTCATGCAGATCTTTGAGCGCCTTAACCTGGTGGACTTGCAGGAGGGCCATGGTGTGCAGGGTGGAAGCGGCATGTCCGGCAGCGCTGTTGGCCTTCGCTGTCAGCGAAGATGTTGTCCTACAGGCCTTGGAGGGGAACACAGGGCGACCCCGCCAGGTGGTCAAAAAGATAAATTGATGTCAAAAAGATAAAAATGTGAATAAATGAGTATAATATTTTGTGTAAGATGCATCACTGTTCTATTATAGGAGTTCTCTATACTTTATTTACATATAGGGCCTACACAAGCATACCATAGAGCACAAATTATGTTTAAAACCTAATATTATAATAATATTAAGCATACAATATAAAGATTATGCATATTGGCAATCTAGTAGCTTCTAGCCATTTTCTAAATTATTATAGCGATGCAGCCTGCTGCACCTTAATGTTTTCTGCATTTGGCCCCTGACTGAAGAAGTTTGGACACCCCTGCTGTAGAGGAATGGCATGTAGGTTATACTTTGTTCATCCCTCGATATGTGAATTAGAAATGAGTTAGTGTAAGAGAGAGTTAGTGTAGTGAGTCCTTAATGTCATTTGTTACTGTGGAGAAGGCCTCTGGACCTCTCTAGAGAGGGACACATATTGCACACTGTGGTTTATGTTTGCTGACTTGTTCAAATGTCCTGGTTTAAGACTATTTTTATCTGCTGGCGATAATATCGCCCATACTTCCATCAAAACCAGAGAGCGTGGAGTAATGTTCCATACTAGAAGAGAGGTGTTTGTGCAAATAGCTTCACGAATATTCAAATCAGACAAACTGTGGGAGTACTTCACAAAGAAGGAATTGCACCTGCTGATAGTTTCATTTGTTTGCATGCAACCGATTTACTAAATAAATTGTGCTAATTAGGTACCTTAAAAACAGGAGGATGCAGCAAACAACAATCTGGCATATTTTATAGGGACTGTACAGCATCACTCCACTACTACTCAAATGCTCATCAGCTTAAAATACTACATGCAAAATTGGTACATATGTTTAGTGACTTCACCCCTGTGTCTTCACAAAGTAGACATACTATTTGAAACTGTAATCTTCAAAATTTATACCATAAATAATGGGTTTTAACAATCCATAGCTTCCAGTCCATAATATTTCAAGTGCAGGTTCATTGATCTTTATCCATGATGTCTTTGCCTTTAGGAAAGTAATGAAATGAATGATAGAGTTTTGAGTCTTTCTGTCTTTTTGTTCTGATACAGCTGATATTAAAGGATTGATTTCCTATTATGTCACATTGCAGGTCAATTCACAGGCTGTCACAGCTGGAACGGTTAGACTTGGGAAGCAATGAATTCTCTGAAATGGTAAGAAAGACATTTTCGTCACTGGGACAGCTGTTACCTCATTCAGTCTTTTTCCAGCATGGATTTTGGCTTTAGTGGGGATTGAGGAGTAGGGGAAGCCATTGCCTCACTAGCCAGAGTCTCTACAGATCTCCTGTGCTGCACTGCGTTGGTTGCATCATTCACTGTTCCATTATTCACGAGCTGGTTTAAACATGCAGTGCTTGCCATGACAGAACGTTCACTGCTGAGCTGCATTTAATTGGCTCACCCAAGCTGGAGTATACAATGGCAGGGAATTTATCATGTATATCCTAACTACACACACCCATTCTATAGCAGTTCTTCTCACTGCTTGATGCTGGCAAAGTTGCAATATTTTATTTGGGTCTTGATCAATGAGCATTTCCATGAGCTGGCAAGTCACTGGATCTACAGTAGATGAACTGTGCCACTTGAACTCCAAATTAGGCATTAATATTAGATTTCTTCCAATAATGATTTTAGAAAGAAGCCATTTTGAAACGTATTAATGCTAATTTTCTGCTTAGGAAAATTCTTAAAAATGGCTGGAAAAACATACTGATATTCAGACTTGGGCAAGCTACTCAAAAATGTAGCTAGCTTATCTACTAACTACTCTACAAAAAAACTTAAGCGAAACTAAGCTAAAAGCTACTCTTTAGAGCAGCGATTCTTAAACTATGGGTCGCAACATAAATTGGGTATCATAGCCATACATGGTTGGTTGCGACTTATTTTTATAAATGTGCAATAATTTCCTGAGTAAGAGTAAATGAAAAATTGCTAAGAGCAAGTTTGTTTCTTCAATTCAGTCTCTCATGCTGTTGCGCTGGCCAGGACTGTCTTTCTGCTCTTTTCTTAAGATGATATCATTCCTCCGTATTATGTATTAGACTCACTCTCTTTATGCAATATCAAACGAGGCGAAAGCACTGTCACTCAAGCTTGCCATTTTCAGGACACTGTGGTTACTGTGTACACTCGGTAAACACAAAGATGACAGATTCCTTGATTAATTTATGTCGGTTTTGTATTGACCATTTTTGAAAATTGAGTATCAGAAATATCAATGAGCACCCAGAATGCGCTATGTGGGGAATTTCAAAATAGTCTCTTTTAATCAAACTATAAGATGATATCTCACACAGCAGCACTTTCAGCTCGAGAAAAAGCAGCAAAAATTCTGAAAAAGACGAACAGCATTTCTACAAGTATGTCAAGAAAATAGTAAAGAATTTATGAAACGTTAAAGATAAGCAGATATTAGTGAGCATTGACATTCATAGGTGGATAAGCAAGTTGCTTATAAACAATCTCTCTACTGTTGTGTGTCATGCAGTTAATTTTTCATTGATCAAGCTAAGTAAATAGAAAGTGAGGATGCACTGTTATGGAATTTCTGGTCAGATACCAATAATTCACAGCTCCTTGTGACCGAAACGGTAACCAATATTTAAAAAAAAAAGTTTACTATTTGAATCCTTTAACCTGGAGTTGCTAGCTAATTCATTTAAAGCTTCAAATTTGAATAAATTCTGTATGTGTCATTTAGAACTTTGGAATTTGAACTTGCTGCTGTTTAAGGTTTGGTGGATGTGAAATGAGAAATGTGCCTATATTACATATGTATGCTGATTTGAATGACAAATAAATGACATTATACTTGCATAAATTATATGGTGCCCATTTATAGAAGTGTTTACAGTAACACTGATGACTCACTCACAGAGAGAGAATAATATAACTTCTAACTTCTAGAAGAAAGAATAACTTCTAACATCTGTAATAGTGCAATAAACAAAAAATGAAGTGATCAACAGCATGTAAAGAACATTAAACAACAAAACACAATACAAACACTAATCTCTGTATACATGGTGTAATATTTTGTGTGCAGTGGTGGTTTGTGTGTTATGCATGTGCACACATTGTGCTCATGACGCTTGTTACAGCGCTCATCTGTGACATTTCCACTGTAACTTATGAAATGTGATCACAACAATCGTTATGGGAATAGGTAACATTATACAGATCAAATAATCAAGAGTCACAACGTTAGAAAAGTCTCAACTTGTAAAATATAACAAGCACATTCGTTTTACTCACAAACAAGTGCTTTTAGCCATCTCAAGTCACTCTGTGATAATTATTTCAAGATCTGTTGAAATGATCTTGAAGGTTAGGTTGAGTTTGAGATTGTTTTAATCGCAAAGCTGTGCTGTAAGTAGCGATGTGCTATATCAAACGTTCTGTTTACGTTTCATGAATAATCAAAATTGATTGCCCCCATGTAACAAACAGTACACTGATCACAACATTAAAACCACTGACAGGTGAAGTTAATAACATTTATTATCTCATTACAATGGCACCTGTCAAGCTGTGGGATATAATATATTAGGCAGCAGTTTTTAGGTGAACTGTCAGTTCTTGAATTTCACGTGTTGGAAGCAGGAAAAATGGGCAAGTGTAAGGATCTGAGTGACTTTGACAAGGGCCAAATTGTGATGGCTAGACGACTAGGTCAGAGTATCTCCAAACGGCAGGTCTTTTGGGTTGTCCCCTGTATGCAGTGGTTAGTACCTACCAAAAGTGGTCCAAGGAAGGACAACCGGTGAGCCGGTGACAGGGGCATGGGCGTCCAAGTTCAATTTGATGTGCGTGGGGAGCGAAGGCTAGCCTGTCTGGTCCAATCCCACAGAAGAGCTCTGTAGCACAAATTGCTGACAATAATTAATGCTGGCCATGATAGAAAGGTGTCAGAACACACAGTGCATCGCAGCTTGCTGCATATGGGCTGCGTAGCCGCAGACCGGTTAGAGTGCCCATAATGACCCCTGTCCACCACCGAAAGCGACTACAATGGGCACGTGAGCATCAGAACTGGACCATGGAGCAATGGAAGAAGGTGACCTGGTCTGATAAATCACGTAAATCACAAGGCAGACTGGCAGAGGCAGTGTGATGCTCTGGGCAATGCTCTGCTGGGAATCCTGGAATTCATGTGGATGTTACTTTGACATGTACCACATACTTAAAGATTGTTGCATACCACATACACCCCTTCATGGCAACGGTATTCCTTGATGGCAGTGGCCTCTTTCAGCAGGATTTTGCCCCTGCCACTCTGCAAAAATTGTTCAGGAATGATTTGAGGAACATGACAATCCGATTGGGGATGTGCTGGACCAACATTTCCGGTCCACGAATGAACCATCGTGCAACCCATAGAAAGACATCAGTATGATGAATAATAGTCAGCTTGACACTAATTTATTGATCGTGTCTTTTCTTTAAAACTATTACTCACAAATGCATGAACCTTTTACCATGGTGTAACGAGTTCACACAATGAGCAAGGAGGAGACTGGAACCGGCTGAGCAATCAACATAAATTTTAATGGTACAAAGGAACTTAAACATAACATAAAACACACAGACAGACACGCACACACACAGCAGCTGCATGCGTCTCTCTCTCTCTCTCTCTCTCTCTCTCTCTCTCTCTCTCTCTCTCTCTCTCTCTGGTGTCCCTGGCCCCTCCTTTATCTCTCTCCCCCTCGTCTCACTCCTCCACTGCCCGATTCTGGCCGGAGCACCATCCGGATTGGCTAATTCCCCCCATCTCTGGAGGGGAGACTCTGCCCTTCTGGCCATTCTGCCACCCGATGGTCTTCCCCACCTCCTGAAAATCAGAGATAGGGGAGGGGAGGGAGAGTGGAGGGAGAAAGAGCGAGCGGGAGAGACAGAGAGAAAAAGGGGAGAGAGAAAAGACAGCACACTTCTTCAGCTCCTGTGGGCACCGGTCCTCAGCCGCTCCTCCACCCCCTGGCGGATGTCAGCAGGCTCCTCCACCTCCTGGCAGCTGTCAGCAGGTCCTCTGTCCCCTGGCAGACGGCAATGCCTCCGCCGCCCCCTGGTGGATAATAGCGGTTCCTCCGCCTCCTGGTGGATGGCAGCAACTCCTCCGTCCCTTGGCAGACAGCAATGGCTCCTCTATCTCCTGCCGGATTGCGGAGGGGTCCTTCTTCTCCTGGCTGACGGCATCGGCGAGTTCTCCCTGACAGCTCTTTTTTTTGCAAAAATGTATTTAAAATTTGTAGCAGTGTCAGACACATGTTTGGATTATCCAGGGCACTTTGTCCTTGGGTGATAAAAAAAAATACATACACACACATATGCTTCCAAAGGGAATAGAAGGTTAGGTATTGCAGTAAGCATGCTTTACTGCTCAAAGCCCTCAAGGAATTAGAGAACACCCATCAACACTTTCTGGTTCCACTGTCTGGACTTTCAATCTGCATGTCCCACTTCAGTATGGCTTTTCATATAACTTTTGACCTTTCCTCTTGGCAGCCCCAACAGCTCTTTTAGTTTGATCTCACCTTCCAACCAGGCGACATCTTGAGTAGCACTTTTGATTACTGGCATACATCAGCCCCTTAAAAGGGTATTTTTAAACTGCTCCTTTTGCTGAAAGCCTTTCTTCAACATGTAGAGAAATCAAAATTGGATTGGAGTTTTGAGGCTTTTGGTCCATGTACTGTATGTTAGCATCAAAGCCATCTACATACTAGTGTATTCCTAAAAGTGGACAGAATTAACATTTGGCTGATAATGGACATTTAAAATTTACAGTCTTCCTATTCTGGGAAAACAGATCAAAAATATTGATTTATGTCAAATAAAATGTTCTCTTGAAAGGGAATGTCCCTCCCCCTTATATCACCTGCAACTGAATAGAAAGTAGGTTCATAGCTGTGATGTAACTAAAGGCTATTTGAAAAGCAAATACGTCAGTACAAGACAGACAACTGTGCATGTGAAGCGATTTCATGGAGTCTATAATATCCTGAATGTTAGGAAAATATAAATCTTAACAGCACAATACCAAACAATAATCTTCATCCAAAAATATTTTAGTTTCCTCAAGCACTTTGGCAGCATTTTTGATGCATTGCATCATGTTAGGTAATCATGGCTTAGCAGTTGCCAGCCTGAAAACAATCATTAGTTTCATTTATTACAGCTCTGTTGGTGTCATATTCTTTTAGGCTGATATTTCTCTCTAACAGCACACATTCTCACACAATGGGTGTTAAGAGACAGGCATTGATGGCACAAGGCATTTGTCATGGTATGTGAAACTCACTGTGATGTAGGCAGATGTTGGCTAATGGTGTGGTCCTCTGAGTTGCTAATAGTTTCTTAATAGAAGTCATTGCTGAGGGGATCATGAAGGCACAGATGCTGGGGCTCAAAGGGAGGGAGAAGCATAGAGCAGCCATTAACCACTGACAAATAACTAAGTATTTGGGTCTTATTATATTCAGCTGCTTTTAAAATGCTTTGCTTTTAGAAGAATGCTCATTGGTTGCATTGCCTTATTATATTTTTTCTGAATTAAAGCTGCTCAAAGGATGTGCAGTGAAGTGACTTGATTTAACTTGTTTTTTAGATATGGTATATATTTGAGACCAAGTAAGGTGTATTTCTGGAATGAAAATAAATCTCTAATATTTTCTTTTTAATATTATGATCTTTTTTTATTTGATTTTGCTATTTAAATCGTGGGGAATGTAGACAAGCAAATAAGGCAAGGATTTGATAGATGCTTTTCAATACATACATTTATAACAACATGTATTTGCTAACTTGATTTAGGCCCCAGAGGCTTCTATTATTTATTCATTTCAGCTTAAAAAGATTACTGATTATATTGAAAAAAAAGTATGCAAAATACTTAGAACAAGAGAATTTACTCCACTCCACCAGCCAACTGAGTTTACATTTTTGGAGGCTTTTGATTATTTTGAATATGAAAGACATTGTCAATTCACAGAGCAAACCAGTTTACTGCCTAGGGAACTGTTGCATGACTCATGAAAGTAAAAATGTTGAATATATAAAAAATCCAACATAACTGCAACCATGATGATTAAATTAACATTTATATATTGGTTTTCTATTATGATCTGTGTTTACTCCTTTGTTGATTTTGAAAATCTTTTATGTTACAGCCAGACGTGCTGGAGCAGATCCATAGTTTAAAAGAGCTGTGGCTGGACAACAATTCATTACAAATCATACCAGGGGTAAGTACAGGATACATCCACTCTCAAATTTCAAAATTATAGGCCTATTAGATTTATATAATGTATTGCTGCGCAAGTTATTTACAAAATTACTTAATATCAGCATGCTATAGAGGTCATACTGTATATGTAGGCTAATGCCAATTTAAAGTATATACAGTATATATACACCGATCAGCTCTCTCTCTCTCTCTCTCTCTCTCTCTCTCTCTCTCTCTCTCTCTCTCTCTCTCTCTCTCTCTCTCTCTCTCTCTATATATATATATATACTGTACATCCAGTAAAAATGTACGTCTGAACCAGCTGGTTGAAAGTAATTGCAAAAGATGGCAGAAAATAGTGAAGTTAGTTCTGAGAAAAGCTTTATGATTATTTGTTTAGAGATGCGACTTAGTTTGACATTTTGTTTTTAATGTGGCATAAGCGTCTTAAATGTCCAAATAAATATTGGGTCCACTGTATAAAGGGAATAATATAGCATTTGTTTGAATCATATCTGTTGTCATCTACTGTAGTCTGTTGGTAAATTGAGGCAGCTGCGATATCTAGACTTGGCCAAGAACAGGATTGAAAGCCTAGATGCAGATATCTCTGGCTGTGAGTCTTTAGAGGACCTGCTCCTCTCCTCCAACATGCTACAACAGTTGCCGGATTCAATAGGTAAAGTTTGTCTGATTGTTTTTGCTTTATATTTGGGTTATGTCTTGGATTTATTCATTGGAATATGTAAGATAACCTGAGTATGGTGCTTAATTATCTTTATTAGACTTGCCACGATATCTTAATTTTCACACTGGTCGGTGTTCACGTTCAAACCGACTAACACCGGTATTACCGCTGGTTGGATGCTAAGTGGTACTATGGGGTGATTTTCGCTAAACAATAGCCTACACAATAAATGTAATTAAATTTTTAAAAAAATCCCAATATTCAATTACAGATATCCAATAAAAAATGTTGAACGAGACTGCATGCCTCCGAACACAACGCATGTCAGACATGTGCATAGACAGCTTTTCTGTCATCTGTTCTTAAAAATATAATTAAGTGTGTTTTTCAAGTGCGTGTCTGTGTGTCTAACAGCATTTCTTGTGTCATTTCAAATCCAAGATGTCTTACAGTTACCCACCATGCACATTATATTCACTACTTGCAATTAAACGTCTTCTGGCAGTGCGCATACTTTGCTGCCTGTGTAAATTAATATGTTGGTAAAGAACATCTGGCTTTCAATGCGTTATTTAGGTTCATTTATCATGGGTCGCAAACTGTTCATTAGGCAACTATTCTTTATTTAAGGCTATTCTATTCATTAGGCAATTTTATTGATATTCCATTCATAATGTTTCCCCCTTTTACCCGGCATAAAATTTCACACCGGTGTTGTACCTTGTACCGACTAAAACTGGTAACATCGTACACCATGGCAACCCTAATCTTTACAATGATAAACCACCTTTAACAGGAAAGTTGAAAAAGATGACGACATTGAAAGTTGATGACAACCAGCTCACCTCACTGCCTAACACCATTGGAAGGTTAGTAACTCACATAAAACTCGTCAAGTTGTATAAAGCAAAAATGCAAAAGGCAGACAATATACCTTACACACCTCTTAGATCAAAATACCTGAACATCCCTCTAATGCACTGTGTTTGCCACATTTATAGAATTTTGGTATAGATTTTGCCATATCATACACCTCTGATGCTCAGGCTAGTCAGCTCAGTCTTTAATGTAGTGACCCTTTGTATTATTAAACACATTTTATGATGACATTCTATGAAACTGAACTGTAGCATGTAGTCTTTGTATTGGATTTCTTGCTGAATTGCCATCTGGGGCTCAACAATAAAAGTTTTGCAGCTCTGCTACTGTCATTTCTGGCAGTTTTTCACAACCTAGCATGATAAAATGCTGACGGTGAACTTCACTGTGACTTTCAGCAGTGTTAACAGTCTTTGTGTCTGTAAGCTGTAATTAAGGGAAATCATTTGTGCAATACTGATAGGGAAATAGGAAGAGCAGGGATTAAAATGTGCAGTTGATTTGGTAACCTAATACAGATACAAAACCCCCTATAATTTATTGCTTGTTAGCATATCAGATGTGGAATTTAGGGACAAGGTGTACATACACCATCCTCAACAAAATGTGTTATTTCAGAGGTCACACTCACTTCAGACTGCCTTTTTCATTTGTCATAGCTGTCACCACTACCTCATTCCTGTGATACAATTATCCATGCATCTCTCTTCTTGGTTTGTCATTGCTCGGTTCTGTGTGTTGTGTTAATCAAACATGCATCTTAAATGGGCACTTCAGTGCACGTGGCAAAATCGGGTAAGTAGACCAGCGAGTGTTTGTATTCCCCACACGTCTGCCACAGCATGTTTATTTAGACAAGGGCATACCTTACATCCATATTTTGCTTAAAGAGACACCTACATATGAAAGGCCAGCTGGACTGCTGTGCTAGTACAAATGTTCTACTAATGACATTATTTAGCATAACAAATATAAATTGGGCCATTCAAAATTAAGCCATATTGAAAAAAAATCAGTTAGAAAAAGGGAAAAAAATGCAATATGATTAATGGTGTAAGGTTAAATTAAATCTATTGTGTAAATTTGACTCAATAAACACTGTGGCATATTCCAGACCATTGTAAATGTTTTAAAACTAATTTAAGATTTAGGGGGTCTGGGCAGCTCAGCGAGTAAAGATGCTGGCTACCATCCCTGGAGTCGCGAGTTTGAATCCAGGGTGTGCTGAGTGATTCCAAGTCTCCTAAGCATCCAAATTGGCTCGGTTGCTTGGGAGGGTAGAGTTAAATGGAGTAACCTCCTCGTGGTCAATATAATGTGGTTCTCGCTCTTGGTGGGGAGCGTGGTGAGTTGTGCGTGGATGCCGCGAAGAATAGCGTGAAGTCTCCACGGTAACACACTCGACAAGCCACGTGATAAAATTTGCGGATTGACAGTCTCAGACACAGAGGCAACTGAGATTCATCCTCACTATGCCACCACGAGGACTTGGAGCGCATTGGGCATTCCAAATTGGGGAGAAAAGGGGAGAAAACAAATAAATTAAAAATTTGCTTGAAAAGCCCAGTATTTTGTAGGCAAAGAGCACTTTTTTAGAAGTACCAAAACTTTAATTATTAAATTCATCATGTATCCCTTTAAAATGTCCTATGTTAAAGGGATAGTTCACCAAACAATGAAAATTCTCTCATCATTTACTCACCCTCATGCCATCCCAGATGTGTATGGCTTTCTTTCTTCTCCTGAACATAAACAAAGAAAACTCTGTAGGCCCATACAATACAAGTGAATGATGACCAGACATTTGGAGCTCCAAAAATCACATAAAGGCCACATAAAGTAATCCATAAGTCTCCAGTGGTATAACCTTTATCCAATATTTAAGTTCTTTTTACTAGAAATTTCCAAATTTACTTTCAAAATGTGTAAGAATTTGAAAGTGAAAGTGGAGATTGATATTAAAAAAGGACTAAAAGCTACACTATGTAAGTTTTTGTAAGAAATTAAGAAAATGTAATTAATGAGCAAGTACACAAACAATCCATCTTCCAAACCATGTTTGTGCCTTAACCTGATTCACTATGATAAGCCTATAAGAATTATTTATATTTTAGAGCTATCGGGATGGATTTGGCGGAAAATTGCATACTTTCATAATTTGTCCTGCTAACAATGCTAATCTCTAAACTAGTTACTATTTTAGCCTGCTTGCTAAGTTATAATAGTGTCCACTGTTTGATGTTATCTGATATGACTAGTAATAATTTTTGGATGAACTATCCCTTTAATTCATACCTTTGTTAAGTGGAGATAATTGTTCAACATAACTTACATTTCCCATATTATCCATTAACAAAACTAATTTATTCCCTGTGTTAAAAGAATTTGAAAGACCCAGACATTGATACTGTTCATACTGACTGCAGTCAGTCTTGGATATTCGTACACATTGAAAACATTTGAATTGGATTTTTGAATGTGAGAGTAATATTAAAGGGATAGTTCAAGCAAAAATAAAAATTTAATTATTCACTCACCCTCACGTTGTTTCAAACCCACATGACCTTATTTATTTCTTTGAACATGAAAGGAGACGTTAGATGCAGTCACCATGCACTTTCATTGTACAGAAAAAAGAGATGCAATGGAAGTGAATGGTGACTGAGGCTAACATTCTGTCAAACATTTATTTTTGTGGTCCACAGAAGATAGAAAGTCATACAGGATTGGTGAGTGAATGATAAAATAATTGTAATTTTTGGTGAACTATCCCTTTAAGACTTATTTCAAAGCACAAGGTTTCACACTCATGGGGTATAAACAAGTTTTGAAGTCTTATATATGTTTAAAAATAATAAATAATTTATGTTTTTTTCTTATATTTTATACTTTTTCTCACATCTGCCAGTTTATCACTTTTAGAGGAGTTTGACTGTAGCTGTAATGAATTGGAATCGCTGCCTTCCACCATTGGCTACCTGCACAATCTTCGGACATTTGCAGCTGATGAGAACTTCTTGGCTGAGCTGCCCAGGGAGGTGAGCATTAGTGACCTTCTCTCTTGGTTTCATTTAGAGGAACTAATAATTAAAACCAAAGATACATCCTCTATATGTTTGGCTGCTCTATGCTGGTTTTGGCTAGTCACACACTATGACCAACATTGCCCATCTTTAGCCAAAATTGGTGCAATATTACTTTTTTCAGGAAAGATCAGAAATATAATCTTAGCCAACAACCCTTAATCACTGATACATGTAGAGGATGGATATACTGAATCAGACTTGAGAGGATACAGTATGTTGATGTCTTTATTGTGTTTATAATATTACTATTACTTTATAAATAAGTTCTTCACTCGCTGTCTAGTATCTATGCTCTACAAGTAGGGCCCTGTTAGCTTCACAATCAAAGCCAGCACAGTGGCGTCCATTTCTCATTTGCAGACTTTAAGCCTGGTTTCTGTGGTTTCATCACTATCTTCCCAATAATTTGGAAATATACTAGTGATATGCAATGAAGTTAAGCAATGGTTCTCAAACTTTGCATGCCTAACACATCTGATCAAATTAGACTAAACAATCTGATCATCTGATTACTTGCATATCTCATTTAACCTCTGCATTTGAACAATTTCACAAAATAAAGAATTCATGGCTGGCTCCTAGTAGCATATTTTTACAATGGCAACAGTACAGTAACTAAGAACTTTTTTCCTTTATGCTTCATCTACACTGGTAGGTGTCAGCACAATATACACTGACTGAGCACATAATTATGAACATTATACTAATACTGGGTAGGGCATCCATTTGCTCTCAAACAGCCTAAATGTTTTGGGCATGGGTTCAACAAGATGTTGTAAATATTCATTTGAGATTCTGGTCCATGTTGGCATGATTGCATCACACAATTTCTGCAGATTTGTCAGCTGCGCATTCATGCTGTTTATCTCTCATTCTACCACATCCCAAAGGTGTTCTATTGTATTCATATCCGGTGAATGGGAAGGCCACTGAAGAACAGTGAACTCATAGTCGCGTTCATGAAACCAGTTTGAGACGACTTTTTCTTTATGAAACGGTGCATTATGATGCTGGAAGTAGCCATTAGAAGATGGGTAAATTGTGGCCATGAAGTGGTGCACATGGTCAGCAGCAACAATACTCAAATATGCTGTGGCATTCAAAAGATGATTGATTGGTATATTAACAGGCCCAAAGTATGCCAAGAAAACATTCCCCACACCATTAGAACACCGCCACCAGCCTGGAGTGTTGACACAAGGCAGGTTGGGTCCATGGATTTATGCTGTTGGTGCCAAATTCTTGCCCTACCATCTGTGTGCCTCAGCAGAAATCGAGATTTATTCAACGTTTTTCCAGTTTTCAACTGTTCAAGTTTTGTTGAGCCTGTGCCCGCCTCATCTTTCTGTTCTTGGCTGACAGAAGTGAATCCAATGTGGTCTTCTGCTTTTGTAGCCCATCCACCTCAAGGTTTAAGATTAAGATTCAACTTTATTGTGCAGAGTTGTTTTCGCATATCCCAACTAAGCTGGGGTCAGAGCGCAGGGTCAGCTATGAAACAGCGCCCCTGGAGCAGGTAGGGTCAAGGGCCTTGCTCAAGGGCCCAACAGTGGTATCTTGATGGTGCTGGGGCTTGAACCCCCCGACCTTTCGGTCAGTAACCCAGAGCCTTAACCGCTGAGCCACCACTGGCCCCTGGTTTGATGTGTTATGCATTCTGAGTTGCTTTCCTGCTCATTAAAGTTAGAGTAACCATAGCCTTTCTGTCAGCTCAAACCAGTTTGGCTATTCTCCATTGACCTCTCTCATCAACAATGCATTTCCATCCGCAGAACTGCCGCTGACTGAGATCAACAGTTACAGAAAAACTCATACCAGCCCGTCTCATGCCATGGTCGAAATGCCTGATACAATTTTTTTTCTCCCTATTCTTATGGTGAATGTGAACATAAACTGAAGCTCCTGATCTGTATCTGCATGATTTTATGCGTTGCACTGCTGCCATATGATTGACTGATTAGATAATCACATGATTATGTAGGTTTACAGGAGTTCCTAATAAAGTGCTCAGTGAGTGTATATACAAATATTACTGAGTGCACCTTCAGTATTTTCAATATTAATTATTTTGATTCATGTTGCATGCCAACTGGGAGCACTCCATGTACCACAGTTTGAGAGTACAGCACAGTCAAAATCTGTAAAACCAAATGCTGACTGACAAATTACAAGAGTCATTTTACCTGAGAGAGAGAATGCTGATATCCAACAAAAAAGCTGACAAAATTGCAACTTACAAGAGCTATCATATCCTGTCCTGTGCTGCAGATTGGAAACTGCAGGAATGTCACAGTCATGTCCTTGCGCTCCAATAAACTGGAGTTTCTGCCTGATGAAATTGGACAGATGACAAAGCTACGTGTTCTTAATCTGAGTGACAATAGGTAACAACTGATGTTCCTGTAGTTCTTTCATTTTACACCCTCTGCACGCATGTATCAACAGGAATTCATTGCACCAATACATGATCTCTTCAATATTGTTTAATGAATAAAAATATTAGACATGAAAAAGATTATCCTCAAACCTGTAAAAAAAAGTACCTCTTATATGGTTGATGAACAGTTCTAATCAGTTCATGTAAAGCAATGTTTATTATTTTCTATAATGAGGGCATGGTATTAGAAAGTACCTGGCCTGCCTACAGGCTAATTAAGAAAGTTCTTTCTGAGCTATGTGGACAGTTTTGATGCTCTGACTATGACTACATGGAAGCAGAGTAATTAAACTTAAAATAGACTAAATGCAGTAGCCATTAGAGTACCTGAGTTAATGGGCTGTCTTAAGTGTACAGAATCACCTCAGGTCTTCACAACATTTTAACTACAGCAAATTAACTCTCCCCAACAGTCTCGTTTAGCTTTTTCTCATCCATGTTTTGACGTTTTGAACTCATGAACTAATTGTTTCTTTTCTTCTTTAGGTTAAAGAATCTTCCCTTCACTTTCACTAAATTGAAAGATCTTGCTGCACTCTGGTTATCTGACAATCAGGTTGTTATCTGGAACTCCTATTTGATACAGTCTTGCCCATAAACTTTATTTACCTGTTTATCAAATGTGGTGATTAAGTGGTCATAATACATACACTGCAAACAAGCATTTTCTTAACCAGAACTTTTGTACTTTTGAGTTAAAATACCTAAATATACGTAAAGCAAGATAAGTTTACTTGAACAAAACTGCATAAGAGAACATATTTTGAATTAAGTTTATTTGTCTTACCCCATTGGCAAATCCTTTTTTCTCATTTTACGCATAAACCTTAAAAAATAGCTTTCTTACCCCATTTTCCACTTTAATTCAATATGTATTTTCTCAAAACCAACCTTAAAGAAATATTCTATTTTTTTTCTAAATATTCTAAATATTCTAGTTTCTAGTATAAAGAGGTCAATACAAGTTAACGTCTCGGTTACGTATGTAACCTCCGTTCCCTGATGGAGGGAACGAGACGTCGTGTCGAAGAAGCGACACTAGGGGTCTCTCTTGAGCGCCGAAAGATACCTCTGATCTATGAAAAAAGGCCAATGAGAGTTGGCGAACAGTATTTGCATACTCCGCCTCCGGATACGGATATAAAGGCGAGAGAAATACGCTCGTTCATTCAGGATTTTTCTGAGGAGCCGGGAGTGTTCCGGGCACCTCAGCGGCTCGGCTCAGCGACGTGGCCGGGAAGACACGACGTCTCGTTCCCTCCATCAGGGAACGGAGGTTACATACGTAACCAAGACGTTCCCCGTCTGTCGCTCACTTCGACGTCGTGTCGAAGAAGCGACACTAGGGGTCCACTTCAAAACTCACCATGCGCTGAGCCGTGTATGTGTACTGCTGACACAGAAGCAGGCAGGTATTTGCACGTGCACAAGCGACCAACTGTGTTCAGGCTGCACGTACTCTTCCCCAATGCCCCGAAAAAGCGTCAGCATCCTTTTGGTTACCCTAGGGGGGAACAAGGTGACGCTCCCAACTAGGGAACGGGCCAAGCCTGGCTGGGCCTCTTTTCTCTCTATGTTTTCTCGGCATAGAGCAAGAGCAGCCGGGGCCCTTACCGCATCGAGGGAAGGGGGTCTTATTCCCGAATTCCTATTCTTTTAGGGGGAAAAGACCCTGCGGAGGCCACACCCGCCCAGCGGGGGAGGTAAAGGTGGCAAAATACATCACATGGCCACTTTGGGCATGTGGGAGGAAATGGCGCGGTGGTAGATCCAACCTCGAGGAGGGGGGAGTTGCTACAACACGGCGACCGGAGGGCAACGAAGGACTGCCTAAGGGAGACGCGGGTCAGCTCGTAAGGTGACCGTACTGCGGAAATACACACAGGAGGAGTCCCGTAGGAGGCCTGATCTGTGGAGCACCTATTCCAGTAGGGGTAGCCTGGGGTACCCGTAGTGGACTGGACCAGCAAGTCCCTCCGCTGAACTGCTGCGGGCCCGAAGGGCTAGGGAGGAATCAACCAGGGACCTAGGTTCTCTGGGAAAGAAGGCGCACTGTTTTACCTCGATCGAGGGAAACGGCGCTGGAAACAAGCGATTCACCCGGTCAGATCGTCGACGTGTACCGAGTTCTACGGGCTCGGACCTGAGAGAACACAGGACGAGACTGACTCAACCCTGAGATCGTAAGGGTGTTAGGTGCTGCCCAGCCCGCAGCTCTGCAAATGTCTGCTAGGGAGGTGTCCCTAGCCAGTGCCCATGAGGATGCCACGCTCCTAGTAGAGTGGGCTCGAACCCGCAAAAAAAGGGGGGGGGGGGGCACGGCCTGGGTGTGATAGGCCAACTGAATGGCATCCACCACCCAGTGAGACACCTCTGTTTGGAGACAGCGTTCCCTTTCTGCTGTCCTCCAAAGCAGACAAAGAGCTGCTCAGAGCGCCTGAAGCTCTGGGTGTGTTCCAGGTAGGCACGCAAGGCACGTACCGGACATGACAGTGAGAGGGCTGGGTCTGCCTCCTCCCGGGGCAGCGCTTGTAGGTTCACTACCTGATCTCCAGAGGGCGTGGTAGGAACCATGGGCACATAGCCCAGTCGAGGTCTTAGGATCACATGAGTATCTGCCGGACCGAGCTCCAGGCAAGTGTCGTTAGTAGGGAACGCTTGCAGGTCCCCGACCCTCTTGATGGAATTGAGCGCGATCAGCAGGGCCGTCTTTTTAGGAGAGGGCCCTGAGCCAACTGATTCTAGCGACTCGGGGGGGGGGGGGATCTCTGAAGACCGGCGAGGAACACCGAGAGATCCCAGGAGGGGAACAGGTTTGGCTGGGAGGGGTTTAACCTCCGGGCACCTCTTGGGAACCTGACGATTAAGTCGTGCTTACCCAGAGACTTGCTGTCTACTGGGTCGTGGTGAGCTGCGATAGTGGCAACATACACCTTCAAGGTGGATGGGGACAGCCTCCCCTCCAACCTCTCCTGTAGGAACAGGAGCACAGACCTAACTGCGCACCTCTGTGGGTCTTCTGCCCGGGAAGAACACCAATTCACGAACAGACGCCATTTCAGGGCATAGAGTTGCCTGGTAGAAGGGGCTCTGGCTTGGTTGAACGTGGCTACGACCGTGGGTGGTAGACCAGCTAGATCTTCCGCATCCCGTTCGGGGGCCAGACGTGGAGGTTCCAAAGGTCTGGGTGCGGATGCCAGAGCGTGCCCCGTCCCTGAGAAAGAAGATCCTTCCTCAGGGGAATTCGCCAGGGAGGGGCTGTCGCGAGGAGTACAAGGTCCAAGAACCAGGCCCGGGTGGGCCAGTAAGGAGCCACGAGAGTGACTTGTTCCTCGTCCTCCCTGACCTTGCACAGCACCTGTGCAAGAAGGCTCACTGGGGGAATGCGTACTTGCGCAGCCCCACCGGCCAGCTGTGTGCCAGTGCATCTACCCCGAGGGGAGCCTCTGAACGGGCGTACCAGAGCGGGCAGTGGGAGGTCTCTCGGGAGGCAGAGGGGTCTACCTGGGCCTTGCCGAACCGTTCCCAAATTAGCTGAACCGAGTGGGGGTGAAGCCTCCACTCTCTGCCAGGCAAGCGTTGTCATGACAGCGCATCCGCTATCACATTGAGGTTGCCGGGGATGTGAGTGGCACGCAGCGACCTGAGTCGGTGCTGGCTCCAAAGGAGGAGACGACGGGCAAGTTGTGACATGTGACGGGAGCGTACGCCGCCTTGACGATTTATGTACGCGACCGCAGTGGTGCTGTCCGACCTGACCAGGACATGTTTGTCGCGAATTAACGGGAGAAACTGCCGCAGGGCTAGAAGGACGGTCAACAACTCGAGGCAGTTGATGTGCCAACGCAGCTAGGCCCTTTTCCAACGGCCTGAGTGCGCCGTAAATCCAACAGCAAAGCAGAGCGTCAGAGGATCAGAAGCAGGATCAGCTGTGTTACTCGCAGCTGACTGCATACACACGACCTTCGGCTCCGAAGAAAATTACTGAATGAACGAGCGTATTTCTCTCGCCTTTATATCCGTATCCGGAGGCGGAGTATGCAAATACTGTTCGCCAACTCTCATTGGCCTTTTTTCATAGATCAGAGGTATCTTTCGGCGCTCGAGAGACCCCTAGTGTCGCTTCTTCGACACAACGTCGAAGTGAGCGACAGACGGGGAAGCTCAATTAACAGCATTTGTGGCATAATTTTGATTACCAGAAAAAATTATTTAAACTTGACTAAAATCTAAGTTACAGTGAGGCACTTATACTGAAAGTAAATGGGTCCAATATTTGGAGGGTTTAAATGCAGAATGTGAAGCTAATAATTTTATAAAAATACTTACATTTATTATTTAATTAAAACTTGTATTATTTGAACTGTAAAGTTGTTTAAATGGTCATTTTACAGTCATTTTAGGGATTTAGGGGTTTATTGACATTACATGTTAAATTGGCTTTAACTAAGAAAGGGTTAGTAAGCAATTTTATCACACTTAAATCATGTTAACATGGATATTGTTTGTGTCTTGTGGCTGTACTTTAGATACAAAGAGTATTTTAACATTTATTGATTGGCCCCCTTCCCTTCCATTGTAAGTGCCTCACTGGAACCCATATTTGTGCTTTTTTTTTTTTTTTTTAAAGAAAAGAAAGGGCCTGTCAAAAATAAATTTTTGTAGCAATCAATTTTATGCCACAAATGCTGTTAATAGATCTTAATTTATATTATATTTATAACCCAGAATATTCCTTTAATATTTTGTGAAAGTTTGTTTCTGAAGTAAATATTTCTTGTTTTATGGATGTTTAGAACCAAAAAATGTTTTACTGTGCACCGCTTATGTCCAGCAAATTGATTAATTTAGTAACAGTCCATTCATTGTTTCAGTCCAAGGCCCTTATCCCCCTGCAAACCGAGGCTCATCCTGAGACAAAACAGAGAGTTCTTACCAACTACATGTTTCCTCAGCAGCCCCGACATGACGAGGGTGAGAATAAACCAACCATTTCTCTTTTCTTCTTTGATTGCTTTTTTACATTACACTGGATTAAAATTTGGGACGGATGCTTACTTTCCATTCTGCAGATTACCAATCTGACACCGACAGCTTTAATCCCACCCTCTGGGAGGAGCAGAGACAGCAGAGGATGACTGTGGCATTTGAGTTTGAGGATAAGAAGGAGGAGGAAGACAACTCAGGAAAAGTGAAGGTCCCCAGGGCATGCAAAACTCACACACATAAACTCATATACACCTACACTAATATCCCCACTTGAGCTCCATTTGCTTAATTAGGAATTTTTCCACGTCTTGTGGAATCCATGCCACAAAAAATCACTCTATCTATCCATCCATCCATCCATCCTTACAGTTGCGGCCTGTGCATTTTAAGTCTAGGCCTTCAGTGTGATTCATGCCATTAAGAATACACAGTTTCACAATGAAAAAGACACCATATATCATACATTACGTGGCAGTCAACTAATAATACCAATTGACATTTTAAAAACACGTCCATGCAGGAAAGCCAGAACCAAGGAAGTCTAATACCAAGAAAAAGCTCTCTAATTTGTGAAACAGTTGTCACACATGCTTGTAAGAGTTGAGGAATAAATTCTGATTGAATAAACTTTTATTTTTTTGCAATTCGTTTCCTATGAATTAGGAGTGGAAAGCCATTGAAAATACACAGGCAAAAAGGTCAATGAGAATGAAAGGAGAATGAAAGGATGAAAAAATATGAAAAATTGTCACTCTCTCTCTCTCTCTCTCTCTCTCTCTCTCTCTCTCTCTCTCTCTCTCTCTCTATATATATATATATATATATAAGTTTTGAAACACTTACTCTTTCATAATAATATTAAATGGGAATTATGTTTTTATTTTATTAAATTTTAGTTTTATAATGAAATAAATGAATATGCTGGCACAAATATATTTTTGTCTACAAAACAAAATTTTAAACATTTAAGCATATGCCTTCAGATCAAAATATTTTTAAGATCATGAGAAACATTTCAGTGAAGTGTTTCAAAATTTTTGACTGGTAGTGTATACAGCATCTATAAGAAATGATGTACAGACTTTGCTGTTTCAGAAGGACATTGTTACTTTGATTCACCAAAGTGGCATTCAGCTGATCACAAAGTATAGTCAGGACTTTACTGATGTAAAAAAACATCATGGTTACTGTTGTAACCTCCATTCCCCGAGGGAAGGAACGAGACGTTGTGTCGAATGAAGTGACACAAGGGGTCTTCCTGGGATGCCAAACGTACCTCTGAACCTGAGAAAAGGCCAATGTCAAGTTGGCAGACAGAATTTGCATGCCCCGCCCCGGACATGCGGGTATAAAGGGAAGCGGGTCAGCGAGTGTCAGTTAGGATTTTGCACTGAGGAGCCGAAAATAAGGTACGGCTGTTTACATTGGTAGGTCTAGTGCTGTGGCAGGAGGGACACAAAGTCTCACTCCTTCCCTCGGGGAACGGAGGTTACAACAGTAACCATGACGTTCCCCTTCTGTCACTCACTCAACGTTGTGTCGAATGAAGTGACACATGGGGCCCATCTAAAAACGCCATGCACTGACCGTGTTATGTGAACTGTCAAGACAGGTGCAAGCAGGCTACTGCGTGCTAGAAGTAACTGTGTCGGCTGCACGTAGCCCTCGCCAACGCCCCCAAAGAGATGCCACATCCTTCCCAGTGTAGGGGGAGGTAACATGTGGCAAATACACCACGAGGGTTGTGAAGCCGTACGTGGGAAATGACGCGGTGGTAGGTCCAGCCTAATGAGGGGGGACTCTACAGCAAGGCGACCGGGGCAGCATTGCTGCCCAACGGAAACCCGGGTCTGCCGACAGGGGGACCGTACCGCGGGAAATACATCACGGGGAGTTTGCCTGAGAAGGGAACTAAGCCCGTGGAGCCCGACCACAGTACAGAGCACCTGTGACTCGGAGTGGGTCTGGCCGTGAATTGCTCCGATGAATTCGCCTACCAGAAGGCTAGGGAGGAGAACATCCAGTGAGCGATGCTTAGTGGCTAACCTGCGATAGAAGGCACACTGAATCAACTTGGTGAATGGCGCTGTGTGCAAGCGGAACACCTGGTCGGTTGAGCCGCGTTACATAGTTCTACCGGCTCGGACCTGACAAAACAAGGAAAGAGACTGACTCAACCCTGAAATTGTAAAGTCTGGAAAAGGTATTTGGTGTTGCCCAGCCCGCTGCTCTGCAGATGTCTGCTGAGGAGATGCCATGGGCCAGTGGCCATGAGGATGCCACACTTCTCGTAGAGTGTGCTCGAACCCACAAGGGGGTGGGCACGGCCTGGGTGTGATAAGCTAAGGAAATAGCATCAACGACCCAGTGAGATAACCTCTGTTTGGAGACGGCGTTCCCTTTCCGCCATCTGCCGAAGCAGACAAAGAGCTGCTCAGAACATCTAGAGCTCTGCATGCGGTCCAAGTAGATGGGCATGTATCGGACACAGCAATGAGAAGCCTGGGTCTGCCTCCTCCTGGGGCAGCTTGCTTGTAGGTTCACAACCTGGTCCCTGAAGGGGGTCGTAGGAACCTTTGGCACGGAGCCCGGTCGCGGCCTTAGGGTAATGTGAGAATGTGCTGGACTGAACTCCAGGCAGGTGTCACTGACAGAGAATGCTTGCAAGTCCTCAACCCTCTTGATGGAAGCTAACGCAATCAGGAGGGCCGTCTTCAGGGAGAGGGCCTTGAGCTCAACTGAATCAAGCGGCTCGAAGGGGGGGTCTCTGAAGTCCCGAGAGGACCACTGAGAGATCCCAGGAGGGGAATAGGCTAGGCCGGGGAGGGTTCAGTCTCCAGGCGCCTTTCAGGAACCTGATAATCAAGTCGTGCTTACCTAGGGACTTGCCATCTACTGCATCGTGGTGGGCTGTGATAGCAGCTACATACACCTTCAAGGTTGAGGGGGACAGCCTCCCATCCAGCCTCTCCTGCAGGAATGAAAGCACTGACCGAAATGCACACCTCTGCAGGTTTTTGGCTGGAGAAGAACACCAATGTGCGAACAAGCGACACTTTAAGGCATTAAGTTGCCTGGTGTAGGGAGCTCTGGCTTGGTTGATCGTGCCTACGAATGCAGGTGGGTGAACCACTAGATCTTCCGCATCCCATCCAGGGGCCAGACGTGGAGGTTCCAGAGGTCTGGATGCATGTGCCAGAGGGTGCCCCGTCCCTGAGAAAGAAGGTCCTTCCTCAGGGGAATTTTCCAGGGAGGTGCTGTTAAGAGGAGCGTAAGATCCGGGAACCTGGTCCGGGCGGGCCATTAAGGGGCCACCAGGATTACCTGTTCCTCATCCTCCCTGATCTTGCACAGCACCAGTGCAAGAAGGCTCGCTGGGGGAAATGCATACTTGCGCAGCCCCCGGGGCCAGCTGTGTGCCAGCATGTCTGTACTGAGAGGAGCTCCTGTCAGGGAGTACCAGAGCGGTCAGTGGGAGTTGTCTTGGGAGGCAAAGAGATCTATCTGTGCCTTGCCGAATTGGTCCCAAATCAGTTGGACCACCTGGGGGTCCACTCTCCGCTGGGCGAAACCTGACTCCAAAGGAGGAGATGGCGGGCGAGTTGTGACATATGATGAGAGCACACACCGCCGCTACCGCCGCGGTGCTGTCTGAACGGATCAAGACGTGCTTGCCCTGGATTAGTGGGAGAAACTTCCGTAGGGCAAGAGAACAACTCTAGGCAGTTGTGCCAATGCTGCCGGGGTCCTGTCCAAAAGCCAGCGGCAGCATGCCCATTGCACATGGTATGTGCCATGGCGCCATGCCCATCTCGGGACTCGAGTCTGTAGCCAGTGTTGAAGCGGTCTCATATGCATCAACCCAAGTGGCATGGCCGCGGCTGAGGATGCCATATGCCCCACGAGCCTCTGGAATTGTTTTAGAGGAACTGCTGTGCCAGGCTCGAAGAGAGTAAGGCACCTGAGTGACGGATTGGGAAGTGAAAGCCACGCATCCAAACTCCGCACGAGGGGCACTAACGGGACGATCGCTTTTGACGTACCGGGTAGGGCTTCTCAGTGGGGGGGAGCAGGTAACAGCGTGCCGGGATGCAGAAGAGCATCCCGAGGCTTGGGTGCTGAGAAAAGGCTCAAAGCACTTACCTTGCTCCGCGCTCCCGGAAGGGGGCTAGTTAGAGACTGAGGAAGAGGTCCTAGAGAGGCCTCGTCAGCGCTGGCCTACCGGGGCTGAGCAGTTGCGGGTCCGGAGGTGAGAGAGCTGCGTCTGGGGAGCCGGGACTGTAGAGTTTTGGAACCAAGGTGCCGTGAGAACTCGCTCCTTATTGAGAATATGGGTGCTGCAGCCCGAAGGCGGCGCATCAAAAGAAACAAGGATTCTCCTCCCGGCCCTCCACCGGGGGAGTGGAGCAAACGTCTGACTGCCTGGGTCACCCGTCTCAGAGCACTTCGGAGCATTCCTGGTCATGGAAGGGAACCTGGATACGGGGGGCATACTCCACCTGCGAGGTGCTCGACGCTGGGGCTGAGAGCTGGGCCAGGGTTGAGGCGGAGCTACCTGTTGTTTAGCCGTAGGGGGACAGCTCTCCGATGCAGCGGTGATGTCGTCATCCAATTCCGGGGGCTCTAGGGAGAATACCGGCTGGCTGCAAGGTGAGCCGCACTCATCCCGAGACCGGACGGAAGCAAGCAAGCGTGCCGGGGGGCGGGTGGTTCATGAGGATTTACCCAGCAAAACCGAGCCCGTTGTCATCCCCAAATCGCCTTCGTCGCCAGCCAGGTCATCCTCAATCCCGTGGGAAGAAGGAACGGTGTGGGAACGGCTGATGTGGCTTTCTCTCATGAGAACAGAAAGCCGCGACTGCAATGTTGCCATGGCTGTGTTCTCGCACTGAGAACCTGAACCATTCATAAAACGCTGCCTACGTGTCATCGCAGCCCAGGCATGCGAGGCAGCTTTTATGACCGTCAGAAGTGGAGAGAAATCAACCGCATCCAGGAACAACACAGAGGCAGAAAGACGTCTTTAAAAAGATGCGTCCTGAAAAGGACGTTCAACGCCTGCTGTGTATTTCTCTTTTATGAGTGGGAACTCAAAACTCTTTTAGATGAAATAAACACTTTTTAGGAGGAGAAACACTCTTTCAGGCAATGAAAGCGCTGTCGAAGCACCCAGGGGCGTGGACTGCACAGCGTGCAGAGAGAGAGAACGCCAGCTGGAAACGTGCTGTAGATCCAACAGCAGTGCCTCTTGCTAACAGAGGTGAGTGGAACAGTGGTGAACTCAGCTTGACTGTTGCTCCGAATAAAAATTCTGACTGACACTTGCTGCCCTGCTTCCCTTTATACCCGTATGTCCGGGGTGAGGCATGCAAATTCTGTCTGCCAACTTGGAATGTTTGGCATCCCAGGAAGACCCCTTTTGTCACTTCATTCAACACAGCGTCGAGTGAGTGACAGAAGGGGAACAGGACCATCACTATTTGAGAAAAAAAAAAAGTGATTTTTGACCAAATCTACACAGAAGCCATCACTCTAACACAAATTGCTAAATTGGTATTAAAAAATCACTTGCCATTATATCAAACACAGTTGAAAGCTAATTGGTTCGTTAAATAAGGTATAATTTAAAATAAAAATAATTTTGTCTTTGTGTTTTTTTTTGAGTTGCCACAGTATGCAATAGACTGGCATGACTTAAGGTCAATATTAGGTCAAAAATGGCAAAAAAAAACCAAACAAAAAAAACAACTTGCCCTAGAAACTCGTCAGTCAATCATTGTTTTGAGGAATGAAGGCTATACAATGCTTGAAATTGCAAAAAAAAACTGAAGACGTCATACAAAGGTGTACACTACAGTCTTCAAAGACAAAGGCCAACTGGCTCTAACAAGGACAGAAAGAGATGTGGAAGGCCAGATGTACAATTAAACAAGAGGATAATAATTGTACCCGCTCAACACCAGTTTCATGTACAAAGTAAAGAGAAGACTCAGGTGTTCTGGCCTTATGGGAAGAATTGCAAAGTAAAAGACACTTGAAACAGAAGAACAAAAATAAAAGTTTAGAGTGGGCAAAGAAACACAGACATTGGGCAACAGATAATTGAAAAGAGTGTTATGGATCTTAACCCCACTGAGCATTTGTGGGATCAGCTAGACTGTAAGGCATGTGAGAAGTGCCCAACAAGACACATCTATGGCAAGTGCTACAGGAAGCGTGGGGTGAAATGTCATCTGAGTATCTGAACAAACTGACAGCTAGAATGCCAAGGATCTGCAAAGCTGTCATTGCTGCATGTGGAGGATTTTTTGAAGAGAACTCTTTGAAGTAGTTTAAGATTATTTTTTTTAATTATAATAGTAATTTTTCACATTATTAATGTCCTGACTATATGTTGTGATCAGTTGAATGCCACTTTGGGGAATAAATGTACAAATTACTTTCCATAAGAGCAATGTCTGTACATTATTCCTTTTTGGTTGCCAGTGTATATAAACTCAATAAAAAAGAAACATCCCTTTTTCAGGACACTATATCCAAAAAAAAAAATTATTTAAATAACTTTACAGATCTTTATTGTAAAGGGTTTAAACAATGTTATCCATGCTTGTTCAATGAACCATAAACAATTAATGAGAATGCACCTATGGAATGGTTAAGACACTAAAAGCTTACAGACGTAGGCAATTAAGGTCACAGTTATAAAAACTTAGGACAATAAAGAGTCCTATCTACTGACTCTGAAAAACACCAAAAGAAAGATTTACAGGTACAGGATGGCAACAACAACTTCCGCAGGTGTACATTGACGGGTCCTTAAACAAGCCCTCATAATAAATCTCGAAATGATTGACAAATTCACTTGCGAAATGGATTGCTGTGAACTGTGAACTGATTGCTGTATGCCATTGATTGACTTATGTTCAATAATATGCAATACAATGTATTCTAAAGCCGCTTTTTGTATTGTCTTATCAATGATTAACTCTTCTGCCACAAGAATGTATGCATTATATATATATATATATACACTACCGTTCAAAAGTTTGGGGTCACTTACTCATTCTTTATTTATTTATTTATTTCACATTTTAGAATAATAGTAGTCAGCAAAACTATGGAATAATAGAAATGGAAATATGGGAATTATTTTGTGACCAAAAAATCCAAAATAAATCCAAAACTATGTAATATTTTAGCATCTTCAAAGTAGTCACCCTTTGCCTAGATTTTGCAGACATGTACTCGTGACATTTTCTCAACCAACTTCTTGAGGAATCACCCCGGCTTTTCAATACTGCTTTTTAAACAGTATTGAAGGAGTTCCCATCTATGTTGGGCACTTATTGGCTTCTTTTCTTCATATTTTGTCATCCATTTCAAAAACTTTTTTTTTTTTTAGGAAATTTTAGATTTGTAATTAAATAAATGTATATGTTTTGGCAGAATAATATTTTGTCTACAAAGTTAATTTCAAACTTTTAAGCATACACCTTCAGATCAAAAGATTTTTAAGATCATGAGAAACATTTCAGACAAGTGACCCCAAACTTTTGAACGGTAGTGTATATATATATATATATATATATATATATATATATATATATATATATAATTTTTTAATATTTAAAGATAACTGTGTATAATTATTTCATCATTATATATTGAATTATTGTTATATGAGGGGCTTTCTCAGCAAATATTTGTATACGCGATTAATTAATCGGGACACCATGTAATTAATTCGATAAACAATTTTAATCAATTGACATCACTAATATATATATATATATATATATATATATATATATATTCTCACAGAGAGGTTGTGACAGAGAGACAGTTGTGCTGTTGAAAATCAGAGTCTCTGTATTTCTGCTTAATTTCAAACTCACCTGTCTTTTTCCAAACCCTCAAAATGGGCCTTAAGCATTCCTATCCACCAAACACTGAGCTTTCTCTAGTGTGTAAGTCCAACATTTTTGCACCATGGACCGGTTTCATTTTGAAACTTTCTCATGGACCTATGGTCTATAACAATGGCTATAGATTAAATTACTCTGACATCACACTGCAGGAAAACCCTTTTCCGGGTTCTTTCGAGCAGCAGATTTCAAATTTTTTGGTGGAAATAAGTAGCGCTGCAGTTTAAATAAACTTTTAAGCTTAATAGAATATAAAAATGTATTTTAATGTTAATAAAAGTTATTATAAAGCAATATCTATGGTTTACAGTGAAGAAAGTATGTGGGTTCTTTCCTGAAATATGTATGTTTATGTATGAAGCCTGTATGATTATGTCAGACATGTAACAGGTTAATATACACATCCTCACATGTTTAACATGCTTCTAAAGATATGTGATATATTCTTACTTTAATATGATCATATTCCATATCAAACCTTAATAACAGCTGTTTCGATTTAACAATATTATTTACTGCATTCAAAATAAATGCAAAGACATCATTTTCACTGTATGAAATTATTTTTATTCACTTATCCTTTCACAAACAGTAGTTCATGTTCTACAGTAGTGGAGATTGGATCTGTTCCTCCCGTTATATTGTATATGGTGGTATTGATCATATAATCGTTAGATCATATTTGACCTCTTATCTGTCACAGTGACAGCACTTTGGAAATTAAAAACAGCCATTTGCTATCAGAGTTTACGTGATTTAATCCATCCATCCATCGTCAACCGCTTATCCTGTGTACAGGGTCACGGGGGGGCTGGAGCCTATCCCAGCTAACATTGGGCGAAAGGCGGGGTACACCCTGGACAGGTCGCCAGTCCATCGCAGGGCCACGTGATTTAATAATAATAATTTAAAAAAAAAAAGTTAATATACACCAACAGCTGCTGTGGGTCAATTGTGTCTAATAATTGTGTCAATTATCATCATTTATGTTTTTCCTGATGCAACGATCTGGTGGAAATTTAAAGAAAGCCATAATCTCCAATAATCTGTGGAAAACAGCGTGTTTCATCCCCAAAAACAGCACTTTTGGGGCAGTTTCAATGCAATTTGAGCGAAGCACACGTAGACAGCCATTCTTTTCTGGGTAACCAAAAGAGTCAGGAAAGGGCAGGGTAGAGCATTTGTTTGTAAACAGTAAATTCATCTATAGGAAGAGTGGAACCAATTTTTATGTAAATTTGGATATGCCTTATAAAGGGCAAAAAGCATATATCAGTACAGCACAGAAATGTTTCCCAGGACTTTCTCACGACCCAGTAGCAACTCTTCCATGGCCCGGTACTGGGTCGCGACCCAGGGGTTGGGGACCTCTGCCTTAAGGGACTAAATCCTCTCCTCTCTCTTTTTGCAGGTTGAGATTAATCTGAAGCGGTATCCTACCCCTTACCCAGAGGACCTGAAGAACATGGTGAAGTCAGTGCAGAACCTGGTGGGTAAATCCACTCATCCCCTCAACACTGAAAAATGTTCATCTGGGACCAATATGGAGCTACACAGCCAAGACAAGTATGAGGCCAAGTGGCCCATTGCTCCAAAGGAGGTAATGCTTCATCTAATTTCTTCAAAGAGCCTACCTGGGTTCATACATCAGTGTCTCTGTAATTTGGGTGCAGAGTGAAGTGCAATTTAAATGCTATATCCATCACCTGGTAATCACAGTTTATTCCTCATTAAACAACATGCTTGTAGTTTAGTCTATGTTCTTTCCAGGTCACAGAGCGAGAGGTTAAAGATTTCTCTAAACCACCAATGTCTGAACAAGGTGCCATCCTCAACTCAGCCATTGACATCCCAAAACGCAAAGACAAAGAGGATCTGACTGAGAGCTCAGAAGTATGACAAGTTTTCTCATTTAATTTTGTCTCTTTTAAATCATGAATATCTTACAGTGGAAAATAGCATAGCTTTTTCATTTTAAGGAAGTGAGTAATTTCACTAATATGAGTGGGTGTAATGAAATTTAGGCTGCAAACTTTGTTTTTAAATATCTGTTTTTTGCATCCTTGTTGTCTGGGTAGATATGGTTGCATTTCTAGAATATATGGAGAGTATTGTGTAGTGGTGGGAGTGTTTGTTAAATGTTAGCTGGACCTGGGGAGATAAAATAAACAAAATCAGTGGAAATGTTTCATCTCTCACAGCCAGCAATCCCCCTCCTTAACAGCCAGAACTGCAATGTGGTTGTTTAGGACAGGATAATGATGAAATCATTAACTTTGCTTACGAATATTAGAGCAGAGCTGGTGCAATCAGTAATGAATGTCACAGTAACCTTGCAGCATGTTTACATCTATGGTAACTCATTATTAAAATACCCAATAATTATTTATCCAGTGTTTATCCCTTGAAATAAATGTTGTGTGGTGGAATGGTTGGGTTTACAGAGGTGATCTCAGAGAGTTATAAGTATGTAAATGGGTGACTTTTAATATTAGGGTGACTTAAAGTATTAGTTCACCCACAAATGAAAATTCTGTCAATATTTACTCATGTTGTTCTAAACCCATATGACTTTCTTTCTTTTGTAGACAGAAAAAGATACATTTTGATCACCTACTGGTTACTCTTTTCCATGCAGTTACAATGACTT
This sequence comes from Moxostoma hubbsi, assembly GCA_032164185.1. Classification (NCBI taxonomy): domain Eukaryota; kingdom Metazoa; phylum Chordata; class Actinopteri; order Cypriniformes; family Catostomidae; genus Moxostoma; species Moxostoma hubbsi. The sequence continues at coordinate 24,466,650 of JAVLUX010000010.1, forward strand.
TGGAAAGCTAGAAATCTCTACTCTCCATCCATTTAAATTGCATGGACAAGAGTACATTATTCAAATGACATGTTTGGAATAAAATTAGGGTGAATATATAATGAGAGAATTTACATTTTTGGGTGTACTATTCCTTTAAGAAAAGGAGGGAGGCCTACAGCATTTTTAAAATGGTCATGTATTAGTAGACTTTCCCACTTAGGCTAATTTCAGGCTTATATTCTGAATACGGCTAGAAATCTTTTAGTAAACAGAAGGAAAGGTCATTCTGAAATGTCAAGTATACTCTGAGGATCCATTAAAGGTTCCTATATGATTATATTAATTGAATTATGGTAAGATAGACTGAAATTAATGGACTACTTGCACAACTACTTCCGTGTTCTACGTAATGTGGCTCAGGCGTTTCCAGTTTCCCTACAAACTGAGATTTATTCATGGAAAGGCAGATTATTTCTACTTTTTAGGGCTGTCAGTTGTTTAAAACAGTAGCCCAAATTATGATTTTGGCATTAGCGTGACTGATCTCAAATGTATAATTTGCTGAACTTGAATAAAAATATATTTTTTCCATTCCAAATGTAGTTACACTAAGCTCCTGAAGAGAAAATCAAATATATATAACCTGCAGTAGTCTGGCCGTCTCGTTAATGTGTTTCATTAATTGATGATATTTCATACCTGTTGAGCTTCAGCGCTAAATTTCACCATACAACCCTTGTGAATGATACACCATGTAAATGTTTAAATGTCCCAGATAGACTGACTTAGAAATACTTTTAACATCCTCTTACTCTGACCAGGCTTTAAAAACCACTCAGAACAGAATGAAGCCATTTTAATGTCAAATTTAATACATTAACTTCAAATATCATTGGCTCATTGGCAGCTATTCTACTTATGCATTTTTATTTCAACATATAGTGATGTACTGTACTTATCATTGAAACAATGACACAAAATAGAGATTTAAAACATATATTTAAAAGGGCCATGACATACTCTTTTTTGTGTGTGTGTGTGTGTGTGTGCCTGCGGTCCACTTCTAATGTTAGTAAAGTTTTTTTGGTTTTTTTTTTTGCACTAAAACAGTCATAATTTAGTAATATATGTTAATTTTCCATCCTGGCTCTTTGTCTGAAATGCTGGGTTTTGGCCTCAGCATATCCTTTTACCTGTTGATTCACACACCCTTTCTGAGCACAAACATTGAAAATGACATACCTGAACTTAAATGGTTGTATTTACTGTACCCTTTGGAGTGTGGACACAGTTGTAGTATCTTTTGAAAAAAGACACTTTGGGCTTTATTTACCATTTCAGAATTAATATATGTTGTTATTTTTTTAATTTAGAGAACACAAAGTTTATAGTAATGGAAATATTTATGTTTTTATAATCTAAAAAAACAATAATAAAAGTACCAAGACAACTCAGAAATACAATATTCTCAAAGCCACAAGTCTAAAGAATTTACATTTCAAATTTGAAGATGATCTAACAAAAAATGAGGTTCCTGCAATCTTTTTTCTCTCAAAATCGCAGCTGGTGAACAGAGTAAAATTAAGGCTCCGCCTTTCAAGACGACACAAAATCTGACTGCACTGCTCGGCTATTATGAATAAAACTACACCACATTTTTTTTTAAATAGACTTTGGAGACAGGCTCATTTTGTTTACGAGACTCTAATATATAAGATCATATACAGTTTTCGAACATGAATGTTGCTCAGATAGCACAATTTTTTGAAGAACGTTGACGAAGGGTAAATCTTTCAGGCAAGATCTCATGTAAACAATGGAGAATATATAAACATTTCTCAGAAATATCACTTTTATGGACAAAAAATGCTATTGGATGTTTTTCAATGAATGCTTGACATGGACAATTGACCCAAGTGTGGCGAACTGGATTCATCTGGCGATCGCGTTTTCATAACAAAGGTATGAAGTCCCATTTAGATATTGCATGTTTTTATTTGTACACCTGGCACAAATATCTTAATTGCTGTTTCTGGAGCATTGCTATCGTGAAACAGAGATCAGATATCAATGTTGAACCCTTAGACCTTTGAAAAGATGTATAATTTGTTAACATTAATTACATTTATAGACGGTAAATTATATTGTAAATGTAAGCAGAGTGACGTCACTCCCGAGTGCGGTGAAATTGCGTATCAACAGGTTAAACTTCAATGTAAACGGCCACTGTTATGTCTAACATCGTGCAGCCCCTCAAATACATCCATATATATTTGAATCTCAATCAGAATAGAATGAACCAGCTCCACAAAAATAAAAAAATAAAAATAATTTCAGGGATGTACACCCAACAAAGTTTATCTGAATGTATCAAACTGTTCACTCAAGTACAGCAGCACCATAAACTATAAATATCAAACAGTCAAAACATATTTAACTGCCCCATCTATCAATAACAGTTCCTTTGCAAAGCTTTAATCATATTGTGACTTAATCACAAGCAATCCACGCTTTATACTAAAATCAGCTAGACGCAAAATGGGGGCCTCCTTTCAAGAGTTAATACTTGACATTGAGTCTTTTAAAAGTGTCACAATGTGCATAATAATGGTTGAAGTAGTTTGTCTATTGCATGTTTATGTCAAAAAACATTTAAAATAGTCCCGATGGGCACAATAAAGTGTACTGTTTAAGTCAACTTTGGTGTAGATGAATAGTAGGCCGGTCTGTCTTGTTTTCTCATCTTCACCTTTCTGACTGCGAGCCAGTAGGCGGCCAAGGGTGTGATGATGTAAAATTGTGCATTGATGTCTTACTGTAGAGGCAGACATGTGCTGATGTATTCATCTGTGTGACTGAGTAAATCCAACGAGTCATTTTTCAGCTTGGTTTAAATAAATGCTCTTTTTGTATTGAAGAGAAAGTTTTTAGTTCTCAAACTTACAGTATGTTTTTAAAGTACAATGAACTCTTACATGTCAAAAGGAAGGAACATCAAGGAAAATGTTATTCCTCATGTCATGACACCTTTAATAAAAACGGGGTGATTCATGCTCTTCTCACTCACACATGGAGCATTGCAGTTGTTTCATTCAAAGAGCGGTGGTACTGACACCCTTTACTAGTCTCCTCCAACCTTCTTTCATTTGCGGTTCAAACTGATCTGTGTATAAATGTGTGCTACAGACATATCTGTGTGAGGAGTACGATGAAATCTGCTTGGAGTGTATACCAACCATTGCTTTCTCAGATCGGCTTGGGATGATATTCCGCTTAATTTTTAAGATGAAAATGTGATAAAATCTTCTTCCAAATACTAATTTTATGTGGAGTTTCTGGAACTAGGCAACTACTGCACATTGTAAACACATATAACCATAAACTATCAAGACTATTTCAAAGAGGAATTACGTCATGAGACTCAGTGCAAGTAGTCCATTGGTTTCAGTAAACAGCAATAAATCTCAAGGACTAATGCAAACACAGCTACATTCATACCCATTCATTGATGCCAGGCTTTTCAATGCTTGCAGTAGCTCTTTGTGTAGTATAGCCAGAGGTGGGTAGGAAAGCAAAAAACTGTACTCAAGTAAAAGTACAATTACTTTAAAAAAAATTACTCAAGTAGGAGTAAAAGTACTAACATAAATTATTACTTGAGTTAGAGTAAGAAAGTATCCAGTTAAAAGAGTACTCAATTAGTGAGTAACTCGTTACTTCCACAAATGACATAATGGACATTAACTCCCCTATATTCCATTACATAATTCACATTTAACATGTATTACAGAATTATTATTATTATTAATGGAAATTCTCATGTTGTTCCAAACTCGTATGACTTACTTTCATTCATGCAACACAATAAGGAGATATTAGCCAGAATGTTTGCCTGAGTCACTATTTACTTTCAGTGAATGTTATTTCCTCAATACTTTGAAAGTGAATGGTGACAGATACTGTCAGCCTGTAATATTCTCTCTAACATTCTTTGTGTTACAGAGAATACAGAATGTCACAAGGGCTTGGAACAAAATGAGGGTTGGGAAATAATGACATAATATTAAATTATGGCTGAGCTATCACTTTAAAGGGATAGTTCACCCCAAATATAAATGTTTGACTCCCTTTCTTCTGCAGAACACAAATTAAGATTTTTAGAAGAATATTTCAGCTCTGTAGGTCAGTAAAATGCATGTGAATGGGTGCTAAAATGTTGATGCTCCAAAAAGCACACAAAGGCAGCATTTAAGTAATCCATAAGAATCCAGTAGTTAAATCCATATCTTCAGAAGTGATATAATAGGTGGGGGAACAGATCGGTATTTGTCATTTTTTGCTAGTCGTTCTTCTTCCTGCCCAGCAGGGGGCGATATGCAGAGAAGAATATGAATCACCAAAAACACAAGAAGAAGAATGTGAAAGTGATCTGTTTCTCATCCATAATTGAACGATTTTTATTTAATCACTGGAGTTTTATGGATTACTATTATGCTGACTTATGTGATTTTTTTTAGCTTAAAATGTTGGCACCCTTTCACTTGCATTGTATGGACCAAAAGAGCTGAGAAATTCTTCTAAAAACCTTAATTTGTGTTCAACAGATGAAAGAAAGTCATGGACATCTGTGATGGCATGAGGGTGAGTAAATGATGAGAGAATTTTCATTTTTGGGTGAACTATTCCTTTAAGGGCTCTTGTCAGATCTGGATGAATTTGTCATTATAAAGAGAGGTTTGGAAACGTTTCTAATAATTATTAAGGTAAAAACGTGAAAATGTACCACAGGGACATTATACATAATGCTGAAATATAAACCAAAGCAAGATCATGCTTTATTAATGCCTACTTTCACTATTTCATAGCTTTTAAAGTCCAGCGTGGATTCTTATTTCAGTGTTGTTACAGTTTTCAGTGTCAAAAGAATTTAGATCATTAGTTCTGTACAGCAGTACCACTGCTCTTTAAACGCAGTGTACGCAGCCTGCGTAGGGCATCATCCCCGGTCGCAGAACACTTGCTGTGTATGAAACCACCCACTATCCACTATAGCTATTAGTGCACTATTTTGGGTGTCTGGCATTTTGTAGGAGTATCTGAATTCAGAGTGAGCCACTCGTTTTGTACATTTGATGTATACTCTGAGGGTTAGTTGCCCATAATCCACCATGGGGAAGACATACGAGTTGGGAGTATACTGCTTCCTTCACTCCTTCAATGTTTTATTTCATGCTAAATTTATTAAATTACTTTCTGACAAATCATTACTTGATTAAAATAACACAATAACATATAGAGAGGCAAAACATACAGATACATTTGAAAATGTACTCTAGTAAATGTACTAAATGTATTTATATTTATTTATATTTATACAGAATTTTGTCATTAGGCTAAAGCATTCTTTATTTGCTAAATAATTCACTGAGGTGATATTATTTTAACTCAGGAGACTGCACACATTGTAAATTATAATGATTTAAATATTCTGAAAAAAATTTAGGTTATGATAATTTGATCGGATAGGGCTCTATGCACCCAGATTCGCTAACCAGCTTGTATCGGAGTTTAAAGATACTAAAGTATAACATATAAATACAATAATGTACATTAGATCAAATGTGTTTATTAAATGTGCAGTGATGGACTCTGCTTAAGTGACAGTCTGTGACAGCGCGTGCAGCTGTCAACTTCTGTTGTCGTAAAAGTCCCATTCCATAATCTCTCAATAAATTACACATTAACTAAAATGAAACCCATTAATGTAACTACAAGAACACCACCAATTGTAACAAAGTAAAAGTAAAAAAAATTCATTAGAAATTTATTTGATTGAGAGTAAAACATACCCACTTTTTTCTGATTAATACTTTTTTTATTGATTCACATATTAAACACAGAAAAACAAAACATATATACACAGAATCAACAATTTCCCCCCACTATTACCCCTCCCAATCCCCAGCCCCACCCTGGCCCCCAACAACATCCCAGTAGCCATACATGATTATAGACACACATTTACAAAAAAAAATTATGATAAACATACAGGTGCTGGTCATATAATTAGAATATCATAAAAAAGTTGATTTATTTCAGTAATTCCATTCAAAAAGTGAAACTTGGATATTATATTCATTCATTACACACAGACTGATATATTTCAAGTGTTCATTCCCTTTAATTTTGATGATTAAAACTGACAACTAATGAAAATCCCAAATTCAGTATCTCTGAAAATTAGAATATTACTTAAGACCAATACAAAAAAAGGATTTTTAGAAATGCTGGCCAACTGAAAAGTATGAACATGAATACTTTTGATGATATTCTAATTATATGACCAGCACCTGTACACGTTGACAACTACACATCTCTCTCCACCTCCCCTCCCCTAGAACCCTCCAGAAATGCCAGATATCCACCCCATTTCCCCACAAACAAGTCCAATTTCCCCAGTTTTCTAATTGACCCTTCTTCAAAGGCCGCCACCCTCCCCATCTCTGAGCATCACTCCTGGAATGAGGGCGCTCCAGCCGACACATCCGCTTAAAAGTATCCACTTTTAAACATACTCTAAAAATATTTTTTTTCCAAAAAGTTACTCTAGTAAATGTAACGGAGTAACTGTAGCGCGTTACTACCCACCTCTGAGAATAGCACACAAGTTCATGATGTATTGTGTCCATCGCAGCTTGGCCTCACACTGCCTCCCCCCATGGTCTCAGAGACCCCCCTGGCCAAAATATGGAGCTACAAACACTATTATTATCAGGGTTGTTGGGACCTTGGGAGTACCAGTGCCATAAACCTCATGTTTCTTACACATTCTTTTCTTTCTAGACCATGAGAATCCATTTTTGTTTGTTTGTATATATGTATGTATGTTTGTTTTGCTTAGATTTCTTTACATCGCGTCGTTCCCAAGCCGCAACAGCCAGTGAATACGAGCTTGGCCATAACTACTCCTTCCTGTTTCTGCCTCATAGTAAGTGGCTGAGTCAGTGACCAGACAGCAGAAAATTCACTTAAAGGAATAGTTCACCCAAAAACAGTGGTAGTTTTGACGGTCCAAAAGTCACATTTAGGCAGCATAAAAGTAATCCATGCAACTACAGCTGACAGTGAATGTCTTCTGAAGCTAATCGATAGGTTTATGTAAGAAACAAGTTGATAATTAAATGTTTTTAGCTTTAAATCGGTGCTTCCATACAGGACTCTGATGCGGTTTGAAATGGCCAAACTCTCGCATGACGTTCATTCTTCTGTTGTAAATGAGCACCGCTTCTGAATTTGCCGACACGTTTACATCACGCTTTGCATCAGCTGCTGGCAGGAAGTGCTTTTTAAAAGTTAATAACGTTTTAATTATAGATGTTTTTTTTTTACATAAACGTATCGATTTGCTTCTGAAGCTATTCATTGATCGACTGGATTACTTTTATGCTGCCTGAATATGTCTTTTGGACTGATAAAGGGCTGGCACCTGTGTACTTCCAATATAAGGATCTGGCAGAGCTCTATCTTCTTCTAAAAATCTTCTTTTGTGTTCTGCTGAAAAAAGATAGACATCTGGGATGGCATCAGGGTAAGTGAATAATGAGAGAATTAAAATTTTTGGATGAACTATTCCTTTAACATATGGGGTGGCTCATTTCAACTGCCTTCATAGCAAATTAAATGGATTTTTTCAGAAACCCCCATTGTGGGTGAACAGGATTGTAAGACGACTTGAAAAGTGGGAGGGGGCATAACATAGAGCTTTGATCAACAGTATAAAACTAAAAGTATAAAACTTTTTTGATAGCTTTGCTCATGAATATTAATTACATCAAATGATGTTTGCCCAGTATTCCTATCTGAATTATTGAAAACCAGACGTTGATAATTAGGATTACTGCTTACACATTCGTGACACTACCAGTTTGCAAAGGCCTAGGGCTTTTGCTTTGTCTTAAAGTTGTCATTTTAAGTGGCTGTCCCCATTTTTTCTTCACACTGTTCCCAAGCAAAATGAAACTCTTAAAATATAATGATTTTGTCCCAAAAAGTGGAAGAACTTAGACATTTGTCATAAAGTTATAATGGATGCTACGCTCCTGGGCGGAACATTTGTTAAAAACATGTATGGGTTTGTTTCCCATAATAAAGTAAATATTAGAGATTTGCAAACACCAAGAGGTGAAACTCCCAGTCTTTCAGTTTCCAGCGTAACGGCACGAACATCAGCTTTTGCATCAGTTTGCCACATCAATTTACACAGCCACAGGAAAGTAGTACAATGAATTTATGACCTGTTGTGAGAGAGCAATGAAGAAAAAATACTGGATAAGAGAAAAGATGAAGGCAGACAAGGGGAAAGGAGCTATGTCTGATGTGTCCTCACTTGCTCTGCTGTTGGTTGTGTGAGCCAGCCCGCTGATATATAGTAAGGTCTGAGAGGTGTGAGTCATATTGCCATATACAGTTGCAAGGGAGGTGGAAGCTGCTGATGGCTCCTGTGGCATTTGACCAGACAAGCCAGGACAAGGCATGTGAATCATAACAGTCTATATATTACAAATGATGACTCTCAACTTGATGTTGAGGTATGAGTTCACACTCTGTTTCTTCTCATATATTTCTCAGCTTCAATTTTGTTGAACCTGGAGGTCATATGGGGCGAATGTTTGCATTTTATAACCATAACTGTATTGTAATAAGGGATGTAAAAATACAGAAATAAATGCTGATGACTGGCTCATCCCAAAATTCAAGTCTTTAACTTTACAAACCCTAAATATTAGCTACATTTCACAGGTTTGGTTCAGACATTTTACTGTACACACAGTACTGATTCTTTTGAACAATGTTTTTAAACTGAAATGTCAATAGAGTTTTATCTAAAATGCAATTAGGCAAACAGATTCTTTTAATATATCCATTAATGATTTGTAATCCAGCTACAGTGTATGCACTTGCTATCAACACTTATCAAAATAACTGTCAATTTTGACATTTTAAAGTAAATATTATTATTATAAAAAAAAAAATGTGTCTGTGTAACCTTAAATCAGATTAAAATGTCACTTTAATACTAACAATTTGTGTAGTTCGATTTGACCTGCAAAACTAGGTTAAGTGAGTTGTACAGTTTCTAATTTACTGAGAATTTGATCCTTGTTTTATACAGGATTCCATGGGAGGCTCCCCTAATGATATCCGCATTTCTGACATGAGGCCAACTTTGGTAGAGCCCCCTATGTACAAGCCAAAGGTTGTGTTGCTGGGCAAGGAAAAAAAAGGTTAGTGAGAAGCTAAAATGGCAGTAGAAGCTAAACTCAAGAGTTCATCTTTCTAGGTGTATCTTGTCTCTTGCTTGAGTTTTGTTCTAATGTTAATCAGCTCTAACAGCTTCGAATTTTAACTGACATTTAACTTTTCTCTCTTGCTGTTCTCTCTCCTCAATCAAGAAAAAATCCAGTTTATGCTGTTGTTCATGCATTTAACCTGATTTTACACAGTGGATCCTCACCAACCTTGTTATTTTAAATGCATTTAGAATCAACTGATGAGTCTGAGCCAGAGAAAATGCATTGTTTGAACAACAGCGGATCATCTGCCACTTATTCCGACTACTCACCTTCCCAGGGATCATCTGGTTCCTCAAACCCTCCAGGAAATGTCAGTAACCTGCAAACCTCTGGGAAAGAGGGACCACCACAGACTCACTGGACCAACAGGTTGGCAAAAATGTCATCACTGCCACTATTTATTTATATCAACTAATAGGTCATCTGTCCACTCATATGACACAACAGTTGATCCATTAAGTTTAGTTGTCCAGCTTACTGACTTTTGGTTGGCCCAAAACTGATGTTGTGGCAGAGTTGCATTAAGCTTGTTTTTGTCATAATCGTACTAACATATCTGGAAATAGTCCAAATTCATTATTATAACAAGCCATGTTTACTGTTGTAGTTTGTCACAAAACATTGTTTAATTTTAGGTTTAAATGAAAAAAGTTATAACATATTTTAAATGTGGCCTCAGACTTTTGGACCCTGTAATATATTCTACTTTAAATGCATCTTGGCCTCCAATGCAGTGTAAAGACTGCTCTAGAGGGGCAAATCTAACCAGAGTTTAATTGGTTCATAACCCCTTGAATGCAGAATTTTCTCATTATGACAGTGATGTTATTGTTATTTGTTTTTTATTTTACTGAAGGTGCTTGTTAACATTTCTATAAATAGTAATTAACATGAAAATAATTCTGGGTAACACTTTACAATAAGGCTCCACAACATTAGCTAACATTATCTAACAATGAACAATACTTATTAAGCTTTATTAATTTTAGTTCATGTTTATTTCACAGTAGTAATACATTTTTAAACTCAAACATTGTATTTGTTAACATTATTTAATACACTATAAACTAACACAAAATAACAATAAACAATACTTTTACTGCATTTAATAATCTTGGTTAATGTTAGTTTCTAGATATACGGTAACACTATACAATAAGGTTCCATTTGTTAACATTATTTAAAAACATTATCTAACATTAACTAACAATGAACAATACTTATTAAGCTTTATTAATTTTAGTTCATGTTTATTTCACAGTAGTAATACATTTTTAAACTCAAACATTGTATTTGTTAACATTATTTAATACACTATAAACAAACATGAACTAACAATGAACAATGTATTTTTATTAACTAACATTAACAATGATGAATAAATGATGTAAAACATGTATCGTTAATTGTTTGCTCATGATACCTAATACATAAACTAATGTTAACAACTGGAACATTATTGTAAAGTGTTACCAAATTCTGTTTCCAAGTGGCCATTTTGATAGCAATCAGAGCTCAATACTTGGCCTCTAATTTCTGCTTAAATGTGTCTCTGTGTAGCTCACATCTTTATGGTTCTCTCATGGACAGTAGTATGACTCTTGCTATCATCTTCAATAAAGTGCATCTTAATAAAGTGCAAATACATCTCTGTTGCTCTAAGGAAAAGGTTTATTATATTAGTTCTCCCTAAGAACTTTAAATAATTCCTGTTCTTCAGAAAAGCTTTTTGAGAGATTTCTGTTTTGAAAACCTTGCAGATGTAATATGTAGGCAAAATTGGATAAATATTGAAAATCTGTTTGATGAGCACGCCATTTCAGTCAACCACTGTGATATTACTTGTCTTCTCAGCACTATACAATTCAAACACAAATTAAAAGACATAAGTAATATTTAGAGAGTTGGAAGCAGTTTTTTTTTTTTTTTTTTTTTTTTTTTTTTTTTATTATAATACAATATATAATATAATATGTATTTTTTCTGGATTGCCAAATAAATCTGAAATGTTTACATAAATATTGCAGATTCAATCCCAAGTAGGCACAAACAAGGAACCCGAGAATTACTGAGATTCCAAACCTGCAATATTTGTGCCCTTGAGCAAAGTACTAATCTCAGGTTACTCATGGGGCACTATGCCAGCAGTTATTGTACTGTAAATCACTTTGGATGAAAAGCATCTGCTCAAAGGCAAGCAACAAGCACATAAGCAAATTTGAACTGACTTGTGGTATTAAATTAAGATTGTGAAGTATGTTTAATAAATATCATCTGTACATCAAAGTCCATGTTCATGATTATTTCCATGTAGTGCCCAGATCAAATCTCAGATGTATTTTATCTGAATATCTCAACAGGCTGGCTCAGTCCTTCCCAAAGCCCATTGAAACCAAACCACTTCTGAGCCAGAGGGAAACACCACCTTCCAGCACGCTGCAGCAGCGAGGTGAGAGGCGACCACACAGCGATACCTTCGACAGCTGGAATGATGCCCCCCACTACGATAACACAGGTTTTGTCGCAGAGGAGACACCTCTTGACACCCCAAGCAGCAGTGCTGGCAACCCCATGCTGGGCTCTAAGCCCCGAAGTGCCTCAACAGCACACGGGCGACGGCCTCTCATGAGACAAGAGCGCATTGTGGGAGTTCCCTTAGAGCTTGACCAAACACAACACACTTTCCACACAGTTCGCTCCACCCCTGAAACTGAAGTGCCTCCTTCCTCTAACCCCTGGCAGAACTGGACGAGGACTCCCAGTCCCTTTGAGGACAGGACAGCTTTCCCTTCCAAATTGGAAATTACTCCAGCAAACAGTCCCAACCCTGACCGCAAGGACTTCGAACAGGAGATAGGAGAACTGCCTGGTACTTTCCCCTCAACAGGAGCCTGGGGTTTTCTTGACTCTACGGCCTCAGGGATGGGACGAGGTCATCCCAACCTTTTTTCACATGTTCAGGGTGGACCAAACAAAGGTGAACCAAACAAAGGAAGCACTATGGTTGTTAGCAAGAGTTCTGAGAGAATTTCACCAATGATGAAGGAGGTCAAAGCAAAATTTAGGAAATCACAGAGCATAGATGAAATTGATACTGGGTCCTACAAGGTTTACAGCATCCCCTTGGACTGCTACAGTTCTAGCATAGAAAATCAAGGAAGTGTTGATAGAGCAGACCTCCCTGTACCTATGGAACAGAGCATGTCACGGAGCCAATCAGCTCCCATGCTGGACGATGATCTGGATTGCTACGGTTCTAATAAAAGCTCTCAGCAGCAGAAGCCTGCCATCCCAAAGAAAGTTTACCATTTCGATCATAGCTTCAACCCACAAGGAGCCATGGATGTTATGAAAGCAGAGAGGAGGGTTCCTCCGCCATTCTCCAACACCCCTGAATATGTCAACCAACCTGGCAAGACATTACCAAAGGAGCTTGTAAGCCCAAGAGGCTACCGGGGCTATCCACCGATGGAACAGATGTATTCATTTTCTCAGTCCATGGTCACTGATGATGCTCTGAATCCACAGCTCTCTGCCCAACCCCAGCGGTCCAGGCCAGGCTTCCTGCGACGAGCTGATTCTCTGGTAAGTTCAACAGAGATGGCATTATTCCGCAGAGTAGCTGAGAGCCAGGAGCTCCAGATGGCAGAGCACTACAGCAGGCCGCAACAGATCAAGAGCATGCTGGAACAACAGAACAGCCTGTCTACCATTGCTGACACACAGTTCCACAAGAGAAATGGTAGGTATGAAGAAGATTACTCATCTTATCAAGAGCCCAAAAAGACTATCATGGGTTACCCTACCAAGAGTCTGACGCAAAGGCGCCCCCTGTCTGCACGAAGCTACAGTACAGAGACATATGGGTCATCTCAGGCAAGACCAGTCTCTGCCCGGCCCACAATGGCTGCACTGCTGGAGAAAATGCCTTCAGATTACAATCTTATTACATGCACTGAAAAGAGCCCTGAAGCTGACATGAAGCTGAGACCAGTTCCTCAAAAACAAGAGGACCCAAGCTCCAAAATGCCAGTAGATTGGAGACAACAACTGCTTAGACACATAGAAGCAAAGAGGCTAGACCGGGTGAGTAAGCAAGCTTCGTTGTACATCGTTATATTTCTAGTGAAACAATTTAATGACTCATGATAACAAGAATATACTGTACAGCACTTGATTTAGACTTATAAAATGTGTCCAGGTTTCTCAAAGAATAAATAAATTGTTTGACCCTCATGTGTATCACTGGTAATAATTGTGGAGATCTCAGTAACAAGTTGCTAACTCAGTGCAATACTGTATAATGTAAGGGATAATGTACAGTCTTCCGTTGCTTCGCGTCGGGTCCTGATTACCCTGTTGGGGTTTATTGTGCGATAACAACTGGCTGACTTTTCATTATCCCACTTAATACATGGCTACTAAACAAATAAATAAATACATGGTTATAAAATAATGATTTGCATTGAAATTATGTCATTTGAGAAAAAATAATTGGCTGAACCGCTAAAATCCACCTCCATTTTTCATTGGAGTTCTGTTGATTATTATTTTGTGAAAATTGCTGTCTGACTCCTCATTATACAGCCTATTACAAGAAAACTTGCTAAATAAACAAATAGATGGACATGAAACATTGATTTGAGTTATTTTATTAGCTGACTTGTAGAGATCGCAGAGTGCTATGTGAAGCAGGAGTAACGGCAGACCCCAGATGTGGTGTGGTACATGGAGCTGCGGTTGTTGCAGAGCAATAACAGACCTCTAGATGGCACCATTAATCAGAATCGAGTTTTCCAGGCTGCCGTGTAATAAGTGCTTTATATGATTTTATAATAACAAGGCCTTTATTACTGTATTATTTAAATAACTACAACTCAGTGTGTTTGTTTTACATATTAGGGACACAGCTTAACTGAAGGCCACTAATTAGTGTATAGCCAGAAGAACAGTTGGCTGAATCTCATGTAAACTGTCAGGAAATGTCCAGGTCATACTTCACCCCCAAAATAATAATAATAATAAAAAAGTAAACTCTCTTTTGCATAAAGAAAATTAATCTTCATTTAATTTAATTAATTAACATTTTTTTTTCTTTTTTGCTTTGTGAAATTATTTTCTGGAAAATAAGGCACACCCCCATAAAATCTCATTCTTCATTTCCGTAATGCAAAAAATAAATTTTATATTATTGAAGTTGTGAAAATAATTTATAAAATGTACAAGTATACATTACGGTAGTATTTCTTAGTAGTTAAATTTATGTTGCTGTACTACAGAAATAAGAATTCGATTTTTATTCGTATTACAGTAATTAGAACTTTTTTTATGATAATTTTTTGGAAAAAAGCATGCTTAATTGTCATTAAATTAATTGTCACAATGCAAGAAATCTTAATGGTCATAAAAATTTATTTCTTAGGTTTCATTATGCAAAATATAATTTATTCATGAGATTCACCCAGTTAAGTACATGCAGCTTTGAGTGTCGTGCAGTTAGGTGGTGAGGCTTTGTTTCTGTGTATGTGGAATACACTACTACAGCATTCTTCATTGTTCACTAAATGTATTCAGTTTTGCTTACGTCTGTTTATGCTAATATGTAAATGCAGCCTGTGTATCACTAATGTGTCACATCAGCAGTAATGTTTTTCTGTTTGTCAAGTTTACTCACTCTGTTACAGCGGTGTGTGTGGTGCAGTCCAGTGTACCCCCCAGCCACAGCTTTTGACCTTTCTGTGTGGCACTGTCACACCCATTCACTCATGTCATGTGATTGTTTCCCTCCAATCAGAGCGCTGTCCTTAAGCACAACACAGTAAACTTCGGCATGCTGTACTCTGGAGGCTATGCTGCACCGCATGCCAGCAGAAGCATGACAATAAACTTTTACAATAACAAAAAGCATGAAAACCAAACAACTCAGTGGCTACCTCTACCAAATGTGAGTATCAAAAAAAGTCAGCCCCAGTTTCAGCATGAAGAAGTAACATTTATAGAACATTTTTTTAAAGATCTCTTCTCGTTGACCTGCTTTTTAGATCTCTCATTTGAATAGCTTCTGCTTTAACTTCTAAAACAATGGTAATATAATTATTTTGGCACATTTTTGTGGATACCAGCTTATATATATATTATAATAGTCTATTTGATGGCAATTAAAGACCCCATGAAATGGCTTGACGAGCACAGTTTACTTTCCTGTGTTGACATATTTCCTATTGAAACAGGAAGTTATATGCTTTATTTATGTCACAGCCATGAACCAGGTGGTATTGGGGGAGAGACAATCTCATCTGAGAGAGCATTTGATTGGACAAAAATCTTTGTAGTGCAGGATGAGTCATCAATATTTTTGGTACATTTTCAATGAAGAGAAAGACTATAAATTATAAATGCATATAAATGTTAAATTTGTCAATTTTTTGAGGTATTCAATCATCTAGATTACTTAATAGCTAATACACACAAATTTAAAGCCAAAAAAATTAACATTCTGATTTCATGGGGTCTTTAAGGCAGGACATCTAACACATTTCACAGTTCAACACAAATTTAACCATTCACTTGTTCCAGACTAGACACTGTCTCTCACTGTGATGTAAAACATATTTAGGTGTTTTCTGTTGCATGTGCTCAGTCTTTGTATTTAGTCTATGCACTAAAATTGTCCTCTGTCCTTAACTCTCAGAACAAGGCAATCTGTGACAGACAACAAAGATGCTGACGAATTATGAAATGACAAGTCTGATCTCATGAACATTACGTGACTGTGGCAAAATTTTTGCCAAATGAAATTGTGGTTCATCACCCGTATCATGGCCATTCTATGTTGAAATGTTCACTGTGTTGCTCTAAAAGTTGGTTGTTTAGTCACTAGTTAAATGTCGTGTTTTAAAGGGACAGTTCACATCAAAATGAAAATTCTCTTATAATTTACTCACCCCCATGATATCCCAGATGTATATGACTTTCTTTCTTCAGCTGAACACAAATTAAGATTTTTTTTACAAGAGTATCTTTGCTCTGTAGGTCCTTAAGACTCAAGTGGTTAAATCCATATCTTTAGAAGCGATATGACAGGTGTTGGTGAGAAACAATTCAATATTTAAGTCACTTTTAATTTCACATTCTTCTTCTTTTGTTTTTGGTGATTCACATTTTTTGTGCATATCCCCACCTACTGGGCAAGAGGAGAATTTATTTAAAAAAAAAAAAAAAGACTTGAATATTGATGTTTCTCACCCATGCTCATCATATCTATCATATCGCTTTTGAAGACATAGATTTAACCACTGGGGTCTTATGGATAATTTTACACTGCCTGTATGTGCTTTTTGGAGCTTCAAAATGTTGGTATCCATTTGCTTGCATTGTGAGGACCTACAGAGCTGAGATATTCTTCTAAAAAGTATTTTTTATGTTCAGCAGAAGAAAGAAAGTAATACACATCTGGGATGGCATGAGAGTGATTACATGATGATAGAATTTTCATGTTTGGGTGAACTATCCCTTTAAGCTTCTATGAAGTTTTAAACAGTAAAACCTACCTCCCCACCCTAACCAATAATGTAATAAAAGCACATGTGAGATGATAAACACAATTGCTGAAGCAACCACGTAATCTGTGGTGTTTTTATGATACTTTTGACTCATGTTGACTCTAGTGCTCTTCTGGACTCGTATACCGGTCCTTCGCATTGATAGTGCAGCGTTATACCAGTTGAGCTACCGTACAACTTGACCACACATGAATAAGCTTGTAAATGTAGTTGGTTATGTAATCAAACATTTAAATATATCGCCTTACATAACATTTGCTATAGTAAAAGTGTTTTGATGTCATAAGATACTGTAGCATTGTGTGAGGAACAGAGCAAAAAGTGTTTATGAACTGACAATCTGCAGTTTTACATGTTATTTGTATAAAAGTGAATAAAGGTCGTTGTTGTAGCGTCTCTAGTGTTTATTTCACTAGGAAACTGCTGCGATATGTACCACGTGCCACGTTAAGATAATTTAGCAAACATCTAGGTGTAGTAACATGATTCTATGAGACCAGGTTGGAAATGACTTATTGCTGCATCCCTCCCTCTCTCTTAAGTACTGTGATACACAATCAAACTTTTATAAAGGGATAGTGAAACCAGTTCTAGTTACAAACTCACACTCATGTCATTCCAACCCTGTTTTTAATACCGTGGAATACAAAAGATGAGTTATTGAAGAATATCTTGATCACATTTCAATGAAAGTGAATGAGGAATGGGGCTGTCGGGCCCCAATTGACAAAGCACCATAACATTTCCATTAAAGTGGTCCATATGACATGTGTGCTATATTCTAATTGTACTAAAGTCATCAATTGTGTGAGGAACAAACCAAAATCTTAACCGTTATCACGGAAAAGTTTCACATCTATGCTTGCTCCCAATTTCCATGTTCATAAGAGAAGATATCTGATTTGTTAATGAACTGCTCTTTTTACTTTTTTTATTGAATCGATTGATCCTGTTCACAATCCAAATGGTTTATTCACAAATCGGACTGATCCAATTCTGGAGTTCAACCCACTAAATTATCTGGTCACAGCGGTTCCAGATTTATCAGCTCACTTGAGGGGAAGATTATCAGTGAATAACATCTCACTTTTACATCGGTTCCTTGCATATAATTTCTGAAGACTTAGGAATATAACACACGATTCATAAGGACCGCTTTTACGATACATGTGTGGTGCTTTTTTGTTTTGAAGCTTGAAAGCTCTAGTCCTGGTTCATTTTCAATGTATGGAAAAGAATGCTCTTAAGAAATTCAGCTGATAATTACAATTTCAAAAAAGTGTCTTTAAAAAAACAAGCACCTAGCATTATCCTTTCAGACCACTTTTCTGAAAACTGATTGCATCATAAGTTGCTGACAGCAATATATTCTTCACAGACACCTTCACAACAGAGCAATATTTTAGATAATGGACAAGAGGTGGTTTCCCCTACTAGCCAGTGGGCCCCGTATTCACTGGGTCGAAGAGATGTGCCACCAGAGAACATGAACATCATGAAAAAGGTAAAGTGTAGATTTTTTGATTAAGCCGATTTTTTTTTTTTTCTCCAATGACACTGATTGGTCACTGATTGGTTGTAGCCAATGTAATCAAATAAAAATTCGAGAGAGATTTTTTTTTTGCAAGTTAATTGGGAGTGGGTGGATGCTGTGATCTCTTTTAGTGTGATTTCCATGCCCATGGTATCAGGGACTTTTCTGATTCTGGCACTAAAAGCGAGTTAAATGTCGGGTTTTAAAGGGATAGTTTGCCTCAGAATGAAAATTCTCTCATCATTCACTCACCCTCATGCCATCCCAGAAATGTATGACTTTCTTTCTTCTGCTGAATGCAAACAAAGGTTTTTAGAAGAATATCTCAGCTCTATTGGTCCTCACAATGCAAGTGATTAGGTACTTTTTAAAATTTCCAAAAAGCACATAAAGGCACCATAAAAGTAATCCACAAGTCTCCAGTGTTTAAATCCATATAGTCAGAACCAGTATGATAGGTGTGGGTGAGAAACAGATCAATATTTAAGTGCTTTTTCTACTATAATTGCCCACATTCACTTTCACATTCTTCTTCTTTTGTTTTTGGTGATTCGCTTTATTTGTCCATATCGCCACCTACTAGGCAAGGTGACAGGGGCTTTTCTGATAGGTGGATCTCTCCTCAAGATTATGGGTAGTGTAGTTCTCAACTGGGAATTCAGCAATCAATTCAACAGATTAAAATTTTTTAATAAAGCAGAAATCAACTAATTTGTTGCTTTTACAGAAGCATATATCATCATCTCTTAACAATCTTGAAGCTCGGGGGCCTGGGTAGCTCAGCGAGTATTGACGCTGACTACCACCCCTGGAGTCGTGAGTTTGAATCCAGGGTGTGCTGAGTGACTCCGGCCAAGTCTTCTTAGTAACCAAATTGGCCGTGTTGCTAGGGAGGGTAGAGTCACATGGGGTAACCTCGTGTTCACAATTAGTGGTTCTCACTCTCAATGGGGTGTGTGGTAAGTTGTGAATGGATCGCACAGGGTAGCATGACCCTTCACATGCAGAGTCTCCATGGTGTCATGCACAACGAGCCACGTGATAAGATGCACAGATTGACGGTCTCAGATGCGGAGGCAAATGAGACTTGTCCTCCGCCACCTGGATTGCGGTGAGTCACCGCGCCACTATGAGGACCTACTAAGTAGTGGGAATTGAGCATTCCAAATTGGGAGAAAAGGGGATAAAAACAAAAAATAAACAATCATGGAGCGCATGGTAGTTCTATCTCGAAAGGTTTATACATTAATGTTAAAAATGTATTTCTCAATGGAGTATAACATTTTTATTTCCAGAACTACAATTGTACTCTAAATATTGCCCATCCTGTCCAAGAAACTGAAGTAATAACAGGGTTCCCGTGAATCTTTAAAAAGTCTTAAAATGTCTTGAATTCAGTTTTCCCAAATTTAAGGTCACACAATGTCTTAATTATAATTTATAGAGGGCTTAAATTTGGGGGCTGAAAGACAGGAATCTTAATATGACCTAATGTGATTATCATATTTAATTAATATATTTAATTAAATAAATGCATGTGCTGCTTCCTTCAAAGTGAAAATGCGGCACTGTATTTTCTCCAAGCAGGTGGGGGTTTGTGAGTGTTTCCTGCTTTTGCAGAGCAGTTCACAATCAATAAACCATATTGGAAATTTATGACAAGCTTTCACTAAAGATCAGCTGTTTTGATGAAATATGACAATGTTTATTTTTAATTGTTCATATTGTAATACATTGTAGATTATTGTAGGAGTGCACATTTTATTTCCCTGATCTGTTTGAATGAGCAGCTGGAAGCAGTGAAGCACAAACATGTCAAAATAAGAGTCCCTGGTGTATCTCAAAGTTAAAGAGCCTTTAAAGTTAAAAGTTCCATGCTATTAATCAAATCTATCTGATCAAAGCTATACAGTTCAGGTCTTGAAAAAGTTCTTAAAAGTCTTAAATTGGATTGTAAATATGCTGCAGCAACCCTGAATAATACAATGTAAAAAGACACTTACTGGTCATTGTTAAATAAAGTAAATTGTCAGCAATTATGGTAAAACTTTCCCACCTTTCTTTTTTAAGCCATGCCAGACTGAAATGATTCAGTGCATTTGTCTGGATCTCATAATACTTTTATTATTTCCACAGTATTTTTTTTTTTAAGACACCCACATGTACCTACAAGTATTTAACCCTGTCATGTTCTACTCTTTAGTTTCCTTTGGCTTAACCTAATCTCTGTGAGATAGACATTTCTGTTGTATCGTGATTGCCATGTTAATTCTTTCAAATGCCATGGTTAATTACTACCTGCTGTCGTGATTCATTTTCACAACAATGTGTTTCTGTCTCCTTATCAGCCTCAGTCTGGCTGTGAAATTCTTAAGGTTGTCATGCAATATAGTTTAAAATGTTGCTTTTGTTGAAAGTATGAGCATGACATATGACAGTTTTATGAAAATATATAGTGAGAATTAAATTAATTCATCTGAATGCAAATTATATGAACTCTACTTTACAATATCATTAAACATTAGCCTGGTGTTTGCCCACAGCCTGGAGTTCACAATCACAATCCCCATCAACAACAGACTATGATGATGACCTCAGCTAACCCATCCCACCGGATGGCCCGTGAACAGCAGTATGAGGGGGCCATCAACAAGGTATCTATTCAGCAGTACCAGTCACCTCTGCCTATGCCCATTACCACCACCACCCCCCGGCCACAGAGTGCCCGCTGCTTTATCCAGACTAAAGGCCAGAAGAGTATGGATGGCTTCCCAGAGCAGGTACAGTTAATCTAGTCATATAGAACCCCAATGGACAAAACAATGTTAGAATTTATGCATATTGTACATTATGTATATGCAAAGACAAGCTGTAAATATAAAAAATGGAAATATTAAAAGCATATATCAATACTTGCAAGGCTGCTAAAGAATAGTGTTAGGGGCCATTCACACAGAATGGGTTTTTGTCCATCTGCACTTTTAGACAGACTTCTTTGACAGTTGCACCATATCTTGCTGATTATTTATCATCTCACATAGGAGTGCTGCAACATTTACAAACGTGTCTCAAGAATGCAGGTGTCTTGAGACACGTTGGTAAACCGAACAAATTACAGCACTGAAAAAGCTTGACACGACACAAAGAACATTCGTTGTGATGTGTATAGCTTTTTTAATGCCGTGACGTGTTTGGTCTTAGCACCCCTTGAAGTTTTAGGTTAGCTTAGGTTTTCTACTGTGGTTTTGTGTAAATAAAATGCTGCATTAGAGGCACTTCACCATTGTCATGGCACTGAGCGTTGGTTTTGCTTTTTGTTGGCTGCACACAAGGATCACCACATAGTCACTGTGTATCGTATACATTTCTATAAATGGTGAAATATACAAGGAAGAAAATTCAGGATGAAAATAGATGAAAGACGGCCAATCACATTTCAGTATGAAAATATTGCTAATGTAATAATAATGTTGTTGTTGTCACATATTGAATGCTGAGCACTCTATCAATGTATGTCAATGGAAGATTGTTTTTTAAACTTAAGGCTGAAACTATCTACAAAACAAATTGTGAAGGGAGTCTAGCGGTTTGAGCTTAATGAATTGTAGAACTTAAGGTTTAACATAGTCACATGTGAAATCCATGTTGTTTCAAAATTTTCATATACCCTGAAATCGACCCCATTCTGCCGAATTCAGCCTGATCACATAAAATGTACATGACATTGCTAACATTTTTGCAAACAAAAATAACATGCTTTATTATACGTTTTGCTGCAGTTTCCAAGTAAAATGTCCAGCAGGGGTGCCAAAATTGTGTGAAATTATATTAGAATCAGACAAGGTTTTTAAGGTGAATATTAGAAGGATGTTTTAAGGAGTAAAACTTACCTCCCTAACCTAAAACTTAAGCTTAAACCTAACTTATAGTGTTTTAAAAGCAAATCCAACATTAAAAGAACATTTACTGAAGCAACCATGCCATTTTGTGTTGCTTCTATGACACTTTTGCTTCACTTTTGTTTTGACCGTCCTTGACTGGGCTCAAGACTCTGTCTTTCAGTCCTAAGTCCAACACTCTATCAGGTGAGCTACTAGAGTAAGCTACTGGTTGTGAGTAATAGAGTGGGGTAAAAGGTATTCATAAAGTCATAAACAGCCATAGTACCCGTGATTTGTGTGAAAGTGTATAAAAATGGTAAATGTTCTGCACTTATTTAGTGCCTTTTTTACCTTAGAGGTTACCAATGTGCTTTACACTGTGTCCCATTCACCCATTCACACACAGATTCACATTCATACACCAATGGCGGCAGAGCTGCCATGCAAGACACTAGCAAAAAAAGCTGTTGTATTGCCTCTTGTGTTCATTTCACCAGGAAACTGCAGAACAACGTAATAGAAACTCATTCTATGAGGCTAGGTTGAACAAATTCATAGAAACGATGGTGAGGGCAATTTAGAGGTTGCATTTTCAATCTAAAATTACATTACTCCACTGACAGTGAGGGTTAGGGTTAATGAAATATGCATTCTGGTTGTGACCGTATTAAATCATTTACAAATAAAAATATAGAAAATACTGAATACTAGACTCATTTTTGGCACCACTGGGAGCTATGGTTTGAATTTTGGTAAACACAGATACATTTCAGCAGCAGAACTTTCAACCTGTACTGTTTTGATAAGTCTTTAGGGCTTTAAAATAAATACTTAACCAGAAAATTTAAAGAATATCAACACAGTGATGCATTGCAAGCACTGTAATAATTTGTGTTATCTTTGTTCTTGTTAACCTTTTTAAGAAAACTGAAGTACTAATTCTTTCAAACATTCAGGTGTTATGAGTTCTAAATCTTGTGTTGTCTGGTTGTTGATAGCTCTGTGTGAGAATTGAGAAGAACCCTGGTCTTGGTTTCAGCATCACAGGGGGAATCAGTGGACAGGGGAACCCCTTCAAGCCCTCGGACATGGTAAGACCATTTCTCTCTCATTTATAATGTGTAAATGTATAATAATGCTTTAAATATAACAAATTAAAAGACATCTCTCTTCAGTTAATAAAGTGTGTCTCACTGTAGTGTTTCCATGGAAACGTGCTACTGTAATGCACAATCTTGCACACCAGCTGACTGCATTAACTTTTAACCTTTTCATATCTTGATAACATTTGATAATAGTTAAGTAAATGTAGTGTTTTGTTTCTGTTTCATGTGCTAATAGGTTTCATTTATGAATGTACTAATTCTGTATTGTATTCAGATTAGAATTTGTGTGCAGTTCTTTTTTCATATGTTTTTCAAATAGCATAAAATAGTGATTGTGTTATATATCAAATCCCTGTGAGCCTTCAAGAAATGATGTAAAGTTTGGTGGACTCTCAATATGTGGCACCAATAATCAGACTGCATATGTGTGCAACATGGCACATACTGATGGGTCCCACATGTAATTCATTTCTATATGCTTTATAATCTCTGCCTTAATACAAGTACATAAACACTGCCATCACTAATCGATATTTTAACTAAAAAATAAATAACCAAATAAAATGTGTTTAAAGTGTTTTCGCTGTTATTTACACTTATTGGCATTTACTGTATTTAAAAAAAAACTAGAATACCTTCATCACCCTTGATGACAGACAGAATAATTGTAGCAAGTACTTACCAGTAACCTCAGCTTTGTGATATTAATATTTTCTAGCAATGTAGAACGAACAATGGGTCTCATTCACTAACAATTGCCTAATTTTGCATGCATATACGCACAGGAAAAGTGCTCACTGAAGATTTCTGCCTGATTAACAACACGTGTGTATGCACATACATTTGTTCTTACCCTCGTTTTAATATTAATGAATCCGGATCATTTTAAATAGAGGTGCATGTGTCCATAGTTTATAATTTGCATAAAACATGCCCAAACCATCTCCATATAAGGGCATTCTGCATCACCACACATGTACAGTTGCAAATATATAGAGAAAAGTACTGCCAAAGGCAAAAAAAACATCACTATAAAACAGCACAGTACAGCATTACCATCAATAATTATTTTATAATATGTACAACTGTAGAGGTTGGACTAACTGAAGGTGTGCTTGGAGTGCTGCTTATGCAGGACCATTTATCTGTGCCTCGTCGCCCTCAGGTTCAGACTGTGCATGTGGTCCATAACCTCCGGAGACCCGAGTGTGACTGCTGTGTGCATTTTCCACTTCCCTTTTTGATTTGTAACTAGTAGCACCTAATAATAATAGTAATAAAAATAATAATAAAAAAGAAAATTCAACATTCTAGAGCCAATAGTTTTCCTAAAAATTGATGGCAACATATGTAGAGAGCTTGAGAGATGTTGTGAAATTTTAAATAACACCAAACTATAGAAAGTCAGATTTATTTAAATATGTTTCCAGGAGTGTTGGTTATTCATGTTTCTGAGACATTACATCAGAAATTGGCATAAATAATTCTGATTCAAAGTAATGGGCAGCACATTCTAATCACTGCCAACCATGTTAAAATAAAATAATACATTAAACATTTTGAATCTATGTACAGATTAACATTGTCTCATGTGTGCCAAACATGTTGAGTGGTCCAAACATCATCAGCAGCCTGAAACCTAACTTTTGGTCAGATTTTAGGAGTGAATGCACTTAGCTGCAGAGAGAGCTAAAGGATGCTCCCTCGCTCCCTAGTTAGTGATTGACAACCTCCAGTGTGCTGTCTGTTTGCACTGGTCTCAGGATAAAAATAAGGTGCTTACTCCATATAAAGCCTCTGAAAGCAAATTTTCAGCTTTTGGAAAAATCCACTGATTGTCAATGTGATAATGGACAGTAAATATTGTATTTCTAAGGAACAAAAGTGCTTAAGTACACATTAGTGTACATTGTGTTTAGCATTGTGGATTTCGCAATGAATTGCTCAAATTTTTAAAACGTCATATCGGATGAAACTAGAGACTCTTCTGTCTCTAATCTTTTGACTCCAACAGGTTTCAGTGTAAAAAATGTAAATAGGTTTCTTGCCAGATATAGTTTTGTTGACATTTCACCCAAAGACAAACTCTGTGGGATCGACGTCATGTTGTTTTGTCACATGACTCTGTTCATTGAAAGTTTAACACTTTACTGCAGCCCAGAATCTTTTGAACTGAGATCAGTCAGTTTAAATTAATTAAAAACTAGGGCTGTGGATTTAACGTGTTAATTCAATGCAATTAATTTGACAACAAATAACACGTTAAAATAATTAACGCAATTAATCGCATGCCCCCTGACCATAATGGGGAAGATTCCTGAGAAATGCAAGCTTTTAGTACCACCCGTTTACTCCAGAGGGCAGTAAGTGAAATTTCAGCTGTGTGAGCAATGCACAGTTTATTCAGTAAAGAAAACAACATTCAGCAGACACAACACAAACATGTGCTACATTCTTGCATTCAAAACACTTGGAGCGCAAATGCGAACTAAGGGATCTCAAGAGGAGTTTAAAGATTGAGTATTAAACTATATTTAACTTGACACAGTGACCTAAACATTTTATGTTTATGACGCAACACATCTGAGATGCTACACAAGCATATCTGACGCATGTATAAATTGACGGGTCCTTAAACAAACCCTCATGATAAATCTCGAACTGATTGAAAAATTCACTTGTGAAATGGATTGCTGTGAACTGTATGCCAATGATTGACTTATGATCAATAATATGGTAGTAAACAATACATTGTATTCTAAAGTCACTTTTTGTATGGCCTTATCAATGATTAACTCTTCTGCCACAAGAATGTAATGCATTTTATTTATTTGAATATTTTTTTATTATATATATATATATATATATATATATATATATATATATATATATATATATACACATTTTTTAATATTTAAAGATAACTATGTATATGTTATAGATTAATATTAATATATTGAATTATTGTTATATGAGGGGCTTTCTCAGCAACTATTTGTATATGCGATTAATCACGAATAATTAATCGGGACACCATGTAATTAATTTGATTACAAATTTTAATCGATTGACAGCCCTATTAAAAACACATGTTGCTTATGGCAAAGCCAAAATACAATGTCCATGCATGTGACAGTGGCAGGATAAGGCAGATTGTTTCATGAATAGGACACCGTACAGGCACCTTTTAAAGAGCTGCCGGTACATAATGTAAAGCAACTCCCCTTGCCATTGTGATGTTGTGCAGAACACAACATACTAAAACCATCTGACTAACCTTTTCCAAGCTGTATTGGAGTATTCCACCAGCTGTATCAAGGACATCCAACAGCTTTAAGTATGTCGACTGTGCACTCTCATTACAGTGTGGACAGGCAGATCCAGAACCAAGCTTGAGCTGTACTGCGCTTTTTTTTTTTTTTACTTTGAATAATACTATATATATATATATATATATATATATATATATATATATATATATATATATATATATATAATAGACTGTGTAATTTAATTCATTTTGTTTATTCCTTATTTATAAGGACATCAGGAGTATGTAATTTTTTGCAGACGAGTTCTGAATTTTATTGGTACATTTTGAATAAATTGTAGTGCGAACTTATTGATGAATTATGATTAGTGAATGAGACCCAATATCTACTTCATATATTATCTTTGAACTTTTGGAAACGACAGAAAGAAAGAAAAATCCAGAGGTAAAGGCAAAGATTCTAAACCATAGTTACCATGTGGTTCCTAACCTCATATCACTTTTGACTTATAGGGTATCTTTGTTACTAGGGTACAGCCTGATGGACCTGCCGCCAACGTCCTCCAACCAGGGGACAAAATTCTGAAGGTAACACTGTTCTCCATCCCGATGTCCCAAGAGTTGTGACAATGCATCCTCCGCCACACTGCCAGTGGAGGGCTTTGCATGTGGCATTTAGTGTCCAGTCTGTGTATGTGTCTCAAACAAGTGAGCATGGGCTTGTTATGTTTGTCCAACTTTGACATGCATAATTGTCAAATTTCTGATCCACTCTGATTTCAAAGTACAGATTGTTGTGCCATTCTAAGATGCCACATGTCTTTTTGAATTGGTCCTATATAGTAAATATTAGAATCAATTTAATGAAATGGCATGAAATTATACTGTAAGGATTTTACATTGAATTACAAATGATATTACTGATAAGAATGAATATGCTTTTCTACCTAAACTTTCAATAGTTTTAACTTTGCAAGACAGATTGCATATAGTCGAAACCAAATTGCTTGTTGAAAGAAACTGCTGTAATTTAGTTCTGTTTGAAACCCTCGCCTCCCAAGTGGTTCAGCTCACGATAGTAATAGGGAACTGATTTTTACAATATCAATTTAAATACTGTATGAGGAAGGCCATAAAGAATAGAAGAATTCCTTGTTGGCACATATAGACGATCCTAACATAACTTTCCATTTAGACAGTGACTATCTGTCTATTGAGCCATGCAAAATGCCTTGCATGTTGTGGAAACCCCCAAGTTTTTGGACTGTCTTTGTTTTTTTGTTGTTGCTGTCAGTGTTTGCCAAGCCTCTAGAATCCTCTCTTGCCTGGCCATAGTCTGCAGAAAGCAGGCTGTTCTCTTTCCACAGATTCAGAGTTTACTAAGGAACAGTCTCTCTAAAAGACCAGCTTCTTTCCACCTTCTCTCTTTTACAGCATGTCCTCCTCTACCTGTGTGCATCTCTCTCTCTCTCACTTTCTTTTCTCTCCCTCACAGTGTATATATATATATATATATCTTTATCCTCCTTGAGCTAGGCCTGTTCCCAGCCCTCCTGTGCTGTCGTGCCTGTTCCCCTTCCTTCCTTCCTTCCTTCCTTCTCCCAGTTCACTTTGTTTACCATGTGCTTCATTCTTGCATTGCAGGTCAATGGACATAGTTTCTTACACATGGAGCATGAAACTGCAGTGTCTCTTCTGAAGAATTTCCCAAAAACTGTGGACTTGGTAATCTTAAGGGAGAGCACAATATAAATATTTTTATAGCTTAAAGACTTCTCACCCAGATGAAACACAGGAACTTGTAAATCATCTTTTTATCTAGAAACAATTTTGCCAATTGCTGGACCAATGGCAAATTCCAGTGCCAAATGTATAGAGGACATATCTAATAACGTTACATATGGCTTATACATTATACACAAACATACCATTGGTTCAACTCTTTCATTGATGTTGTTGATATTCTTCTTTATTTCAGCCTGTGGCTGTAAGTGGGTGCGTTTTTTTTCCTGCTTATTTATATGGCATACTATTTTGTACCTATTTTTGTTTTCCTAGCAGCTTTTCAGTTTAATCTTGGAGCATGAAAGCACATCTGCTTTTAAAGACATTTACCCACCATAACACTGCCTCAACTTTGTAAATGCCTTGTGTAAATATATACATTTACAACTACAATGTGATTAGAGCGTACAATGTGAATGAAAGAAACTGATGATTTTTCTAATGTTATCCTAGTTTTTATAACATTTAGAAGAGCCTTTTTATCCTTCTCATGAAAATGGCAATTTATGGGAAACAAATCCAATTTCCTCTTTCAATCTTGATTAACGGTAAGATTCTACATTCTGTATTTGCACAAATCAAATCAGAAAAAAAAACCTCCCCAAGCAATATTGATTCCTTTTTTGTGGGCTTTCTTGCAGCACCCTATATTGGTTAATTCATTTATATAGTATTCATGAATTATAAAATAGCTCAGATCAAGGTGGGTATTATTCATATGCTAGGTCATGTGAAATGTACATTTCCATGTTATTTGAATTCCCACATACCTTAGATTGCTACCAGAAAAGGCATTCGGACATTTGGCAGTTTAAAGGCAACACAGATAACTACACACACACACACACACACACACACACACACACACACACACACACAAAAAAGGTTCTTTCATATCACATACTACAAAGTTTAAAAGGACTCATTTAAATCCAGTTGCCTACATCTTTGTTGTTGTTACGCTGCTTTAAGGTTTTTCAATAGTTTTTTTTTTTTTTTTTTAATAGTATGGAACAAAGTGAAATCCTGTCACAACCAAGCAGACTAGATAAAAGACACATTTAAGGCTTTACTAATTAGAGCATGCTTTCACTTTTAAACGTGTTTTATTAGGATGCTTATTATAGGGGTCTTTGTGTTTGACAAAACAATTTTACATATTCATTCCTTTACCTCTCTTAAGGCATTTTTATTATTATTTTCTTTAATTAGTCATCAACATGATGATCAGTGCCATAATATCCCTAAAGAAATCCTGGACATGTGTAAAACGTTGCTAAAAAATGTTGCATTTAGATGAAGTTTGAAAAGAAATGCACTCTCATAGACCCCAACACAACAGCCACAACATTTAGCTTCAGAGAAAGAGGATGTTGATCATTAAAGATTATTATGGGTGATGCAATTAATTGTTCAAATACTATTGTGAAAGAACATTTGATAATGATTATTTTTACTAAATGTTTTCAGATAATGGTTTCTATTATATTCATATAATTAGCTATGCTCAAATTGTAAAATTTTATAAAGAATGCAAAAACAATGTATGGACAGAGAGCTAAGATTGCGAGGGAACGAAACACTGGAAATCAATATGTACAATTCTTTCAAGTAATTGTGAATTTGTGTTATAAACATAAATGTATATGAATATACAAATGGTCATTTTTGTATGTGTTTAAAGACCTATTGAATCTAAAAGGTAATATATGGTACTATTCAGTCTAATTGCAGTATTGATGTAAATAACTTTGAATGGAGACATTTAAATAATTTATTCAAATAGATTGTGAATGTACTTAAAGCTTTCTGCAGTATTAAGACTTACTGAACTTGAATGCCGTTTCATTTTTGTGCAAAAAGTAAATTATATCTAGAATAAATTATTCAATTTAGTTAAAAAGGATTAATGACAATTTATCATAATTTATTTGCACATGCAAGTTTACTCCTTCCATTTTTTTTTTTCAGTATTACCACAAATATGTAACTGATGACATATATTCGGTGTCTAGAATGCATTTTGCAGATGCTATATGTACATATTTCAAATAAATTTAGTTAGAAAAATTTAAATTACTAAATCATGTATAAAAAGGAGAAGAAAGTCCAATGCTGTTCAGCAAATATTGGAGCCATTTTCGGCTTTGAAATACAGAATTTTTCAGTATTCAAGAAGTGTTTTGAATAATGTATCAAAGTCTTTATTGTACAGATAATAAAAAAATGTCACTATTGTTACAACTGTTCATACTGTGGTCCTTTATAGATGAAAAAAAAACTACTAATGTGTGACCAGAAATCATAATATTTATTCATAATTTATTGGTAGTGCATTCAATACTGGATAATATAAAACATTTACACAGACCAATGGTTAAAAACATGAAATGCAGATTTAAAACTTGAGGAACACACGCAGACAGAATTTTCAATAAAAAATGCCATCACAAAATTCTGTAACGACTGTATAATGTTGTACTTAAGTGTACATTGGCATGTATGCAGATGGCAGGAGATGTGTCTTTAGTTTTTAAATGTTCAGTATGTTTGAAGTGCACATCATAATTAGAGTACTTCTGAGATTTAGCACACTTTAGAAATATTTGATTTGGTACAAAATGTAATGGCACAAGAATTGATTGTTGTGTGATGGTAATGGTTGAATTAAGAAATTACATTAAAATTGAAGACTATGTTGGAATACGACTTCGGAGATACTCAAGGAGAGCATCAGTTCCTTTAGATAGGATAGCTGTTCTTGGATTACGAAAAGGATTCCCATCAAGCATTAAAGCCCTGAAGACATGAAAAAACAAATCCTAGATATTTAGGCTGTTAAACTAATAGCCTAAAACCAAGCCTGCACTGGCATTTAATATGTCATGAAACAAAGCCAAGTAGCAACAATTTCCATTATAGTATGATGAAATAATAAGGAAACACCATCCTCACCTCAAACTGGTGCAGTTGCCAAGTTCTGGTGGCACTTGCATAATATCATTGTTAGACAGATCTAGAGTAGACAGCCTATTTAGGATCTTTAGTCGTAGAGGATCAATGCCTCCAACTTGATTGTTACTGATTAAAATTGTCTCGATAGATGGGATGTTGTACAGTACATCTGGGAATGACCTAAACCTAAAAAATGACAAACATAAATAAAGATTCAGACCACACTAACCATCAAAAACCTCAATGTAATCTTAAGATGTCATCATTGTTAAAATACTAAAACCATTCATTTAGTATGTTGCGTGGCAGTAAAGCAATTTAGTCATCCTATACGTGTGGTGAGGGGGGGCATATAGAACTTGCCTATTAAAAGACAAAATAATACTCCGCAGCTTGGTTAGGGCCTCCAAATCCACTGGCAGTGCCATCAATAGATTGTTTCTAAAGAAAAGATATATATAATTATGTTAAGATGTCACGTTTAAGTGACCTCAGAACTGTGAGATATCTTTCAGGTAAGCCATAATCGTTAAGTAGCCATTTTCTAAACACCCACAGATTTATCAAAACACAAAAAAAATTGCTTTCCGCAATCAACTTACAACTCAACCACAAGATAATCATTGCTGTTTTGTTCCTCTGTGTCATCTTTAAAAACATAGCACTCTTTCTACAGCAGTGTCAGTTGCGTGGTAGTTTGTGGAACTTTGTTTCTTTTGAAGTGCTGTAGCAGAATGGAATTGTCTTGAAACTGGAGCTTTAAAGATGCATAAAACATTTTTAAGAGTACCTGAGATCAATTTGTACCAGCTGCTGCAGTTTAGAAAAGTCCAGTGGAAGAGTTGTTATCTTGTTAAACCCAAGATTAATGTCTGCAAGAGTGTCCTTCAACTGTACAATTCTAAAGGAAATGTGAGAATATTTTAACTAACCATCACAAGTGTTCTCTGAAATACTAATTTGGTGTGGAAAGGCTATTGGCGTACCTGGGTGGAACTGCGGTCAGTTGGTTTTTGCTGAAGTTCACGTTGACCACAGGACTATCATCAACTGCATCAAACACATCATCAGGAATAGATGCCTCTTGTTTCTCGCTAAGGAAAATTAGAAATTTAAAGATCACATATTTGTATGTACTATTTGTACTGTTACATCCTAAAAAAAAATCAAGCTCTCAATGTGATAAATGAGGGTATTTTTGTTACGTGTACCTGTAGTCCAGGGTTTTAAGAGTTTTGATAGCGTGCACATTTATCTTCGCCTGGCTTGGGAGAGTCATTGCTGTCTTTGGCTCGTCTTTCAAGTTCCCATCAGGTTGTTCTACATTTCAAATATGATAAAACCTTGAATAATCTTTTACAAAAGAGAACATCATTTGCCCTTTCTACAAAGAAAGGAATAATTCAACCAAAAATGAAAATTCTCTCATCCGTCTGAGTACTGTGAATGGGTACCAAGATTTTTAAGCTCTCTAAAAAGGTTTTGATTCGTCCTTATGCAAATTAAGGCCTTAAAAATGTTACATCGGAACAAGACTTAAATTCATAAGGTCATGGCATTAAATGTTGTATGAGGGATTGTTTTATCATTGCTTTTAAGTAGGGTGGCCAGACATCCCATTTTTAAGAGGGGTGTCCCAACAATTCTCTAAACAATGTACTTAAGTCCCAGATTCAGCTGGTAAGCTCACCGATTTTTTTTCTAATTACATTTAATATACTTTTTTCATTCTCGCTCTTGTCTTAGGTATGGTTTGCAGAGAATAGAAGCAATTTCGATGTGTTGCACATTGATTTGAGGATACTTTCATTCTAGTCTAAGCAAATCAGCGGAAATGTAACTGGTTATCATGGTAATGTCACCATACGCAAGTAGAAATGCACCAATAAAAATTTGTTTAACAACGAACTGAAAGAAGTGTTTTTCTGTCACTGTTAAATGTTCATTTCCCCACGAGACATCAGACAATGTCACATTCAGACAGACACACTGCACTTTTTACATCTTACAAGCACTTAAATGTTGAGATGTGGGGATTGTAGTTTGAATTTTAGATTATAATGTTGTAAATTTTGTGTTAAAATGTGTACTTGGTATTAAGTAATTTTAAAATGACACATGCAATGGCATTATGTGTATAGAATAGGCTAAAATGTGGTTAAATCGTGAAAAAAAAATAAATATAAATTTTCACAAACCATATAGCCTATACAGTTAAGAACAGTAGTTTGCTTACCCCTTTTGTTTTTATAAGTTTACACACCCCATTCAGAATGTATAAAAATAGCCTATAAAAGATAAAATATATATTTTTAATGTAGTACTGCCCTTCAAAAGCTACATACAGGGCTGTAGAAAGGTAATCTGGGCCCCTGACTTTATACTGTATATTGCTCTGGGCCCCTTTCCTATTAAAAAAATGCAGTTTAGAATTTGTTGTGGTGCCCCCTGGACCTTTGGGCCCCTTGAATCTTTGTTACCCTTCACCCCACTAGCTACGGCCCTGGCTACATAACATAAAATGTACTCTTATTTACACAAATCATCTTCAAAAGTTTGCACCCCTTGGTTCTTCTTGTGTTGCTTACTTGAGCATCAATAATTGTTTGAGTCCCTTAATTGTCTACAGTGTCAAAAGCTGGATCTCATCATATAGCCACTGTTCGGAAGAACACAAATGTGCACGAGATGCTGAGAAACCAAATAATTGTACAGTGGTTGGGGGGGTTTTCTTAAGAAAAGTGGACATCTTCACTGCTCAGAACAAAGCAGGGACTCACGAGAATGCAACACCATCTTAAAAACCAAGGGAATGTAAACTTCTGAACAGGATCATGTGTGTAAGTTCAGTTACTATTTTGTCTAGTGGAATATATGTGAGGATCTGTTATGTCAAATAGGTTCTTCAGGCCAGTCCTACATAAAAATGTTTTTTTTTTTTTTTTTTTTTTAAATGCAATTTTTTGATCCATCATTTAAAAAAGAAAAAAAAAAGATTTATAGTGAAAAATGACTTTTTTTTCTATAAATATGACATGACAAATATTGATCCGTTTCTCACCCACACCTGTCAAATTGCTTAAGAAGATATGGATTTAAACACTGGAGTTATATGGATAACTTTTATGCTGCCTTTATGTCCTTTTGGAGCTTCAAAGTTTTGGTACCCATTCACCGATATTGTGAGGACCTACAGAGCAGAGATATTCTTCTAAAAATCTTTGTGTTCT
Source organism: Moxostoma hubbsi (assembly GCA_032164185.1). NCBI lineage: Eukaryota > Metazoa > Chordata > Actinopteri > Cypriniformes > Catostomidae > Moxostoma > Moxostoma hubbsi. Next base: position 24,501,309 of record JAVLUX010000010.1, read on the forward strand.
GCAGAAAAAAGAAAGTCACACACATCTGGGATAGCATGAGAGAATTTTCATTTTAGGATGAACCATTCCTTGAACTCTACATTGTAGAAATATTTACTTGATCATTATAGACATACCTTGTACTCGACTTCTGAGATATTTTAGGAGTTCACCAGTGCCTTTCTGCGAAGACAAGACTTTCTTATGCAATTCAACACCTTTTCATTCCACACTTATGCAGTGATTTATCTGAGAAAGACTAAAGGTAGGCTGAAAAAGCCCTTTTACAGCTGTGATTTGTTGAGCACTCACGGTCAGGAGGTCCCTTCGGATTGTCCTCAGTGGATTTCCCTCCAAAGCCAAAGATTTTAGCTTGGGTAATGTGCCAAGTCCACATGGCAGGCTGTTTCACATCCAACAGAGAGAGAATTTATACTTCCTTGCTTCCTCTAATATTCAGTTGACGTCAGAAGTTTACATACACTTAGGTTGAAGTCACTAAATCTCATTTTTTAACCACTCCACAGATTTAATATTAGCAAACTGTAGCTTCAATTAGGACATCTACTTCACTATTGACTATATCAAAATTCCAGTGGGTCAGACATATACATTCACTAAGTTAACTGTGCCTTTAAGCAGCTTGGAAAATTCCAGAAAATGATGTCAAGTCTTTAGACAATTAGCTTCTAATAGGAGGTGTACTGAATTGGAGGTGTACCTGTGGATGTATTTTAAGGACTACCTTTAACTCAATGCCTCTTTGCTTGACATCATGGGAAAATCAAAAGAAATCAGCCAAGACCTCAGAAAAAATTTGTGGACCTCCACAATTCTGGTTCATCCTTGGGAGCATTTTTCAAACGCCTGAAGGTACCACGTTCATCTGTACAAACAATAGTACGAAAGTATAAACACCATGGGACCACGCAGCCATCATACCGCTCAGGAAGGAGACACATTCTGTCTCCAAGAGATGAACGTAATTTGGTGCGAAAAGTGCAAATAAATCCCAGAACGATAGCAAAAGGACATTGTGAAGATGCTGGAGGAAACAGGTAGACAAGTATCTATATCCACAGTAAAAGGATTCCAATACCAACATAATCTGAAAAGGCTGCAAGGAAGAAACCACTGCTCCAAAACCACCATAAAAAAGCCAGGCTACAGTTTGCAAGTGCACATGGGGACAAAGATTTTACTTTTCAGATAAATTTCCACTGCTCTGATGAAATAAATATGGAGCTGTTTGGCCATAATGACCATCATTATGTTTGGAGGAAAAAGGGTGAGGCTTGAAGCCGAAGAACACCATCCCAACCATGAAGCATGGGGGTGGCAGCATCATGTTGTGGCGGTGCTTTGCTGCAGGAGGGACTGGTGCACTTCACAAAATAGATGGCATCAAGAGGAAGGAAAATAATGAGGATATATTGAAGCAACATCAAGACATCAGACAGGAAGTTAAAGCTCAGCCGCAAATGGGTCTTACAAATGGACAATTACTTCAAGCATACCTTCAAAGTTATGGCAAAATGGCTTAAGGACAACAAAGTCAAGGTATTGGAGTGGCCATCACAAAGCCCTGACCTCAATACGACAGAAAACGTATGGAACTGAAGCGTGTGCAAGCAAGGAGGCCTACAAATCTAAATCTGACTCTGTTAAACCAGTTCTGTCAGGAGGAATGGGACAAAATTTCCAACAACATATTATGAGAAGCTTGTGGAAGGCAAACCAAAACAGTTTACACAAGTTAAAAAAATGTAAAAGGCAATGCAACCAAATACTAACAAATTGTATGTAAAGTTTTGACCCACTGTGAATGTGATGAAAGAAATAAAAGCTTCTCTCTACTATTATTCTGACATTTAACATTCATAATATAAAGTAGTGGTCCTAACTGACCTAAGACAGGGAACGTTTTCTATCATTAAATGTTAAGAATTGTGAAAAACTTGAGTTTAAATGTATTTGGTTAAGGTGTATGTAAACGTTTGACTTCAACTGTACAGTTGTACTCATAAATTTACATACCTCTTGCAGAATCCCTAAGTCAGTAAGAGATAATAATTAGGAAGAGTAATCACAAAAATCATGCTTAACAGATATTCCACAAGACAAAACAATTAAAAAAAAAACACATTAAAATTACACACATTCTCTGTTTAAAATCTTTTGTGATAGTTGTGTATTAACCCCTGGATATGTAAGAACTTATGTCCCATAATAGGTTAATCAGGGCAGTGTTAAATAAAATACAAAAATGCAATTTTTCTGATCCCTCTCATTAAAATATTATACAACATATTGCAGATTCTGCAAGTAATGTGTACCAGTAAACTTATGAGCAGAATTGTTCAGTCCTCTGTTCAAGTGTCCATCTTATTGATTAACACGTACACCTCATTGAAATCTCATAGATCTGGTGAATCAGATTTGCTTTGTGTTCCAAGGTCTAAACTTAAGAATAGTGGTGATCGTGTCTTTATTTTTGCTGGACCTAAGCTATGGAACAGTCTTCCAGCACATATTAGAACAGTCTTCCAGCACATATTAGAACAGCGTCTACTAGCACGGCTTTTAAAACTAAACTTAAATCTATTTTCCTTGACTTTTAACATTCGTTGACCATTTCTCTTTTTATCTTTGTAAGTTTATAGTTATAACATGTCTTGATTGTTGTCTTTTTACTTATTGTGCAGCACTATGGTCAAGTTCAGTTGTTTTTAAATGTGCTATATAAATAAACATTGATTGACTTTCTTATTTGACAGTTTCGAAGCTACTGACACTAAGCAATAAACTACACATACAACATAATTATGTCCAGCACCTGCTGAGATCGTTGTTAGTAAGATCCAGGCGTTCCAGGCCTTGCAATAGAGTTATTTCTTCAGGAAGGCTCTTCACCTTGTTATCTCTGAGTTCCAAGAAAATCAGAGCATTTAAGTGCTTCAAATGGTCTGCCTCCAATACCTCAATCTGGTTGTTCCCACAATTAAGTTCCTTTAATGATATCAACAGCCTTGTGTTAGCTTCTCTTTTGAGAGAATTGTAATTTTTTCTACTATATCAGTGATCTTGGTTTACCTTGAGTGTTTTGCAGCAAGGCAGTTCTGGCAGAAATCGTAACTTGTTGTGTCTTAGGTAAAGCTGCTCAAGAGACTCCATCTGAGCCAGAACGGGAGGAATGCTTTCAATCTGATTTCGAGAGCAGTCCAGCAATCTAAGGTCTGATAGAGGAAACAATAGGAAGAGTTCACTGGTTAAACACTAAATATGATTCACATCTAATCTGTTACTGTAAAAACTTACTTTTCATTTGACTGATGGCAGGAGGGAGACTCTTGAGCTTATTGCAGGACAAATCCAATTTAACCAGATTGGTCAAGTTTGACAGGCTTCCTGGAATATCCAATAATTGATTGTTGGAGAGATCCTTTTGGAGGAAAGAAGAAAGAAAGAACTGAAAAATGCATGGGAACATTGAAGTACAGATATTCCACATGACATTCAAAGTAACATTTGAAAAAATTCAGACGGCTGTGGTTTATTTGACACAGATGTAGATGGAGACATATGACTAACTGAAGAGTTTGGAAGCAGATATTTTATATTGTTGTTGGAAAGTGATATGCTGTATTGTTGTTGCTGGTCAAGAACACAGAGATCACAATCACTTACAAGGTCATCTAAATGAACCAGTTCTCCCAAATCCTGTGAAATACGTTCGATCTGGTTCTGTTGCAGATGGAGACATCGCAGGTTTTTAAGTCTCCAAAGACCCGAAGGCAATTCTGTCAGTTTATTGTTACTGCAGGGGACCATGATACATATTATGATACAAGAATCTATTTCTATTCTGAAAATACTGATTTATGCTGTATATTATTGTGTAGTGTAGCCTCCATCAATACCTCAATATAAGCTTCTGCAGTTGCTCTAGTTCTCCGATAGATTCTGGGAGTGAGTTTAGTTGATTGTCGTGGATCTGGAAGGTGGCAGCAGAAAATAAAATGAACTCCTTATCTTTGATGGCTAAATTTAGACTCTTAAACTATTTATTACCATGGTAACTGTAATAACTATGGTATTTTTTAGATGAATATAATATAATACAGATCTAAACATGGTAATTAGGTACCATCCATGTCTCTAACTGCAGTTACTCTGGTTTTACCAAAAATACCATATTAAACTAGGGTTACCATGCTAGCACTACTGTATATTTTCATAATAAATGTAATTTAAAGGAATAGTTCACCCAAAAAAAATTACTCACCCTCATGCCATCCCTGATGTGTATGACTTTCTTACTTCTGATGCACAACCAAAAAAGATTTATAGAAGAATATCTCAGCTCTGTTGGTTCTTAAAATACAAGTGAATGGTAGCCAGAACTTTGAAGTTTTGAAAAGCACATAAAGGCAGCATAAAAGTAATCCATACGACTCCAGTGGTTCCACATCTTCAGAAGCATTATGATCTTCAGCGATAGTGATCTTCAAAAGTAAGACACAGATCAAAATGTAAGTACTTTTTTTAATCTAAATCTCTACTTTCTTTTGTATTAGTTTTTCGCAGTCTTCATGGATATCACTTGATCTGTTTCTCTCCCACACCTTTCATATTGCTTCTGAAGATATGGATTTAACCTCTGAAGTTGCATGGATTTGTTTTATGCTGCCTTTATATGCTTTTTGGACCTTCAAAGTTCTGGCCACTATTCGCTTGCATTGTAAGGACCAACAGAGCTGAGATATTCTTCTAAAAATCTCAGTTTGTGTTTAGTAGAATAAAGAAAGCCATACATATCTGGGATGGCATCAGGGTGAGTAAATTATGAGAATTTCCATTTTTGAAAACTATCCCTGCTATACAAGGTGTAGTTTTGTAAAAGCATTTTCAAACCTACATCTAAGACAAGCAGGGCAGAAAGCAGTTGGATGTCTTCAGAGAGGCATTGGAGTTTGTTAGATGACAGGAGAAGTTTGGTCAAATCTGTCTGCTCCCACCACCGATCTGCAGCTCCAAATGACAAGTTCTGCTGGGCTTCCTGAGGTGTGTCCAAGTTCAGTCTCCATACATCCTGAGGTACTGAACCCAAACCCATAATTAATATTACAACATGTTAAGGACGCCAACTAGTACAACAATTAATCAAGGTAACCATAGTTACAATCGTTACAACAGTTGTTGTAAAATCAAGAATTATATAAGGGATATTTATGTTATTTGTAATTTTATACTAGTAGCCTAAAAACAACAGCAGTATGGCATTTTTGCGCCTATTTTGTGTAAGGCTGGCGCTCTGCAGTGGAAAGTGTTTTTCCAGTAACGTTACCTTCAGTTAGACCCCGCCCGGATAGATTGAGCTGCCCGCTCTTTCTAGCAGCTTTCAGTAATCCATATGGCACAGGACTCTCCTCTTTCTCCTGTCTAAATCCTGCTCTAGAGTCCACATGTGCTCCTCTTTTAAAACGAGACATGAACGCGATGTAACAGTATGTGTTTAAAGCACATGTAAACTGTAACGCGACGGGTGGGGGTGCTGTGAAGTAAACTATAGTTACTTTCAAACGTTCTCCAGTTTTTAAAATAAAAGTCCAGTGGGAAGCGAGTTCAGAGACGGCCCGGTCAAACGATGTAGCAAAGGAAGTCCTGCCTTACAGGTAAAAGAGCCAATCACCTTACAGATACAGAGATAGGCTGTCAATCAAGTAGAGAAAGCGCATGCGCATTAGCTGAACCAATCTGAAATATATATATATATATATATATATATATTTAGAAATATGTTTGTCGTAATCTTGATTAGCAGTTTTGGAGATTTCGGTCTGTCCCCTTTCAAGTAGATAGGAGCTGCCCAGTCTGATCGGGAATGTTGCAAACGACATTTTAGAGCTCCTTGGTTACAAAGATGGCCGCAGAGTGGACTAGCTTGCCTTAAAATGGACTTTGGTGAGTTTTAACGCTTTAATGATGGCATGTAATAATATGCCAATAAAATTTCTTAAAATACACCCTATTTAATATTTGGATTAATGAGGTGTTTACTAGAGATCTGGCAAAGAGAAGCAAGCGGACTGGTCTGGAAAACAAGCCCAAAATATGCTACTTGCCTCACCAAAACAAGCAAAAATATACTGATAAATAAACTGTTCAGATCATTTCAATTGCATATGCGTCATATCCAATGTCAAATTTCATTAATGAATCATATCTTAGAATTATTAATTGAAGACTTGGAAACAAAGGAGAAATGCACTTTTTGACCTTATTTAATATGTTTCATTATTGCTGTGAATTGCAGTAATTGCCTTGTGCTACTCAATGGTTGCATTATCATTTTTATATTCTTTCTGGGGCTTAAAGTAAAACATATCTAGGTGGTGTAACTATTTGGAGACAGTAAAAACAAAACAAAACAAGGGTGCCAGGAGAACTCTCATGGATTTACACAACAGCAATACTGGACTGGATTAAAACTTCCAGGGAAAACTTGCATGACTTCCCTCAGCAGACCATTCTGTTTCTCATTCATTTCTTAAGAACATTGCTCTCAATGAGGGCATTATCATATTAACAGTTAAAGCCAGAATACAGGTCCTCTACTAGACTCAATCTTTCCCACTATTCATGTCCCTTATAGTTTGCATCACACTAAAGAACAGGTTATTGAATCATTGTCACATATCTTGAATGGCCGTAATGCTTAAAAATAGTGTACATATCACGTCATGTCAGGATACTTGACCTCATAGTAAAAGACAACAAAACATTTTCCACCCTCTGTAAGAATGTATAAGCACTCTCGAGTTAATTCTTCCATGTTTTGTCTTTACAAAAATGAATTTTTCTTATATTTCTGCCTGTACACCTGATGGGTTAATGTTAATGAAGAGTCCAAACAGGTTTTTGTTTTAAAGGTCACCTCTTGGACATCATTTCAAAATTAAGTTATATGTGCAAACTAATGGTATTCATATTTGGCAGCTTAAGACAAACCCTTAGGTTGGTCATAAGAGGGCTCCAACTACTGGGGATGTAAAAAAAAAAAAGGCTTTGAAGCTTGCCAAATATTGTGCTGCTATCATTGGTAGTAGTCATATATGGCAGAGATGTTATTACTTGTATTGAACTGCTATTCTGTGATGTGTAGTCTGGAAATTTGATGTAACTGGTCCATTGGTTGCCAGTATAGACTATTCTATTTTGTAAATCTAATATTTGTGTCCTCCACTGTTTACCTTTGTGTGGACATAAATAAATGATTCCACTGAAATGCATTTAATGGTTAAAAAAAGTTTTATCAAGTGTTTTTGTTTAGGTGTAATGTCCTGTAACAAAAGTAACCGAAGAATGTCGGATTTGGTCTAAAATAAAAATGTTGGACATCTATGTATTATGATTGTCAAGTAAAGCAGGTACATTTAAACAGATTCCTCCACAGTCAATAGCAAATATTGAACATTTGTGATAATTTATCTGACCAAATAGTAAAACCAAAAATGAACCATATTTGATGATGTATGTTTATTTAAAAGAATAGAAGTCCATAGGCAGTATAAGGTAGTACTTGAGCAGACACACTGATCTGGCAAATAAATATTAGTTACATTTCCATAATTGATTTGAAGAAATTGCAACAAATAGACAAAAGTAAGCATTAATAAAGGACATTAATGTGTCAGCACATATACACTGATATGGTAATGACATATAAAAACAAATATCTCATAGAAACACATACAATTATAAAGAAACAAGTGTGCACTGCAGTGAAAACAAAGCAAGCTGAAGGAAAAATCAATAATCTATAGCTGTAGTCCAGTGAGAAATTATAAAAGGTATAATTCATCTGCTGGAACACCATTGAACTCCATTGGATTTTGGACAAAAGGCCCTTGTTAAGACCCTGGTATGACATTGAGAACACTGTTTAGTCAATGTGATTAATTGCAACAATACTAACTGAATGCAGAAACAAATGGTTTGTAATAGACAATGTTGCAACAGAACAAACTGTGCAGGCAATGGAAAGATGTACAGTATAATCACCCAGGTGTGAAAGCAATGCTTTGCTGAGTGTATCACAATTCATGGTCTTGTTTCATCTCAGTGACTGTTTAGCAGATTGTGGAACAGTTATTTTAGATTTTAAAAGTATGAGCAAAATATGCAGTTCATTTTTATGGAAACAAAAGCAAAGGAAATACTACTAATAATAAAGAAATGAACAGTAAACAACTTTATAAACAAATTATATTTCCAGTCTGGGGAGAATAAAAGAGGAAAACAATCAATTAAATCCAATCCACTCAGAAGTACGACTTAAGTGCATACTGTATGCTATGACATGGCAAATGCCAAAGAGAAAAGTGCTAGACACAGCATATTCACTGATATGGCCTGTGCCTTTAAGTAGCTCATAAAATTATGCCATGTAGCCTTGAAAAGCTGCAATAAACCTTGTGCAATAAATATGTAACAGGCAGAGCATATGCACTGATATGGCTATTGTCCACAACAATCAGACAGTTTTTGAAATAATTCAGATGGTCTAAAAAATAACCAGTTGTTATGATTCTTGTTAAAAAAAAAGAACTTGTTGCTTAGTACATTTCAAGAATTGAAGATGGTACAAGCATATTGTAGATTTGATTTGCAGCTTGATTATAACTTAAGTCACAGAAATACTGAAGATTTTGGAATGGGTATAATGGGCAGAGTCAGGAAAAGATGACATCACAGAGGGCCCCATTTATGGCTGGCAGACCTGCTACAAAGCCAACAGAGACACTAGGGAGCTCGCAATGATCATCAGCAATAGTGAAGATGAAGAAAATACTGTAGGAGAAGAGAAAACAATGCATACAAAGATGAGAGTGTTACTAAAAGGATCAAAACAATACACATTATGATTAAAAATATATATTTAGCCCTTCCCTGAGGTCATCACTAAAGATCCTATGTAGCCATTACAAGGTCACATTGACCCTACATGGCAAATCACTGCTTAAGAGTGAAACGATTTTCCAAGACTAAGATGTGGCTGTAGCAAAATTGAGGATTAAATATATACAGGTACATTGCAAATGACAGTGCCTGAAAAAGGCATTATATTCTATCGTTATCAGTGAGAGAATTTTAAGGTTGCATGATATTGCGGGCATTTCTCGTCCAGTTTTAATCAAATGAGACAACATTTCCAGTGAGTTGATTTAGTAAAATTTCAGACAAAATCCCAGCAAAACACACTTTTAATCCAACGTGGAAAAATGAGTTGTTTGATTTCATAAGAAATGACAGGTAAATGGAGTGTATGAGGAAAACTGACCCCCAAAAACTTTCATAAGACTTCATTCAATAACACTTCCATTCTGGTAATATCATTTAAATGTCAATTTTTTAAATGGCATTTTAACCTAAATGGCTATTACACACTGGCATGGGGATAGTGAAAGTATTTTACATTGGCGTTTTAGCGCAAATTTGTGGAGGTTGTCATGGAGTCAGGGCTGGACTGTTAATCTGGCATACTGAGCATTTTCCCGGTGGGCAGACGCACTTTGGGGCCGATCAGGGGCGGATTGGCAATCGGGAGAACTGACCCACAAAAGCATGGAAGGGTTAAGCAATAGAACACAAGAGGGAGTGCAGCATATCACACAGCCTTCATGCTATTTGTGATAACAGAGCCTTGAGTGTTCTGTTGCTTTTATACAACAGTTTGGCAAACAGCTAAAGAATGTATGTTTTAGTATCTACAATGAAGTTCTCCAATGTTGCTGATAAATAAGTACAATATATTACATGGTTTGACACTATACACTGACCAAGCACATTATTAGGAACACCTGTACACCTACTTATTCATGTGATTATCTAATCAGCCAATCACGTGGCAGTAGTGTTAATGTTCACGTAATCCATCAGTGATTTTGACCGTGGTATGATTGTTGGTGCCAAATGGGCTGGTTTGAGTACTTCTGGAACTGCTGATCTCTTGGGATTTTCATGCACAAGTCTCTAGAGTTTACTCAGAATGGGGCCAAAAACAAAAAACAACAAATGATCGGCAGTTCTGCACATAGAATTGCCTTGTTGATGAGAGAGGTCAATGGAAAATGGCCAGACTGGTTCGAGCTGACAGAAAGGCTACAGTAACTCAGATAACCACTCTGTTCAATTGTATTGAGCGGAACAGAATCTCAGAAGGCACAACAGGTCGAACCTTGAGGACAATGGGCTACACCAGCAGAAGACCACATCTGGCACTTTATTAGGATAATAGTGTTCCTAATAATGTGCTCAGTGAGTGTATTTTACATTACTTGACAGTACCTTTTGAAGATGCTGAGCACTCCATCGCTATCACCGCATCCAGGTAGCTTTGGCCAAGCCACTCTTCGTAAGTCTTCTTCTCACCCACACCAATCAAAGAGATGGTTGAGTCTTTGAAAATCAGGTCTGATCCCTCATATGCTTTGGAGTCAAACAACTTGAATCCTGAGACAGTATTAACTCCAAAGAATTTCTAAAAAGATACCAAAAAAAAGTGCAGGTTATTCAAAAACATCTTTATATTGCACTGAAAAAGGAGGAAAGTCAAATGGTGTTTTGTTCGCTACCTGAGCTTTATCCAAAAGACCAAAGACAAGATGGTGATTGATATCGGGTTGTACCATAACAGCGTGGGAGGGGACACGGGCCAGGTTGCACTTACTATACTGAGTGACTTCAGCACGAGATTCCTGAGAGCAAAGCAGCTGAAATTCACGGGATTGCAAATGTGACGCCCAAGGCTCTGTATTGTTTCCTGGAATTAACAATTCTGAGATGAACTGGAGACCTCAACATACACAAAGTCAGCTTGCAATATATAATATACATAATAAACAAGATTGAGTCTTTATAGTGTAAATGACAGGTGAACTAATGAGTGTTACCATCTGTGTTCTGGAAAACAGTGGAATGTTTGACAAAGGCCACATCACCATGACCTGCAACGAGGCACCTAGGAATATAAACAGAGACCATAAATATTTTCAGGTACTACACATTGGATAATTTAATATTTCTTATGCTATTCCTTCTAGAGCAGCTGTGATTTTTTTTTGTGTTACAATACTGGCTTCTTTCCCATCATAATGTTCAGAGACAACTATAAGTAATCAGTGGTAGGTTGATTTACCTGAAATGTGTAAGCACTGTGGACACAGTTTGTTTGAACAGATCGACATACTGTAGCAACATTGTCTTGAGTTTGAGGCGAGATTAATTGTTTGTCCACACAATGGAAGATGGGAAACCAGATTTGAAAATAGCCATTAGTTTTATTTGAAATTATACAATGCAGCTTAAAGTTATTACCACAAATTTCTATCAGTTATATTTATTCATATGTACTATATTAAGTATTCATATTATATTGTAAATTGTGTATTATATTGTACAGTATATTCTGTTTATATATTGAATACTGTATGTATATATTGTGTATGTATATATTGCCCACCTGCGTGGACATTATGTTTTGGATTCGCTATACACAATGCATAATTAAATTAAATATAAACCAACTGATCTCAGTTCAGGAGACTCTTGGCTGTCAGTAAAGTGTTAAAGGGTCATGTGATGAAACAATATGGCATCGATCACAGAGGAGTTTGTGTTTGGGAGAAACACCAGCAAAACTACATCTGGTAAGAAACCTCATTAAGTTTTTACATTGAAACCTGTTTGAGTCAAAAGATTAGTCTCTAGTTTCATACGATATGCCATTTTTAAAATTTGAGTGATTTATTGCGAAACGGCGATGTAGGATGAAAATAAGGTGCATTTTTAAACTTTTCTGAGACCTGTGCAGACAGACAGCACACCAGAGGTTAAGTCATTCACTAAATAGGGAGCAAGGGAGCGTCTTATTTCTCCTTATGCCGCTAAGTGCATTCAATCCAAACCTCTTATCAAAAGTTCAGTTTCAGGCTGCAGATGATGTTTGGACCATTCAGTATGATTGGCAGACATGGGACAGTGGTAATCAGTACATAGATTCAGAATTTATAATGTATAATTTTATTTTAACATGGTTGGCAGTGATTGGAAGATGCTAGCCAATACTTTAAATCAGAATTATTTATGCCAGTTTATGATGTAATGTATGTAACGTCTCAAAAACAGACATAACCATCACTCCTATAGATTTATAGTTTGATATTATTTAAAATGTAATCCCACTGTCCACATATGAGGACATACATTTTTAGGAAAGCTATTTGGTCTAAAAGTATTGTTATATGTTTCTTAGGGGCTACTAGTTACAAATCAAAAAGGGGAATGGAAAAAGCACACAGCACCCATGTAGGGGTCTCAAGAGGATAAAAATAGTAATCCACAACAAATTTCAAATGATTATTGTTTTAAAAAAATTATCAGATTACTTTACTAATTACTTAATTGAAAAAGTAATCACATAACTAACTCCTTTACATTACCTTACTTTCTAAAACACTCAACAAATTCAAAATAATGTCTATATTTCTTTCTTGTTCATTGTTACACACAGCACCTCACATTTCTCCTTCACAATAATTTGTTACGGGGCCATAATTCATGTATTCTTCATAAATAATATATTATAAATAAGCATAATCCTATAACACTGATTGTACTCTATGCTATCTTATTTAATGAATAATTGATTAAAATGGTATGCTAACTGGGTCAAAACAATCTGTAAAAGGCAAATTTGCACCAAATAATTTAGAGCTATTCAGATGCATTTGTGCAGAGTATTACCTAAACGCTCCATTGTAACCGTCATACAGATCCTTGCCCTTGTCACACTTGTTTTGACCACTGGAGTCTCCGATGCACTGCTCACACAGGTTACTGGGGATACCATCCTGATTGGCTCCAGGAACACAGGCTGAATTAAAGAACTCCCCAGCAGCTATGGACAAATGTAGGACAGCTTCACAAAATGTTCACACTTCCAATACAGTAATTACATGTGCCAGTCATCTCAGTATATGATGGTTTCATAATAATTTTTATTAACAGCATCAATAAACATTACATTATATACTACTTAACACATCACTAGTTTATGCACATTAAAATGGGCAGAAATGTGAGGAAACTGTCATTCATGTATTTGCATATTAATTATTAAATGAACATGGACAGTTGATCACTTATTTCTTGATACAAATATGAAAGGTGCACTTTTTTGTTTATGTTTTGTAATATGGACTTCATTTTCATACCTATTGGTGTGGATTCAGGATCACACAAAAGCAAAATATTTGTTACGATGCATATGTTCATACATATGTTCTTTTTTTTAGTTAGCTATGATTTATTTATCAACAGATACTCCCGTCTTCAACTCGTCATTGCCATTGGTTGAGTCAATGTTCTTGTGTTGGACTGGACGGGCCGCTCAAACAAACAGAGCAATTTGTATAGAGACACAGTGTTTACAGTTTTCAATAAAATTAACCTGCAAATGTCTTACTTATACAGCTGTTGTCTCTACATATTAAGCTGAGATATGAGAAGTATTTTAATACCAAAAACGTTACAGACTTCAGCTTTAAAGGGATTTTTGTTAGTATTTTGCTGGTTATATCATTCAAACATGGTGGCCCCCATGAGGTGACCTGTTCCATGTATTTTTTTTTTTTGTTTTTTTTTATGTTTAATCATAATATATAAGTTAACTACTGTACATATCCTACCTTGGGCCAATTGGCATTTCTGTGGTCTGATGATGCCTTTTTCTGTGAGCACACCCATGGGAATGTTCCAGCCTGCTGTCCTGCCATAACCTGTGTGACAAGAGCGCTTACCCTTGAGGTCACTGAGTCTCTGGATGTCTCTGTTGCTTTTCCTCAGCACAGCAACAGCATAATAAATGCTGCCATCAGTGCCTCCTGAGACAGAGAGAGAATCACAGTAGCTTGTGAAAATTCATCACACTGAATCACCAGTTATGAATAACACTGCTAATGTTTCATAGGGTGCTTCTTAAAATCTGCCCCTGACACACATTACCCAATGAATAAATTTAAGTGTTTGCACTATATAGACCAGTTTTTCCCAGCCTTTTTGATTTTCTTGTATGTACCCCCACAGCCCATCAATACACTCAAATACACTTTCATTGAAACCAAACCAGAAATGTATTCTTTTTTCATTAATAATAGGCAGCGGCTATTTGTACTGAGTGCAAATAGTGATATATTCTATTTACACCCCTAATGAAATACTGACAAACATTATAGGGGCATCACTTCAGCATGTTTAATGTGTTTAATGTATTTATTTAGAGTCCCACAGACACCCTAGACCAACCCCTAACCATAACCCTAAATCTAACCCTAACCTTCCCTTACAAAAATTAACCATGGTTTTACTACATTAACCATTGTATCACCATGGTATTTTGTAGTAAAATCATAGTATACCACAATTTAAACATGTTACTATATTAAAACCTTATTAATGTAATAACACAGTGGTTAATTGCACTAATACAATGGTTACTACGATATTACTACAGTAAAACCATGGTTAATTTTACCCGTATCAAATCCCCGACTTTCACCGTGAACTAATCACTGCAATGAAATCAACTTATATATTAATTTTAATTTATTAGTATTAAAAGGGGGACAATTGGGTCCCCCTTTTACAGGGTGGGGACAATTGTGTCAAAAGACGGATTAAAAACCGATTCGTCTGCACACAATAAACAAAAAAACAACAACATTTTTTTACCCCTTTACACCACTGCAGCAACACAAGAGGGGCAGTTTGTCTCCAGACTATTGGAGTGCAAATAGCCATCCTATGTGGCAGGTGCTATTTACACCTAGTGCAAATAGTCACTTCATTAATAATAATAATATTAAAGGAATATTTCGTGTTCAATACAAGTTAAGCTCAATCGACAGCATTTGTGGTATGATGTTGATTACCAAAACATTATTTCAACACATCCCTTTTTTTCTTTAAAAAAGCAAAAACCCTAGTTACAGTGAGGCACTTATAATGGATGGGTTTAGGAGAGTTTAAAGGTAGAAATGTGAAGCTTAATTTTATAAACGCACTTACATTAATTCTTCTGTTAAAACTCATGTATTTTTTTTTTTTTAATTTTGTATTTTTTTGCTGTAAAGTTGTTTAAATCATAATCTTTACAGTCAATTTATGTATTTAGGGTTTGTTGACATACATCGTCATGTCAAAGGAGTTATAAAATTGGCTATAACTTTACACAGAAAAGGTTAGTAAGCGATTTTATAACATTAAAATCATGTAAACGTGCATATTTTTTTATGTCTTGTGGCTATACTTTTGAAATAGTGATTATTTAAAAGTTTAAGGATTGGCCCCATTCGCTTCCTTTGTAAGTGCCCCAGATCAGTTACATTTATTTTTTGTGGTTATCAGTATTATGCCACAAATGCAGTCGATTGAGTATAACTTGTACTGAACCCGGACTAACAGACTAACCAATTATCATGTATGTTTTGCAACAAGATTCATCCAGAAGATTTTTTATTATATAAAACTTGCACACATTATGCACATGATTTTGTTTTCTTCCTTTTATGGGATAGTTCACCCAAAAAAAATAAATCTCATGTTTTTTTCAAAGCTGTATGATTTTCCTTCCTCTGTGGAAAGCAAATTGAAACAGACTCAGTGACCTTGCATTTTCATCTAATGAAAAATTCTATGGTGACTAAGACTTTAAAACCACCCAACATCTCATTTTGTGTCCCATGGAAGAGAAAGGCACAGGTTTAAAAAAAAAAAAAAGAGTAAATGATGACAGAATTTTCATTATTGGGCGAAAAATCCCCTTTTAAAAAGGAACTGAAAAAATCATGAGATTAATGACGATTAGTTTATGGTATAATATTTTAGTCGTTTTGTATGTCTTTGACATATTGATATATTCTAGTGCCTCCTGAAACCCCCTGAAGTATGCATACACCTTTTGGAATAACTGCTATACACAAAAAAATATTGTTGTATATAAAAATGTCCAGAAGCACATTCAAAGTCAAAGAAGTATAAATTAATGATGTATAACTCTAACCTGTATAGCTCTCTCCAATAGCAGGTATCAGCCCAAAACTCTTCCCTGCTGTGTAGATGTAGCCTCCATCAAGAGTGATGGCATCAGCTTCCTTGTTCTGGAGGAAACACAACCATGTACAGTACATTATGTCTCCCCAATACCCTCAGACAAATTGTGTATTGTTTGTAAGATGTTGCAGGTTTTAGTAAGAACTTATAGATGAAGTGTTTAATTTTATTTTCAAACAGGTTTCCTGAACACTCCCCATGTCTTCAATTACTCAAGCAAACAGATGTAGTCCAGCCCCAAACTCACTCCATTGGTTGAGCTAACGTTGCTGTGTTGGGCTGATAGGGATGCTCAAACAAAGAGAGCTATGGTTAGAGCCACAGTATTTACAGGTAAATCAACCTTCGAATAGCTAATTAAAGGCCAAAGTATACTTCTTTTGTTCGTGTTGCTGATTGGAATGCACACAGTATGCGTGACTCACATTTCATCATCAGCACAGTCTGTGCAGACTATCTGCATGCAGACCAGATTTTCTCGACACGCTGACAGTTCTCATCTGTGTGCATCGTCGGTGCATGCACCACCCATTGACTGTGCTAAAAGAGTATCACAAAGCAGTCATTGTACGCATATGTTCTATGCATTTATATTCGCTCGTGGTCAAAAGAGTGTACTTTGAAAGGCGGAGCACTCGACTACGTGCGAGGAGATCCAGATTGTGGAAAAACTAAGTATACCCGAGCCTTTAAACAGTAGTTGATGCATATTAAACTGGGATTGGACAGAATATTTTAATATTGAAAAATTTCACACTTCACCATTCAAATAATTGATTAGCATACCTGAATTTTCTGCATACAATCCTCCACAGATTTACCATAGTGACACTTAATTTCGGGAATTAATTTTTTGCTTTTGAAAGCCACAGCCATGTCTGCACATTTTTGCTGCTCTCCATTAGATATGACACACCAGGTAAGATGAGAAGGAACATCTACAGACACAAATAAACATCTCAGAGAGACACATGTTAATCACAATATAAATAAACAAAAAAAAATAAATAAATAGCAAACATTTTTTGATAGTTTGGTGAAAAGGCAAAGATTAATACCAGACTCTGAGCAGTCCATAGCTCGTAATATGTTATAGTATTTTCGGCCCATCCACTCATTATAGTTTTCATTTCCTGATGAGATAAATGTTGTTGAAGCGTCACTGAACAACAGGTCGGTCCCACCAAAGAATTCTGAGGAGAACAGGGAGAACCCAGACTTTTGCTAAGGAGAAACGCACAAACACATGCACACACACACACACACACACACAAAAAATGTTTAAGTTGCAAATGTAAAAAAAAAGCTTTTGAGTTTGTGTTTGTATTGACAAATCCTAATACATTTCCAATTTATAATGAAAAGACAAATGTATCCAACATTGCAGAAAAATTATTTTCTTGATCATTTTTTGGTTTTCCAGTAAAAAAAAAAAAAAAAAAATATTCAAACAAATTAAGATTTTTAGAAAAATATCTTAGCTCTGTTGGTCCTCACAATGCAAGTGAATGGTGGCCAGAACATTGAAAGTTCCAAAAAGCATATAAAGGCATCTTAGAAGTAATCCATACGACTCCAGTGGTTTAATCCATATATTTTACACTTTTATTTTGTTTTTGGTGATTTGCATTCTTTGTGCATATTGCCACCTACTTTGCAAAAGAATATTCATTTGTTTCTCACCCACATGTATCATATCGCTTCTGGAGATATGGATTTAAACAGTGGAGCATGGATTACTTTTATGATGCTTTTATTAATTATGCATTTTATGGACCATTCGCTTGTGTTCAGCAGAAGAAAATTATACACATCTAGGATGGCATGAGGGTGAGTAAATGATGAGAACATTTAATTTTTGGATGAACTATCCCTTTTAACAAGATAAATTCATTTGAGAAGTAAAATTGTGTAGGATATTACAGGAATATTCAGGTTCAATACAAATGAAGCTCAATCAACAGCGTTTGTGGCATAATGTTAATTACCACAACACATTTTTACTTGACCCAAGGTAACCTTTTTTTTTTTAAAGAAAAGGAGGGACGAGTGGATTTATTTACTTATTTTGTGGTAATAAACATTACTTAACTTGTATTGAACCTGGAGTATTCCTTTCTCTTATAGCAAGCATAAACCTCACTAAATGTGGTAAAAACAAAATACTTAATCAAATAACATAATTTAAGTTTGAACACCTCTCTGAATATAAGTCTGAATATATACACTTCTACTTCTCAAGCACATTTGTAAAATGTTTTCACAGTAAAAAACAAGACAAAAATAAAATACATATTAAATCTCTTGATTCTTCAGCATATAAAAAAAAATATTTCATCCAGTGAACATTTTTGAAGGATCATACCAGTCCCTCACGCAACATGTTGTACACCACTGAACTGCTGATGTCACTGTGGACAACAATGCCTCTTGATGGCACACGAGCCAGATGGCATCTCTCGAAATCATTGACAGGACTGCGGGTGCCGTCCTGACACAGGAGCTGATAGTCGTCTAAGTGCAGGCCTTCAGTCCATGAGTCTCCCTTACCTGAGACACACAGTTAAAAGATTTCTGATTTGTACAACTTAATGTACATATAATC
Source organism: Moxostoma hubbsi (assembly GCA_032164185.1). NCBI lineage: Eukaryota > Metazoa > Chordata > Actinopteri > Cypriniformes > Catostomidae > Moxostoma > Moxostoma hubbsi. Next base: position 24,520,066 of record JAVLUX010000010.1, read on the forward strand.
TCTCTCTTACCCCACTTGTAAAAAGGAATGTTTTAACTTTGCTAGATCAACAGTTCCTAGAAACAGTATAATCACTCTGTATCCTTCTTATTGACTGTAAATTTACCATCAGTGTTCTCGCCTACAGTGGTGTGCTTCACAAAGGCAACATCCCCTGCACCCTCAACCATGCACCTGAGGAGCCCAAAACAAAATATTTTACTATTAGTACTGTCAAGAGACAGCATCACTTAATGAAACCATAAAACGATGTAATTCCAAGCCCGTAATACTTTCTTTCATCCACAAAACATAAAAGTAGAATTTTTCAAGAATATCCAATGCCACTCTTTTCCATATAATGAAAGGGAATTAGGACTACTGTAGTGCTGCATAGCACTCAATATATTCCAAGTCTTCCAGATCCATACAATAGCTTTTGTGAGGAACATAACTACATTTAAATGTATTCACTGATAAACTTCCCCTCCAGTGAGCCGTTAACTGCTGTGACCAGATCATTGAATTAGTGAGTTAAAATCTAGTCTAATTTGTGAACTAATCATTCAGATTGGTTTTGTGAACTGGATCAAAAGATTTAATGAAAAGATCTGACTCAAAAGAACAATGCTTTTCTCATGAACATGCCAAGGACAGCAGACTGTTCAATTGCTGTGAATTAGGTGACAGTAGGTCGAAAGTCTAGCTGCTGAAGTCATGCTTACCGAAATTTTAATCACTGCCTCCCAGTGGCCACAGCTGGAATTGTTGTTGAACGTATGGGCTCATGTGAGCTCAGTTTCTGGGTGAAATGTCCACAGAGTGGTGCCAAAAGCAAGTTTTATTTTTAGTTGTAAATTATGTAATACAATCAACAGGAATGCATATTTTATTAAGTCTACCCCTAACCCAAAGCCCAACCCTATACTTAACCATCAGTGGAGTAAAAATGTAATTTTAGTCTGAAAATGGAATTTACGGTAGTCATACAGGTTTGTATGAGTGTGAGTAAATGATGACAGAATTTTCATTTTTAGTTGAACTATCCCTTCAAGTTATGTTTTGTTGTAGTGTGAAGTGTTTTATGAAAGATATAATTCTCTCATCAATTACTCACCCTCATGCCGTCCCAGAAGTGTATGACTTTCTTTCTTCAGTAGAACACAAACAAAGATTTTTTTAATAATATTGCAATATTTTGATAATTCTCTGTAGGTCCTTACAATGCAAGTGAATTGTGATTAGACCTTTGTAGCTCCAAAACTCAGAAAGGGTGAGTTAGAGAAAGGACCTAGAGAGAATTATCAAAATATTGAAATATTCTTAAAAAAAATTGTGTTCTGCTCATGAAATAAAGTCATACAGTATACATCTGGGATGACATGAGGGTGAGTAAATAATGAGATAATTTCCATTTTTAGGTGAACTGTCCCTTTAATACAGTACCTAAATGCTCCATCATTTGAGTAGTATTTCTCATTGGTGTTTTCATCACACTTAAAATTTCCTTCTCCTGCACACAGCTGACACAGAGACGCAGGGTCGTCTTTAGCCCCCGGGACACAGCTGGTGTTAAAGAAGTCAGCAACCCCTATAAAGCCAGCACAAGTCACAAGACACTTTTCTAACTGATAAAGGCACCAAGCAGGCGGTCATTCCTAGATGTGATTCACCAAGAGCGATGGAGTACCTTGAGTGATGTCACACCCCATAGCAGACATCCTTCCACTGTCAATCAAATACCCAACAGGGACGGTCCAGCCAAATGTGTGGTGCTTGCCAGTGTGACAAGACTTCTTTCCTTTTAGATTGTTGATGTTGATGGCTGAATTTGCCCTTTTAACCACAGCAACAGCATAGTAGGTTATTCCCTTCCCTGTGACCATTAAGAGAAGAACAATTCAATGAATTTGATTATAGTTTATATAAACAGTGATTTAATCTGAAATGTGTCAGATAAAAAAAGGAAAATTCCACAACATCTTTAAATGCTGAATGCTACTATATTATAGTATAAATTAAACAATCAAATACAGATTCAGGCATTTCCTGTTAATAATCAACCATATGGCTCGACATATCTTGACATTTAATTATGCCCTTAATCACCATCTTTCCAGTCCCACAGAGTTCAGAGGTACAATTTGTATAATCTGGTGTCTGCAGGAACAATAGCAGATTGAATAGGACAATGAAAAGAAGAGCATACCATCTTCTGCAGACTCCCCAGCTGCGATTTTGAAGCTAGCTTGCTTGGCAATGTTATATATGTCTTTAACATTGGCTGAAAAAGCATCAACTTCATTTTTCTGAAAAAGGGAATATTGATCACATTCAGAGATTTTATCTTTCAACAAGCTTGTGCCTTGTTAATAATTGATTATGACCCTAACTAAAAATAAAATATGCAGATTTACCATTATTAAATTTAAATTAAACATTAAGCATTAAATCAAGAAGTTCTTGGGGAAGAACAATTGTTATAAAATAATATATTCAATTGTAATAATTAGGAGGGCCTGTTAGCTCAGTGGTAAAGACGCTGACTACTGCAACTGGAGTCGCCAGGTCAAATCCAGGGTGTGCTGAGTGACTCCAGCCAGGTCTCCTAAGCAACCAAATTATCCCAGTTGCTAGGGAGGGTAGAGTTACATGGGGTAACCTCCTGGTGGTCAATATTATGTGGTTCACTTTCGGTGGGAGAATAGCGTGAAGCGATAACGCGCTCAACAAGCCACATGATAAAATGCGTGGATTGACAGTCTCAGATGCGGAGGTGACTCCGCCACCCGGATTGAGGCGAGTCACTACGCCACCACGAGGACTTAGAGGGCATTGGGAATTGGGCATTCCATATTGGGGAGGAAAAAGGGGAGAATAAATAAATAGGTTATAACTAAATTAATGGTACTCAAAATAAGTAATACACTACGAAATTCGAATTACTTTTCCAAAAATGTAATCAGGTTACTTTAGTGATTACTTCATCTAAATAGTAATTATACTAATTATTTAACTTTTGAGTTACTTTCTAAATCACTTTTCCTAGAAAAGTATTTGTTTTTCCATTCAAATTCAAAATATCTATAGTTCCTCCTCATTCATTGTAAAACTCTTCAGCTGTCAAAGAAACGCTGACAGACATGAATTAATATTTTAAAGTATTATACATATTAATTTAGTGCAAGTAATGTACTCTTATGTCATTTAAATTCAGTAACTGTAATTTGATTAAAATAATTTAAAATGTACTGCATTACATTACTTTTGTTCTTTTTTTAACAAAAATTAGATTACAGTAACTAATTACTTTGTAATCCAATATACCTAACACTGAACAAAATACTATATTATGGTACTGATCTTGCAATAAGGTTGTATTAGTTAACATTGGTTAACTAGACCTACATTAACATGAATTAAGAATGAATACTGCATACAGCACTTATTAAAATAGGAAAATTTTCATTTCAACATTCCATCCATCCATCTTCAACCGCTTATCCGAAGTCGGGTCGCGGGGGCAACAGCTCCAGCAGGGGGCCCCAATCTTCCCTATCCCGAGCCACATTAACCAGCTCTGACTGGGGGACCCCGAGGCGTTCCCAGACAAGTGTGGAGATGTAATCTCTCCACCTAGTCCTGCGTCTTCCCCGAGGCCTTCTCCCAGCTGGACGTGCCTGAAACACCTCTCTAGGGAGGCACCCAAGGGGCATCCTTACCAGATGCCCAAACCACCTCAACTGACTCCTTTCAACATTAAACGCAACAATAAACTTTTTTAATCAAAAGTTAAAACAAATTGGCCAACTGTTACCAAATATAACCTTTTTGTAAAGTGATAGCATACTAATAAATAAATAACAATAACATTAACATATTTTCTAATTAAATAAAATAATATCATAAAATAAATCAAAAATAATTAGCAGTGCATCCAACAAAAAATGTTGTACTCTTAAAGAGTGCTTTTCTAATATTCATTAAATAGAGCGAGAGAGATATCATGACAAACGTGAATGCAACACTTACAGTGAGTTTTTGAGTGCATTCGGCTTTAGATGAGGCCAGAACACAGTGTAGTGTTGGTCGAATTGCGGCATTTGTAAAGGCCTGAGTCATGGCTTTACATTTGGACTCCTCCGCAGGGGAAATAGTGCACCACCTTATGGCACTTTGTCCTGAAACTGCACCATATAACATTTACATCATACATTTTATTTTTGACATCCAGTGAATCGAGTTCAAACTAGGTTTTTTTTTTCTTAAGTGCTCAGGAATGTTGCTTATAGGCTATATTAAACTCGAAGATGACATAGATAGCATAGTATAAAAACACAGAGGAGAAACTCATGTTGTTTGTTTACATTATCTTGATAAATTTCTTACCATAATGCGTAACAGCAAACAGAATGGTTAAAAAAGCCCAAGTGTCCATCTCTGACTTCTGAGTGCGTAGGTGTGTGGTAGTCCAAGACTTGTAGGTTTATATTTGAGAGTCCATAATACAAGTCAGCCCTTCGACATAAAGGGACTGGAGGCTCTTTGGCACCTTACCAGAAAAAGATTTTGAAAGACCTCGATGAACAGTCGATTTTGGGATTTATAGACTCAATTGTGACCAGGCTTGAGGTTTTTGCCTACACTTAATATGACACGTTCAAGAGATGGGCGGATGTCCAAGGTGCAAACAGAGGGGTCTTTCATTCTTGCAATTGGAAACTCCACCTTTTCCAGAAGAGAATGAAAAAACATGGTCTGACCACAGGATAGTAACCAAGGATTCATTAGGAAAAATAAAAACATCTCACCTTTTAAAATAGCTTCTTTTTTTTTCTAGAGGGACTGGCAACACAGTAGGTCAGACATACATATTTATAAGAATAAGAGAACAAAATAATTTTGGAATTGGTTAATGCATTAAGTATCATAAACAATTAACAATATATGTTTGACATCATTTATTAATCTTTTTTAATAGTTAATAAAAATTAAATACAAATTAAATTGCTAGTTCATGTTAGTTCACAGTGCATTTACTAATGTTAACAAATACAAGTTTTGATTTTAAAATCTGTAGCTATATTGAAATTAACATTAACCAAGATTACAAGTATTGTTCACTGTTAGTTCATTTTTAATAATGTTATTAACTAATGTTAACAAAAGGAACCTTTAATGTAAAGTGTTATCGTATTTTTTTACTTTATTTGAATAGCTTTCAAATAAAGGTCAGATACCTGCGTGAAGTTGGCCCCCCACCCAACCGTTTGTGCTGGTTTGTGCTGTAAAACTTTTCGTTTGTGCTGCTTCGGTTTTTTAGATATTTAAAACAATATTTATAGGTCATTCTGAGGTCACTCAGCCCCCCACATGCTCTAAATTCACCCCAAATAGTCTCGTTTGTTTGTGCTTCGTTTGTGCTGCTTCGGTTATTAAAATATTAGACATTGAATTATAGGCGATGACGTCATTAGCCCCCCCCTCCCCCTCCCCCCTCGCACATGCTCCAAATTCACCCAAAATAGTCTCGTTTGTTTGTGCTTCGTTTGTGCTGGTTTGTGACGGTAAAAGTTTCGTTTGTGCTGCTTTGCTATTTAAAATATTAGACATTGAATTGCAGGCGAATTATAAATGCTGATATTTATTGAATACAATACTGACAGAATAAAATAGATCACTTAATGGTCACAAAAATCAAATATAGTTTATTAGCAGTCTCGGTCATTCTGATTACTATATATATTAGACTACTATATTATATATTTCTAAAATAGGTATATCTTGTTTTGTGTGTAGACGGTACGATTTATGAGCATTTTATTTTGGGTTTGTCATTTAAATCTCTTGCCAAAATGTTGGATGAAGATGTTTTAATACATCAACAACTCCTTATCAATGTTTTTGTAGTCGCTATGGTGTTTATTAAAAATATATTGGTGTTCAGACAGCAGCAGCTCAATATTCATCTTGTGTCTGTCGGACTCTTTTTCTGTCACTCACTTTCGCTCAGCTCTGGACACGATAACAAAAGCGCAAATCTCCTCGATGTGAACACACTTTTAGAGTCGAATTGTCGAAGAATTTCTGTCAAGACTAATCATCACATCATTTGTTCATTAAAGAATTATCTTTACTTCATTCACTGGTGTTTCCAGATTTAACTTTTTATTTATTTACATGGAGTATCATCTGCTACACTTCACTGCCACCACTAGGGTCAAGTGACACTTCTGTTCAAGATGCTCTTGTGGAAATTAGTGTAGAGTTACTAGGGAAAAAGTCGTTACTAAATTAAATTTCTGTACAATGTTTTAACACTGCCAGTTACACTAGTATTTGTTAACTTCAAGAATAATTGTACACCATTCAAAATAGCTAAGATTGTCAATGTTTATTGAACAGAATCCTCATTGCTAATACAAATAAATGCTAAATACAGTTTTACATGTGACCCATGTTAGTTTTTTGAATACATTGTGCATCCAGGGGTCAACATTACCATATTGGTCCTAATATAAGATCTAAGATTATCCTTATATATTATTACTATATTATCCTTATATTCAAACCACTACATTAATGAAAACAAGTTTATACTGAACATGACATTTTTTGAGTCAGGATTATTTAAGTGGGTAATTATGTTTTGCTTATGCCAGATGTCCAAGAAACCAGCAGTTGACAGAGATTCTATTTTCACAGTTCTGTGTTCATCAAAAAAAGAAATCCAAAATGGCAACATAGCTACTCCTAATCAGAGCATATGGACAGAGCTTAGTAAGCAGCTAGAAAACAAGATCACTTCAAAGGCTCTATACAATTTTGTTAAATTGAATAGACACAACATCTGGACTGCTTTAGGGTTACTCATGAAACAAATGGCAGTACTGATTTGAGCCAGGCACTGTTTTTGAGCCAGGGCTCTTTTCACCCAGACCAAAAGATTGCTGGACTTTTGATCTTGGAAGTTTCAGAAATGGATTGAATTCATGCCTGAAACGGTTAAATACAACAAGTTCTCTAAAACATCAAAAAGGGAATACACAATTTTGAAGCCTGGCATCTGGACACATGTGATAAATAATCACATATTGCAAGAAGTGAAATGCCCCTGCACATTTGCCTTTAAAAGAGCCAAGGTCTATCCATCAGCCACATAGAAATACATAGAAATCAGAGGCAACTGTAAGGAGTGTCGTGGCCACATTCACAGAAAATGTGACAGAGCGACTGAAATGAACAGCCCAACGGTGCTCAAGTCTTTAATTAAAAACACTGATGACTCCCTGCACACTGGCTGTTCCAAGCATGCGATGTCGGGTAACTTGCGTGTGCAGATAGCCAAAGAACTGTGTGAGGGTAGAATGGAACCCCATGTATGGAGGGCATCAGAGGCAACAAAGCTGATGGATTTTGGAGATCCTGAGCCAAGTCATCTGCCTAATTTGGCCACCCTGCACGAAGCAATGCAAGAGAGAAATTATTTAGAATTAGGCGACAAGGATCCCATTGTTTCACTGCAGATGTTAAAATACAGTGCACCACAGTGGGGGCATATTAAAGACATTGGACTGGACAAGTTTTTCTGTCACCATTGGAGTCAAACACAAATGTATATGTGCAAGTCATTCTCAAAGACACCTACTAACCCCACTGTGAGTTTTGATGCAACTTGCTCAGTAGTGAGGAAACTACAGAGACCAAATGGTAAGTCTGGCCATATATTCTTATATCAGGGCGTTCTGGCAGGGGATGAGAGCTCAAGTGTCCCAGAGGTGCAAATGCTGCCTGAGAGACACAATGTTAATGCAATAACACATTGGCTGACAGAATGGATACGGGCAGGTGCACCAACTTCAAAAGAGGTTGTGAGTGACTTTTCTCTGGCTTTGCTAGGAGCTCTGGTCAAGGCTTTTACTGATCTAAATACCTACATCAATGAGTGTTTTGGTGTCTTAATCGGTAAACAGTCAGAAAAAGTACCACCTTGTTTGATCTGCCAGTGGAACTGCTTGAAGAAAAGGGCAATGACAGTTCTGGAACCCCCCCTCATATCAGAAAGGTGCAAGAAATACCTGAAAGCCAGAATTGCAGAAGAGTGTGCCATCATGTAGAGGGTGAGGACCTGGAAGTGGATCCATGTGACCAAACACAGACAGACCTACGACAGTGGGTAACAGACATATGTGAGGAGAGCAGGTCACTTGCCGTAGGTAATGGAGATCATGATAATATGCACTTCCTCCCTGAGATTATTCCAAATATAATCTGGTTTGAAAGTTACATACCACTCTGGACAGGGTAATGATCTCTCACTTTTGAAGCACCAACATCACCGTAAGTTCAGCCAATGTTGAAGCAGAGTTCAAAAACATCAAACGTGACCTTTTCCAAGCATGAAATCTTGCCTGTTCTGGTGGATGGATTCAATGCAACATGCAAATTTGTTCTGCAAAACAAAAAGGTTTTTGCAACAGTGATCATCACAGGAGCCAATCCACTACCCACCACACTTGCAGTGTAGATGGAAAACCAGAAATGGATGCTTCCTGTTCTGGGAAATCTGACAATGTCACAAACGTCCATCCAACATATGAAGACGCTGTTGAAAACTGGAGAGACCTAGCGGTTCCACCTAAAAAGAGGAAGAGGAATTCATACCTCTCTACTTGTCCTGAATGGCTCCATGCAGATCCATCTGTGAGGGGGAAAAGACTGAAAGTGGACCTGTTGAAAATCATGCATGTGTTTCCTTCACAAAACAGTGCTCCTCACAGTATTGTGGTCTCAGCACACAAGTCACCCGGGAAGTTCCATTTGTTTGTACTTCTGTTGCTGTACTGCAGGCTTCTGGCATGGCTCACCTTCAGGCCACAGTGGAAGAAGGCCTTACCTTTCTGGAGTCCCCCTGCCTCAGGCCAATACAAAGTCTGTCACAGTGTCCCTCTGCATTCAAGACAGATACCTCAGGAAAAGTGCTCAGTTATAGTCTGGGATAACTTCTGCGGATTGACACTGACCTGGGAAGCAACTCCACAGAATTTCCTTTGTGTGAATTTCCCTCCAATCTGATGCTCCAAGGAGAGAGATTTGCTTTAAGGACAATCATTGCTTTCAAAAGAGGCTTAACCCAGGACGCTCTTGGACACTAAAGCAGGAGGTCTCCATGTGTCTGGTAGATGTATGACGACCTGAGAAGTGGAGTGACAGGAGTGTCAGAAAAACACAAAATATGCCCACATGCTGTATTATACACAAAAGACTGATTGAATTGTTTAAATTTAATTTCACACATAGGGCCTACAAGTATTTTTGTTATATGCCACACACCCTTGTTTTCCTACTCCTGTTTGGAGACGTAGTATCTGCTTTTCTGGAAGTCGGGCTTCTCAAGTCTATTATTCTGTGTGGTACATTATTTGTGTTAATGGATGTTCGATACTACACAGTAATTAAATTTCAAAAGTAAAATCACTAAGTACTAGTCAATAGTTTGAAAACATTAAGATTTGTTCCTGATGTTCCTGAAAGAAGTCTCTTCTGCTCACCAAGGCTGCATTTATTTGATTAAAAATTCAGTAAAACAGTAATAGTGTGAAATATCATTCCAATGTAAAACAGTTGTTTATATCTGAATATATAGTAAACTGTCATTTATTCCTGTGATCAAAGCTGAATTTTCAGCATCATTACTTCAGTCTTCATTGTCACATGATCCTTCAGAAATCATAATAATATGCTGCTCAAGAAAAATTCATTATTATTATCAGTTGTAAACAGTTGTGTTATTTTATATATATATATACACATACACACACACACATATATATATATATATAGCATGATCATAGAGAGCGTGATACATGGACATGGAGCAATACGTTGTTTTCCGAAACAATAAAAGAGTCTATCTCAGGGAAGAAAACATGACTGCAGAAAAACTAAGTCGCATTTTCCAGGTTCAGTCCACCTATTCTGCAGCCGTAAAAGGCAAACATGCCACACACAAAAACCATACAAAGATTTTAATGAGGCTAGCCTAACGTTAATCCCATTAAAGTTAGTGGAGGTGTTGTCTAACTTTAGCGGACAGTCAGAAGTAGTGAGCTTTTGGAGTAAGGTCCAATGTGCTGAAAACACCAGAGGCTCCAGGAAAAATGGCCACATTTGCGTCGTCAGTCATGTATAGACTATGAGTTGAAACCTGACAAGAAATTCATGTGTCAAATAACCGCAAGTGTTTATTTCCAACCCTTTCTCAATTAATATTTTTCAGTGACTACTGAGAGGTTAACTTCTTAAAAATGCTAAATCTCTAAATGATTAGATAACGTTACATATAGAGTATTTAACGTTAAGGGTTAATCCACGACGTGGCGGACTTTTGACTGTCCGCTACGGCTGCAGAATAGGTGAACTGAACCTGGAAAATACGACTTAGTTTTTCTGCAGTCATGTCTTCTTCCCTGAGAGAGACTCTTTTATTGTTTCGGAAAACAACGTATTGCTCCATGTCCATGTATCACGCTCTATGACACAGCACGTACTTTTTTCTTTTTTTCTACACAACTCCGTCCTCATTGGCGCTCTTGTTAGGTAAATGACCACATCCGGTCTCGGAATATGAACAAACGGGCCTTTTTTCGTTTCTGTTTTAAAGTAATTGTATTTTTTGTTATCCGAAATAGAAAATGAAACTCAATTTTTTTTTTAAATATTTTAAAATTATTTTTTAAATGTCTCTCATCCATTTTTGACACTGAAAAAGAGAAACGCTTTGTATTAATTATTTTTTTTTTTTTTGTATTTTAAAACAAAATCAAATAGCCACTTGTTTTTTGTTTTTTTAATACACGATTCTAAAAGGAAAATCGTATGACCAAAAGATACACGGACCCTCAGGGGCCCTAAATGGCCACTTATTCTGCTTACAGCTAGAAATAGCACTGCAGGCTGGCAGCATTTTTTATTTTAATTTTTTTTTTTATAGGGGAGCTCATTAAAGCGCAGCAACAGCAGCTGCTGCTGAGTTAGGAGACAAACCCTGGATCTATTCATGTGATAATGCCTTGAAGAAAACTCATCATCAAAACGTCACATTCCTAAAGACTGGCCAGAGGCAAGATTTTCAATACCACCAACAGGAAGGATGCTTAAGACTATCTGATCAGCATCATGAGCTACAATAATGTACAATCTACTGTCTGTTAACTGGCAGTGTTCACAGTTGCCTGACTGCTCTCCAACTGTTCTACTGTATTGGATTAGAGGAAATAAGAGAATTAATATATATAGTAATCTATACCTGCTCAAAAGGTACGTGTTTTGATTCGTCTGTTCCTGATAAAACTTCTTGCCTTTGAGTCAATAAAAATCTTTATTGCAGACAAAATATTAAAATAAATTAATTGCCTTGGCTTCATAACTCTATAAACAAAAAAGAATACATTCATAAACACTGTGTATGAGAAAAAGTATTTTAATTAGCTGTTCTCCTCTTTGACAAATGGAATGAATCAAATTGGCAGATTATTCATATAATCCAGTCAAAAAAAAAAAAAAAAAAAAGAGTTAGAGTTAGAAAGCAACAGTGACATGTTAGAGAAGCAATCTTTTAGAAAACAATCATCTCCGATAACTTTAAAATGAATATGGGAATGCTGTCAGTGCGCCCCCTGGTGGAGAGTTAAAGGCTTGTGTTAGAGAGTGGCAAAGCAAATCTCTCTTCAGCTATGGGCAATCAACAAGATCACATACATGGATGCAAAAGTCTATGAGCCTCTAACATTTACATTTCATGCTAACTTTCATTTTCACAATCCCATTTGAGAACCAAACAATAAGCCTTCTCAGTTTTATACTCATATTTAACGTGTTAAAGACTATTGCTTTTAGAAATCATGCATGTCACATTGGAAAGTAAATATAACTACGTTAGGAGAGAGGGCTACATAATACAAACTGCCAATTTAAGATTTCACATTGTTTGATCAGATGCAATGGAATGCAATCATTCAGACCAGAAGTCCTGTGTTTCGGTGTGCTTTGCAAAACAAATAACCATAAACAATCAAATAGATGGTGGTAAATTAAAGGAAAATATATATCTATTTATATTTAGTTTTATATACATACACACATTTTCACATGCATGTATGTTTGAAATTATAAAGAAAATAGTTCCCATAGGTGTAGTTTAATTAAAGCTCAATATAGACCTTTATTATAACAAAATAGGCAGTTTACTGAGGGTTGAAGAATATACATTACAATTTATACTCTCTTATTTGCATTGGTTCTTGAAGTAAGAATATGTCATCACCTGGATTTTAAACCTAATTGTTAGCGATAATTGTAAGCCGTTCCTTTTGCCACCTCAACTAAAAGCTACTCTCGTATGCACCTTGATTAAAATGTACACAGGTCTTTAAGACAATCAGGCATTTAATATAGAAAAAGAATAAACTTTGTGCCAAATGTTTTGTCCTCTTTGTGTACCTGTGGTTAAACAGATCAGCTGTGTAAATGAATAGGCTGCTTGATCTTACAATATAAAAGAGAAAGCAAAAGTAATATGGTGGCTGTAGTTTACGTAGCTCAAATCTGTGACAAAAACTTGAGATCATATGTTAACTGAAAAATAATTGCCAAAAACATGCTCATAATGCTAAAACGTACAAAGTGTTGCTTCATGTCTTTTCCAAGTGTACAGACACATGAAGTGCTGACTTAAGTTGGGGGTGGGGGGGTGGAGACAAACAAACCGACAGCAACCAAAATGTATTTAATGCATCAACTTTTCCATCAAGAAAGTCACCTCCCTTAAACATTAAGGAATCTGTACCGTAAAATCTGTCCAGTAAGTCGCTGGTCAAGCATATCTCCTCCCATTGGAGGATGAAATGCGAAGACTGGAATGCGAGTTCTAGACAGCAGTCTCAAAGAGAGTGAGGCGGCCATAAGACCACCGTGTCCCCAATCCCATCCAAAGAAAACATGTTTTTCTTATGCCTGGGGGTCAGAGAGCCAATGCAAGCAGCAGGCCAGGTTGGTATAAAAAAGAAGACAGAAAGAAAAAAAAAAAGAATACAAAAAGTTTTTAAAGTAGAGTAAGGTTTATTTGTCTTGAGCCTTCTCACAATTTCTCTTTGGATGGTACCCAAATATACGGCCCTGACTGCTCCTCGATGACTTGTTTGACCTGGTTGTAGATCTCTTCCAATGTGTCCCCTTCAACAATGGCTGAAGGAAAGAGAGGGAAAGTTATTTTATAAGATGAGTGTCCATGAGCAATTAGATTCTGTACCTCCTCACTCAATGTTCTGATCCACAGATTATTACCGTAATAGGTCATTATAAAGCTGATAACAATCACTTATGTAAAGCAAGAAGACTTGCTTTGAACAAATCCTATAAATCACAAGAAAATATACTTGATAAAAGTAACTTTAAATCATTGTATCTTAAACATTTTGAATACTTTGTTGTTTGTAAATGTCTTAGAGCATGAAAATATGAATGTTACTCCTCCAAAAATAGCTTTTATTCTAAACACTCTATATAAATAACTGTATAATCAACATATTCACAATGTGTTATATTCATAAAATATTATTAGTTAAAAAACATTTGCCAGTGCTTTAAATTTCAGTAGTGTTCCTGCAACACAATTTTGTTTTTGTTTTTGTTTTTTTGACAAATACATAGGAAAACTTTACTGAAGCTAAAGGTTATTTGCAATGAGCTTCTGTCTGTTTTAAAAGATATGTCATACTGTTTTACATGGTTACAAAAAGAAGATTAGTGCATTTAGATAATCTTGGCTTTTACTTTTCTTTTTAAAATTGGAATCAAGGTAAAACTTTACAATAAGGTTCAATTTGTTAACATTAGTTAATGCATTTGGTATCATGAACTAACAATCATCAATATATTTTTACAGCATTTATTTATCTTGGCTAATATTAGTTTATAAAAATACAATTGCTCATTGTTCATAATATTACCATATAGATCTTTTAATTAAAATATGTTAAAATGAACATGCTGTAAAAGTACTGTTCATTGTTTGTTCATGTTAACTAATGTATTTAACAGATGTTAACAAACTGAAAAAATTGGACTATTCATTGATTGAACTAAATTGATTTTTGTGTGTGTAATCCTGAATCCTGATATTGGTTTTGAATTGTACATGAATGTGTGCCCATATCACACAATGGAAAAGCCTTTGCTGAGGACAGAGGGAATCTAAACATGTAAGTAGAACATAAATACTCAATTAGTTAATTAAAGGGGTCATGTCATGCGGAATACTTTATTTATTGTACAATAAAAACATACAGTAAATTTCAGAACTCAAAACTTTGCTAGTCTAAAAAGAGCATTTTTTTTGACACCAAGCTGCTATAACGGCTTGTTCTCTACTTCCCTGACTTCCCTATATCACTTGTGGGACTTCATTAATGCATGACTGCCTCCACAGCAAGAGATCAACGCCTCCTTTTACATAATCACCTCTTTGATCCGCCAACTGTTGCATAGTCAGTGTGCATGATGACAGCTGGACAGGTACAGCCATTCCTATACACACATAAGACCATTGCAGTAGTTGCTATTTAGCTAATAAAAAGATGCGATGTCAGGGAAGATTTGAAAATGTTGTGCCATTCCTGGCTGTGGAAATTCAGCATCACTGCATAGCCTTCCAAAGGATGACAACATTAGGAAAGACTGGCTGAAGTTTATTTGAACAAAGTTCCTGATCACATGATTGTGGAATTATATATTTTGTTTGGCACATTTCTCTAAAGATTCTTGTGAGAAACATTTTGATTCCTAGTTGGGAAAGAAACTTATACTGAAAGAGGGAGAAGTGCCAACTATATTGGACAGACAGTAATGTCAGTAAGTATCAAATGTAATACTACTGTTTCTGTCTGTGTTTCTTTAATATGTAAGGAATTTTATAGTCAGACATTTTTATCGCAAAATATACCATGATCAGGACATCAATGTGGAGTGGATCATTTTTATTACACAGCTACTTACGAAGAAAATACATAATTGCTCATGAAATCGATGTGAGATTAAATCATCGTATTTTGGGTAAAATGAACGCGTTGGGATGTGCATTATCCCGTAATTAAGCAGCAAAACAGTCATGTTCAATCACTTTCCATGATCAACCCATGAAATGATCTATAGACTTCCCACCCGGCAAACATCCCACATTCCCCATTACACTGGAAGTGAACACCCGGGTCCACCGTCCATTTTGCAGTTCGCAGCTTGTGTTTGTCTGGACTATTTTCACTGTTCTCTGCTTTATATAGCATTATTGTATCACCATATCTTGTATGCATAATAATATAAGTATTTAGAAGAAACAGAATGCCGACTTTGTTCAGTTTGCAATTGTTATCAGTCAGAACAACTATAGTTTGATTGCGTGCTTCACATAAATCGGGACATATTTTTTATTTGGGTTTCTCCCCTTTTATCCCCAATCTGGAATTCCTAATTCCCAATGCGCTCTAAATCCGCGTCTGAGACAGTCAATCCATGCATCTTATCACGTGGCTTGTTGAACGCGTTACCATGGAGACCTAGTGCGTGTGGAGGCTTGTCACGCTATCTCTGCGGCATATACGCACAACTCACCACGCGCCCCACCAAGAGCGAGAACCACATTATGGTGACCACGAGGAGGTTAACCCAACGTGACTCTACCCACCCTAGCAACCAGGCCAACTGGTTGCTTAGGAAGCCTGACTGGAGTCACTCAGCACGCCCTGGATTCGAACTCGCAACTCTAGGTGGTTGTCAGCATCTTTACTTGCTGATCTACCCAGGCCCCTAAATTGGGACACATTAATAATTAACGATTGCCTGAACTGAGTGTTTTCAGGGGATTTTACAAATTGCTTGCATGTTTTCATTCTTTTATTCTTGGAAAAAACAGTCCCACAGTGGCCATGTATATTGATGTCTTATAGGGGACAGCACAGAAAACTGAGTGTTTCAGAGAAAGGGCCAGAGACAGGGTTGAAAAAGGTAATTTACTACAATATTATGACTATACAATATGACCACTATATTTTTTTCTACAAAAACCTTTACTAATATCATAAGTGAACATCAAGGAAAAAAAACAAAAAAATGCATGACAGGACCCCTCTAAAAACTTCAAAAAGTAGAAGTGCCACTGATGATTGGGATGTGGATGAGTTTACTCAAGTGTTCTCACCCGTGAAGTGCTCAAGGAACTCCTGTTCCAGTTTCATGGCTCTCTCATATGTCTTTCTCCCTTGCTCCTCCAACAACCTCTTGTTCATCTCTCTGAAAAGGATACAGGAGACATATTACAAGTGCCTTCACTTTAAAGCTAATCAGTCAAGAATAATCATGCTTTAGCCTCTGTTGTGTCTGAAGAGTCTCTGATACAATAGTACAGTGTTTTCCATATGGAGGTTCAACTGGGAACTGCAGGCTGTTCATACGATTCTGACAGAAATGCCAACATTGAATTAAATAAGGTATAACAATTACAAAAATATTAACTTCATGTGAAAAAGGTTCATTAAATTGTAACAGACAAGAAACAAAAGACATATTTGATAAGAGAACAGGTTTGAAAACGTGAATTTAATATCATATTTTTGTAAATAATAGGTAAATAATTTATTAATGAATAAAAAATATTAAAAAATTGGTAACTGCTGAAATAGTACATACATATCTAATCATATACCAAAAATATTACATACAAAATATTCTCCACTGATTTTGGTTTCACAAACACAGCAATGGGGTAGAGCTGTGCTAACTGGAGTCGTTTGATAGCATTGCCCGAGACATCCAGAATGCAGTGTTTGCCCTATAAGTAGAGAAAAGAGATAAAAAAATAGACACAATTTACACAAAGAAAATTACTTTATTACTGCCATAAACTCTTTTATTACTTCTTAAACATGTTGAGCTTGTTTACCTTCTCTGCAACCTCTCGTACTGACTGCACACTTGTCCCATAAAGGTGGTTGTTATACTGGCCGGCCTCAATGAACTTGTGTTCTTGAATGTCTTTTTCCATTTGCTCCCGTGATGTAACGAAATGGTAGTCTCTGCCATCGACCTCATAGTCTCGCTTTGGTCTGGTCGTGTCTGATAAAAGAACAGCAATAAATTCAGGCTATATGAATAAAGAGGACAATATTTGAAACTGTGCTTCATAATTACTGTATTATGTAACAGTGAACAGAAACTGCGAATTAAGTACTCACGGGGAACGCATGATCCAAACTTGTCGGGAAATTCTGAGATCAGATCATCATTGATCCGGTCTTTCATGGGTCCAAGAATAATCACTGGACGACTGTAACTCACTGTAAACCGTAATAATAACCTTACAATGAGTTTTACATTCATTCAATTATGCATAATCATTTAAACACACCCAATCAGAGTAATACCAATGTACCACAAAGTAGGCAAGCTTGAAATTGCAAGATACACACCTTCCTGTTGCATGATGTTCTCATAAGACAGAACAAATTCTTCCTGCCCACCTAGTACAAACAGAAACAATGAAATCAGTAAAAAAATCCTTATGTACTATATAGTTGAAGACAGTTAGGAGAGGTTAGTTTAACTGGCATGTAAAGTCTCTGCTAAAGTTAGTCCCAAAAACCTCCTAATACATTAGTTTTACAAATTGTTTAAAGTCAACTTAAAAGGAATATTCCAGGTTCAATACAAGTTAAGCTAAATCGACAGCATTTGGGGCATAATATTTATTACCACAAAAATGTATTTCGACTTCGTCCCTGCTTTTCTTGGGGGCACTTACAGTACAATGGAAGTGAATAGGGCCAATCCATAAATGTTAAAATACTCACTGTTTTAAAAGTATGGCCACAAATCATAAACAATATGCATGTTAAGATGGTTTTATTGAGATAAAATCACTTACTAAACTTTTCTGTGTAAAATTATTTCTAAACTTATACTTACTTGCCATGATGCCTTTAAGCCAAAAATGACCAAAAAATTTTGTTTTAAATATGATGATTTATACAACTTTACAGCTCAAATAATTCATGAGTTTTAATAGAGAAGTGCTTTTATAAAATTATAAGCTTCACATTTCTGCCTTCAAACCCTCCAAAAATTGTCCCATTTGACTTCCATTGTAAGTGCCTAACTACAATTTAAGATTTATTTTTAATTTTTTTTTATAAAATGAGGGCCAAGTCGAAATAATTTTTTGTGTTAATCAACATTATGCCACAAATGCTGTCGATTGAGCTTAACTTGTTTTGAACCCAGAATATGCCTTTAAATGTTGTTTACAACCCACTTTTAAATGTGCACTTCTGGATATTGAACATTTATTACAATTCACTAGCAATATGGCCTTGTGAACAGAAAGTTAATCCATCCATCCATCCATCCATCCATCCATCGTCAACCACTTATCCTGTGTACAGGGTCATGGGGGGCTGGAGCCTATCCCAGCTAACATTGGGCGAAAGGCGGGGTACACCCTGGACAGGTCGCCAGTTCATCGCAGGGCCACACATAGACAGACACACACTCACATCCACACCTAGGGCAATTTTTGGAGACACCAATTAACCTAGCCTGCATGTCTTTGGATGGTGGGAGGAAGCCGGCGCAGAGAGAACCCACGCAGACACAGGGAGAACATGCAAACTCCACACAGAAAGGCCAGGGCAACCGGGGTTTGAACCCATGACCTTCTTGCTGTGAGGCGACAGTGCTAACCACTGCACCACCGTGCCACCCCTCAGAAAATTAATCTATAATCTAATTGGATGTTTTCCTTTTATATTAAATAAACCTTCATTTTCCATGAATATATTACTTAGCCACCCTAAGCAGCTCACTGCATTGAATGCGTATGCTATTGTTGAAAACAGTCTGTAATTTTATATTCACTCACTAGTGTTCAGATGAAATAGTTTGGGAGGCATACAGGATTAGATAAAAGTTCAAGAGGTTTTTAAACCACTTAATGTGGATAACAGGCCATGATTGAATGTATTAAACTGCTGAAAGACACAAGGTCGTTCTAGTGTATAATGTTATTTGAAGGTAATATTCCAGGCCATAAAGTGTTGTGTCCAAGGCCTGATCACTAAGCAAGGTGCACAGATAACACAGACAGCACCTGTTTTATCATGTGAAACTCCCATGCAAGGCAAACCATGCACTGAACAATGAAGCATAGATATAAAAAGGGGAACTGTTTAAGAAGCTGTTCCCATCTGGTTCTCTCTCCAGTGCCATTTTACATGGATGCAAAAGAAGATCTGTGTGTTTTTCTTTTTCTTTTTATGGTTTGCTTCCTCCTTTAATGTTAAAACATTAATTTTATCCTTAAAATCCTGACTCTGATATAGGACTTGAATAGTGAATGTGTGTGCATATCACATAAAATACAAGTCTTTATTGAGGAAACACAGAGAGGATTAAACATTCAAACTCATGAAGTTTATAAGGATAGTCAGGTTTGGGAGGGTTACTTTTTAAATGTATTCCACTACAGATTACAGAATACATGCTGTAAAATGTAATTTGTAACGTATTCCGTTAGATTACTCAAATTCAGTAACGTATTCTAAACACTTTGGATTACTTCTTTAGCACTGGTATATTTTTTCCCTAATATAAAAACTCTGCCAGTACAGTAAGACAAAATACACGTTAAAAATACATTCTCTGAAAACCTAAATATCTTATGCAGTGTTGTTTCTAAAACAAGATCAATCAAATTGATCTTGTTTTAAGGATTTTGGGATATTTTTACAGGAAAACAAGAAAAAAATGATCATCAATTATTATGTCTGATAACGTACATGTAAAATGGCTAGAAATAGCATTTTAGCTTAGCGTAAAGCTGACAATTTACACGAGGTTTATTTCTATTTCTTCTGCTCCAAACTTACTTCTCTGTCTGCTCGTATAAATGTAACACTTCATAAGAAAGTGTTTCACTGCTGTTCAAACGCACTTTGGATCACATCATTTATATGTTTAAATGTTTTCCATCTGAAAGGACTAAATATTAAATGAAACAAATGACAATAAAATGCAAAGTAATCTCTTCAGTAATCAAAATACTTCTGGAATGTAACTGTATTCTAATTACCAATTATTTAAATTGTAACTAGTGGAATACAGTTACTTATACTTGTATTTTATTTTAAATACTAATTTCCATTACATGTATTCCGTTACTCCCCAACACTGGGGATGGTTCACCCAAAATTGTGAGAAACAGATCAATATGTAAGTCCTTTTTTACTACAATTCTCCTCCCTGTCCAGTAGGTGAAGATATGCACAAGAATACAAATCGCCAAAAACAAGAAGAATGTGAATGTGAAAGTAGAGATTGATAGTAAAAAATTACTTAAAGGAATGTCCCGGGTTCAATACAAGTTAAACTCAATCAACAGCATTTGTTGGATAATGTTTATTACCACAAAAATGTATTTCGACTTGTCCCTCCTTTTCATTAAAAAAGAAAAAAATCAAGGTTACGTTGAGGCACTTACAATGGAAGTGAATGGGGCCAATTTCAGGAGGGTTTAAACACAGAAATATGAAGCCTATAATTTTATAAAAGCACATTTATTCATTCTTCTGTTAAAAATTGTGTATTTTTTTTAGCAGTAAAGTTGTTATTTTTACAGTCGTTTTAGGGTCATGAAAACAAAGTTGTAAAATTGGCTATAACTTTACTTAAAAAAGGTTTGTTAGTGATTTTATCACAATAAAATCATGCTTACACACATATTGTTTATGTCTTGTGGCTAAAATTTTATATAAAATGTGAGTATTTTAATGTAAAATAAAAATGACCCCCATCCTCTTCCATTGTAAGTGCCACACTGGAAACTTGATTTTTGCTTCTTTTAAAGAAAACGAGGGAAGAGTCTAAATACATTTTTGTGGTAATCAACATTATGCCACAAATTCTGTCGATTTAGCTTAACTTGCATTGAACCCAGAACATTCCTTTAAATATTGATCGGTTTCTCACTTACACCTTTCATGTATCTTCTGAAGATATGGAATTAAACACTGGAGTCATATGGATTACTTTTACGCTGCTTTTATGTGCTTTTGGAGCTTCAAATTTCTAGCCACTATCCCTTGCATTGTAAGGACCTACAGAGCTGAGATATTTTTCTAAAAAAAATCTCTGTGTTTAGAAGAACAAAAGTCATAAACATCTGGGATTGCATCAGGGTGAGTAAATGATGAGAGAATTGTAATTTTCGGGTATCTAACTATCCCTTTAAAGTGATGAAACAAAAACAGAACGGGATGATGAAAAAAAGGAACACACACTTACAGTAACTACTTTCACTATCGCTGGCATTAGAAGTGACATGCTCTGAAATCAATAAAAGGGGAAAATAAACACCACCGACAAAAACACATGCTTACAGACCCTTTTCAGGGTAGACTGAAAACAAGGCTGAGTGATAGAAGTAGTCTGTTCAAGTTTTTTTTTTGATCATCAGGGTATTTGGACAGACATATTTTAAATGTTGAAAATTCAGCTGAACAATTTACACCAAGATATACACGAGTACATAAAACAGAATGCATCTCTTCTATCCCTCACAGCCTCATTTTCATTTGTAACAGATTAGATATGCCATCTACCTCCCTGACTGATGTACAATACGACAGATGCAACAAAAAGCAGTCACCAGCAGATGGCAGTGTTAAGAACCTGTGCAGGACATGAGGCTTTGAAAAACATTTTGAATCTCAATTAAAAGGATAATTCCCAAGAAATGTTTAATTCTCTCATCATTTACTCTCACTCATACCACTTTCTTCTGCAGAACACAAATGAATATTTTTAGAAAAATATCCCAACTCTGTAGATCCATAAAATTCAAGTGAATGGGGACCAAAACTTTGAAGCTCCAAAAAGCAAATAAAATCAGCATAAAAGTAATCCATTTGACTCCAGTGTTTTAATCAATGTCTTCTGAGCAATCCAATCGGTTTTGGGCGAGAAGAAACCAAAACATAACTCCTTTTTCACTATAAATCTTAACATCTGCAGTCTTCTTGTTGATCATGATTTCAAGCTCAATTGCACTTCCTAGCCCCATCTAGCACTCAGCACATGAGTCAAGCACTAGGAAGTGTAATTGAGCTTTAAATCGTGATAGTGCCTATAGACTGTAATAGCAAGATGTACAGTAAAACAAAAAACAAAACAAAAAGGAGTTATATTGTGGTCCATTCTCTCCCAAAATCAATTAAATCGCTTGAGAAGACATGGAGTCCTTTGGGTTACTTTAATGCTGCCTTTACGTGTTTTTTTAAAGCTTCAAAGTTTTGGTCACCATTCACTTGCATTCTATGGATCTACAGAGCTGAGATATTCTTCTAAAAATCTTTGTGTTCTGCAGAAGAAAGTCAGAAATCTGGGATGGCATAAGGGTGAGTAAATGAAGAGAAAATTTGAATTTTTGAAAGTTGTCTGATATTAAAAAAAGAGATGTTGGTGGTATTGGCAGTATGACAATTTTCAAATTGTCTACAAACCTCTAACAGAATGTTCAAAAATTCCTCAAGATTGGCCTTAACACTGTCATGGTGCTTTGAACAATCATGGACAAAGGGACTCCACTCCACCACCTAAAAGTGTTTTATTTCAGCAGCCCGAGAAAGGACACAAAATACTAAACATTCAGAGCAGAGTCATGGAAGTTTCTAAATAACTTTCTCTCACATTCAAAGTATACTGACTGTTATATATGTTCTGTCATTTATGTTTGTGGTTGAGACAGCACAAAAAGTGCTTGCCAGTGCAAAACTTGCCACCACAATGCTAGTAGGCATTGCTATACAGTTGTTAAGAAGATCTGAGTGTTTTTTATGCATTGGTACGTGTCCTGAGTGGTTGGTAGGGTATTGCTGTGTGGTTGGTTACTGGTCTTAGTCAAAAGAACCACCTGTCAATTCTCTATGATATCCTTGTCCCTAGATATGGCTCACTGTAGACCTTCACTGTAAGTCAATGTGATTTTTTGCATGTTTTATTGTGCAGCAGGCATAATTTTGACTGCTTACAAATTTAATAGCTCTCTTAATCAAGCGACACAATTGTATGTATTATTCAAAGCATTTTGTCCATGGCACAAACAGTGTGGGACGAGTTATGCATAATAGCGATGATTGCCCAAACCTTTGACTGTAAAAGGTCTGGGTTTACCTGGCAAATTTGGAAATCCAGTGATAAATTTAACCACAAAACCGCTTGTTATATTAACCCATAATATTGTGAACATGACTAAATTGAGTTTGAGTTTTCAAGATTTGAGTGCAATATGCATCAGACGGTTAGTGCACAGACTGTGGGCGTTCTGTGGGCGTGCCGTCTGAGGTGGAGACTATGCTTTTCTTAGCATTTCCATTTGAATTTATATGAGATGTTGCTAAGATGAGCAGATTGTAAACCATGGGCTTGCACCTTCTTAAACTGTGTATAGGGAATATTGAACAACAAATGGAATATAGTGCTAATCTGCTCCCTTTTTGTTTTACTGTATAGTCATCTAACACAGGTTTCAGACACAACACAGAAATAACTGAAGATTCTAACTGAACATCAATGCTAAACGTGCAAGGGGTTGTAAAAACAGTTTTATGGGGGATGACGGGACTTTGGGTGGGGCCAGGTAGGTCCGCTGTAGCCTTTGAAGACTTACTCATGCCTTTGTCATCACTCAGGTCCTGTGGAGCGGTCAGCAGAGAGCAAGGAATAGGAGAAAACCACAAAAATAACAATGATTACTGGAACAACTTATCTAGTCTTACCAATGAACATTACCCCTGCCCCGCAGCAAACCCTGATCCAAAAGATTCTGCATCTTCAAAGACATGGTGTAGACTAGATATTGCCCAAAAATTATATGACACGATTCAGCATCAGTCAAAAAGTCTGAATTGCAAAGTACGTTGTGTTTTGGATGCTGGTGTGCAACATTTTTTTTCTAAGTTACTATTTTTGTCTTGCTTTTTCCAGTAAAAATATTGAAATATTCTTAAAACAAAATACACAAGAACCAAAATAACACAAGATATAAATGATACATTTTTTGCTGTACATGACTTCATTGCTCAACTTCTAAAAGACTATGCTGGTTGTCCAGCATTTTTGCTGCTTAACTGCATGGTCATGAAATTCTACAAGCTAGACTGGCACTAAACCAGCATAAACCAGACAGGAACAGCATGGACATTTTTGCTGGTCTACGATGTTCTTTTCAGAATTGCTTAAATTGCTTGAATTTGGTTTCATGAAATAGGTTTAGGGTTGATGCATGAGCAGGAGTTTTGTCCTCTGGTGTGCTGGTGCACCTGTGTGGAGCACTACACTGTCCTGCATTGCCCAGTGCTTTACAGTGTACTTACGGTCCAAATCGCTTGTTTCCAGCTCGCTTGGGTCCTTGTTCTTGTAGAAAGGGAATTTTCGTGAAAAGAGGTTCTTTTTACACTTGTCATTGAGTGACTGCTGAGAAGGACAGGGAGGGTTGGAAGGGGGGGACAACAAAAAGGAAGAACAGATGGAATGGTGTTTGTTGTCTAGTTCAAGTATGGACAAATGCCCAACTTAACAGATGTCCATGCCACTGACTCTGCGGCCATCACCTTCCAATGATTACAATGAGGCTGAAATGACCAAAACACTGTGGTAACATCTAAAGAAACGTGTATTCGTTTGGAGATGGCAACAGACACAGTAGAGATTATGAGGGATTATTGAACATCAAATAAACTTAAAAAGGTAGTTTCCACAACCAGAAGTACAAGAGAGTGGGTTTATAGCACATTCTGGACAAACTTAAAGGGATAGTTCACACAAAATGAAAATTCTTTCAGTATTGACTCTCTGTGACTTTCTCCTGTGGAATACAACCCCCCCCCCCCCCCCCCATTTTTCACATTTTGTTATGTTGCAGCCTTATGCTAAAATGCTTTAAATAATTTTTTCACCTCAATCTACACTCCATATCTCATAATGACAAAGCAAAAAACAGATTTTTGATAACTTTGCAAATTTATTAAAAAGAAAACACTGAATTATCATACTGACATAAGTATTCAGACCATTTGCTATGACACTTGACATTTAGCTCAGGTGCATCCCATTTCTCTGGATCATCTTTGAGATGTTTCTACACTTTGATTTGAGTCCACCGGTGGGGAATTCCATTGATTTGACATTATTTGGAAAGGCACACACCTGACTATATAAGGTTGTGGCAGCGGGGGCGTGGTCAAGTGCCCGTCCGAAGGGAGAAAGCGGTAAGGGCGCTTGCACCTGAGCTAAATTATGTCTAACACCTGTCTCTAATTTCAGTGAGTATGGGGAGAGCGGCATAAAAGAGCACCAGTGCCTCCAGTCGAGAGAGAGAGCTGCCAGTCCAGTGTTGGCAATAGAGAGATAAACGGAATCTGTTAGATTAGTTCAAAAAGTTTACGTATAGCACGTTTTTGCACTACCCCTGTCTGTCTACTACCCGTAATTAAAAAGCCTTACCTTTGTGTTGAACCCTGTTCCCGTGTCCTCCTTCCTGTGAAGTCGTTACACTGGTGCCGAAACCTGGGAAAGAAAATTGGATCTTCCACATCCAACCATGGAGAAAGCTCGCCCCGTAGAGTCCTCCCAGCTGGCCGAAGTCCTCCAGTCCCTCGCTGCTCTACATCAAAGCCACCAACAGTCCCTGCTTGAGCTCAGACAGGAGCAAGATCGGCGATTCTGTGAGATCGTACGGGCCCAAGCAGATGATCGACAGGCCATCCGGAGCCTCCTCAGCCAGGAGGCCGCCACAGCCGCGACCCCGGACACGCGTGCCATGCTGCCCCCGCCTACGTTACAGAAGATGGAGGCAGCTGACGAAGTTGAAGCGTTCTTAGATTTGTTTGAACGAACTGCTAAAATCTGGGGCTGGCCGCAGAGTCAGTGGGCAGCCCGCCTTGTTCCTCTTCTGTCCGGGGAAGCCCAACTCGCGGCTCAACAACTGCCGGCAACTAACCTCCTGGCCTACGCTGATTTGAGGAAAGCCATCTTGCAACGGGTTGGTCGGAGCCCCGAAGAAAACCGCCAACTCTTCCGGGACATGAAGCTAGAGAAGTCCGACCGCCCGTTCGCCTTTGCCCAGCGGCTCCGTGATGCCTGCCGTAGGTGGCTGCTAGTGGGGGACCGCGACGTCGAGGGACTCATCGATCAGGTGGTGCTGGAGCAGTTCGTCCAACGCTTGCCCAGGAAAACGGCGGAGTGGGCCCAGTGCCACCGCCCGGCGTCGCTGGAGGCGGCCGTCCAGCTCGCAGAGGACCACATGGCGGCGATCCCAAGGGCAGATGAGCCCTCTCTCTCTCTCTCTCTCTCTCTCCCTCTCTTCCCCCTCCCCCTGTGTTTTCTTCTGCTCTCGCCCATCCCCTCCAACCCTCTCCCTCTGTCCTCTCTCCAGAACCCATTCCTGCCCCCTGCAGGCGAGGAGCCCGGTTAGGATCAACAAACCAGTCATCAGCCACATCACCTCCTTCCCCCACAACCTACAACCGCTCTCCCCCTCAGGTGGGGGTGTCCGCTGAAGCAGGTACGGGTGTAGCGCCTGGGCCAGCCTGTCGGAGGTCCGGGGACCCGAGCCTCTTCCACGATCGGTGTTCGTTGATGAAGGTGGGGGCGGTGGTTCGGGGCTCCAATCTCCCACATGCTGCCCCCGATCGGGCTGGAGCGTACCGGATTCCGGTAAGAATCCAGGGGGGTACACACCAAGCTTTGCTGGATACCGGTTGTAATCAGACCACCATCCATCAACGCTTGGTTCAACCCGGGGCTTTGAGCACGGCTAAGCGGGTTAGGGTGAGGTGTGTGCATGGGGATGTTCACAACTACCCGATGGTAACCCTACTGGTTAAATTCCGAGGGAGAAAACATAGAGTGGAGGCAGCGGTTAGTTCCCGCCTCACCCATCCTCTAATCTTGGGAACTGATTGGCCTGTATTTAGAGATGTATTAGGGGGAATTTGCACGGATGGGCCCTGCACTAAGATAGGGAGATGTGCGATGCTTTGGCAGGGGAGGCGGAGCCGGGGCCATCCTCGACTGTTCCAAATCAGGATGATGAGGGAAGGGGCGGGTCCTCCACCCCTCCCCTTCGTAGGGAATTCCCTGACGTGGATTTCCCTTTGGAACAGTCGCGGGATGAAACCCTTAAGCACGCCTTCGATCAGTTGAAGACGATTGATGGTCAGCGTCTTCAGCCGGACCTCGCTCTCGCATACCCCTATTTTGCGATTATAAATGAGCGATTGTACAGAGTGACGCAGGACACTCATACGAAAGAAAATGTTACACAATTATTGATTCCACGGAGCCGCCGCGAAATGTTATTCCAGGCGGCTCATTATAATCCCATGGCGGGTCACCTAGGAGAAAGGAAAACACTTCTCCGTCTAATAGCCCGTTTTTATTGGCCGGGCATTACCGGCGACGTCCGCAGATGGTGCACGGTGTGCCATGAATGCCAGCTGGTAAACCCACCGGCCACCCCAAAAGCGCCATTGCGCCCTCTTCCGTTGATCGAGGTCCCCTTCGAGAGAATTGGAATGGACCTCGTCGGGCCATTAGAGCAGACAGCACGCGGACATCGCTTTGTGTTAGTCCTAGTGGATTACGCAACACGATATCCGGAAGCAGTGCCTCTAAGCAACATCTCAGCACGTAGTGTTGCTGGGGCGCTCTTCAAAATAATCTCCCGGGTGGGGATTCCAAAGGAAATCCTCACCGATCAAGGCACAACATTTATGTCACGCACACTTCGCGAACTTTATGATCTGTTGGGCATTAAATCGATTCGCACTAGCATGTATCATCCGCAGACAGATGGCCTAGTGGAACGTTTTAACAAAACGCTCAAGAACATGATTCGTAAGTTCGCACACGAGGATGCTAAAAACTGGGACAGATGGCTCGATCCCCTGTTATTTGCAGTGCGAGAGGTCCCGCAAGCCTCAACCGGCTTCTCTCCATTTGAGCTATTGTATGGGTGACGCCCACGCGATGTCTTAGATGTTATACGAGAAAGCTGGGAGGAGGGATCTTCGAATAGCAAAAACGAAATTCAATACGTCCTTGACCTCAGAGCAAAACTCCACACTTTGGGGAAACTAACACAGGAGAATTTGCTCCGGGCCCAAGAACGTCAATGCCGACTGTATGACAGGGGAACACAGCTAAGGGAGTTTGCACCGGGAGATAAAGTTCTTGTATTGCTCCCCACGTCTAGCTCCAAATTACTCGCCAAGTGGCAAGGACCCTTTGAGGTCACACGACGAGTGGGGGATCTCGATTATGAGGTTAAACGAACCGATAGGGGGGGCGCGCGTCAAATTTACCACCTCAACCTCCTTAAATTATGGAGGGAGGCGGTCCCTGTGTCATTGGCTACGGTAGTTCCAGAGAGGGCGGAGCTCGGACCGGAGGTAAATCTAAAATCCAATCTCAATGCCCTGGTCATTTGTGGAGACCACCTCTCCCCGTGCCAACGATCAGAGGTTGCCAGGTTGCAAAAGGAGTTTGCAGACGTGTTTTCTCCCCTACCAGGTCGCACGAACCTCATCGAGCACCATATCGAGACCGAGCCGGGGGTGGTCGTTCATAGTCGCCCTTATCTCCTCCCCGAGCAAAAAAAAAAAATTGTTCGGGACGAATTGAATGCCATGCTTGATATGGGAGTAATAGAAGAGTCCCACAGTGACTGGTCCAGCCCGGTCATTCTTGTTCCCAAGAGTGACGGGTCGGTGCGGTTCTGTGTGGATTACAGAAAAGTCAACGCGGTGTCTAAATTTGACGCGTACCCAATGCCCCGCGTTGATGAACTGCTCGATCGGTTAGGTACTGCTCGTTTTTATTCGACCCTAGACTTGACGAAGGGTTATTGGCAGATCCCCTTGACACCAATTTCCCGAGAAAAAACAGCTTTCACTACGCCGTTCTGATTACACCAATTCGTGACACTTCCGTTCGGTTTGTTCGGGGCCCCAGCCACGTTCCAGCGTCTGATGGACCGTGTCCTCCGGCCACACTCTGCTTACGCCGCTGCCTACTTGGATGATATTATTATCTATAGTAATGACTGGCAGCGGCATATACAGCATCTGAGGGCGGTCCTGAAGTCGCTGCGGCGGGCGGGGCTCACAGCAAACCCTAAAAAGTGCGCGATTGGGCGTGTGGAGGTGCGGTATCTGGGGTTCCACTTGGGTCATGGCCAGGTGCATCCCCAAATTGATAAGACCGCGGTGATTGCGACTTGCCCTAGGCCCAAGACCAAAAAGGGGGTGAGGCAGTTCCTGGGGCTGGCTGGCTACTACAGAAGATTTGTACCTAATTATTCGGACGTCACCAGCCCGCTGACTGACCACTAAAAAGGGGGCTCCAGATCCGGTCCAGTGGTCGGAGCAGTGCCAACAGGCGTTCACACGGGTTAAAGCCGCACTCTGTGGAGGGCCGCTCTTATATTCTCCTAATTTCTCTCTCCCTTTCCTATTACAGACGGACGCTTCAGACAGAGGGCTGGGGGCCGTACTCTCGCAGGTGGTGGAGGGGGAGGAGCGCCCGGTGCTGTACATCAGTAGAAAGCTCTCCTTAAGGGAGACTAAGTACAGCACCATGGAGAAGGAATGTCTGGCCATCAAGTGGGCGGTCCTCATGCTCCGCTACTACCTGCTGGGGCGGGCCTTCACTCTCTGCTCGGATCATGCCCCACTGCAGTGGCTCCACCGCATGAAGGATACTAACGCCCGGATCACCCGTTGGTATCTGGCTCTCCAGCCTTTTAAGTTCGAGGTGGTCCACAGACCGGGGGTGCAGATGGCTGTCGCCGACTTCCTTTCCAGAAATGGGGGGGGGGAGTGGTAGGCAGGCCGGATGACGCTCCGGCCTGAGTCGGGCGGTGGGGGTATGTGGCAGCGGGGGCGTGGTCAAGCGCCCGTCCGAAGGGAGAAAGCGGTAAGAGCGCTTGCACCTGAGCTAAATTATGTCTAACACCTGTCTCTAATTTCAGTGAGTATGGGGAGAGCGGCATAAAAGAGCACCAGTGCCTCCAGTCGAGAGAGAGAGCTGCCAGTCCAGTTTTGGCAATAGAGAGATAAACGGAAGCTGTTAGATTAGTTCAAAAAGTTTATGTATAGCACGTTTTTGCACTACCCCTGTCTGTCTACTACCCGTAATTAAAAAGCCTTACCTTTGTGTTGAACCCTGTTCCCATGTCCTCCTTCCTGTGAAGTCGTTACAAAGGTCTCACAGCAGAAAATGCATATCAGAACAAAAACCAACAAAAAAGGTTAAAGGAACTGCCTACAGAGCTCAGAAACAGGATTGTGTCGAGGCACAAATCTGATGAAGGCTCAAAATCTTTTTGGCCTGCATTGAAGCTTACCAAAAGCACAGTAGCCTCCATAATTCTTAAATGGAAGTTTGGAACAACCAGGACTCTTCCTAGAGCTATTCGCCGGACAAACTGAGCAATTGATAGTTAAGGGCTTTGGTAGATGTGACCAAGAACTCGGTTCACTCTGGTTGAGCTCCAGAAATCATGTGTGGATATGGGATTTGCAAAAGGACAACTATCACTACAACACTCTACCAATCTGGGCGTTATGGAAGAGTGGCCAGACGGAAGTCATTCCTCGGTGCAAAAAAGCAAAAAAGCACCTAAAAGGACTCTCAGACTGAGATGAAATGAAGATTTAACTGCCTCAATTCCAAGCATCATGTCTGGAGGAAACCAGGCACCGCTCATTACCTGCGCAATACAATCCCAACAGTGAAGAATTGTGGTGGTAGCATCATGCTGTGGGGGTCTTTTTCAGCAGCAGGGACTGGGGGACTGGTCAGGTTTGAAGGAAAGCTGAACGTAGCAAAATACAGAGATATTCTTAATGAAAAACTGGTCCAGAGCACTCAGGACCTCAGACTGGGCTGAAGGTTCACACTCCAACAGGTCAATGACCCTAAGCACACAGCCAAGACCACGAGATTGGCTTAGGGACAACTCTGTGAATGCCCTTGAGTGGCCCAGCTAGAGCCAGGACTTGAACCCAATCAAACATCTCTGAAGAGACCTAAAAATGGCTGTCCACCAACAGTCCCCATCCAACCTGACAGAGCTTGAAGGGATCTGCAGAGAAGATTGGCAGAAAATCTCCAAATCCAGGTTTGCAAAGCTTGCCGCATAATATCCCAAAAGTCTTGATGCTGTAATCACTGCCAAAGGTGCTTCAACTAAGTACTGAGTTAAGTGTCAGTGTGATATTTCAGATTTTTCTTTTTAATAAATTTGCAATGTTGCTTTTTCATTTCATTATTTATATATATATATATATATATATATATATATATATATATATATATATATATACACAAAACAGTTTGTTCCAGTTCTTGAATCTGATTGGATGAGAGACATTCCATGACGTTTGAGATGTCTGACACCATCAGCACTCCGATGCTTCACTGTGTGTATCACTCCACTTGTGTTCGTGCCATTCTAAACTAAAGTGTAAGAGCCTTGCAGATCTGTTAAGAGCTATGATTTGTCTTATTTTTTTGACATTACAAATGTTAGCCAGCAGATGGTGGCAAAAGATCATTTTTGTGTGTAATATGAGCCAGGTGATGTGAAGTGAATCTGCGTCAGCCGTTTAAATTCAACAGCTCTTCGTGATCACCTATTACACTACACTACTAAAATTAGGAAATGTCTTTAAATGGCTTTAATCTAACAACTTAATCATCACAGCGGAGAGACGCAACAGACTGATTAATTACACAATGGGTGCTGTTTAAAATGTCGGAAGATTGCAGTTTCTATAGTGATCAACTCTTGTGTATCAGCTACCTCAAAATAGGGAGAAATACCCCTGCTTGGATGCTATTTTTACACTGAGAAAGCTGATCTTGAGAAAGCTGACAGCATCTCTGCTTGGGTGTGGCAACAGGTGATCGCACACGTTCCGTCCCTGTCTCTCTCTCTCTCGCTCTCTCTCTCTCACACACACACACACACACACACACACACACACACACACACACACACACACACACACACATTTTGTTTAAACCAGCAATGGCAGATTCTGATCCGTCACGTAAGAAAGTAGTTCCATGCACAAATGTGTTTTTTTATGACTGTACTCTGTTTTTCCTTTTAAAAAATTTACTTGTTCATTGAACTGTTGTATATAAGCAATATCACACTCACAAACCTAATTTCCTGACCCCTTTTTACATATAATGAAAGTAAAGAGAAACTGCAGTGAACAATGACCAAATTTTCATTTTGTGAACTATGCCTTTAAGGACATGCAACTATTAGACCAGACTCCGAAATTAGTTGAAGAAAATTTGTGATTTTGGCTCCACTGATTGGCATTCATCAAAGCTAGTAGTAGGGTTTGAACAGAAACAAAGGCACATTAAACATAAAGGACAGTAATACTACTGAGCAATGTACATAAAGAATAAGCCATCATGCAGATGAAAAGCAGTTTGACATCAATGACAAGCATATATATATATATATATATATATATATATATATATATATATATATATATATATATATATATATCCTTTTGTTATCTCAACTGTTCATACACTCATGCTTCATTAGTAAATTCAGCTGAAAATGTAAGGATAGTCAATAGAGGAATACTAGTTGATCCAGTTCAAGTCTTGCTGCAAAGACTAAAGAGTCACCATCACATGCTGTTAAAGACCGATGTAATAAATTCTGGACTTTTGTGGCTTTTAGTTCATGCATATTGGCTTTAAGGCCATCTATATGCTAGTGTGCTAGACAAAAATAAGTTTTAGCAGATAAATTAATTTCTCATTTATTTTCTAGGAATATTGATGAGTTATTTTTACACTACACAGATTTTTGTCCAATCAAATGCTCTCTTGAATGAGAATGTCCCTTCCCCTAAAACTGTACCACCTACTTTAGACTAGCAATAACAATTAGCTAACAATTATAAAATGGTTTTAGGTTCCAGAAGTAAAAATCCCATTAATTTTTCCAAAGATGAACTGATTTTTACCAATAATTTATAAACCTTTAAAGACAGACCTACTGTGTGCTCCGAGGTTGTTAATCTATGGTATATGCTTCTATTGAAGCCATCAGTCAGCGTTATTTCAACTAAATTTTTATGCTTCAAATCAAAGTTTTAAATTTTTTGATTCACCTCGGTGGTTAGTTTGGTTCATGGTTAAGAACTCTTTTATGAAGGGAAACATAAATGGGAAAAATACTTACGGAACCGACACAATTGAAAATTGGGCTTAAAAATTTGCAATTGAAAATTGAAAATAGCTATTGGCTATTTGAAAAAGGAACAATCCCTTCAATATGTCGCACCTCAACTTCCTGTTTCAAAAGGAAATATGTTAATACAAGAATGAAAACAGCTCTTTAAGCAATTTCGTGGGTTTTTTAAGAAAGCTCAAATGGGAGACTGACATTTTCGGACATTACATTAAGTAAAAAAGAGATATTAATTGTTTATCCAAATAGAAACTTCCAAACAGGCACCTTGTTTGAAAAGAATGATTCATCACTTCATATTGGAAATAAACTTCACTAGAGTTTACACTTGCCAGCTGTTAGTTGTTCTATGTGAGAACAGTTTTGGCTTTTGAATTGTCACACAAGAGAAAGGTGCCAACAAAATGTTTTTAATGCATCTTGTTAGTACTCTTCACCTAAAAATAACAGAAATAATGTTCTAAATAGGCTACAAGGCTTATTCATAATGCATTCTGATCTCTTTCAATTTATTCATGTAGTTAAGTCTTCGGCATGACTCAAAAATACAAGCCAACCAAAGATATTTTTACACAATAGGCCTGTTTATAATTTATGCTGATGCTGCTTTAAAGCATTAAAAGTATATTTGTGGCATACCAGACTTGGTAAATATTTGAGCAGCAAACACTTACCGCTTTGTCTCGAGATTTAGAGTTGAATTTGACCGTCTTTAACCTGGCCCGCTCTTTTCTCTCCACCCTAAATAGGAAGGAGACAGAGACTGTAAGGACAGCATTTTGAGCACTAACACACTGCATGTTATTGCAGTAAGGAAAAAGTATGAACTAAAATAATTTTGTTGAAAGACAAATTAAGCCAAAACCTTTGGGAAAACCTTTGTTTTGGTATGGATAAATATATATGTTTTAAGAAAGGTTTTTCTGGACATGCTACATAATGTGGTCAAAAGTTTGTGGATACCATATGTGCTTGATGAACATTTACTTTCAAAAAAACACAAGCATCAATTTCCCCTGTTCTGCAAACAGCTTACACTCTTCTTGTGTATGTAGTAACATGGCTGCAGGGATTTGCTCCCATTAAGACACAAGTGGATCAGTGAGGATCAGGCACTGACGTTAGGCCATGGGGCCTGGCTTTCCTATTTGGCCAATATAACAATTTCACAAGGAGGGGGAAACGAGGAAGCGGTGAAATCCAACTCAAAATGTAATTTTATTTATCCAACTCGAAACTCAATTTTTAGAGGACTGTAATAAACACGCTCTCGGGGTGTGTGTGCATGTGCTGCTCTCTCTCCCTCTCTGCCATCTGGCTCACTCTTAAATACCTCTCAAACTCTCTCTGCAATGACAGGCAGTTAATGTTCCTTATCGTTCTCATCTCTGATCTCGCTCTCCATTCACAAGTCGCCACTCAACCACGCCCCAACCTCCACATACCCCAATTGCACGACTCAGGCCAGGGACCCATACGGCCAGCCCAGTACACCCCTCTCATTTTTGGAGAGGAAGTCCACAACAGCAATCTACATCCCTGGTCTGTGGAACACATCGAACTTAAACAACTGAAGATCCAGATACCAACGCGTGATCAGCGCATTGGTATCCTTCATGCGATGGAGTCACTAATGTGGGCGTGGTCCGAACAGAGGGTGAAGGCCTGTCCCAGGAGGTAGTAGCGAGGGGTGAGGACTGTCCACTTGATGGCCAGACCCTCCTTCTCAATGGTGCTGTACCTTACCTCTCCTGCCGAGAGCTTCCGACTGATGTATAGCACTGGGTGCTCCTCCCCCTCAACCAGTTGTGACAACACGGCTACCAACACACAGTCCGAAATGTCGGACTGCAACACAAAAGGAAGTGAGAAATCAGGAGAATGTAACAACGACCCGCAACAAAGCGCAGATTCCACCTGCATAAAAGCCTGCTGGCATGGCTCTGACCACTAGACCGGGTCTGGGGCTCCTAGTGAGATCAGTCAACAGGCTGGTAACGTCTGATTAATTAGGCACAAACC
This sequence comes from Moxostoma hubbsi, assembly GCA_032164185.1. Classification (NCBI taxonomy): domain Eukaryota; kingdom Metazoa; phylum Chordata; class Actinopteri; order Cypriniformes; family Catostomidae; genus Moxostoma; species Moxostoma hubbsi. Next base: position 24,555,467 of record JAVLUX010000010.1, read on the forward strand.
TTCTATATTAGCCAGCCAGCCCCAGAAACTGTCTCACCTCCTTTTTGGTCTTAGGTCTCAGGCAGGCTGCAATCACTGCTGTCTTATCAATTTGGGAACACACATGCCCATGGCCCAAGTGGAACCCCAGATACCATTCTTCCACCCGTCCAATTGCACACTTCTTAAGCGTTGCCGTGAGTCCCGCCCATCGCAGTGACATCAGAACAGCCAGTATATGCTGCATATGCCGCTGCCAATCATTACTGTATATAATGATGTCACCCAGATAGGCAGCGGCATATGCAAAGTGCAGTCGGAGGACTCTGTCCATAAGGTGCCGAAACGTAGATGGGGCCCCAAACAAACTGAACAGAAGGGTCACAAATTGGTGTAAGCCAAACGATGTGGAAAAAGCAGTTTTCTCACAGGACATTGGTGTTAAGAGGATCTGCCAGTAACCCTTCTTTAAATCCAGTGTTGAGAAAAAGAGATCCTCACCCAACCGATCAAGTAGTTCATCATTACGAGGCACTGGATATGTGTCAAATTTAGACACTGCATTGACTTTCCTTTAATCCACACAGAATCAGACCGAACCATCTCTCTTCAGATCCAGCACCACCAGGCTGGCCCAGTCATTGTGGGATTCTTCTATTACCCCCATTTCAAGCATGGCCTTTAATTCTTCACAAACCAGTTTATGTGCTCGGGTAATTGGTAGCGGTGACTGCATACCACATCCCCTGTGGTTGTTTCGATATGGTGCCCTATGAGGTTCGTACAACCGGCAAGAGGTGAGAACACATCCGAGCATTCTCTTTGCAACCAGGCCACGTCTGTGCCATGCGACGGTGAAAGGTGGTCTCCAAAATTGATCAGGGAGACTCCATTGGCTTCTAAGTTCACCTCCGGCCCGAGGTCTTCCCTCTCCAGAACCACAGTCACAAAATACACAGGGACCATCTCCCTCCATGGTTTTGAGAGGTTAAGGTGGTACATTTTCTGTGCTCCGTCCCTATCCGTTCGTATAACCTCATAATCGACTTCCCCGACTCACCGTGTGACCTCAAAGGGCTCTTGCCACTTTGCAAGCAATTTAGAACTTAATGTAGGTAGTAATACAGGGACTATCTCCCTGTAGATGTGCTCCCCTGTTATACATCAGGGACTGACACTCTTGAGCCTGGAGCAAATTCTCCTGTGATAGCTGGCCCAATATGTGGAGCTTTGCTCTCAGGTCAAGAATATATCGAATTAATATTTTGCTGTTTGAAGGATCCTCCTCCCAATTATCCCTCACAACGTCATAAACAACACAAGGCTAACGGCCAAACAATAATTCAAACATAGAGAACACTGTGGAGGCTTGCAAGACCTATCGACTGTGAATAACAGGGGTTCAAACTACTTATCCCAATTACGAGCATCTTCATACACAAGCTTACAAATCATGTTTTTCGACCAAGCTATTGAATTGTGGGTGGTGCATGCTTGTCCAAATCAGTGCTTTGACTGGTGAATGCTTGCGAGGCTCTTGAAGACGTCTTCCAGTGGTGAGGCATCCATCGCGACATTCTTCCTCCTTAAGACCCGGGTTTCGGCACCAGTGTAACAAGTTCACAAGGAGGGGAAAGGAGGAAGAGGGAAATGGTGAAATCCAACTCAAAAGGTAATTTTAATTTTCAAAACTCGCTTTTCAGAGGACTTTAATAAACACGCTCTTGGGGTGTATGTGCAGCTCTTTCTCCCTCTCTGGCATCTGGCTCGCACTTAAATACCTCTCCAACTCTCTCTGCAATGACAAGCAGCTGTTAGAGATAATCAGAGACAGGTGATGATCCTTACTGTTCTCATCTCCTGTTCTCGCTCTCCATTCACAAGCCGGTACTCAACCACACAAACCACATTTGTGCACAGGGGTATTGTCATGCTGGAAAAGCCTCAAAACTTGAAGCACACAATGCCATAGAATACCACTGTATGGAGTAGCATTATGATTTGTCTTCACTGGAATTAATGGATTAACCAAACTATTTAATTAGAAGGGGGTGTCCACAAACTTTTGGCCATATGCTATTATCTTAAAGGGATAGTTCAACAAAAAAAATCATTACTCACACTCTTGTTGTTCCAAACTGGATATGACTATCTCTCTTCTGGGGAACAGAAAATTAGATGTTAGGTAGAATGTGAACCTCAGTCACTATTCACTTTCATTTAATGTTTTTTTCCCCTTACAATTAATGTGAATGATGACTGAGAGTAACAGTCTACCTAACATATACAATTTTGTGTTACACTGAGGGCTCTATTTTTGTAAGTGTGCAAAGCACAACACGATACGACTGTGTGCAAAATCGTATCCAATTTTCGTGAGAGCGCAAATTCAAAGTGCAATTTTCGTGCCTGCGCAAATCTCGACTGGGTGTGGGTGGGAGTGTTTGCAATACTGTGGGTGTAGGCGCGCAAACTGTGGGAGTATAAGCGACAATAGCAAAATGTGCTATTTTCCTAAGAATTTGATCATTGAGCTAAGAAGTATCAATACCACCTCTTATCTCTGTGCAAAGTCCAAATTCAGTTCCTGCATTTGCAGTTTAGAGATTTCACCAGCAAGTGGTATTAAAGTTCATGTCCAAATTTTTAAAGTACAGAACATCAAATAATGTCCCTTCAGTCGCTGTTGAAGCCGTTTGTTGACACTAAAAATTATGAGATTTATGTTAAACTTTCTAGAATTAATGGTTTATTTTTTTAATTCTTATTATTTACAATTGTATTTATGATTTAATTTTGACTAGTATTTTTCCACCAGTCGTCGCAGAGTGATTTTTAAGTCACAAAATTTTCTAATTTATTGCATACAGTCCATTTAAACTACCAACTTCTTATTAATGTGCTTTGTTTGTTTGAATTTGGTGTTTGAGGGAAATGACTATAAAATAGGATGCAGATGTTGAATAACCAGAGAAGAACCTCAGAATTAAATAGCACTTGGTCACGCCTTTTGCATGTTGCGCGGGCAATTTGCCAAACCCAGTTGTGCCTAGACATAGTGCACGATTGTACGAAAATACCAAAACTTTACGGCCATGCCCACTGACTTTGCACTTAAGACTTAAGGCACTGCCTTGCACATAACACTTGCACTCTTAAAATAGGGCCCAGAAAGTCCAAATGGATTTGAAGCAACAAAAGGGTGAGTAAATGATGACAGAATTTTCAGATTTGGGTAAATTATCCTTTCATGTCACTGTAAAACTGATAAAAGAAATGAAAATGTAGTATTTGTAAACTTTGTGCCCATTTCATCATTAAAATGATCTGTAAATTGCTTTTACAGATTACTCCTATGCATTTATGTTGTAATAAATTCTCTCTCATTGGATCCCACTTATTTTCTTAAGCTGTGGCTTAATATAGCGTACAGTCTTAAGACAATCAAAAGGTGATGAATTTCAAATTTGTATTAAATGGATGTGCAAAACTACACACTGTCTAAAGGAGCCCTGTATAATTAGGCTGCTTCAGGGTCATTCCCACCGACTAGACGTGTTTCTTAGGGAGAAGTTTACATTGAACAAATTAATGAGTTCAAACATCTAGATGAGGAACAGAATGCAGAGGGCTCTCAAAACACGTTTATAAAAGTTGATGAATACAAAGGTCCTTGAACACATTTTTAAAAGTTGATTTTTTTAATTCAATGTGCCATCATAAAAACTTAAATCTGTTTGTAACTATTTCCAGAGACTTGTATAGACTTGTTTCTAAGAATACAGAGCTTTGTAATGTGTCCCTTGTCAAGTCCATTGAGTTCACAAGTGTCAGGAGTGATATGAGAGAGATAAAGATACACATTTTTTAGAACGAGGTGAGAACTGAATGATTTTAAAATTTTAATCAGCGTAAATCTGGTGAAAATGGAGAGATAGAGAGAAAGAAAGAGAGAGGAAATCTCATAGCATTTGCACTGGCATAAGTCTCTTATTAAAGTTTGTAATATCAGGTGATAGGAAATTCATGACCTTGACAAAAGTAGAGCATCTGAAGAGCTCCAATAGTGTTCACATTCCAAGCCACTTAACAGGGAGTCTAGGGTTAAAAACTAGACCCAGTTGCTCTGATATTCTTTGAGTTAGCATAAGCATGTTGGAGGTGATGTGGTACTGTACATTCTAAAATATTGAGTAACAAACATCTTGCACGATAGACCAAGGAAACAACACTGGTGGAAATTAAAAATAAAAGACAAAAGATCAGAGAGTGTATTATTTAGAATTCTTCTGAATAAACTGTTTCTGTGCATTTAAAATTTAATTGACTTTTCAATTAAACTTTTGTTCTGGGTTGATAAGGTGTTGCTAAATGCTATGTGATATTCAGGGGCAGGATTCACAAAAATGTTCTTAAGAAAAAATAAAGTTCTTAGGATAAATTATAAGAAGATTGTAAGAATGTTCCTAAGTGCATTTTTTTAGTCTTAAGAAGTTCTCAAATATTCTCTTAAGAACATCTTAAAAAGAAAAATACATGCATTGACATTGTCTAATCATACTAGCCTGCTCATGAGTTTGCCTTGTCTAACACAACAAATTAATTACTTCAACACTGGTAAATTGAACAATAAATGTATCTATCTATTAGACTTTTTTTTAAAGTAGCAAGCACCTCAAAATACTTTTTCTTTTCTTTTTGAATGTAGAATCCATGAGATGTGTTAGTTTAACGAGATTTACCGTTATAAAAAAACGTACTTGCCTATAACCATTTGACAGCTTTTCAAGGAATTGTTCACCCCAAAGCAAAAATGATCTTATTATTTACTCACCCTCATACCATCCCAGATGTGTATGACATTCTTTCTTCTGCAAAAAACAAACAAAAATTTCTTGAACAATATCTCAGCTCTCTACATTAGTTCCATATAACGCAGGTCAATGTGACCAAAGCCTTGAAGTGCTTAAAAAACACACAGAGGCAGCATAAGTAATCCATAAAACTCTAGTGGTTTAATCCATGTCTTCTTAAGCAATCTAATTGTTTTTGGGTGAGAACAAACTAAAATATGACTCCTTTTTTACTTTACATCTTGCCACTGCAGTCTCTAGGCACGATCATGATTTTACATTTAGTCATTTAGCAGATGCTTTTATCCAAAGTGACTAACAAATGAGACACATAGCAAGGAATTGGTCATACAAAGTTTAACAACATCTGCAGTATATGACTGCCAAGTTCTCACAGTGGCTGAAGTAATAAAGATGCTAGCACAGAAGAAAGAGACAGACAAGGAGTTTGTTTTCTTTTTTTCCATACATTAAATGCAGGTTAAGTGCAGCAGTAAGTGCTCGATTTCACTTCCTAGTGCTTCACCAATGTGCCGAGTGCTAGATGGCGCTAGTAATTGCAATCAAGCTTAAAATCATGATCGCCAAAGAGACTGCTTATGTCAATATTTAATAGAACGGATCGCTTTAGAAGACATAGATTAAACCACTAGAGTCTTAAGGCTTACTTTTATGCTGCCTTTGTGCTTTTTGGAGCTTCAATGTTTTGGTCACCATTCACTTGCATTGTGTGGACCTACAGAGCTCTGATATTCTCTTAGTTTGTGTTCTGCAGAAGAAAGTCATTCACATCTGGGATGGCATGAGGGCGAATAAATCAAAAGAAAATTCTATTCTTTATTCTATTCAAAAACTGTTCCTTACATTTTACATGGAGAAATAGAAATCATGAGTAGACAAAATCATGAGTAGACAAGAGCTGGAGGAAATTACTTCAAGGAAAAATATTATTCTTGTGAAGCTTGATAATTGATATATCATGTCGGAAAGTAAGAGGCCAAAATGGGAAAAGTTGGTGGAGGACAGTCTCAGCTTTCTAATTATGTTTCCGTGGACTCTAAAGATTGAGGAGAATGAGCACTATACAGCGCATCCATTTGATCTGACTAGCATGATTGGTCACCACATTATGAATCTTCAAAATAACATTTATTGTTTAAAATTTGTGATAACATTTACATAGTTTGAAAGCTGAAAATAGTCAAACACAGTCAAAAACATGTTTTCGGTCTAAAATCACATTTCTACATAAACAGCCCATCGCAAATTCTGACTCAACATGAAAGAACGCATCATATTTAAACAACCCAGTAAATTCATTAAACATCTTTAAGACAACTGTGAGGTTTTCCTAACATTAAGAACAATCTTAAGAAAAAAGATAAATACTTTCTTAATATGTTTTTTTAAGGAACACAAAATGTTAAGTAAGAGAAGTTAAGTAAGAAATTAAGAATAAAATGGTAGTTAAGATTAATTTTATTTTAAAAATGTTTTGTTAATCCGGCCCCAGGTCCCTAGATATGGCTCAGGTCCATCCTTTAGTCTATGTGATTTTTTTTTAACTGAATTGATTAGAAAATAGTAACATCTCCTCACCACGCCACACATCATAACCCTAAGTATGAACATTAATAATAAAGATGTGTTCCTAATCCTAAAAAGTACATACTCAAAATTCAATGGCTGTAGTTCATCACTCCATTGTATTAAAGGCATGATGCTGAGGCATAATTAATTAATTAAAGCAGCTTTAAGCATACTTCAAAAACAGTTTTTAGTATTTGAAGATATTTTAAAACAAATCCTCAGCTGCTATAAATAAAAAATGCTTAATTTCAAAGAGGGAAGAGAGAGAGGCAGATACTTTTGTTTCAGCTTTCAGCTAACATGTATTGTCAAGTCTGAGAACTTTTTGGATGCCACTGTGCAGATATGTATGTGTGCTATGTGTATCTCTCATTTATACAATTTTGCACAAAGGGTGATAATAGACCTTTTACACAGACTGTGATGACGCATTTCCACCTTATTTAGAATCTTTTAAATATTGAGAGTAACTTTATAACATTATAATTTGTGTTATATTATCCTGGAAATTGTAAAAAAATAAAAATTAATTATAATAATTACCCATCTTAATCCACTGCTCTCTATTTTTTCCACTTCGGGAAAGTCATTCAGACATAATAGTGGATTTCTTGGAGCAAATGGGTAAGTGAAAACAATATTTGCTGTGATCTCCCATTAACTCCCATTCACCACTGTCGAAGTATACCCTGCAATCGTTTACTTCCATGTTCCAAAACCCGGAGCGTGAAAAAGGTCTATTAAACCAAAATGAAGAATAGCAGTAAATTGAAACGCAAGACATATGTTGTGAAAGAGACAATAGAGGAAAGACTATGAGCTGTGGGTAATGTGTCATTAAAAGCACAACTGTTAATGTTGCACTTAGTAATTTTATTATTCTTTGCTAGATAATAAACTTTGAAAAGTAAAGAAGTAAATTGTATTAAAAAAATTAAGTTTAAAATTACGTACACTGACATGAAATAAACATCATATCCGTCTTATGTGTCATAGTGCTGGGTGCACACTCATGAACACTACCATGTTGAAATCACATGACCAGTCAAATATGATCCATTTTATCTCGATAATCCCTTGTGAATGGACACTTTCACTTGAGGAATTATTAATCATGGGTGAGTGCAAATAGTTCATTTCTGCTATTGCATCGGGAAAAGATCATTTTTAATTGAGTGAGGCTGCATCTATGCTGCTACGTGTCAGCATTATGCACACAAAATATTACAGAGAACACCATAAAACAATGGTCAACTGAGCTATATTTTAATACAGTGTGCTATGGAATGCATAGGGACACACTCTACCTCTTTTTGCTAGGAATGACACCCATCTCCTCCGTGTCGCCATCTGGAGTCACATGCCGTGCCTGCCACCACTCCTCATCCGAGGCGTTCAGGACATGCAGTATGTCGCCAAAGTGGAAGTTCAGCCCCTGACTGGGCAGGCCTGAGTCTTTCGTTATGTCATAATCAAACAGGGCTCTGAAGGACGAAAAAAAGTGATGACAGACTCATGAGTGACTTAAGTAAGAATGATATGAGAATAATTTTTTTCAGAGAAAATATACAAGAGCCTCCAAAGTCCAAAAGAATCTGCTTCTGTGGTGTGTTTTTGATTAACACTGAATGTGACTAGAATGATCGGAGCCAATTTACACATGTATTTAGCATTGCCCACTTGTGATTGAATCGCCCAGGACCAAGTATAAAACCAGGTGTAAACGGGGGAACAGTGTAAACTACATTGGTACATCGAAATAAACCAATCATAAAATGTTGTTTAACATGTAGAAGTCTTAAACGTACAGAAGCACAAACAGCCTTCTTATTTCTTAAAGGAATACGAGAGAAGCTCGATGTTATGATTTCAGAAGACTTGGAATATGATGCATGGACTACATTTATGATACTTCTGGGTTCTTTTTGAAGCTTTAAAGGGATAATTCACCCAAAAATGAAAATTCTCTTCTCATTAACACACCCAAGTGAATGGTGTCCAGACCTTTCATGCTCCAAAAACCACATAAAGGCAGCATATAATAATCTATATGACTCCAGTTGTTTAATATGTCTTCTGAAGTGATGCAATCACTTTGGGTGAGAAACGGATCAATATTTCAATCCTTTTTTTTTTTTTTACAATAAATCTCCATGGGGCCTTTATCCCTCTCCGTGGCTCAATTAGCCAGATAAGGGATCGGGTGTGTATAATCACGACCCGGCCCCGCCTTCCGCCCTGTCACACTCCAGTTTCACATTCTTTCACATTTTAAAAGTGAAATTGCATATTTATAGTAAAAAATATTTAAATATGAATCTTTTTCTCACCTACACCTATCATATCGCTTCTGAAGACATAGATTTAACTACTGGAGTCACATGAATTACGTTTATGCTGCCTTAATGTGATTTTTTTAAGCTTGAAAGGTCTGGTCACCATTCACTTGCACTGTATGACCCTACAGAACTTAAATGTTCTTCTGAAATTATTTGTTTGTGTTCTGTAGAAAAAAGAAAGTCATTCACATCTGGATTGCCATGATGGTAAATAAATGATGAGAGAATAAAACATTTTGGGAAAACTATCTGTGGTGAGCAGGGCGGAGCCGAGAGGTGCCTGGGCAGAGCAAGGCCGGGAAGATAAGTGGCGAATGACTTCCACCTGCACGCCACACCAGCCTCGCATTTCAGTGGTTAAGGAGAATAGACAGCTGCAGACAGGTGAGTTAGTGAGGGGCTCGCAGGCCCCAGGGAACACCGCAAAATGGTCCTCAGCAAACGGTGGCACTGGACCCACTCCGCAGTTCCTTTTGTTATTTTGCCGATGAATTGTTCCAGTACCACGAGATCCATGATGCCCCCAACATCGCTGGGCTCTTCGGCCAGCACCCACCACCGGCAGGCGTCTAGGAGCTGTTGAATAAAGGCAAACGGGTGGCCGACTTCACTTGGAGTCAGGGTTCGGAACTGCCGACGATGCTCTTCTTGACTCTGGCCGACCCACTGCTGGATGGCTTTCTTCAGCTCAGGGTACCTCAGGAGGTTGTCGACCGGGAGTTGTTGGGCCATGATTCAGCAGCGCTAGGAGATGGACTGCCCATTGCGCCTGCAGCCATTCCAGAGGTAGGGTCGTGTGCTCGTGCGCACCCATCTTCTCCAGCGTCACATGGGGGGTCGCGGCATGCGCCCCCCCCTGGGGTAACAAGCTCCGCAACACACATCGCTCCTCCTCTTGGCCTCAAAGGAGCACCTCGAAGCATTGTTGCTGCTCCGCCCACAGATTCATGAGGGCCTGGTGTTGCACCTGGTGGATGCTGACGAGGGATCAAACACTTCCTCCAGTGGCAAAGACGACTCCATATTGTAACCTTCCTCCTTATCCTGAGTTTCAGCACCAGTGTAACAAAGGTTCATGTTGGGCAGATAAAGAAGGAAGCAGGTACCAGTTTCCATAGTTCATGTGAGTCTGTTTTATTCACAAATAACCAGCAATCGCTGTACAGCGTCACTCAAATAAACAGTCCGCTATTTAGCTTCACACAACAAAACACTCTCCCTCAGGGAACAGACAAGAACACTCTGGTTTGCCACTGTTTCTTCTCCCGCCTCCCCTCACTGAAACGCTTGGCCAGTGTGGTGCGCAAGCGGAGGTAATTCGCTACTTATCTTCCAGGCCTCGCTCAGCCCTGCTCACCACACTATCCCTTTAAAATGAGTCCCTATTAAGTGCCATTGTATTGAAAAGGCAGACTGGAATATTTTTATATATATATATTTTTTTTATGTTCCGCATGAGAAAGACATCCAAGATTGAATTACATGAGGTAAATTATATGAGAAATTTAAATTGAAATCAAGTTAAAACATTTTGGTGAACTATTCCTTTAAGGTCAGAGAAATGGCAGAAAATGTGGCATTTAAAACTACATTATGACTGTTTTGGAGAAATTTAACTTTTTCTAAATATCAGAAGTGAACTTCAGGGGGAAAAAAGCTGGAAAGGTGTAGAATATTTCCTAGTTAAATCAAAGACAGATACAGCAAGAAAACCATCCAACCCTTGTTTAAATCAAAAACAAATATGGCAATTCTATTAATTTTAAGCAAGCATAAAGATGTTGAAACCACCAAGTTCTTTTCTTTTTAATATTACAAAGCCAGTGTGGTAGGACTAATTTGCCCACAGACAGATTTCCTGGGATGTTAAGTAGGCCACTGATGTTTTGTGCATGTGTGCATGTATATTTAAGAGAACTGGAGCTGAAGTAACAAGCCTCCCAAGCTCTTGACTAGCTTATCTCTGTGTCCTCATCAATAATAAAGCAATTTAATGCAGATGATTTCTTTGCAGTCACAATCTGCTTAGTGGTCAAATAGGCGAGATGAAGCAGAGTCTCAATTAAACCAGCAGATTAAAAGCTCAAACTGTGTAAATATAAGGTTTTAATGCAGTATAATTTCATAAAACAAGTGTCCCTTCAAAGAGGTCAAAATTACAGTATATTTGTGACATGACAGCCAGACAAACAATTTAGCATTTTTAATTGTATATACTATGTGACACAAGTGACTTATGGTTCACGCATTATGAAAAATACCAATAATTTCTTAGAAAATATATAGATTTTTTTTTTTGTCCAGGAAACAGGAAAGTGAAAAGATAATAGTGCTGGTGTAGTCAGCCTTGACTTTGTATCACAAAATTGCAGGGGGTTGCAGACCTGCTGTGGGGAATATGAGCTAAAGATGACTGCATTTATTTGCACCACTATAATTTTAAACATCTATCTCAAGTTATGGCGACACAGCACCCAATAGCACATCTTAGCACAAATGTTTTAGCACAAACAACCACAAACTCTTGACTTTACCCAGTAATGCATATGTTTGAAATGAATCATCAAACCTAAGCAAATTGCCTCACTCCAACATGCACTTTACAGAAAGGATGTTTATGGAAGTCCCTCAAGCCCTCTGGCATTACTTTGTCATTCATTAATCCACATTCCATGGTAAATGTTCTGCTCTATGTCAGGCACTATGTCCTTCAACTCAGTTTAAACACTTTAGATTACAAATCTCAGCAAATTTACTTATATTTATAAAAATGCGTCCACTTGTGAAAATGTATTCTAGTTTGCATTTTTTTTTTTTATTTAATAGTGTTTTCCATTAAAACGTATATCCCCAGACTAATAATTTGAGTGAAAAGTTGAACTACAGCTAGCAGAATATTATGAGTTGTGCTCAATGTAGCTTACACAGCTGAAAAACCAGATCAGCATGAACATCAGTGCGTACTGAGAATCCAAAGCCCACAGGCTTTGCAATCCTAAAAAAGCTTGTATTAAACAACCTTAGAGCTAAATAACAAAAGCCAAACAAAGGCCACACGTGAGCTGCGTCTCATGAAAGAATTCTAAACATCTCTACACCGACATGCTAGACAGTCAGAGCAATGAGGCCACTGGAAAACAGCATGGTGAAGAAAGATTGACAATGGCTCTGAAACATGGCAAACACCAATAAAGAGCCCTTCATGTCTACCCTGAGTGTTACTGATTGAGATAATGTGGTTCAATGTACTGTGAAAACATTGGCCTGAATATTCTGAGAACAACACAAACACTTCAGAGAATGACATGTTCATATGAGGGACTGCCTGTAATACAATCAGTGGCAATCATAAATAAATAAAAACAGGGAGAAGCTTGGTCAAATATAAATGAAGGCCATGATGAGATCACTTTATAGAATGAATGTGTTCAGAGCTAGATTGTAAAATATGTAGAAATGTTCAGAATTATCAAAGTCCCTTTTATAATAAATAAAATACAGCTCAGTTTTTATCTAAATGTATACGAGTGACCTATCTCATCCTATAATGTCTCTGGTATTATACAGAACCACTTTTCAATAACAGTGGTTAACAACATTTGTTAATATGAACTACCAATGGCCAATACTTTTATTGAATTTATTAATCTTAGTTGATGTTCATTTCAATATATATACTAATGCATTTTTTTTTTTTAAATAAAAAGCTGTATTAGTTAAAATTAGTTCCCACAAATGAAAATGCTTCCATTTTGCTTTTTTTTTTTATTTTACACATTTCATTTCGGTAACACTTAAAAATAAGGTTCAATTTGTTAACATTAATACAGTATATGCATTAGGTATCATGAACAAATAATAAACAATATACAGTAGCAATTACAGCATTTATTGATCTTTACTAATGTTATTTATAAAGATAACATTGTTCATTGTAGTTTATGTCAATTAATAATGCATTTACTAATGTTAATTAACTTACACATACTTTACTTTTAAAAACGTATTAGTATATGTTGAAGTTAACAAAGAAAAAATGGTAAGTGTCCTCACACAATGATTTATTATAAATCAGTGCACAGACAATTACCTTTTTGTCATTGTTGTTGTTGATTGCATTGTGTCTTGCACCTGTGCCCAACTCTGATTGGATGTGCATACCTTTTTTTTTTCTTCTTCCTTTTTCTTTATATGTTGAAGTCACCATGCATTAACCAAGATTAATAAGTGCTGTACATTTATTGTTAATTGTTAGTTCATGTTAACAAATATAACCTTATTGTAAAATGTTAACCTTATTTCATTACACATTTTTGGCATAACAATTTGAGAAAAGTCTGGACAAAACCTGATGATCCATGTTATGATAACATGATCTGCAAAAGTTTCACAATCTGCATCTTTAATGGAAGCAAGGAAATCTGATGATTTTTTCATACAAAGTAGTTAACTTGGTGGATGGTGCAAATTTGTTTACATTTGGTTAGTGCCCTAGAAATAGTACATAGTGAATATATGAATATAAAATGTACGTTATATGCTTTACACCATAACATTTCTTTGCTTAAGTCCTAAAACATTCTGTTTATTTCAAGGTTTATATGAATAAAAATACTTTCAATGTGGTCTCAGACTTATATAAAGTATTTACATACACAAAATTGTATTTAGAGATTACAAAAAAGTATTTCTAAAGAAAGAGTCTCATTTTCTACACAAGGGGTTTCTAAATACTGTATAGCAACAAAAATTCTAAAAATACTTATTGCCTTAGAAATATAACAACATAAAACTGCATGCTGTGTCAAGTGCCACAGTCCTTCGCTGAGCTCTGAGGGTTAAGGCTATAAGCATGTGGGAGATCAAATATAACTAATAGTGGTTAGAAGGGGGGCTTACCTGACATACAGGGTCCTCTTCTGACTAGTCCGCAAAGAGCCAGAACTTGAACTAATGCTGCTGTTCATCATCTGTTCCCGTAGATCATGGATTTTGGCTTCAAATCGACTGTACTCTGTTGGAAACACAGAGAACATCACACATGCTCGCCTGCTGAGAGGAGATAAACAACTTAAAAGGAAATTGACCCTCAAACACATACAGCTTCGGGATGGATTTGGAGCATTGATGGAGATGGGGAAGGAGAAAGAGAAAGTGAGAAATAGAGAGACTTTATTTTGTGTATACAATATATACCATATTTTATTGGTAAATTCTTCACTATAATAATATTTTATTTTATTTCATATCCCCGTTTTATTCATTTTTTAGCCATAGTTTTATTTGCCACCTATTTTTTTTTATATTGCATGTTTTCTTTACTATTTATTTTGGAACTCTAAGTCATGCGTCTACAATTTTGTAAATGTTAACAATCACATCAATAAAGCTTTATTGACTTTGATTTTAAGAAAGAAAGACAGAGAGAGAGTTTTGCGGTGAAGTAAAGCCAGGTTCACACTGTAAAAATAGTTCTGACTTCAACGATTGCTCTGGCCCTTAGACTGGGTGGTTTGGAAGTTTGAATGAATTTTTTTTTGTATTCATTAATATTTTGCTATATTATATTACTACACTAAAACATAGATCTCCACTCATTCATTCAATTCACATGCAAGTTATACATGAAAAAAACAAACAAACTGTAGTATGTATTGTATTATATAATTGATCATATTGTAATAATTTCACCTGTAGTATGTCTGTCTGTCCTCTGGGAAGTTATAAGAACATTCTGAATGTGAAAATGTATTTTAAATTTTTTTTTTTCCATGTGAATTTAATGAATGAGTGGATATCTCCTATGTTTTAGCATAGTGAGTGGAGTTTTCAGATGGCCCCTTGCATCTGCGAAACTGAATGTCCAACGTCATCCAGCTGGATAGTGAGTGTGAGGCGAAAAGAGCAGAAGAGATGGAAGAGAAAGCAGGCAGCAGCGTCACTGTCGAATACTGAACATATGTTCAAAAAGAACAGGGTACGGTTGTTATACTTGGTAAGCAATTTGACAACATTGTAGTAAATATTTTCAATGCATCAAAAAGTGTGCTCGTTAAAATACCAGCAGACAAGATAATCCAGCACAAATGAGTGCATAAAAATTCACCAAAATGAAGTATTTGAACCTCATAATTAAATACAAAATGAGGGGAAAAACTGCAAAAAGGTCCACTTTTTGAAAAAAATTAATTTGCGGCCAAGTTAAAGTTATTTGCGGACAAGTGTGTCGGCCCACCGGGAAAATGCCTAGTATGCCAGATTACCAGTCCAGCCCTGCAGGGTCCCCACTCTTTTCAAGGCACAATTTTCCAGGATATTTCCAGGACATTTTTTGTGCCCAACAAGTGTAATATTTAAGCAAAAACACATGCATCCATTTAAATCAAGCTTTTATTTTGACATTTCTGTTTGTTTTTGATGTTAGTTTCTCACCTCCATATAAACTGATTGCTGCATGGCCCAGTTTGATTATTAATCCCATATTCACGACATTCTGCGTTTTATTGCTAATACCATTTTTACAACTAGATTCCTTGTTTTCCGCATACTACATGTCGTAACCGCTATAGGTGACTCCAATCATTTAATTATTGAATATTAAATTCACATCCCGAGGTATTAAGGCCAAATCACCACATGACCAACCCAGTGTGAATAACTGTAATCATTGTATAAAGTTTATAACTCACAGTGATGCAAACTCACCAGGCCAAAAAAGGTGAGACAATCACTGAACCACAGATATGTTTTCCGGGGTTATTTTTTAAAGAATAACTTAAGCTATTTTAATGATTCAAGTATAGCAAATTATCTGAACTAGCTGCAAAAATTACGTTTTTTCTTTTTTTGTGTGGGTTGCTTCTGTTTCACAAATTTGTACAGTTTAATTAATTGACTAGTTTAGTGACCACTTCTGGAGATGCCACTAGGTGGCGACAAATGAGCACCTTATGTGGCATGAGCGAGTCCTTGAATCATTTTGAAATATTTATGACTGAAATCTGCCAAGAGCCTTTATAGTATTTAAGCACTATAAGAACAAAGCAGATCTATAATTTCCATTCATTTTGTGAACTGCCGAGCATGACTTTTCATCCAAAAACTCATCAATAATAGTCTACTAATATTAATAAATATCAATTACATCTTTACCTTCTCCTTTATTAAAGTTTGCATGTCAAATCTACTGACTTCAGTAGAATGTTTAAGAATTATAAGAGCAAAGCAGATCTACTGTATCATTTTCCAACAGTATTAAAACTGGTGAGCATGACTTTTATCAGAAAAGACCACAATAATAGCCTAATTGTAATAATTTAGAGTTTCAATAATGTCCTTTCGTCATTGAAAAGAGCATTTCACATGAGTTGAGTTGAGGCGTCAACGCTACAACAAACACAAAACGTTCCCCTAACATTAGTGTATGGTTCCTGTATTGGTTATTTTTTTGGGAACCAATACCTAACGTTCCAAAAAATTTTCTCTTTAGGTTCTTCATTTTATAACCATAAATGTTCCCAGAACGTTGCAGGGAGGTTTTTTGGGATAACTTAAAAATAACTTATACGGAATGTTCTCTACTGGTTATTTTTAGGCTTTATTTGTATAATCATAAACTAACGTTCCCAGAATATTGCAGGCTGTTTTTTACAGAACGTTCTCTAATCGTTATTTTTAGGTTTTATATTTCATTCATTTTTGTTATTATTTTTCATAATATTTGATTATTTTTTAAGAGAGGTTATGGACAACAAAGACTGACATTAGTGCAGTACAGCCATGTGTAAAGTAAAAGTATCACGGAATATGGGGATTGAACACGTTAAAATGAACAGATGAGGAAAGCATATAATATATATGCAATATCTGCGTCTAACACAAGAATGCGCTGGGCATTTGGTTTGCACACGCTTCATTCGGGTGTCTTCCAAATAGCATTTTGCACCCTTGAAGGGCACTATGAGAAGAGGTTGCAACTCAAAAGGTTGTTAAAAATTAAAGAATAATATATATATATATATATATATATATATATATATATATATATATATATATATATATATATATATATATATATATATATATATATACAGGGTTGGGATGATTACTTTGGAAATGTATTGCACTACAGATTACAGAATACATGCTGTAAAATGCTATTTGTAACGTATTCTGTTAGATTACTCAGAAACAGTAACAAATTCTTAATACTTTGGATTAGTTCAGCACTGGTAGATTATTTTTTACTTGTTTTGACTGTAAAACTCTGCCAGTACAGTAAGATAAAATACACATGTTAAAAATACATTCTCTGAAAACCTAAATATCTTATGCAGTGTTGTTTCTAAAACAAGATCAATCAAATTGATCTTGTTTTAAGGATTCTTAGATATTTTTTACAGGAAAACACCACAAAAAATTATTATCAAGAATACAATTTTTGCCCTTATATTAAAGGTCTTACTAGAAAAAAGAAATTAGGTTCCAACGAGAATTTTCTTGATAAATAAATATGATCGTGTCTGGTAACGTGCATGTAAAATGGCTAGAAATAGCATTTTAGCTTAGCATGAAGCCGACAATTTACACAAGGTTTATTTCTATTTCTTCTTCTTCAAACTTCAAACTTAATTCTCTGTCTGCTCATATGAATGTAACACTTCATAAGAAAGTGTTTCACTGCTGTTCAAACGCACTTTGGATCACATCACTTATATGAATAAACGTTTTCCATCTGAAAGGACTAAATATTAAACTAAACAAATGACAATAAAATGCAAAGTAATCTCTTCAGTAATCAAAATACTTTCTGAATGTAACTGTATTTTTGTATATTTTTTTCTATTCGCAAAAGAAATGTTTGGGAGTCTAAAATGTATTTTTGTATATATAGGCTATATGTATAATTTTATTTTTTCCCCACGAAGGGACTTTACACAAGACTGCTAACGAAGAGTACATTCATATAGTAATGCCATGCAACCTTCAGAGTGCCCAAATCAAGAGCTGAGTTAATAGGGTATAGGGAGGATGATCATAGATTGGAAATCGCCCTAGCTATATATAAATCTCCCACTGATGAATTAAAGAGTTATCGGTCGTTTTGGTGGAGTAACTCGCTGACTGACATTCATTTGTCAATTTTCCACAATAAATAATTGCTTCTAGGTGTGAGATTAAATAAATATGGTAATGATTAGAAAATATTTTACTCATATAATTAAAAAGAACATGATTGTTGTAACTTTTTTGCTGTTTTTGTTGCTTATTGGCCACTAATGATGAGATGCTCAGATGTCTCCGCTAAACCGCACACTTCAAAGGTATGAAATGAATCTAATGTTAGACTATCCAATTATTTGAATGTTTATTTAATTTTTAATCTTTGCCAATACATTTTTGACTTCAAAAACCCTTGAAAGTGTTGGAATAATTGATTATTTGGAATACATTTCTTTTATATCTGCACAATGTCAATTATTGCTGAAGAAACACAAAGATCTAGGCTCAGTTTTCAGTACTGAACAGTGTTAGATAAAAAAAAATCATGTTTCAGCAAATCTTACATATTAATGGAAAAGTACATCATACATGTTAAATACATTCACCTGTTAGTGTTTCCCAGCCTTAATTCGGCCAGAGGTACCCATGACCTTACATGAGTGGGTAAAAAAAATGAATATATTAAATAATAATAATAAAATGAATACATTAATCTGAGCACCAAACTGCTGAGGATAAAGTGTAGGCTATTTTATCTTCCATTGACAAGATTTATGACAGAATGCATAAAACAAGTCTTAAAATGTAATGCATGTATGCTTCTCATGCTGTCTCATTTTTAAGAAGATTTATATGCACTGAAAAGGAATAATTTGTATTCTTGCTGTTGCACGTAACAACACAAGACTCGGCCGCATGCACACTTCATGATATTTAAAGGCCTTTATACAGTAGAATATTATTTATTTAAAAGTTCATCTAATTGTTTAATCTAATGTCCATGTAACTTACGTTGCCTTTTTCATTTCTTTGTTAAATTTGCAGATGACAGTGGAGGAAGATATTCACCTGTTTTTTTTTTTCAAGTGGAGAGAGAAGTTTTTTTTAATGATACAATGTTCTTGCACATTTTTGTCATGTCAAATTTATTTATATAGAGATTTTCACAACAGGCATTGTTTCAAAACAGCATGAAATTATGCTATAACAGAAAATTAATGAATATAGTGCCAATATTAGTTATTTATGTTTAGAACTATCAGTGGTTAGGGTTAGAAGATTTTTGTTTTCATCATCAATTCTGTGTCAAATAGAGGAAAACAATTAAGTGTCTTTCAGAAGCTTGAAAAGGAAAGAGGCAGAAGCAACGTGGGCTGCAAAAGATAGTGTTGAGTAGCGCTGGTCTAGATAATAAGGTGAATACACACAAGCGCACATTAAAGAGAAGACAGATGTATCAACATATGCACAGCTGTGCCAGCCGTAAAGTGGACAGATATAGTCTGACATGTTTTAGAAATCCATTCCCAGGACTCAATCTGCATGAGGATGTTTTGCGCTCACTAGACAGAAACAGTGAAAATGTTCCTGAATTATGCAGTGGTTTAACCCACATCGTGTTCCTGCTCATTCCCTATGTTTGACCTCAGAGCATGCAAATAAGACATTCATGTTAGGATACAAGCCTTACATCCACATTATAGCCTGACGAGCACAAAACAGAGTGTGGATAGACAGATTCTGACATATGAGCTTAAATTAGCAAGAGCAACAGTAAACTTTGTAGAAAAGGTTCAAAGAGTCAGGTAGCTCCAGTTAAAAACAATATAACATTTCCTCATACATTATAATACAAAAAATGCACCCTAAACAAACCATTCAAAAGCACTACAACAACAACATTTTAATTCTCCTTTCATTGAGCAATTTAACACTATTATCAAGCAAAACTAACACCCCTTTCAACAAATTAGCATTAAAATGACCTGTAAGTGAATCAGTATACTTACAGACTCTTTCCTCAGAGTCGTGCAGGAGTCTAGAGTGAGGATGAGTGGATGCTGAGTGACTTTTTCCTTCTCTGTCTCTACTTCTCCACGTGGGAGTTCAATTATGTTGTGATGCTGATGGACAGCTCCCAAAACACACACAGCTGCTCTGCCTGTGCACGAGTGTGTGTGTGTGTGTGTGTGTGTGAGTTGCCTCAGTAGGATGCTTCCACGCAAAGCCTCTCTGAGCACCTACAGCACAACAGATGCTAATGGACTAAACAGTGCTTACATCGCTCACTCCCCTTTCTCACTCCTCCCTGTTTGAGTCACAGCCCTAACCCATGTTGTCTTCTGCAGCACAAAAAAGACTATGTTTGGAATGGAATGCTAGCTTGCTACTTACTGCACAGTATACTGTATACTGCCTGAAAATGTAATAAAAATACTGTGTTTTACAGTATACATTATTCATCACATGGCATGTTTAATTCAGTGAATGGTGTCCAGTTATCATCTTGGGAGTCGAATGGTTAATTGGCATTTTGAAACCAATCCAATTTGGTATTTTGCTTCCAATTCAATGTAAAACATAATTGACATTTAGCAGTCTGATCAAATAATGTATCAAGAAAGAAAAATATACTGTTCCACGCAGTAAGCAGTACTACTCATTTTGTCAAAGGTCATCCAGGTAGTCTATGCATGTGCATACTGCACAAAGTAGATCTACTAAATACTGCAGTAGTAGTAAGCGTACTATGATATTCTGATCAAAGCCACAGCCTTAATTTCACCAAGCAAAAGAATTTAATATGAATAGAATTAAAATTAAATGATCATAGTACGCTTTTTAAAATTAAAATTAAATTAAACAAAAGAGTACAAACAAAATGGAGTGTGTAATAATATGTATAAGCAACTGAGGTTCAATGAAATCATGCAGGCTCTGAGGAGATCTCTCTATGCATGCTCTGTTGGGGTACAGCAGATTTAGCCCGACTACATGCACAGGTGGCTGAATATGTCTGTAATCCAGAGAATTCATTTAGGAAAAGGATTTAAGCAGGTCAAAGAAGCAACAAAAATACACACACACACACACAGACACACACACACACACACACACACACACACACACACACACACACACACTAAAGTCAAAGTCTGTACAATGCTAAACTCTGGCTCAGCTAGTGATGTTACCGTATAGTGGAAAATACTCTGCCTATGCATTGTTAAAGGGTTAGTTCAGCCAAAAAATAAAATACTGTCATAATTTACTCACTGTCATGTTATTCCAAACCTGTTATGAATTACTTTATTCCATGGAACACTGGAGGAGAACTTTTGAACAATATTCACTCTGCTCTTTCTCACAATGGAAGTGAATGGGGACAGGGGGCTGTTAGTGACTTACAATCTGCCTAATAGGGCTGTGATATAGATTTTCTGATGCATCGCAATCTTTATTTGAACAATCTCGATATTGATTCTTAAATCCAAAGGCCGATCTTTAAAGCAGCAAACCTCTACAATGCACGTAAATCACTACCAATTCGACCAAATTTTGTGCTATGCGACTAAAAATGCCTGTGATTAGGTAAATGTTAAGATTCACCAGCGATTGAGTAGTACAGTGGCCAAAGACGAGATCCGCACAACCTATTTGACATTGAATAATGTCTCTTTTAATATCCTCTATGTTCATTACAGTAATTTGTTGATAAAAAACAACAAAATGAGCACCCATTAATGTGCACTCAACCAAAAACTGCAGAACTGACGGTATTCTTAAAGAGATATTACTGTTTAAGCTGCTGTTTTACAAACCAATATAAATATTTGTAAATAGCACAAATAATGCATGTAAACAAATAATGCATTATTTTAACCCCTGAAGGTGTCCTGTGGTACCTGGCACCAAGACATTAGCAATAGATACTTCAAGTCCAGTAAGTTGCGAGGTGAAGCCTCTGTGGATAGGACTTGTTGGTCCAGCACATCTCACAGATGCTCAATCGGATTGAGATCTGGGGAATTTGGAGGCCAGGGCAAAACCTTGAACTCTTCATCATGTTTCTCAAACCATTCCCAAACTATGTGTGTAGTGTGGCAGGGCGCATTATCCTGCTGAAAGAGGCCACTGCCTTCAGGGAATACCATTGCCATGAAAGGGTATACCTGGTCTGCAACGATATTTAGATGTGTTAAATTGACATCCACATGAATGGCCGGACCCAGTGTTTCCCCAGAGCATCACACTCCCTCCACAGGCTTGCCATCGTCACACAGTACATCCTGGTGCCATCACTTCCCCAGGTTAATGGCGCACACATACACAGATATCCACGTGATGAAAAAGAAAACGGAACTCATCGGACCAGACAACCTACTTCCACTGCTCCAAGGTCCAGTTCCGACGCTGCATGCCCATTGTTGGCACTTTCGACGGTGGACAGGGTTCATCATAGGCACTCTGACTGGTCTGCGGCTGCTGGATGCACTGTGTGTTGTGACACATGTGACACATTCCTCCCAAACATGTGGCCTTGTTAGCAGATAATCAGCGTTATTCACTTCACCTGTGAGTTGTCATAACGTTTTGACTCATTGGTATATATACACTGTATATATCTATAAAATGTATATGAGGTAAAACATTAACTACAACAAATGATCTCACTGTTATGCATTCTCTCTGCATTCTCATCTAAACCTGAGAGATAAAAATAAGACATAATGGATGTGTGCAGGCCTCTGGTGATGAACAGCAAAAACTATAATTAGATAGAAACATGAAGTCATTCATAATGAAGGCTGAAGAACATTCGTCTGAATATTAAAGACTCCTAGCTGCTAAAAGTAGACCACACAGAGGAAACGACTAGTAACAATACACAAGTCTAGTATCTAGGATTATGTAGGTTTTGAATTCAGAATTTTATCATGAGTATTGATGCATACGCTGCTGTAGAACATTGACAGTTTTTCACGTTATCATGCACGTTTTCATCATCAATTCTGTGCCAAAATAGAGGAAAACAATTAAGTGCCTTTCAGAAGCTTGAAAAGGAATGATGCAGAAGGAAATAATAAGTTTTGAGTCACGTTTTCAAAGAATGAATGCTGGATGAATAATCAACAGAAGCAGTTATATTTAGAAATGGCATTGTGGCACAATGGTCAGAGATAAATCAGCAATTAGCAATTGTGTATACGCACTACAAATCACTGCTGGGATAAGATGGGGTCAGGTTGCAATAGCATTAAACTTATTCAATTCAAACTCTGCTCTGACAGTAGAGAAGTGGAAAATGTTGGTAGAAAATAAAATTATTAGCAGTTTAGCATCATGAAAAACTACATTTTGTGCTATGCAAAAGTCACCACCACAATGCTAGGGTGTTGATGGTAGTTTCCAGGGCATTGCTATACTATTGCTAAGGTGTTTAATGGGTTTTAGCTTGTTGCTAAGTGGTTTAAAGAATGTTCTACTGTATATAGTTGTCAGGTTTTGATCTAAAATTACATGTTTACTTCACTGACGAGTAAACAGTACCCCCCCTTTATTCCTGATTTATATACATACAATAATTTTGTATATAGGCCTATAAGATAGCCAAGTAAATAATGAATAAGATAATGTAAATAACATCACAAAACTATTTCAATAAAAACAGAAGTACAATGGCAATGTGCCATTCACTGGTGCGTGAATGACAGCTAAAAATATTTCTATTAATAATATGAATCAGAATTTTGTTTTTTTTCCACAAACACATGAAGTCACATCAACCCGATATCATGCTGAATGATTGTGTCCACATATTTTAGGTGTCCAATTGTCCAAAAACTTGTGCAGCTAGGTTTTTCACTGAGGTGAAAATCATAAGATGAGTCGCAACAGATGTTTTTAGTTGACAGTTTATATGTCATTTGATCTGCTGGTCTCTTACACTGTCAGCGAGCATTAAAATAATGTTCCTACAACACAAATGCAACCATGTATTATTATATTTGAGGCAGGACTATCTGTTTGTACAACCAATTAAAGAGAGGGGGATTTTTATGGAATCTGTTTGAAAGCAGTTCTTTGTTTTGCTATTCTGTTTCGTGACACTAATATCGCAGAAAGTTTTAAGGATTAATTTGAATCCCTAGCTGACAGTATGAGCAGAGGTGGGTAGTAATGTGCTACATTTACTTTGTTACATTTATTTGAGTAACTTTGTGGGAAGAAATGTACTTTGAGTAGGTTTAAAAGTGGTAAAAATATTAAAATATTTTTTTTTACTTTTACTTTTTTACAATGGATTGCATTTCATTTAAATTAATGTGTAATTTATTGAGAGATTATTGAATGGGACTTTTACGAGAGCGAAAGTTCACACAGCTGAGCGTGCTGAGCCGGTGTCACAGACTGTCGCTCAATCATTGCAGCAGCTTCTCTTCAAAATTAAACACTTTCTTCGCTCAGCACAGTGAAAAAAATAATAGATTTGTCATGCAATGCCTTCACTTAACACCAATACAAGCTAATATTTCAAGATTAAAATCACAGCTCCAATTTAAGGCAGCATGCTGAGGTAAGTTTTGGCTCTTATTCTGTGTAATAAGATTTTCAGGGTGATAATGTCATTGGTCTCTTATTTTTAAGTGTACATTTTTAAATCAGTGCAGCAATATATCAGTGTGCTTTGTCCCGCGTCCCACATGTCATAAGTAGTATTTATGCATTTACTCCGCGCCCTCACGGGGGTACTGGAAACTATCGCAGCTACTTCAGGCGGATTAACTGTATAAATCCATGTAAACATCCAAGTTAAGTGTAAATCACTGCCATTCGTGTGATCGACAACTGGAGGGCAAACAGACATCTGCGCAAGTGCAGTGAGGTGCGCAGGAGTGACTATGTCCGCAATCGTTCACTCATTCACTATTTCCTATATAGTAAATTTTAATTTGAGTTCAGCAGAAGAAATAAAGTCACACATCTGGGGTTGCATGAGGGTGAGTACATAATGAATTTTTTAATTTTTGGGTGAACTATCCCTTTAAATGCTCTTTTCAGATCTGGATGAATTTGTCAATAAGAGAGGTTTGGAAAAATTTCTAAAAACTTTCACATTCTACTCTGCATCTTGCCCCCTGCAGTCTATTTTACAAATATTGAGCTGTTTTTCACCCATACCAACCATATCAATTCTGAAGACATGGATAAAACCACTGGAGTCTTATGGATTACTTTTATACTGCCTTTATGTGCATTTTGGAGCATTTTTGGTCGACAGAGCTAAAATAGTCTTTTAAAAATCTGAATTTATGTTCTGCAGAAGAAAGGAAGTCATACACATCTGGGATGGCATGAGGGTGAGTAAATGATGAGAGAATTTTCATTTTTGGATAAACTATCTCTTTATACTGATATCTATATAATTTCTCTACCATCATGTTATTCCAAAGTGTGACACTTTATATTATGTGGAACACAAAATATGTTAGGGACTGACAGTCTCTGTCACCATTCACTTTCAATATATATATATATATATATATATATATATATATATATATATATATATATATATATAAACATTCACTGAAAGTAAATAGCGACACAACATTCTGTCTAATATCTCCTTATTGATTTATAATAATAATAATAATTCTGTAATACATGTTAAATGCGAATTATGTAACTGAATATAGGGGAGTTAACATCATTTGTGAAAGTAACGAGTTACTCACTACTTGAGTACTATTTTAATTGGATACTTTCATACTCTTGCTCAAGTTTTTTTTTTAAGTAATTGTAATTTTACTTGAGTACACTTTTTGGCTACTCTACCCACCTCTGAGTATGAGCAAAGCTAATATTGATGTTTCCCTTAGCAAGAAACACTAATTAAGGGTGTCAGAACTGACAACTCTGGCATCGATTCACCAAAGCACCTAATATCAGTGTTTTGACTGTCACTGCATGAATACATATGCCAAAATGACTGCTGTATGTTTTTGTCACAGATACATTTATATTAATAGTGCTTTGTAAACAGAATAAGAAAAAGAAATGCACAAAACACAAAAAGTGAAAAAAGTGTCATCAAATCAAAGTCAGACAGGCATTATCTACTGAATAAATTAATTTTAATGAAGTGCAAAAGGGGATTTAGTCTTTGTTAATCTGCCTCAGTTAGTTGTAGTCATTGTGCAGTACTAATGTATGCAACTAAAGCACACTCAGTTCATACATAATATTGACTAATACTTTAGTCATCTCCTTAAGGCATTAAAAAAAGCTTAACTCATGTTGACACAGACACTGCAAAAACCTTGGTACTGCTGTGGTATATATATGCAATCTAATCATTGCTTGATCACACACTGTTACATTGGAACTATCCTAGTGAAACATGTGGTCTTCATTGTCTGTTTGGTCTCATTAAAAGAGCATTTTGCAAAATAAAAAAAGCATTTTGTTTGTAATTGAAATTAGTGTATTTCTAAATACCTAGAAGGCACGTCACAGAAGCAGGACTTTGCTTAGCCCAGCTGAGTGTGTGTGTCAAATACTGATGTCTTTAAGCTCCAGCACAGATATTAGAGCCATTAAATCCCTCTGATCAAAGCAGTCAGGCCCTGGGGGGGGGGGCTTAATTTCCAATCCAAAACAGCACCATCAGAGTACATTTAGTGGCATTTGTTTCTCATGCTGCAAGATGGAGACTCTAGAGTTACTGCATCCCAGCTAAATCAATCAATCAATCAATCAATTTTATTTCTATAGCACATTTAAAACAACACATGTTGACCAAAGTGCTTCACATTACAGCATAAACAGATCAACAGAACAACTAGTTGACTAATTCAATGCAATCCAATCTTTTTTGTCTTATGTACCCCTCACAGCCACATCAATAAGACTCAACTGTATAAATATTTCCAGCATCAGCCATATACTGTAACCTCTCCACAATTTTGAATTTGCTTCCTTATTCTAAGTCTTCTGAAATTGGCAGAGATTCATTTCTAAATATATTTATTATATTTTTATTATTTAAAACCCACTGTTCTTAGCTTGGAATATCTCTTTGGTACTTAATGCATTGGAATTCAGTTCAAAAGGTTGTGAGTTTGAATCCAGGAAAGTTTGTCTGTAATTTATTGCATTATTCCTGCTTCAATAAAATAAAAATAAAAAACTAAACTGTAACTATTTTCTCAGAAATAGTTGTATACTCTCAACCAAGAATATCTATTTAACATCAGTCAGAATTGTTGATTGTGTGGCTCAGTGGTTAGAACACTGAGCTTCAGTTTAAAGGACTGGGTGAACCCCCAGTTTGATACCCGCTTCAGCTGGTATAAATGTGATTCTGTTGTGCTGGATCTCTTTGCATTGTGTTTAGGGCTTGGCACCGATCATTGTTGCTTGCAGCTATATTTTTAATCTTTATTTCTCTTTCGGTTTCATAGGTTTAAAAAAATAAAAAAATAAAAGAAATCTAAATCTTTCCAAGTAACCTAGAACTTTCTTACATACTCCCTGTGGTACACATACTGTACCCCTGGTTGGGAATTACTGAACTAATCAGTCTTGAAATAGCTCTGTATGATTAGGTTGGTTTCAGGGATTGCCTGTCCCTGATTGGACATGTTTATAAGGGGCTATTTACTTAACCCTTGTGCGTAAATTTAAAAAAGTTACTCAGAGGTCCTTAGAGGACAAAAATGCCTGTGTCAAAAAACTGCCATAATAATTTTATATATTAATATTATTATCCATCATCAATTAGTTAATTTTTAACCAACATCAGTCCTGATCATATCTACCAAATATTCATTCATTTCAGAAATGTAAACCTTTAAATGCCAGTTTATTTATATAATAATATATACTATACATATATTTTTTTTAATGTATTATCACAGTCTGAAATATGTCAATGATTAGCAACAACATTGATTTTGATGCATTATTATTTTTGTGCAGTGTCAGATTTAAAAAAATTAATACAGTACCTTATGGCACTTTTCCACTTCACATTACAGTTGGACTCGACTCCACTCGCTTTACTTTTCAGAGCTTTCTTTTCCACTGCTGTTTAGTGCCGCCTCAGCATGGGTGGGATTATAGGCTGATCGTCATAGCTGCGCTGCCTCTACAGCCATGACATCATCTTAAACGTGACACAACTGGGATCAAATATTGCAGTTTTAAAGGGTTTCAATGGGGACATTTTTGTCCTTAAGGTCCTCATTGTATCTATTTTTTGTACACAGTGTATTATAGGAACTGAGGTTAAAATATTAAAATTCACCCAAAAATACACACCTTTGGCTAAATTTATGCTGCTGGCATACAGTGAGGAAAATAAGTATTTGAACACCCTGCTATTTTGCAAGTTCTCCCACTTAGAAATCATGGAGGGGTCTGAAATTGTCACCGTAGGTGCATGTCCACTGTGAGAGACATAATCTAAAAAAAAAAATCCAGAAATCACAATGTATGATTTTTTAACTATTTATTTGTATGATACAGCTGCAAATAAGTATTTGAACACCTGAGAAAATCAATGTTAATATTTGGTACAGTAGCCTTTGTTTGCAATTACAGAGGTCAAACGTTTCCTGTAGTTTTTCACCAGGTTTGCACACACTGCAGGAGGGATTTTGGCCCACTCCTCCACACAGATCTTCTCTAGATCAGTCAGGTTTCTGGGCTGTCACTGAGAAACACGGAGTTTGAGCTCCCTCCAAAGATTCTCTATTGGGTTTAGGTCTGGAGACTGGCTAGGCCACGCCAGAACCTTGATATGCTTCTTACAGAGCCACTCCTTGGTTATCCTGGCTGTGTGCTTCGGGTCATTGTCATGTTGGAAGACCCAGCCTCGACCCATCTTCAATGCTCTAACTGAGGGAAGGAGGTTGTTCCCCAAAATCTCGCAATACATGGCCCCGGTCATCCTCTCCTTAATACAATGCAGTCGCCCTGTCCCATGTGCAGAAAAACACCCCCAAAGCATGATGCTACCACCCCCATGCTTCACAGTAGGGATTGGTGTTCTTGGGATGGTACTCATCATTCTTCTTCCTCCAAACACGGTTAGTGGAATTATGACCAAAAAGTTCTATTTTGGTCTCGTCTGACCACATGACTTTCTCCCATGACTCCTCTGGATCATCCAAATGGTCATTGGCAAACTTAAGACGGGCCTTGACATGTGCTGGTTTAAGCAGGGGAACCTTCCGTGCCATGCATGATTTCAAACCATGACGTCTTAGTGTATTACCAACAGTAACCTTGGAAACGGTGGTCCCAGCTCTTTTCAGGTCATTGACCAGCTCCTCCCGTGTAGTTCTGGGCTGATTTCTCACCTTTCTTAGGATCATTGAGACCCCATGAGGTGAGATCTTGCATGGAGCCCCAGTCCGAGGGAGATTGACAGTCATGTTTAGCTTCTTCCATTTTCTAATGATTGCTCCAACAGTGGACCTTTTTTCACCAAGCTGCTTGGCAATTTCCCCGTAGCCCTTTCCAGCCTTGTGGATGTGTACAATTTTGTCTCTAGTGTCTTTGGACAGTTCTTTGGTCTTGGCCATGTTAGTAGTTGGATTCTTACTGATTGTATGGGGAGGACAGGTGTCTTTATGCAGCTAAGGACCTCAAACAGGTGCATCTAATTTAGGATAATAAAAGGAGTGGAGGTGGACATTTTAAAGGCAGACTAACAGGTCTTTGAGGGTCAGAATTCTAGCTGATAGACAGGTGTTCAAATACTTATTTGCAGCTGTATCATACAAATAAATAGTTAAAAAATCATACATTGTGATTTCTGGATTTTTTTTTTTAGATTATGTCTCTCACAGTGGACATGCACCTACGATGACAATTTCAGACCCCTCCATGATTTCTAAGTGGGAGAACTTGCAAAATAGCAGGGTGTTCAAATACTTATTTTCCTCACTGTATATCTTGCGAAAACATATCACTGCCCATACTATCAGCGGCACACCCCTGACATCGTCACCCATTCCACAAAGCCAGTTACCTTCATCCCCGGCAATCATTCGGAACAGTTATACTTGTACCTGATCCAATCTCAGTCGGTACCGCTAGTGTTGGGCCATCCTTGGTAGGTCACGCACAACCCACACAGACTGGTAAACCAATACTGTTCTTGCTTGGAGTTCGTACTGTTTGTCTCACTATCTTAACTCTGCTGTCTCCCCTGTCCAGTTTTGTGTTTCGTTTCAGGATGAATCTGCAGAGTTATCCGGAGTACATTTGGCATATCATGACTTGAGGGTGGTGTTCAGCCAGTCCCCAGCTGCGACCCTTCCTCCTCATCGCCCGTATGACTGTGCCATTTATTTGCTCCCTGGCACTTCACCTCACGATGAAGGATGTTTTCACTCTCTGCTCCTGAGAGGGAGGCCATGATCAGGTACATCAATGATGAAGGAGGATGGCTTGCTTAGACCTTGCATAGATTATAGGGGGCTAAATGAATTGTTATACTTTTCTGTTGATGTCTTCAGCTTTCGAACTCTTGCAAGGAGCGTCTGGCTTTACAAAATTGAATTTATGCAATGCTTATCACCTTGTCCAGATCAGGGAGGGGGATGAGTGGAAGGGGCACTTCGAATATTTGGTTATGCCTTTTGGATTGGTCAATGCCCCAGCCGTATTCCAAGGGTTCGTGAAGAACGTGCTCAGAGACATGGTCAACCGTTTTTTGTGCTTGTCTATCTAGATAATATTTTGATAATCTGGGCATGGTATCCTGGGATGTGGAGGCCAAAGTCTTTGCTGTGCTACGTAACACCCCTCCTCCCGCTACATGCCAAGCAAATATGTTATTTGTTCCGCGATCAATTCGGACAGCCATCCTACTGTGGGGCCAATCATCCAATGTCGCTTGTCATCCAGGGGTGGCTCGCACCCAGGCACTCATTAGACAGAGATTCTGGTGGCCATTGCTAGTGCAGGACGTACGCCGGTTTATAGCCACTTGCTCCATTTACGCTTCAAATAAATCCTACAGTTAACCCCCGGCCTGGGTTCTCCAAACACTGTCAGTCCCTTCGATACCCTGGTCTCACAGAGCCATGGATTTTGCCCCCCCCCCATATCAACACAGTCGTTTTGACTGTTGTGGACTAGTTCTTGAAGGCGGCTCATTTCATTCCCCTCCCCAAATTACCCACAGCGAGGGAGACAGCAGTGGCAGTCATTAACCATGTCTTCCGCATTCATGGCCTACATGGATGTGGTTTCTGTCAGAGGCCCCCAATTTGTGTAATGTTTTGGGCAGAATTCTGCTGACAGCTGGGGGCTACTGTGAGTTTGTCTTGGGTTCCATCCCCAGACAAATGGGTAGGCGAAGCGGGCTAATCAGGAACTTGAGAATGATGTATTCTGTGAATTCACCGGTTTATTCTGTTTGTTTTGTTTTTCTCTCCCTCATTTGTCTCAGGTGCTGCCGGGATGTGTGATTAGCGTTTCCATGGGAACACTGATTGTTTCCATGGGAATGCTGATCATGCCACTAATTAGCATGCTAACAGCACCTGTTCTCTGTTGATTCTCTACCTACTTAAACCCTTTATTGCATCATAATATTTGCAAGATGGTCTCCATGTATGTTTATTGTTCTCTGCCTGTCTTGTGTTTGATTATGGGTTTTGTAGTTTTTATCATTGCCTTTGTTTCATGGGTTCTTATGATTATTAGTCCCAGGTGTTCCTTGTTCTCTCATTGGGTCCTTGTGTATTTAATCCCTGTGTTTTCCTCTGTTGTTTGTCAGTCCTTAAACTTTCATGGCTCTAGTGGTTTGTTCTGTTTTCGTGTTTTTAGTTTGTGTTTATTTATCTGAGTTTATATTAAAAAGCCTGCACTTAGATCATTTCTCTCGCCTTGTTCCTGCAAACATTACACTCACACCCACTTACCCACCCACCCACCAATCCACGAACACACGAAAATGTACACACGCACTTTTACTGGATTTAAAGTTAGCACATTTTACATTTGTAAATTAGTGAAAAGCTGGTTATGACAAATCAATTGTTGTGCAAAAGTTGATAGTTGAACTGTGATTTAATGACAAAAGTCAATTTGGCCAGATAAGTACTGAATAGTCAAGACCCTGGAAGGGTTGATTGTTATGAAAATAATGTCATAATGAAAATAAAATATTAATGGTAACAAAATAATCAATAACTTCATGTATCTAGCTCACGTATTAAGCCAACATCAAGGTTTGTCTAGATCAGTGGTTGTCAACCTTTTTAGAGACAAATTTTACATTTCTAGTTTCTTATTTTAATTTTTTTTAATTTGGGGTAATTTAATTAACTTGTTGTTCGTGAAATTCAAACATTTACATACAGTAATTTTTGTGTACATAAACAGCTCAGATGTAGAAGTGCTCTCTTCTGTCTCTGCCCACCTCCAGATTCAATGTTCTGTGCTGGCTGTGAATGGAGGAGTTTGACTGGTACAGGAAGTCAGGCACAGTAGCCATGCTAGGATGACAGCTTTCACCAAACAGAGTGCAAGCTACATAAACACGCATATGCTCGCTAGAGGTGTGAGAGGAGCTCGGATCACACACATACCATGCTGTTCAGAGGCTTAATTTAGACCTGCTTTGACTATCTCTGGCCAGAGTTCTATGAGGGTCATCCTACCCTTTTGGTATTCTAATAAACACTGTAGCCAGGCCCACTGAGCTGAAAGAAAGGATGGCCAGGAGGGACTTTGCACCCCTGGGGTGGAGAGGCAGAGTTGTTCTGAGTCACGACCACACCACCACATAGCAAACTGGGCACATTATTACTTTCATGTTCATTATGCTGCCTTTTTTAGGCCGACATGAAATCAAAATTGACCCCATTAACTTTCTTTATGCTCATGGTGCTATTTTCAAGGTTCCCACACTGAAAAAACACTTTTCCACATCTCAAGTAACAATTTTTTCTTATTTGTAATAAGTGGAGAAGGATTTTTAAAATATGCAAAATAGCAATTCCTAGCTAATAAAATATTTTAACTAGAAACTTGAAAAATTATGTAGAGTACAGTCTATTTTATGATTTGACTTGACTTCTCAAGACACAGTAATCCTGATTCCCTTAACTTCCACAATTCATCGGAGCAAGTTATTCCAAAAAAATTAAAATGGTCTTTGGAATGTTTAAATAAAAATGTACAGTAATAAGTCAGTCAGCCGCTGAGTTTTTTGCTGACATCACAAATCCTCCCTATTTTTCAACCTCTCCCCTCCAACCACCTGTCATATAGAGGCCACATTTTACATTCCAATGAATTAGCGATGGATTAATTCTAGTCGAGTGCTATTTCTTTTCCTCACTGAACATCCTGCTTTATTGGAAGTATGTCAGATTATAATGAAATGGGTTTCAAACAGAGCTTCAAATTGACTTCACCAAACCGAGTGAATGGCACAGCTGAATTTTAAGGACTAAGGGGCACATTTTACCATTATTCACAAAGATGTAAGTCTAATTCATGACAGTGGTTTTATACAGGTTTTCTTTATCGACTGCCAAACACAAATGGCCTGCTTTCTATCGAATCTAAAGTTACACTATCACTGACTTTATTCATTATTGCAGTCTGCCAAGCATGAAATAATACTCTGTTGTGCACAGTTATGAACAAATAAACATTCTAAGTATTCAAAACATGCTGCATCTAATCAAGTTCTTCAGATAAAAGCTTTGCGATTTAGAGTACAGTTTGCTTCTCTCTACTAAAAGAGATATATGCAAATAGAGAAACCAAGGAAGGGGAGATCAAACCTGTTGAAGCGCAACAGGGAGACATTTACATTTACTCTACACACTGTACCATCCAAAATTTGTATTAATGTTGACAAACTATATATAATTTAAGCATTCAGCTTCAATATTTGATCACTTTGATATGATTGGAATGTTCCAGCGACAGTTATATGATAATTTGTGACAGGAGTACAAATAAAAACATGCATTAGCAATGTGGAAATTCACACTTTCATTATGAAATATCGTGCCACTTATAATACCAATCCATCACATATGAGTAAACTTTTCATAGCAAACAAATAGGAGATTTTCTGTTGTACCCTCGACACCCTGATTCAGACCTTCCGTACCAAGCACAACGTCTTGAGAGAGCACGAGGGTGCTTTCTATATATTTTAAAATACAGAACATTATTGAAATTTTTTGACATTCTTATCTGGTTTACTTATCCAATGTATTTAATTTATTTGGTTATTTTACTGTGGTAGCAAGTACAGCTCTTTGAAATAACTGAAATAATTTGGCAAATTGATATGGAACTGTAAGTAGTCAAAAACCTGGAACTATATTATATATATATATATATATATATATATATATATATATATATATATATATATATATATATATATATATATATATATATATATATATATATATATATATATATATATATATATTGCATTTACTGAAAAGAAAAAAGTTAAACCTTAGAAAGTTTGTCAACTAATCAGTATCAAGCATTCAACATCCCCATGGTATAGTCATGAATAATTGTTCCCCGTCTGTTGCTCACTTCGACGTCGTGTCGAAGAAGCGACACTAGGGGTCTCTCTTGAGTGCCGAATATGCCTCTGATCCATGAAAAAAGGCCAATGAGAAGTTGGCAGACAGTATTTGCATACCCCGCCCTGGACATACGGGTATAAA
Organism: Moxostoma hubbsi; assembly: GCA_032164185.1. Classification (NCBI taxonomy): domain Eukaryota; kingdom Metazoa; phylum Chordata; class Actinopteri; order Cypriniformes; family Catostomidae; genus Moxostoma; species Moxostoma hubbsi. The sequence goes on from JAVLUX010000010.1 coordinate 24,589,967, forward strand.
ACCGGGGAAATACGTCGAGTCCATTCAGAAATTTTCTTCGGAGCCGATGGTTGTACTGCAGCGAGCTGCGAGTCACACACTCTCTGCTGTTGGATCTACGGCGCACTGCAGCGGCTTTCTTCTTCCTTGCACGGCAGTGCAATTTGCCCCTGGGTGCTTCGACAGTGCAAGAGCATATTAAGAGAGTGATATTTCTTTAAAAAGAGCAATACACAGCGGTGTTGAATGTCCTTTTCAGTACGCATCTTTATATAGATGCCATTTCCACACCTGTGTAGTTTCTGGATGCGGTGATTTCTCCCCACCTCTCACGGTCATAAAAGCTGCCTCGCGTGCCTGGGCTGCGATCACACGCAGGCAGCGTTTTATGAATGGTTCATGTTCTCAGTGCGAGAACATAGCCATGGCAACATTGCAGTCGTGGCTTTCTTTGATCATGAGAGAAAGCCACTCAGCCACCTCCATTGCACTGGGGTAGTCCTGTTCTTGATGCGCTGCAGGAACTGCGCTCGATGACCAACCGCGCCCCCCGGGCCATGGAGGTCCGAAGAGCTGGCACCAACGGGCGATGGCCACCCTTGTGGTCCAGAAACGCAATCTATGGACTGGACCTGGTAGAAATGCGGGAGGTAGACAAGGCACAACTTCTCCGACGCCCCCGTCTCCCAGCTCCGTCCATTTCGGCGGCGCCGCTGACGACTCTGCCCAGCAGTCCTCTGCGGTGAAGCAGACGGACGACATTTCACATCCTGCCCTCCGCAAACCTGCCGCCATGGACCATGCCCCGTCTGCTCACCGAGGGCGTGCTCCTGCGGCTATGAAACACCCTGCTCTGCCCTGGTGGAGGGCCAGGAGGAGAATTTTTTGTTGAATTTATTTTCACCCGCCTCCAGCCCCATGACTGTTCCCCGGCCAGCCGGTTCCGATGAGTCTAGAGGACGCCTACCCTGGACCTCCTCCTCAGTCGCTTACCGGAAGCAAAGTAAGTGCTTTGAGTCTTTTCTCCCGACGCCTCCCGACGCCGCTTTACCTGCTCCGCCCCGCTGCTCCGCCCCGCCGGGTATGTCAAAAATAATCGTCCTCTTGGTGCCTCTAGCACGGAGTTTGGACGTGTGGCTCTCACTTCCCAACCCATCTCGCTAGCTGGCCCGGATCATCCGACTCGGTTACGCAATTCAGTTTGCCAGGCCTCCGCCCCCCTTCACGGGCGCCCGATTCTCCGCAGTTCACGGCGAACATGCCAAGTCCCTGAGCGCGGAAATCGCTACTCTCTTATTCAAAGACGCGATAGAGCCTGTCCCTCCAACCGAGATGAAGAAGGGTCTCTACAGCCCTTACTTCATCATACCCAAGAAGGGCGGCGACTTACGACCAATCTTGGACTTGCAAGTTTTCAACCAAGCGTTGCACAAACTCCCGTTCAAAATGCTCATGCAGAAACACATTTGAATCTGCATTCGACATCTAGATTGGTCCGCAGCGATAGACCAGAAAGACACATACTTCCACGTCTCAATTCTGCCTCGGCACCGACCCTTCTTACGGTTCGTGTTCGACGGCCAGGCGTATCAGTACAAAGTCCTCCCCTTTGGCATGTCTCTGTCCCCTTGAGTCTTCACGAAAGTCACAGAGGCAGTTCTTGCCCCGCTCCGAGAAGCCGGCATACGCATACTCAATTACCTCGACGACTGGCTCATTCTGGCCCACTCGCGAGAGTTACTATGCACTCACAGAGATCAGGCACTCACTCCGGTTCAGAGCATCTCTTTTCTCGGCATGGAGTTAGACTCGGTCTCAATGTCAGCACGTCTCACCAATGAGCATGCGCAGTCAGTGTTGAGGTGCCTCGCCGCTTTCAGGCCAGGCACAACGGTCCCCTTAAAACTTTTCCATATGGCATATGGCATATGGCATACGCCGCGGCGGTCGCACCGTTGGGGTTGATGCATATGAGACCGCTTCAGCACTGGCTTCAGACTTGAGTCCCGAGACGAGCATGGCGCTGTGGCACGCACTGTGTGACGATCACCCCCGCCTGCCACCGAACACTCAAACCCTGGACATACCTCTGTTTTCTACGGGCAGGAGTACGCTTACAGCAGGTGTCCAGGCGCGTCCTGGTAACGACCGATGCCTCCAGATCGGGTTGGGGTGCCGTGTGCAATGGGCACGCAGTAGCAGGCCATTGGAAAGGGGCCCCACTGCGTTGGCACATCAACTGCCTGGAGTTGTTGACTGTCTTCTTTGCCCTGTGGAAGTTTCTCCCATTAGTTCGAGACAAATATATCCTGATCAGGTCAGACAGCATCACTCCAGTAGCGTACATAAATCGCCAAGGTGGCGTACGCTCCCGCCACATGTCACGACTCGCCCGTTGTCTCCTCCTTTGGAGCCAGCAGCGACTCATGTGTGCCACTCACATCCCCGGCAACCTCAATGTGATAGCGGACGCGCTATCAGGCTATTGCCTGGTGGAGAGTGGAGGCTTCACCCCCAGTCGGTCCAGCTGATTTGGGAATGGTTCGGCAAGGCCCAGGTAGACCTGTTTGCCTCCCAAGAGACCTCCCACTGCCCGCTCTGGTATGTCCAAACAGGCTCCCCTCGGGGCAGATGCACTGGTGAGCCTTCTTGCACTGGTGCTGTGCAAGGTCAGGGAGGACGAGGAACAAGTCACCCTTGTGGCTCCTTACTGGCCCACCCGGGCCTGGTTCTCAGACCTCGTACTCCTTGCGACAGCCCCTCCCTGGCGAATTCCCCTGAGGAAAGACCTTCTTTCTCATGGATGGGGCACGCTCTGGCATCCACACCCAGACCTTTGTAACCTCCACATCTGGCCGCTGGACGAGACGTGGAAGATCTAGCTGGTCTACCACCCATGGTCGTAGGCATGATCAACCAAGCCAGATCCCCCTCTACCAGGCAACTTTACGCCCTGAAATGGTGTTTGTTCGAGAATTGGTGTTCTTCCTGGGCTGAAGACCCACAGAGATGCGCAGTTAGGTCAGTGCTCTTGTTCCTACAGGAGAAGTTGGAAGGGAGGCTGTCCCCTTCCACCTTAAAGGTGTATGTTGCCGCTATTGCAGCTCACCACAACCCAGTAGACGGCAAGTCTCTGGGTAAGCATGACTTAATTATCAGGTTCCTAAGAGGCGCCCGGAGGTTAAATCCCTCCCGGCCAAGCCTGTTCCCTTCCTGGGATCTCTCGGTGGTCCTCGCCAGCCTTCAGAGATCCCCCTTCAAGCTGCTAGAATCAGTTGGCTCAGGGCCCTCTCCCTAAAGACGGCCCTGCTGATCGCGTTCGCCTCCATCAAGAGGGTTGGGGACCTGCTAGCGCTCTCTGTTAGTGACACCTGCCTGGAAATCGGTCCGGCAGACACATATGTGATCCTAAGACCCCGACCAGGCTACGTGCCCAAGGTTCCTACCACGCTTTTCAGAGACCAGGTAGTGAACCTGGTCAAAAAATTTGTAGAGCAGCGGGTTGGGCAACACCTAACACCTTTGCGAGATTTTACAATCTCAGGGTTGAGTCAGTCTCGTCCCGTGTTTTCTCAGGTTCGAGCCGGTAGAACTCGGTACACGCTGACGGTCTTGACCGGGTGAATCGCTTGCGTCCAGCGCCCTTTCCCTCGGCCGAGGTAAAACAGTGCGCCTTCTTTCCCAGGAGATCCCACCCACCCGGGTCCCTGGTCGATTCCTCCCTAGCCCTTTTGGGTCCGCAGTTCAGTGGATGAACTTGCCAACCCAGTCCACTACGGGTACCCTAGGCTACCCTGTACTGGAATATGTGCTCCACAGGTCAGGCCTCCTACGTGGACTCCTCCTGTGTGTATTTCCGTGGTGCGGTCACCTTACGAGCTGACCCACGTCTCCCTTAGGCAGTTTTCGCTGCCCTCCAGTCGCCGTGTTGTAGCAACTCCCCCATCCTCGAGGCTGGCTCTACCACCGCGCCATTCTTTCCCACATGTGACCGAAGAGGCCATATGATGTATTTTGCCACCTTTACCTCCCCTTTCGGTCAGGTGTGGCCTCTGCAGGGTCTTTTCCCCCTGAAAGTATAGGAAACTGGGTAAGACCCCCTTCCCACGATGCGGTAAGGGCCCCGGCTACTCTTGCTCTATGCCGAGAAACATAGAGAGAAAAGAGGCTCAGCCAGGCTTGGCCCGTTCCCAGGTTGGCAAGTGTCGCCTTGTTCCCCTCTTGGGTAACCAGAAGGATTCTGACGACTCTTCTGGGGCATTGGGGAAGGGTACGTGCAGTCTGAAACACAGTTGGTCGCTTGAGCACATGAAATACCTGCCCGCTCCTGTGTCAGCAAAACACGTACACGGCTCAGCGCATGGCGTGATTTAAAGTGGACCCCTAGTGTCGCTTCTTCGACACGACGTCGAAGTGAGCGACAGACGGGGAACGTCTCGATAATGTATGTAACCTCCGTTCCCTGATGGAGAGAACGAGACATTGTGTCCTCCCGGCCATGTCGCTGAGCCGAGCCACTGCAGTGGCCGGACCATTTCCGGCTCCTCAGAAAAATTCTGAATGTAATCATAGTATTTCCCCGCTTTTATACCCGTATGTCTGGGGCAGGGTATGCAACTTCTATACTGTCTGCCAACTTCTCATTGGTCTTTTTTCATAGATCAGAGGCATATTTGGCGCTCAAGAGAGACCCCTACTGTCGCTTCTTCGACACAACGTCTCGTTCCCTCCATCAGGGAACAGAGATTACATACGTAACCGAGACGTTTTCTAACTTGGTTTTATTACTTATATTTTGCCTGTAGTTAAAACTGTGCTGAAACTGCAACCATTTTAGTTAGGGTATGCCATTTTCCTGGTATGTGCTCCAAACGGAGAGTCCCTCAACAGGCAAGGGAAACAGCAATCTGATGAATAATATGTAAGATGCACAATAGGAAGTCTCTTAAAATGCGGCGTGAGAAAATTAATTAGAATAAAAGTTAGTTATTACAGGTTTTGGCATAAACCAAGCCTACAATTAGTGATACACATAGCATATGTCTTCTTGAGAGCATAATGTAAAACTACAGATCCATATAAAGTATAATGAAATAAAAAGGAGGAAAGGGAAGAACCAGAAGTCCAGTTCTGAATGAAAGCAAACACCACACACAGAAATTTGGTTTCTTGTTTGCCAGTAAAAAATATGAAAACATTCTTAAAATAAGAGACACAAGATACAAAATGATTAAAGAAATCAATTCTTACTTTCACAGAAATCTAACAAAATTGAGGATGTTTATGTTTAAAATAAAAACATTTTATTTACTAATGGAGTAAGAAAAACAAACTCAATTTAACGGAAAACAAGTTTCATTTTTCACCCCACTGGCAAATAGTTTTTACTTGTTTTAAGCATAAATCTTACAAAAGTATTAATATCTTACACAACTAGCTTCTCAAGTAAATGTACAGTATATTGTTTTAAGGATGCTTACATATATTGGAAATACTGATTAAGAAACTATGCGAATGGGGCTGAAGATGTCATTTGTTTGAAATACTGAGAGAGAAATTGTGCACCCACCCTCAGGTCTGTACTGAGCCACAATGGTGACTGTCTGCCCAGCATTCTTCAGTGCAGCAGCCGCCTGTTCATGAGTCGCACTGCGGAGGTCCACCCCATTTACCTACAACACACACATGCAAAACACATGTGAGCCAATGTACCAAAGTATTAAACAGTGGTTAACGAATCAAATGGTATATAGTTAGGTTCAAAAAGTGCTTACAGAAGTGATACGGTCTCCTTTCCTCAGTTCTCCACACAGATCTGCAGGCCCTCCGGCTAGGATGAAGGAGATGAAAATTCCCTCTCCATCCTCTCCTCCTACAATGTTGAAACCCAGTCCTGTGGAGCCCCGATGCAAGACAATCTTCCTAGGCTCTCTGAAAACCAAAACCAGCATTGAACAATTTATTAGAATGACCAAGTCAGGAAAGCATGTTATTTTATTTTATTATTTGCTAAAATTTTACAATAAGGTCCCATTCTTTAACATTAGTTAATGCATAAGTTATCATTAAAAAACAATTAACAACACATTGTTTACAGCATTTATTAATCTTTGTTAATGTTAGTTAAAGGGATAGTTCACCCAAAAATGAAAATTCTCAATTACTCATCCTCATGACATCCCAGAGGTGTATTACTTTCTGTATTCTGCAGAACACAATCAAAGGCTCAGCTCTGTTGGTCCATATAATGCAAGTGAATGGTGACCAGACATTTGAAGCTCCAAACAGCACATTAAGTCATCATAAAAGTAATCCATACATCTCCACTGGTTAAATACATATCATCAGAAGCGATATGATAGGTGTGGGTGAGAATATTTAAATCCTTTTTTACTATAAATCTCCACTTTCACATTAATTTTCACATTTAAGTTCTTCTTCTTGTGTTTTTGGTGATTCACATTCTTTGTGATCGCCCCCTATTGAGCAGAGAGGAGAATTTTTATTAAAAAAGGACATAAATATTGATCTGTTTCTCACCCACACCTATCATAATGCTTCTTAAGACATGGATTTAACCAATAGAGTTGTATGGATTACTTTTATGATGACTTCACATGCTTTTTGGAGCTTCAAAGGTCTGGTCAACATTCACTTGCATTGTAAGGACCTACAGAGCTGAGATATTCTTTTAGAAAATCTGTTTTTGCATTCAGCACCAGAAATTTGTGGGATGACATTAGGGTGAGTAAATTATGAGAGAATTAAAATTTCTGGGTGAACTATCCCTTGAATAAAAATAAATGTGTTTGTTGTTAGTTCATGTTTGAAAAATGAATTAGTATATGTTCAAATGAACATTAACTAAGACAAATAAATGCTGTAAAAGTATTGTTAATTGGTAGTTCATGTTAACTAATGAAACAAATGGACCTTATTGTAAAGTGTTACCAATTATTATTATTTATTTATTTAAGGAAATGATTTGAGTGGACACACCACTTTACTGTTTAATAAAAAAACAAAAAAGGTAGGATGCACAGGGTGAAATTAAATTTGTATTGTTTTCTGAGCTTCCAAATGGCACAAGTAACTTAAACTTAAATAAAAATATATAAAATGATAGCTACAGTAGATAGATAAGCAGATAGTCACACAGACGGAGAGACACAGATAGATGGATAGATAGATAGATAGATAGATAGATAGATAGATAGAAAAAAAAATCAGTTTGAAGGAGCATACTGTATTTATTTTCTCAGGTGCATCAGATTTAATTATCACCTCATTGTTTTTTTTTCCTTCTTCTTCAGCTTTAGTTCCAATTATATTGAAATAAATGTTTGGCTCTAATAGCAGATTTGTGAAGCAGAACAGAATTAAAAGTGAGAGTATGTCTAGAGGTCTGTAGATGGCAGCACAGCCACGTACTGTATTGTCTCTGTTGCATTTGAGAGTTTTAAAAACAAACATTAATTCTCAACACTGTTAAAGATGCATGCATCATTAAACTTTTAACACACTTTAAAGGTTCAGTAGAGCAACTGAGTAGATTTCCATAAATATTTCCGTAAGAAAGTAGTTTATTATATCTGTCCAGTAGAATTAAAGTTTTAAAGGGATAGTTCACCTAAAAAATAAAATTCTGTAATGTTTTAGCTACTCAACCTCATGTTTCAATACAGTACAGTATGATTTTCTTTCTTCCATGGAACATAACATTTCTGCAGTGACTTAGTGACCATTCACTCTCATTGCATCTTTTTAGGGGTGTAATGAATTATACTTAATTAAGTATTTTAAAATTGTAATTGTATATTTTTACTTTTATTTGAGTACATTTAAAGTGCTGTAACAGTACGTTAACTGCACTGTTTTCTCTGTGTCTGTGTTTGCTACATCCGTGTCAGTGTGATTGGCTACAGATTGAATTATCTTGCGACTTCCGTCAAAACAAATCACTTTGGCATTCAAGAGTTCTCTCTCTAATTTGAAGAAACATATTTTTACATTTCAGCTTTCAACTTTCTAGATTATTTGTATCTATAATGTAGCATGCAAATTAACTAACACTGATAATATTTGTCTGCTCTGTGAGATAGGCAATGTATATTATGGAATGTACGTATTTAATGTTGAATGTTAGCTCGTATGAATATATAAGATAACTGTGAATATCACATTCTAATGAATATCATAAGAAAATGTTTTACCGCTATTTAAACGCTCTTTGGATCCCATCATTTATATGTATAAATGTTTTCCATTTGAAAGGAATAAATATTAAATGAAACCCTGCACACACACACACATACACACACACACTCATTTATTTCTTTTTTAAATATCTTTCTTTCTTTTAAAGAGTTTTTAGATCCTTTCATTGTTATTAACATGTTTTATGTGCAACAATAACTTGCTTTGTGGGCATTAATGGCAATTTAGGCCCAACACATGAACTGATTTAAATTATTTTCATACATTGTGATTTAAAATGGTGATGGGTGTTTTTATTTGTTTTAGCAAGCAAATACATGTAGTGTTTATCATAGATAAGTAATTTCAGAGTAACTTGAAATTTTTAGTTTTTGTTTATTTAATTTTTTACAGAGAAAACAGCCATCCAAATAAAAGCAGTTTAATGTATGCATGTTGAAAAACAAAATAGCTCTAAAGTACAGAGGTGCAAAAAAGGGCATTTGTTTTTTAAAGTTGGCAGTCAAAAACAAAACTGTTGGAGGATACCTATATTTTTTATTCTTTCTGACAAAGAGCCATAAAAGGCATTGGTAATTACAGTATGTATGCTACATTTTTAAATTGCAGCGTACAGTGTTAATTAAAAGGGGCATAGCATTCGCACCTCAATACTCACTACTAGAATATTTTTCAGCTTATTCACAACATTCGAATTATCTTTCGATAATTATGTTTTAGCTCTGAAATGGCTCAAAAGTTGTTATTTTTTTTAACCAAAGGAACCATCATTTCATCCAAGCAGCCATTGTAGCAAAGTAAATTTTATATTTTGAAGGAATAAATAATATATAATATATAAATAATGAATGCATTCACTAAATAGTTTTTCACTAAATAATGAACACAAGGGAGAATGAGATTTAATCATTTTCATTAATATGTACTTTTATATTTATATTTTATATGTACATAGTAGCTTAATAAAAAACATTATTTACCTTCAAATAAAACATTTATGTGAATGAACAAGGTGTGTAAAAACTATTTCACTGGGTTCCTTTTTTTGGAACCCAGTTGAATATTGCATATAACTAAATTATTACTATGAGACCTGGCCAAGTTTATTATTATAATAAAATGCATAATTATCATTATTATTTTGAGGATTAAATTTGTTTTATACAAAAATAAAATATTTATGTCATATACAGTACTGCACCTTTCCCAAATGAAGGCCTTCATTTTGACACTGTGCTGTTTTATTTACCTCCAACTTTTTTTTTTTTTTTTTTTTAAAAAAAGACACGCTTCCCAATCATTATTTCTGTAATGTTTTCTTTTTCATCTCTTCTTTTGTTTTTCAGAAAAAAAATGAACTCTTTGGAAAAATGCTGTGATCACTGTGATGAGATCACGGATTTTTTTTCCTGCTGTTGATCGAGGATGCCTCTTGGTAAAAGATCTTGTAATTTATGCACCTCGTCTGGGATCTGTTGTGTAGAATGTGTGCTGCTAAGACAAGAAGACGACAGATGACAAGAAACCTTGTTGTGTAATGTGAGCAGTATAACGATTCAGGTAGTTTGACAGCCGTGTAGTGAGAGTGCGGCTTAAGTTGACCTTACAGACTGGCTGGTCATATCATTATGCTAGCTTGTTACGAAAGAGGCTGTTTGTTTTTAGCATCAACGTGACGCATTTTGTGTCCTTTCCAATAGGAAATAAATACCCCCGATTAAAAAGGATTTAATATGGTAAAGCACAGCAGTCAGTGTGTGTGTCCCCATAGAGAGTCCACTTTCTCCCACCAGGCAAAAACATCCCGGTCCGGCAAAGATCATCTACACTGTCCAACTCTCATAATACTGCTCGATACTAACAGGCAGCTCTTATGAAATAAGCAAACAAATCACGTGAATGAGGAGTAAACAGGCCACAGCACAGAGGCATTACCTTAAATGAACCACATCTTAAATGGCTCTCTGGAGGAACCAGACACAACTCAAACAAATACTGCTAGTGACCTTCCATATGTTACATGCGTGTGAATGCCCTAAACCAGTGGTTCTCAACTGATTTTGCTTAAGGTCCCAGATTTTACATTGAACATCAAGTGGCAACCCAAAATTGCACCAAATGTGCTTCTCATACCAAATTAAACCAAACTGTTCTTAAAATTAAACATTGAATATCAGTAATATAACCATCATCTGCATAGACTTAACATGGCATTGGCTCACTAGGAAAATCTGCTTCCGAGTCTGTTTAGTAGTATAGACAGAAGGAAATGGACAGAACCATTATGCACAGATAAAATATGCACTAGGAAAAGTGTTAACCTTGGGAAGCTTATCTCTTGGGTAGAGATATACTGTAATCTTTGAACCTCATACTGTAGGTGCTAGGTATCAACACCAAAATGATGAAGCTATCTTCACACTAGGCTACATGTAATGGAACTTTAATAGCTTTATCTACCAATTTCAGGAGGGTGATAATGAAGAAAGAACTCTCAGAAAAGGAAAAGCTGTTCTCGGAGATGAGGAGTGGAAAATGACGGGTGCAATTTGAGCAATTGATAAGAGTGTAGGAAATAAGAGCGAGTGAGGACAAGGGACAGGTTCTGATAAGACTGTGTCATAGAGGCCACAATCTCTATAGAAACAGTTCAAGAGGAAATGTCATGAGCTTTATCAACTTGGATCACTTCATAAGTGCCACATAATAAGGCCAATCATAATGCACAATGGGAACCGTGCAGACGGCCTCTGAACCAAAAAGGCATCAGAAATAATGGCAAAAGGATTTCATCACTGTGAATATAGAGAAATGGGGAGGCAATGGCTCACCTTGTGATCTCATCCTCTCCCAGCATGCCTTTTGCGATAGGAGAGTAGCGTGATGGGGTGGCGGGGGTTAATGGCTGACTCAGATAACTTTGGGTGCTTATATGGTTTTCCATGTGCTGGGAATAGGCTGAAAGACAAACACACAAAGCTTAGCACAGAAAACTCAACTGGTAAATGTCACAACCCAGAATTTAGATGACTTCACAAGTCATTTGTAATAATGTGTCAATATGACAAAGACCAAATTTGCTGAAAAAAACTTAATGTGTTGGAAAGTTCTCCAAATAAGGACATTAAACAGTAAATGCACAAAAGGATTGTACACCATTCAATTGAAAAAAAAAATAATTTTAGGTTTAGTTTTTAATAATACATTACTTAATTTTTCAGCACAACATTTTAAACACACAACATATTGGGTATTGTTAGAAAAATTTAATAATTTGTATTAAAAATATTTCACTATATTTAATGAATTCATTTGACATTTATAAAGCATGTGCATGGTGTAAGAACACTTAATTTCCCTAAATGTTCTAATGTAGTCTATATATTATATAAGCAATAGATTCAAAATGTCATGTTTATATTTACTTTAATGAAATTATCTGATAACTATGTAATGGGCATAGGTAGAGTTCAGGGGCTATAAGGCTATATAAAAAATATTATTAAACGTTTTGATGGCTTTGTTTATTTTAGTAAGTTTAGTTTTAACAATTCACAATAAGGCTGCATTTGTTAATATTATTACACATACTTGATTCTGATTGGCCATTGGCACCATATAGCAGTCTGATATTTCTGAGTAACAATCCCTGCACATCCGCGGATGAAGACATAATCATACCAGTCATCCGGGTATTGTAAGTCATCTTTCCTACTTCTCGGGTCACTGTGCAATCTCTACAAGTAAGCTAATACAATTATTTCACCTCAAATCAATGTTTCTTGTCCATTTATTAATTTATTTAGCAAGTAATGGTTGTAATAAGCTGGATAATGAGCAGTCAGACGGTCATTATTTACAAAATAAACACCAACAAAACTCCAACACAAACTGGAGGTGGAATTCAGCTGTTTAGCGATTGTTTTCTTGTCACATAATTACGGAATTTCAACGTAAATCAAAATTTTATGTCCATTTATTTATTGATTTGGTTAGTAGCCATGTAATAAGCGGGATAACGTACCCCTTACTTGGTTTCCTACATTATTTAACATAAAACAGCTGAATTCCACCTCCAGTTTGTGTTTATATATATATTCAGCCAATTAGGGAATAAATAGGCATAATTATTCAAAATTAAAAATGAAATTATGTCACAAAAAGTTTTTTTGCTGTAACCTTAACGCCAATGAGAATTCAGACATTCGGCAAGGTGAAGACACTAGGTGAAGATTTTGATTGAATAATGACTTGACATTTTGGTCTGTTCCTCACACAAAGTTATCGTATGACTTTAGGGAATATAGCACATTCATTGCATAAACTACATCTATGTTTTTTGTTGTCCTTGTAGGAGCTGTCTTGTTCACACCTCTGGTCACAATGAACTGTCATTTTATGGAAAAGTGTGTGTAAATAATGATAGAATTTTTATTTTTGAGTTAGCTTTTCTTTTAAAGGTCTATCATTGATGTCATATATAAATCAAGTGTCCTTATTTCACTGTGTCAAATGTTAATTGTAATAATTTCAAGGGTACACTCAGGGCAATGAATAACTGCAGACATCGACAACCCTGTTTATTTAATTTTCATAAAAAACTCCTTCATGTGTCAAATTACAAAGCAAAGTCTGACTGGCCAACAGGTATAATGAAATGGGATCACTAATTGTTCTGTTTTTGCCTTCCAAGAAAAATCACATCATGTGTACTCACGTGGACGACCATGACTGTTGCGTACATGTGCAGGTATCGTTACTGTACGTGGCTTTAAAATTCCCTATGCAACACATGCACGCACGCACACACTAGTTTTTACATATACTGATGTTGGATTCGCTGACTGGAGGGGCTGATCACGTGATGCACTTCATGATTAAATGTGCTTTTGTCCTTCATGCCTTTAAGCTCTAATGACAGCATACTTTCTCAGGATCTATGGCAATGCTGAAGGGGATCTAGCCTGTTCTCTGGAATATCACCAAGGTGCTACATTATTGACTGTCATCACTCTGCACTTTGCAGAGACAATTTTAGTGCCGATCCTCAGGGTTTTCTGCCCCCATCAGTACTAAGTGCAGTGTATAGCTGTTTTGAGGTGGGTTTTAAGTCATAAGTGAGCATGGAACACCAGGACTAGAGTACAGATTTGAGCTTAAAAGGTAGGGTAACCTGAATATGTAAATTCTATCATTATTTACTCCCCCTAATGTTGTTCCGTCTTCTAAAGATGTCCTTTTGTGTTCCATGAAAGTCATACAGGTTTGGAACATCATTAGGGTGATTAAATAGTGGTATAATTTTAATTTCAAGCTAATTTTCACTTTAAATCTGGCGTTTCACTTCAGCTTTAGTAAGAGGGGATCCCCAGAGGGGATCTATGCCACTGTTTGTCCCCCAAACTTCAAAAAAGGTCAAATTGTCAGTATTACAATACAGTTTATTAAAACAATATCCTGTTAGTTATTCATCCAAGCTGTAATGAGATCTAAATCTCCATGTAGGACTAAAGTGGTATAAAATGTCAGGGAAAAAAGGTCTATCACCAATCAAGGGATTATGATTTAATTATGGTCATAACAAACATGAAGAATCAATAACATGTCCTGCTTATTTTAAAATTTTTAAACTCATCACCAGGGCTTGACATTAACACTCGTCCACCTGCCAAATGCGGGCAAAACAAGGCAGTGGTGAGTTACTGCATCACTAGTACTAGCCACTTTGGCAGGTGATGTTTTCATGGTTTTTCCTGAATTGGAAATTCTATGAATGCCGGGCCACCACAAAATAAAAACGGCATTTTATTTGTCTCACATTCAGTGTTTTATAAGAACTAATTATGCTTCTCATATATGACATGCACATCTGCATGGGAAGAATAAAGCGTGTTCCCACATGAACCACATCAGCACACATACCAGCGTGCCCCCAGAGATAGAGCCAGAGTATTGGGATAGCACAGCGTGGAACTTGCATGAATCAAACAGGCTTCCCTCTATATCATGACGGAGACGACAAAACTATTGTGACTCATTTGAATTCTATAGAAAATATTCTACTTTAAAGCACAGTGGAAGAAGTCAAACCTCTCAAACTGACAGACAGCCCCAAAATTATGAACAGGACTGACTAGGTAAAGAGGAGACAACACCATGCATAAAAATCACAAGGCTTTTAAAAAAACAAATCATTGCCCTTACTAACATTTAGCAAGTTTTTTAATGCAGTAAAACTAGATGGTATTATGACAGAAATAGTATAGATTCATATAAAATCTATTAGGGTTTCATTTTTATAACAACTGTGAAAGTTAGGCTAGTAAATGTAATTAGGCTATTAGTATTTTCATAGCAAATACTATTGTTTATTCTTTTTGAAAAGACTATCTACATTGACCTTGCCATAGTAATAAAGAGCAAATCATGGTTTTACTAGCGATTATGGCCTTATTTTCAATTACTAATGCAGAGGAAAAATGGTAAATGTTCATAAGGGCAGGTAGAGTTTAGAATTAAGAGAAAAAAAATGCATGCAGTTACAGTCTCCAGTTAACTTCACCACTTTTTGCAGGGCGGGAGATTTTGACTATTGAAAATGTCTTTGCAACACCACTAGCCACAGTGGCCGGTGAGCCAAAAAGATAATGTGAAGCCCTGTTCATCATTACTTTGAATCAGTGCCTTTGAAATTACTCAAATGATTGATGGGTTCTGAAGAGTACATACTGTAAGGTCTCTAAGGTAAAACAGAAGAAAATTCAGTGCTTCCTGTGCAGGTCTTCTCCTTAAATGCACTTTCCAGGAAGAAGCATTCAAACTCCCAGTGGCACATTACTGATTTAAATTTAATAGGCATACATACGTATATAGAGAGTAAATGTGTTATTTTGGTATGTGCTATCTCCATCACTAATGAGCCATTTGTTAAACAATATTGTTGAGAGCAATTAATAGAATTAAACTGAGTTAAATGGTATAGACTACAAGAATATATTTCAGAATAAGCTCACTTACAGCTGGTGACATCGGGAGGAGCATAACTATCATTCATAAAGACACTGGTGGGTTTCGCCACTTTTAAATAGACGACATCAGGGGTATTTTTCAAGGCAGTCACGGCATCTTCATGAGTCACCTCTTCAAGGCAAACAGCATTCACCTGGACATAAGAAATCACAATGAAATATGCTATATATAAGATATAAAATATGAATACAATGACTTTTAATATATCCTGGTGAGAATATGTAGGGGAATATTTACAGCTAAAAACCAAATGAAATAACTGGATTTAAAATGGTTAAAGAGATGTGTTGCACCTCCATTATAAAGGTGTGCTCTCTCAGTAGTAATTCATCTTCCTTGTTACAAATATAAATGGTAAACGTAAATAACTAAATGTTATTTAGTAAATTCATTAAACAGAAAGAGTATTTATTACTTACAGCAAGAAGTTTATCCCCAATCTGTAGCCTTCCATCTTTATGGGCCGTTCCTCCCTCAATGATTTTGGTAATATAAATACTGTTGTCGCCAGGAATATGTTGGTTCCCAACACCTCCAGCTATACTGAAACCTAGACCTGAGACACCAGGAACAGAGATGGGGGGTCAGAATAAGCACAGACATCTCTGAAAAATGCTAGAACAGTTTCTATAAATTCAGGGTGTACTTGGAACAACTGAAACATTTATAAAAATGTGTGAAAACATATATATTTTTTATTATTTAATTTTATTCCCTGAGGTCCACTAATAATGTTTTTAAAAATTAAGCCAAGCAAACATTTTGCCACTTAGTTTCTATAGATGGTATTTTTAGACTTGAGAAGAATCTATGAGATCTGAAAGTTACACTATGTTTTCACATTATATAGAACATAAACAATGGGGGGACAATTTTGACCCTTTGAAATGTACTTTGAATCATTTTTGTCAACAATCTTCCAACTTTGTCAAAGATAATTTGCTAAATAGCGTTCATTACCAAATGTGAATTATAATAATTATATACTCTATATAATAATTATTTTATTTATCTGTCACAAGATGAAAGGTGGCTTTACCTTTAGGACCTTTTACCAGTTTAACATCCACAATTTTTTCTGTGATGGCTTTTCTTCTTCTGACATATAGTCTGACAATGCAGCCTGCTTCCTTTAGTGCCTCTACAGCGTTACTGTGAGTTACGTCTCTCACGTCTACATCATTTACCCGCAGTATACAGTCATTAACTCTGTGCAGAGAGACAAAGAGAAAAGTAAACAGTCAAAAGAAAGCAGAGCAAATCACAGAAAAGATAAACTGCTGACTTTTATAATTTACAGCCATTTACAACAATTTACAAAAACTGCACTGAATTCATGCATAAACAAATGATCTATTAATGCAATGTTTAAAAGAAAGTTTCACAGTTCAGACAGACTGACCCTGCTGATGTTAATTATGTATTGGCAGGCCCACAAAAGATCAGAACTCACAAAATTGTGCAAATTTCCGCAGAGTGGCACACATGTCATTCACCAAAAAACAATTAACCAGAAATGCCAAAAAAGAAAAAAGAAAAAAATTACACTGAAAATGAAAATTTGGAGAAAAAAATGTCCCAGTTATAAATTCCTCTTTTTTTAATTGTAATGACCACCTAATATATGTGACAAAATGATATTCTAATGCCTAAGGATTATTATTAGGGTCCAAGCACTGAAAGTGTGGAGGCCATATTGATTTTCTAAGTACAAAGCACTGAATGTACGGCATGCGGGGGGCTCTGTAGTGCCACCTAGAAAATGGGCATGTTCAGGGGCCCTGTAGCACATACCTTTTGAGCTACCATCACCAAACTTTGTACACATATATATCTGATCAAACCGGAAAACTTTTGCACTAACAGTCATAATATTTTTGAAAAATGCATGTTATGGAATTTGAAATACTCCTCCTAGGGATTTCATGTTACAGGTACCAAATGTGGGTGACATCATGCCAAGACATTGACAATGTTAAATTGCCAAGGGATTTTTGATATATGGAACGGTGTTGCCATGGCGACATGATAAAGAAACGTAAAAAAAAATTGGAAAAAGGAAGTGTCTCATATCTTCTGCGTGCATCGTGTGATTTACATCAATATTGAGCCAAATGTTTGGCCTTGTGGGCTGATCACATTGATGTGGCTATTGTGGGTATTCGTAGTGCCACCAACTGGCAGAAGGGAGTGTGACACGTTTAACAGACTTTGAAATATCCCTCTTATATTTACATGAATTGCTATATTGTTTTTAGAATAATGTCAAGTAAGTGCAGTTTTAACATTCTGAAGGGATTCTTGATATCTTAGTGTTCCCATGGCAATGCATTAAATGTCATTATTCCTTTTTATGTATATTTGCGTGTTTTTGAGGAACTTGGCATACTTTCATTTTCATTATATTTTGCACACACATCAGTGTTGTCTGCCATTAGACCTGTGCAAATGTTACCACATGGACGTGACTGGGGAGCTCTGCAATGCCACCTTTTGACAAAAGTGGTGGGGTCAGTTTCTTCTATGGTCACAAAACTTGCTACATATATTTTATTCTCATCAAGCCGGACAACTTTTAGAATTACAGTCATTAGCTCCGCCAAACAGAAAGTTGACCATTATGGATTGAATGTGCATTTTTTGTTAAAATCGCAGGCCCTGAACTTTTGAATACCCTTCCTAGGGGAATCACGTGACAAATGTAGGCAACATTATGCCCGGACATTGAAGATGCTAATTTGCGAATGGATTTTTGATGTATCGAGAAGTGTTTCCATGGCGATGCAATAAATTAAGGGCACAAATGTGGAACAGGAATTTCCTTATATCTTCTGTGTGCATTGTATGATTTTGACTAAAAATCAGCTGTATGTTTGGTAATCATTTTTATTCTGCTATTATGGGTCACGGCCATAGCCCCACCAACTGACAACAGGAAGTGTGACACTTTGTGTGACTTTGAAATAGTCCTCTTATATTTACCCTCTCAAATGCATGTGGCGATCATGCTTTGTTTTCCTGGAGCCACCAGGTGGCAATGGCATCGTAGTGCTTGGGCCCGTCATCGTTGCTTGCAGCTATATTTATTATTATTATTTTCAAGGTTTTCTGTACGTTTTGGGTACTTAACATGCGTGAAAACTCTTTTGAAAATTGTGCACACACATCAGTCATCGGCCATTAAGGTTGGACAAAGCTGCAGGAGGGGCATGTGGGGGGGGGGGGGGGGGGGGGGGGGGGGGTCTCTGTTTGTGCCCCCTTGAAAATGGGCATGTAAGGGGGGGGGGGCTCTGTAGCACCCCCAATTTCACCAACAGTCACCAATATTGGTACATATATAGTTCTCATCAAGCCAAACAGCTTTCATACAGTCAGTGGAAGTCAGCCATTTTGGATTTTCAGAAAATCGCAGGCTCTGAACTTTTAAATACTCCTCCTAGGGGATTTATGTGACTGGCACCAAATTTGTGCAAAATCATGAAAAGACATTGTAGATGCTAAATTGCAAACAGATTTTTTATATTTTGAATGATGACGCCATGGCGAAGCAATACATTTATGGCAAAAAATTGAGAACAAGAAGTAAATTATATCTTCTGTTTGCATTGTATGATTTTGATGAAAATCCAGCTGTATGTTTGGTAATGAGGCTAATCACATGGATGTGGCTATTATATATCACGGTCATAGTGCCACCAACTGGCAGCAGGAAGCATGGCACTTTTAACAGACTTTGAAATAGCCCTCTTATATTTAAATTAATTGCTTCAGAATGTTTAGAATAATGTAAAATGCCAAAAGCATGTCCACCTTGCATTGTTTTTAGAAAGTCACTGGGTGGAAATGGACCCATGGTGTTTGGCCCTTTCATCACGGCTTGCAACTATGTTTTATTCTTACTATTCAATAGTTCAATAATTTACCTTTAACTTATTAAGTTAACTGTTAACATTTCTGTCATAATACCAGCTAGAGTTACAGCAGTGAAACATTTTAGTACATTTTAGTAAGGGTAATGATGTGTTTTAAAAAAATATGTCCTCATTAGTGTAAAAAAGAAACTGAAAATCAACTCCATGGGGCAAATATTTCCCCTCACAAATACATTTCTGGCAATGATGTGAATATGCTTTCAGCTACTACTACTTGTAGTCTCAGCTCCATCCAAGACATTTTACCATATGTATATCTATTCCACATAATTCAGCATATTTCCCTCTAAATCAATGCAGAAAATGTGGAAGAAGTCCACAGATTCTGTCTGAGCCTACATATTCACTGACCCGAGTCTGCCATCCTGTGCAGCAGCTCCTCCAGGGATAATCTTGGTGATAAAAATGCCTGGGTCCTCGCCGATGTGAGGGTTATCTGTACCGCCTGCAATACTAAAACCCAGGCCCGAGTTCCCCTGAATAGGAAAAAGAAAAACATCTCAGAATAGAAAAGGGGCTGAAGAAACTTCAGAATTTTAAGAAAAATTACATTATTAAATCCAAAAAAAATCTAAGGAAAAATGTGTTACACTTTACAATATTTAGTGAGCGCAAGAATTAACATGAACTAACACAGAATAATACTTTTACAGCATTCAATAATCTTGGTTAATTTTAATAACAGCATATACCAATATAAATATATTTTCTTACATTAGAAGTTGTACAAGTTTTAGTACATTTGTTAATACATTATGAACTAACATGAACAAACAATGAATGAAGAACAGAAAACTTATAAATTACCATTAACCAAGATTAATAAAACAAATATATTATTAACATTACAGTATTTAACATTATTAATAATATTCTTGATCATAGTTAGTTCACGATACCTCATGCATTAACTAATGTAAAAGTAGAGAACCTTATTACAAAGAGTTACGGAGAAATGTTTATGAGAAAATTCATCATTATAAACTGCATATTAATATTACATTATAAACATGTTAATGCATGTCAGACTTGGGTTTGGATCATGAAAAGTTCTTAAGACTCAGATGTAAAATTTGCATATGGTAAAGCATATGGTTTAGTGTTCACTGATGCAGATCTGAGGATGCATTAGAGCACAGCTGAATAAGGGAATTGACCCACAGGCACAAACTGAGAAAACTAGCTTAGATACTTAGAGCACTCACATCAGGACACCACAGAAACTGTGTCAGGAAACCTGCAAAAGAATCTCTGCTGTCCCACACATAATGGGCGCAACCCAAAAGTGTCTTTAGCTGTTTTTATTTGGAATTTTATTTGCACACTGAGTAATGACTAAATGCTAAATGTCAAGCACATGACAAGAAGCTTTAAGAGTCCTAATAAAAGCAGTAAAGGACCTGGGTGTTCCACATATAGCTTTTTCAGCCTATTCAACATCCCCATCTCTGAAGTTGTGTCTTGAATATTTTACATCTCTTTTCACGGTGCTTGTACAATTCATAATGCAGTTTTAATCCATCAAAATGACACCTTCCTTAAATTTTATGACATGCATACTTCTATGCTTGGTGTAAAATATTGTAAACCCATACTGACATTGTAAGAGCCTGTAAATTTCTTTGCATTGTTAAAACTGATCTTACCCGTTCAAGTGTAATTTCTTCATATTCATAGTCAGCTCCTGTTCCATTCACCTGAAGATTTAACCAAAAGATTAATGTAAAATATGCACAACGTCAAAATATATGAAAATGAACACATTTCTAAATAAAATATGTACATAATGCACATTACTTTTGCCTCAAAACAAGCTAAATGTATTGTTATTTTAGACCACAATATACTTAAAGGTATTCTTTACATGGAGCAAACAGGTTTTTACTGAATAATTCATATTAATGACAAAAATACAAGCTTCATATTTTCCCTTTTAAACTTTTAAACAGAACACTGTCTCAAAAAACTTTCATTATTATTGTAAACAGTTTTTAAAACTAAAAATAATTTTGAATGGCAATCAACATTATGCAACAAGTACTGTCGACAGCGCTTAACTTTTACCAAACCCAGAATACTCCTTAATGACCTGTTCAAATTGATTAAGATCTTAAGTATAATTTGGTTTTACGCAAGCCTCTTCATCCTGTGCAAAGAACGCATGTAAACTTTATCAGCACTGTCTGTGTGCAGCCCAGTTTTAGCAGCCTTGCCTACCTGTACGAGTCTCTGCAGGTTGTCTGTGCATGCCCCTGGAGTTGACCGTACTAAAGAGTATCACAAAACCTAGTGTGCATACATCGAATGCATCTATACGAGGAATGGGCGTTTTTGGTCAATTTGTCTACTCGAGTACACGAAGAGTTTATTCAAGTACTCGTCGAGCACTCGGGGCAGAGGGGGGACACATAGATAAAGTATCCACTAGGGCTGCACAATTAATTGAAAAAATAATCGCAATTACGAATTTGGCTCTAACAATTATGTAATCGTCAAAACTGATAATTACAGCATTTAATTTAAGTGTACTCCTGTGGCGTCAATGGTTTTTATTTACAACCTGTTTTTGCAGAGGTTGAGAATTCTAACCAATCACAGACATCTTATTTGAGCAATGAAATGGCAATTGCCAATCAGAGATGCTTAAATTAGTCCTCCGTCCTATCAGTAATGATAACTGATCCTAATGTGCAAGTTTGAAACAGACTGATGACCAGATGCTTGCCTTATATGTCACCTCGGTTCGCAGTGGCACACGAAAATTTATACTGAAGAAACATCACCTGATACTCAAAAAGAAGCTATTTTGGATTCATTTCATGTTGCATCGCTTGCAACGTAGATTGTAAATGCACTGCAAATGAGCAACACAACAAAACTAAAACGCTCCCATTCTAATCAAGGGATAGATGCGGTGTTAATAATTTATTTATTATGCTGATTAGACATTAGTTTTTAATGAGAGCATTCGTGAGAGTGCAGAACTCTGTTTGGAGCATTAGTGAGCTCGCACTGAAATGCAGAGCTCAAACAGTATAAACCTGCAGTGCATGAGTGACAGCTTCAGTCATTGTAATGGGAGAGTTCATCTCGTTGCTCGATTTCTGTGAACAATTTATTGAAAATGTAATAACAGTTAAGTTTTGTCATATGCCCTGTGTTGGAGCTTGTTGCAGTGATGATTCAGACCACAAGGTACTGCCCAAAATCAGGACATAATCAATCTCAAAATTAAAATGAATGCCCCTCTTTGACAAGTTTGTGTATAGTTATCACCAGTGGTGAATTCTCAGAGCTAGCAATGCCTTCTCTGCTGACCTAACATGCCAAATAATAAATATTTTTCATCCTTTCATTCTCAATCACCTTTTTGCTTATGTATTTACTTAATTAATCTACAAATAAATAGAGAAAAAAGTTTACCCATTCAGAATTTATTCCTTGATGCTTACAAGCGAAGCGTGACAACTGTTTCACAAATCACATGCCCAAAGCCATGCTCGTTAGCCGAAGCAGCGCGTGAGTCTGAGCTCCACCCCCTCAAGCCTTCAGAATTTCCACAGAATCCCTCAACAGTGCAAATGAATGGGCAACTAAAGTCAGATTGTCAGATTCATCAGCCAATCAGATTGATTTATTTGTTCTTGGTGGGTGTGATTTTCAGGATATGTCCCAGTCGAGGCCTTCTAGCTGGCCTTGAGTGACGCAATCACGCTTTAAGTGACATCATTTGAAAGCGAAGAGCACAAGATCTTGCTGACGAGTTGACTGTCATTACTGCAGCTATCGCCATTGAGAAAGAGATCCTTATGGATTTACAAACCTGAGACGTTATGCATGACCGTGTGATTGCTTCATTTATTAATCATGGGGACTAATTTTCACTTCAAGTAATTTGCTAAGAGATTTTTGCATTGTTATAGCAACATCAGGATTTTCCTAATTATAAATTAGGCTGCTGGAGCATTCAGTCTCAGATCAAGTTTTGAAAAGAAGTGCTACGTTCCATTCAACTCAGAAAGTCAGATTTTACAACTTCCTACTAGGAAAAGTGCAATGGAATGCATCTTGAAGTCAGATTAAACATGTCGACACTTGGGGAGATATACAAACTAAGTGATAAACATTCACTTTATTAAGTAATATCGATAAAAATTATATTAACGCTTGTTTAACAAACGCCTGCAGAAACAGGTGTATAAAACATTATAATCTCTTTTGATAATCATACATCTGTAGCACAAATGCTAGCTCTGCAGCATTGCTTATCAGTTGGGTTGCTAGGAGACTAATGAGACTAATCTCTTATGAGAGTCAAACCCCTGCTAAGCCAACGGGAGCATTACAGTTACGAATATCGGGGAATGGAATGCATTTATGGTCGGAGATATCAAGTAGGAATATCCTGCATCAAAGATGCTAAATATATCCTGAAGAAACTAAATTTATTGCAAGCAACATTTAAATTGCAAATATTATTAGATCGATTTTTCCAGGTATTATAGACCTCCTTGGTAGATTCATATGAAAAATTATGGTTTTTGAATGTCTGTTCGGGAGACAGTCATGCTGCAGTTAGAATTATGCTTGCTTGAGCATTAAGTGTCATTTCAAGTTCTTGCTTTCGTGCCTGGACGTGTTTTTAAAATGCCAATTGGTATTATTAGTTAGCTGTGAAATAATGTATGAAGCCCAAAGGCATAGGGTGTCTTATTCATTGTGAAACTGTGTTTTCTTAATGGCATGAATCACACTGAAGGCCTAGACTTTTAATGCATGGCCCTCCACTGGTTATCACTGAATTTTGAATTTATGAACAAGTCATATCACACATAAACTATCAATTATCATTTTCATGATCGATCATTGCTATCACTTCCGAGAACTTGAGTACTTGTGCCCATCCCTAATCCATACAGGCTCTTGGTCAACATAACGACACATGGAAAAACTAAGCCTTTATGCAGCCAGAAGTGGCTGATTGTAGCAGCTTTACTAGATTAAATGTAATGTGGGGGTGGGGTAAGGCCATCCACAGCAGGGCAAACTGAGGACACTTTAAATTAATTCTACATTCTACACTACAAACTGCACAGACAAGTAGTGAAGGGACAGGACATATGCAACATGTTGAGGTTTCAGGCTACATCATTTACATACAGACTTAGATGTTGGTAAACCAGCCAGGAGAAAGTTACAGTAGTCAGATTATCATCACATCCACAAACTGAGGTCCATGTATAAGCTAATGACTATTGTCACTTTTTTTATAATAATAATAATAATAATAATAATAATAATAATAAAATAAGATACTAGGATATTAATGTCACATTGACAAGAGGACACCATATTCATATACAAGCAGAAAAAACTGTTAAATAGCAGAGCTGAATAACTAAAGACAGGATGAACGAAAACAGGCCTACATAGTGAGGCCAAAATAATCTGCATCAACACAGCAACAGCTTGCCTTTACTTGTCTGTGTCATTTCAGGGGCTCTGTTTTAAGCTTCTCAATGGCACATTTAAAGGCCTTAAACACTAAATGTTATCTCTCTCTCTCTCTCTCTCTCTCTCTCTCTCTCTCTCTCTCTCTCTCTTTTAGTGATGTTTAGTTCGTGAACGAATCAGTCTTTTTTAACTAATCTTTTAAGTGAGCAAATCGTTCTTGTTCACCTTCATACACTGACTCATATTTCTCGTTCACTGACGTCTATTTTTTCAGAAGCCAATAGCCCCTTTCACACATGCAACCTGGTAAATTGCAGTAAAACTGTTGGATTACTTGTACTGGTAAATGTACTACATCTGCTATTCTCACATGCAATGGTTTCAGTCTTTTCCCTGTTTTGTGACCATTAACACAACATCTCCAGAATGCCATTAAACTCTCAGATGTAGTTTGTTTTTTATCAGCCGACAAATTTCTTCATCCGCTCGGATGAAGAGAAATGCTTCTAGGCTGGATTACACTACACCACTTTGAAAATATGAACAGAATCGAAAAATACTAGGTATCACACACTTACAGACTATGGTATATAGACAAAAACTGGGCATCATACACTAAACGATTGAGGATCACTCCTGCTGTCAAGTCAATCTGATCAGAAACTCAAGTAGAAAACTCTTGTTCCACCTTTCTATGAGACACATGACAGATGTAAACAAACATGGATATATGGGAGCGCTGCCATTGATGTTGCTGCGTCTCTGTTCCGATTCTCAAAAGAAATGGGCAGAGTGCATTTGTGTGAGATATTGGTTGGAAAAACAGAGACTGGAACGCAAGTTGTAGAGTGGTGTTAAATGTTTTCTACATTTTGAGCACTTGTTCACCATATCCATTTCTTTGGGGTCCCATGTTGTGGCCGTGCATGGTCAATTTTCATTGGCTGCGAACCATAGGACTTTAGATAGGACTTAAGTCATGGAGCATTAAAAATGAAAAAGATTCCCTCTATAGGTGGCTCTAAAATCTCAAATATTTTTATATCCTGACTAAAAGGAAAATTTTCACTCTTTGTCAAATTTGATGGCATTGTTTGACTCCAGAGTAACTGAATCATCTCCATCTCACATTAGTGCATCCTGAACTTGCACATGCACAAACCGTTAATTAAAAAAAATCAAAAATTATACACAGCATCAAAACTGAACTTTTTAGGTAATGTTACAACTTCTCATTAAGGGAAATAGCCAACGATAAACTAACTGGTATTTTCAAATGGGTCGTGTTCACACATTCTCTAAACTGAAAATTGTAGTTAATTTTCTGGAAAAGGCTGTATGTGTGAAAGCGACTATTGAGCTCTAGTTTGAAGCATGAGACTGCTTTGATGGCTTTTCTTGCCTATAAAGACTGAATATGAATGTATAGCATTCAAGTGTGGGCTGTAAAGGAGCATTTCATTGGTTTGAATCACTGAATGAATACGCCACTTCACTACCATGTCTTCGTAAAAGTGAAGCCCAGCAATTGACAAAATATAGAAAAATTGTAATTGGTGGCTAAAAAGTTTATGATGTTTAAACTCTATTTTTAAAGTGTCTTAGGCTATGTTCAGACTGCAGGCAAAGATTTTTTTCTCAAATCAGATCTTTTCAGGCAGACTGTTCGCACTATTAATTGCAAGTGATCAAATCAGATTAGCGCATTCAGACACAGGAGTGCATCATCTCGCTTTCCAAATAAGCACCCTGTCCAGTCGATGTGCAGAACTCCTCCGTCGTACAAGAAAAACTCAGCGACAGAGGAGACTGGTAAGTATTGTGATGTTCCATGCTGCAGTCACTGATTTTGACATCATCATTGTGTGTCGCATTAAGAATGATGCAAAAGACCATTTGAAATGTGAATTGAGCAGCCAGAGCATCCGGACTGAGATGCATCTGAAAAAATCAGATTTCAATCACATTTGAAACCACCTCCTGATGTGGTTTGGATCAGATTCTGAAAAATCAGATGTCATGTGTTTTTTTGCTGTCAAGACTATCAAAAACTCACCTTGATACAATCTGTGCATGCAAGAAATTCGATATTTAGTGGCAGTCTGAACAAGGCCTTAGTACATTTGTAGACATGCAAATTACATTTTTGTTGCTTTGTCCTGATTTTAAAGACTATAGCACAAGCCAATAGCACTAGAGTGCAGGCTATGAAGGAGCATATCAATGGCTTGACCTACTGAATGAATACAACCTTTCACTAGTCATAGATGAGACATCTCATTCATGAACAAAATGAGTGAATCAGGCAGCTTGTGCATGAACAAGGATCTGCTGACTGGCTGAAAAAGTGGAGGCATGCCATTCGTTTAGTTTATTTATCCAGTTCAATAGGAAAAGGGGCTGAATGAATTAAGAATAAAAGTGAGTGATGACTACACATTAGTACACATTGACATATTGAAACTCGCAATTATTTTTTAGGCTAGTATTGTTCTCTTTTTTGTAAAGCTTGATAAAACGTTTGCTCAGCAGTTCACAATATGGTAGAAACTTTACTGTCATTTGTGGGGAAACACTTATGATACTTAAACACTCTGAGGGCTTAAATCTCTTAGAATAATTGTAGACACAAATTTTAATAAAATACTTCTTCCAGTAGTGAATGACTTTTGGTTCAATGATATAGCTCATTCAATACATAAACACTGGAATTTTTAAATATCTACTGGTGCAAAGGAGTAATTTGCAGAGATGGTCAATGATCATTATCAATGAACGAATCTGAACAAATGGTGAACGGATTCAAAAGACTCGAGTCACTGGGATAAATAGAAATCCCTACCACTACCCTCATTTCTGTAACTGTTACAGAAAACATCTGTCTGTGACATCAGTGGTATTGTGTGACAAGGAAAGGGTGGAGCTTAAAGGGGGGTGAGAGAGCCACGTCAATACTGACACTGCCCAGTAGAGCATTATACTCCAAGTAAGCCACCAGCTCCCAGCATGATATTACCACAATAGTCTAATGCCATTTAAATGCCTTCCTCATTCTGTATAGCTTTGACAGGTATAACATTTCCCAAAAAGCCTTTCAATGTTGTATAGTGAAATAAATTGACTAGATCATCAAAATTCTGAACTTTTAATTACACTGACAAAAGCCTATAAATAAATCAAGTATAGTTCAATTTTTGGGATGCATGTACAGTCAGTGCTGCAAAACCTGTGCTAAATTATTCATGCACAACATGTATGGCCACAAACAACAGGCCGCAGGGATCAGAGCCAATACAGGCATTTACAGCGATCAATAGTAGGCTACTATTATATGCAAGAGATAAGATGTAAGATAAATGAACAATCAAAGCAGGAATTGTGGTACATGGACATTGAGCAGTCCATAAAAAGTAACATTAACATTGCATGTTGCTTAAGAGAAAACCTCCAAACAAAAGGCCTAACTAAATCATTTACTGAAAAGAGAAATAACATTTAGATTTAGCATAGCACTGGGGCGACCATTAATGCACTTGCTTTTTGGAGTCATATTGCTAGCAGACTCAATGCCTAACACTAACAACATCAAACATTTGATCCTATGGCAATACACTGCAAATTATCCTTCTCGTAGTCATAATTTCAAATTTTATTTTAATAATCTAATTTAATTACAGATCTGCTTCTCGGTCAGACCCGGCAGAATCAAATCTGTATCAATGCATCATTTCTAACAATAATTCAGTGACGACTTGGAAACAACTGAGAAATGTATTTAATACCTCAATATCTCCTTGTATCTGGATTAACCATTCATGCATATGTAGTAATTATATATAGTTGTCTAAAAGGCCTTCAGCATGTAACAGCTACATCTACAATGTGCATTAATGGGATAGTTCACCCAAAAAAGATTTTTAGAAGAATATTTCAGCTCTGTTGGTCCTTACAATGCAAGTGAATGGTGACCAGACCTTTGAAGCTCCAAAAATCACACAAAAGCCACATAAAAGTAATCAATTACCACAGTTAAATCCATATCTTCAGAAGTGATATAGGTGTGGGTGAAAAACAGATAAATATTTCAGTCCTTTTTTACTATAAATATTCACTTTTGCTTTCACATTCATTCACATTTTGAAAGTGAAAGTGCAGATGAAATATTGATCCTCTTCTCACCCACACCTATATCGCTTCTGAAGATTTGGAATTAACCACTGGAGTCATATGGATTAATTTTATGCTGCCTTTATGTGCTTTTGGAGCTTCAAAATTTTAATACCTTTCACTTGCATTGTGAGGACTGCATTGTGTTTGCTGCAGAACTGGGATATTCTTCTAAAAATCTTAATTTGTGTTCAACAGAAGAAAGAAAGTCACACATCTGGGATGGCATGAGGGTAAGTAAATAATGAGAGAATTTACATTTTTGGGTGAACTATCCCTTTAAGGCAAAGAAATGTGTGATGCAGCAATTTCCTTCTGAATCAAAGTGCACACTTATCATGTTCAACTTAAAAGAGAGAAGCCTAATTTTTTTGGGCAACAGGAAGTGGTGTATTTCTGAAAATTTACTTTAATAAACCATTTAGACTTCATAAATTAATAAATTGTTGATTAATAAATCAACAATTTATTAACCAGTTAACAGCATTTAAAAGTAACGTTTTCATTCTGGAACAATTTAAAGGGACTTTGGTAAAAATCTGCAACTCATTCTATTTCACTTTTCGTTTACGTTCCTTGAAACGTTTTCAGTCCATGCACACAACAGCTTTTAATTCATAAAATGAAAAATGTAATTCGTCCAATATCATTGTTCTACAGTTGCAAAATGGTCTTGGTATGCTAATGCACTTGGTCTTGGTATGGCAACTAGTCTATTTAAGTCTCTGCTGTACAGTAGTTACCATGCATCTTAATAGTACTGTGTCTAAAAACGTATTATGAGAGAATCTTCAGCACTGATTATGTGGAGTTGCTAATGAGGTCACTCAGAAGAAAAGCGAGTTCCTCGTGCTCATTTTGTTAAAGACTATGGCTCTATTTGGTTCAGATAATGCTAGTGTTCAGAGTGATGGAGCAAGTCTTTGATAAAGGATGTCTGAAGTGAGCTCCACTTGCTTTGTGGCACTGGATGTACAGGATTACCAGACACTGCTAAAACTGATAGAAGAATGGGTTGAAAATGATCACGGTACCTTGGTAAATGTCAACTACAATTCAAAGCTTTCAGAATGCGGAAAATCCTTAACATCTAAAGCCATCATTGCTGGGAAACTTGAGGAGCTTCAAAACGTAAGACACAAAATCCAAAAATGGCCAGACCTCCATGACCTTCACAATGCTGAATAAAGACTATGCAAATTATATTTCTAAATATTGACAAAGGTATATTGTATAATGTACTCTATATTACAAATCCAAATGCATACTGTATTGAGAAAACTCATTGCATTTTCAATTAAACAAGGACAAAGCATATTTTCCTCAAAGATAATGTTTTCAGTTTGGCAGGGAAACAACTGCCTTTGTAACATAATTTGGAATGGGCAATATTGAATACTCACAATGTTTTCATGAATACTGCATTGATTTTAATGCACCTTTATTTGGCCATTATGTTTCCTAAAAATTGTGTCATAAGAGTAACTCCAGGACCCTAGTCTCGCAAGTATGAGAGCATTAATACAGATGTGTTGATAGTGTCCCGGATTTAAACCTCTGTAGTAAAGATGCTGTTTTAGGTTAAGTTTGATTCATTTTGTGAATCAGTTCAAACTTTGTTTTTATGAATAGAATTTGAAAAAAAAATTGTGTCATCACTCAAAAATATCCACTGAAAATTCCTATTTGTAGATACAAATAGCTGTTTATTCAATTTCAATATGTATGGTTGTATTGGAATATATAAATGAAAATTATTCAATACAAATTTCCCTTGTGTTCATTTAGTACAGCATGCATGCATTGATTATTTTTAAATTAATTTGTAAAGTTTATTTTGGCAATTTTTTATGGCTGTTGGACTGAAATGATGGGTCCTCTGACTAAAATACCCCTTTAAGCTATTTCATAGCAAATACATAATTTTCAAGTTATAATGTATACTGAATACTGTATTATAATTTAATTTATCTATATCACCCAGTCCTAGTCATTATATGTTAAAACTCACCTAATATTGTATATTATATGAATAATATTCTTTAATAATCAAACTCTTTAGAAAGTTCAGAACCTAAAGAAACATATCACTTACATATGGACTTACATAGGGTGAGCTGTCAAGGCTTTCTGTGTTCACCACCACCGGTGCTGGGCTTGCCTGCAAAAGAAACATGCATTAATATTTCAGCTGATATGAATCAAGATGCAAACAATAACTGACTACATACATTTTTGTTCCTATTTTAGTTTAAAATAGCAAAATTAACAGTTACCAATAAAATAAAAAAATCAGAAAAGATACCATAAAAAACATCACTTACTCGTGGCATGCTGATTTAGTATTACACTGGTATTTGCAAGAGATTAACAGCACAGACTGTGTCCATACACAGCATGACATACTGCAGAATATGCAATACAGAGGGATAACTAACCCGCACATTCATAATCCTTCTGCAAACATGTAACACACGTTTCACTTGCACTATTGCTTTTGAGGGACAAGTGCGCATCAGCGATGTAACGTGGTATTTTCTGGGTAATCTCTCTAACTCAAGAGGACAATTGCTGAGGTGGGTGGAGTAAAAACATGAACATAAAAAAAAGACCTGTGACGTGAGTGCAGGAATGGCAGTGGTCTCAGCTGGGATGGGTGAGATAGGGATCACAGGGATTATGGGAGCAGAGGAAGGAATGACATCTGCCTGCTAAACAATGACAGTGGAGTTCAAAGGTCAGAGCTGATGGCACACAGCGGTACTGAATTGAGAGTGAGAGCGAGAGAGAAAGAGAGAGAGAGAGAGAGAGAGTGAGAGAGAGAGAGAGAGAGAGGAAGGAAACTAGGATAACAGGAAAGATGTGGTCATGATAACACAAAATAAACAAAAATCATAATATGACTGAAATTAAGAGTAAATTAAAACTCTTTTGTAATCTTCATGTCATTAAATGAAATGCCATTTCTAAGACTTGCTATTAGCAAAGGTAACTACAAACACTTTGCTGTTCTTAAATTGCTGTTCTTAAACACAGTGAGCTTCCTACAGAGGTGGCATTTTAAGGCATCTTAAGGGATTGCATGCCCCCCAAGCTGTTTTAAAGGGTAGGCAACTTTAGTATGCTTTCTCCTAAGAAACCTTGTTTTGGCAGAATTTTAAGGCATGTATCCTTCATGCCAAATGTAATCCCACAATGCATCGTGATGATCTCAGTGAAAACAAATTCAAGATGGCAGAGAAGATGCAGCAAGACAAATGCGGAATATAAATAAACACATATTATTCAATACTAAAAAGTATTGCTTAAAATGGCTTAGTATAAATTAAAATTGAAATACATTTGTATTTACGCAGCATTAAACCTTTAAAATTGTGAGTCTAGTCAAGCCTCCTGCCCAAATAATTCACTTATGATGTTCTATTACATTTAGCATACTACCTTATTAGGCAGCTGCCTCATGTAGGCAGTAGGCAGCAAGTCACTTGACTAAGATGTGGAACAGAGCTACAGTAATATAATGTTTTATAGCATAAAATTAGACCACAAAAGGTGTGATTAAAAATAAAATCAGTAATGAAAGGACCCAAATGATAAACAAGTTCTTCATGTGATAGGAAAATAGATCAAAGATTAACAGATGGGTCAAAATAGACACGTCACAAAAAAATATGCAAAGAATATTGAGTGCATGAAGTATTAGAAAAGGAGCTTTAAAATACACCATTATTATTACACAGAAATAATAATATTATTACATAATAATAATAATAATAATAAAACATATTTTTATTTTATAAAAATAAATTAAAACTGTGTGATAGAATCCCCATCAGTGTAAATATTAGAATGTGTGCAAGCAAGCACATTTTTATTCACTTTAAGGACAAACAACGATGTAATCTTTCTTCGGACTTAAGCTTTTAGTCTGCATTTCTAACATTAAGCATTTCAAGATTCGACAGAGCTAAAAAAAAAAAAAAAAAAACAGTTCAGCAATCAACATCCTGTAGTGTGATATTATGCAGGGTACTCTTGAGATAAATCACAACATTACAACATTTGATTCAAAGCTAAAATAATATTTGAACTATTCACCGAATGAAACATTGCAACATATGTAATCAAATCATTTCGGCTACTGACTTTTATGCTCTACGCCACTACAACTTCCCATATTAAATAACATTAGGTTGGTAGCTAGCTAACAATACCAAGCTAGCAAAAACATTATACCTATTTACATGCTAACAGGAACTTCTGAGATTGGCGGATCTAGCTTTAGGATTGTGGCCAGTATGACTTCATAAGGAATTCAGAAATTAAATGAATAGTTCCCCCCAAAATGAAAATTCTTTCACATTGTCATTCAAAACCGATACTATCTATCTGAAGCTATGAGAGAAATTTGCACCAAATTTGAAACTCATCACTCGCACGTGTTTGCTGCAGCTAGATTATAACGTGATCGCTTGCAATGTAGTGAATCATAATATATGTGTCATGTTCACTGTGTGTATCTTATCATGAAGAAAATAAGCGATACACAGCTCTATTTTTAGTGAGTTAAATATGGATCGAAGTGAACATAAAGGTGAGAGAGTGTAGCCCATTATATACTGGAACATTTTTGATTAGTCTTTTTTGGCTTGTTTTCCAAAATAATATCTAAAACTTGAAAACAATGTACATTTACTTTAAGAGCTATACTGCAAAAGAAAAATATTGTTATCTGAGAATTTTGAATACAATATTTAATCAGGGTTCAACAGTAATGCTTGTCTGGGACAAGTGGTCTTTTGAAAGGGCAAGGGAAAGAGAATTTCACTTGCCCGACCGGACAAGCAGACTGATTAAAATGACAATAACGAAAAAATGATCGGCATTCCCTATCTGTCACTCACTCGAAGTTGTGTCGATGAAGTGACACTAGGGGTCACTCTTGGGAGCCCGAGACACCTCTAATATTTGATAAAAGGCCAATGGGAATTGGTGAGTGGTATTTGCATGCCACTCTCCGAACATACGGGAATAAAGGAGCTGCCGTGCAAACCACTCATTCATGAATTTCCCATTCACCTCTGCTGGATTCCTGATGGCGCATTACAGTGGCTTTCTCCCACCTCTGCACTGGTGCACTGCAGCGATCACCCCTGGGCACTTCGGCAGAACGAAACTGAAAGAGTATCTTCTAAGAGTATTTTCCCTAAAAGAGTATATTCTAAAAGAACAGCACACACTGAAACGTCTTTTTAAAAGACACATCTTTTTGAAGACGCCTTTCCGCTTTTGTGTTATTCCTGGTTGCGGTCATTATCTCTTGCCTTCCGATGGCCACGATCGCTGTCTTACGTGTCTGGGCGCTGCTCACGCGGAGACACCTTTTGTGGATTCGTCATGTTCTCACTGCAGCTCCTCGCCTCAGTCCTTCTACCTATGGGTATTATGCTAGCGTGTCTAGCACTGGGGGCGATATGATGACCTCAATGGGACCACCTCCGCCAGGTAAATCCCCACGGACCTCCCATTCCCACCACGCTCGTTTGCCCCGATTAGGCTTCCGGATGAGTGCGCCGCTCGTCTCAGGGCGAGTTCGACCTCTTGTTCGGGGCCCACGAAGGTGATGACAGACGTGGCTCTGACCACACAGAGAAATGCCAGGGCACATAATTATATAATTCGCTAGTGATCTAGTAACAACAGCTCCTTCTTTGATTGACAGATGGTGTAT
The DNA here is from genome assembly GCA_032164185.1 of Moxostoma hubbsi. NCBI lineage: Eukaryota > Metazoa > Chordata > Actinopteri > Cypriniformes > Catostomidae > Moxostoma > Moxostoma hubbsi. Next base: position 24,624,476 of record JAVLUX010000010.1, read on the forward strand.
GTATGTGTGCTGAACATTCAAGTGTGTTCCGAGAATGCTCGCGCTAATGCGCACCTGAACAGTCAAATATATTGCAAACTTACTCCAAAATGCCCATCTTGGTGAGATATTCTTATAAACACAGAGAGTGATGTTTAAATCGAATGTAAACAGCAGAGAAAAAAGCAGATTTGTATTAAAATGTTGGATTTGGAAGTATAAATGTAAGCTAATAGACTTGCTGCTGTCTGGTGTGATAACAATCAAACAACCAAAACAAGAAAATGAGAAAACAAATCGCTGCTCATGACTGAGTAACTTTAGTAGCTTAAAAAGTTTTAATGTATTATAATCATACAGTAAAGAGCAGTAGTAGTTTTATATTGCATTTCATTCTGATTTTTTTTAATTTAATGCTTGATAGCCTACTGCTGTTAAACACTTTTAAATCTGTTAAAAGGCACATCATTTTCTTAATTTGTTCTATTATTTTTAATCTATTTCTATTCATTGCTGTTTTATTGTTATTTTATTACTGACTGTTTACTAGTCTTGAATAATTAAGAACTTGAAACCATTCTTCCATAATTATTATTAACATATTAGTGTTATTATTTGTTGTGGTTTTGAAGCTGGTATTGAGAATAGCCATATTTCACTATCGACTACTGTAATTTTGGTATTGTGATAATGTATAGCCTTTATTGTGCATGGTTGTTCTTGCTGCAATAACATGATGGAAAAGTCAATCTCATTCCATAGAACTATGAGCATCCCTGCTGTAAATGATGGTGATGAAGTTTTTTCTTTATTTGATTACCATAATTAACATAAAATATTAATAATATAACTTTTATAAAAAATAAAATAAAAAAAGAGCAGCACAAGTTGTTGCCAGGCAAGCTGGTTTGCGTATTTCTGTAACTGCTGATCTCCTGCGATTTTCAAACACAACAGTCTCTAGAGTTTACTCAGAATGGTGCCAAAAACATTAATCCAACATAAGGTGTGATTTATTTTTATTTTTTTACATTTCGCCAATTTCATCATGTTCAGCTGATGTTTGACTCCACTAAAAGACTTTGTGACACTCCACACTCCAGCTCAGTAGGTGCCGGTAATGCACCATAAACTGGATTGCCAATTGGCAATAAACATCACAAGAAGATGAAACTTGTGATATTGAAAATTCTTGAAAAGTTATCATGGATATCGACATTTTTATTTTAAATAAATATCGATAAATATGCCAAGCCTTACTACTAAATGTGAATTACTACATTTTGAATTACATTTATCTACATATTTAAAACCAACAATATTCCCCCAAATGTTGTCCCAACTAATCAAACAGAGTCAACTGAACAAACAATTTCACGTGAAACAATTTTGTTGGTTTGCAATTTCCCAGCATGCATTGCAACACGAATAAATTATGCGGTTAGTGTTATACTGTAAGCTTTTTCTTTGCTGTTTATTAACTTTTGCTGTTATTATTATTTTTTTTTTTTTAACCACTGTTAGTTAATTGTTGTGTGATGATGTTAGGAGCTCATCTTTTAACTAAAGGTATTTTGGTTGTCACCATTACTGAGGTTTGTGTCTAAAGGGTTGAGGTCTACTGTGTGTCCATGTCCAACAATTGTTCATACTGTCTTGCCTTGCAAGACATTCTAATCTTCAGAGGCAAAGATTGCAATTAACTTCATAAAAAAATATTTGAAATGGTGACAAAATGAAAGACATCATGTTGCAAATTGATAGTTGGCTGAACAAAAAAATGTGTAGTTCTCTCAGCAAGATTTTTTGTATTTAGTGAACAAACAAATTCACACTGACTCAACAAAGCAATGTTACTGAGGATAATTTTTAAACAGTTGTTGAGAGAACTCAAAAATATTACAGCATCATGTTGCCTTGATTTTTTTAAGTTTGCTCAATTCTTTTTTTTTTTTTTTTCTTCTGTGTATCATATGCCTTCAGAAGACTGGAATATGCATAGGATATGATGCACAAGTCACATGGATTGCTTTCATGGGTTACTATTTAAGCTTTAAAATTAGGCACATACATAACCATTGTATTGAAAGGACGGACCTGGAAATTCTTTAATACATCTTATTTTGTGTTCTGCATAAAGTCATACAGGTTTGAAATGACATGAGAGTTCATTAACCTACATGTTTTGTTGTTGTTGTTTTTGCATTTTTTAATGAAGATGAAATACGGTGTACATTATGTACACTGTTGTGATAGAGGATCTGACGCAAGCGGTATCTCTGGGAGCTCAGCAGATTCCAGCTCTACAGGAGCAAGATTCAGTCTTGTCATGCTGTCAGTGAGGACACATCCGCTGAACCTGGCCCTCTGCACAGGCAGTCTGTGTCAGCATTCCCAAACAAAGGCCACAGCAGCTTGTCTAAGTCCCCACAACAGAGCCAGAGGAGACGGGTATTCAGTTACAACAGTTCAGTTCACCCAGTCAAAGACACATCACTGCAACTACTAATTAGCAAGGGTTTCCTTTTCACTAACCCACAGACACAGGGTTGTTGCACAGGCTTGAGACGATATACTATTGGTTATATTAGAGTGACAACACCACATTCACAAAAGACAACACTCATTCATCCACAACACATGAAAGGATGTGTCCTGGCTAAATTGACCAATGTAACTTATATAAGAATCTGTTCACACTAAATGCTATTATGGCAAGGGTACAGTATTCATGGCCTGTGATCTCCGAGTTAAAATTAGAATCAATCATTAGCATTGATCAGAGCGACTGGCTTAGAGTTCAGCCAGAAGCTTCCACCAGTGTCTCAAATGAACAACAACACAAAACAACCCAGTAACTTTTAACACAACGCAATAAAGAGAGAGGCTCTATTTCTTAAACAAATTAAATCACGCCAGGGCTCTACGTTAATCTTTCCCAGGTACTTTACTTTCAAATAAAAAACTGATACTTTAATTGTTTAAAAGCTTCGAAATGTATGTGTCCAAAAGTCATTTTTATTCAGTACATGAAAACTGAGACATCAGTTTATTTACAGTCTCCAGTGTTTTCACTCTCATCTGTGTATGTTTTTAGTGGATAATGTGATGTTTAGCATAAATTTGCACAAAAAACATGTAGCTCCATAGTGCTGATATTTTACAGAGTCGAGATGACTGTCATTTGAAAATGCCCCACCCTAGTGGGACGATGACATGAAGCGATGGCCCAAGGTTAGTTAAGTTGATATTAATTATTTTGACTTATGACAGCCAACGACTGCACAAGTTGAGTCTGTACTCCAACTAATGCCTGTTGCACACAGACTGCTGAAGCAGCATGTGAGTATCACCGAAGAAGTACGTCAGGACAACTTTAGCAGCAAGAAACACTTGTGCTTTTACAATGGCAGCATTTCTGTTGCAGAAAATGTATAAACTGTATCTATACAGATTCACATTTATAAAACAGTTATCAGGAGTAAGCTATTGATAAGTTGTTCAATCTTATTTACAGGATGCTGGTGTTACCGCCGTGCTGCTTCTGCTCCCAATGTGAAAACTCTAACATGTTAACCTGGGCACCAAAAAAATGCTGTGCTGCTTCTGCTCTGCTTCGGCATGGGTGTGCAAGACATAACACTTAACATGGTTGTTGTTCTCCATCTGGATCACTCATTTAGGTCATTTTTAACATTGCTTATTATGGAGACCGGAATCAGAAAACAGTCCAGTGGCAATCAGAATCATCATGGTGTAAATATCACTACTGACTTCTATTACTATTATATTTATAGACTTTATTCACAGCAGCGCCATCTTTGATTTCTGAAGGGAATGAAAACAAGGCTTTGAGGGATAGACATAGAACATTCTGGGCTCAATACAAGTTAATCTCAATCGATAGCATTCGTGGCATAATATTGATTATCACAAAAAATAATTTTGACTCGTCCCTCATTTTCTTTAAAAAAAGCAAAAATAGAGGTTACAGTGAGGCACTTGCAACGAAAGTGAATTTGCCCGATTTTTAAGGGATTAAAAGGCACAAATGTGAAGCTTATTTTGTAAAAGCACTTACATGAATTCTTCTGTTACAACTCATGTATTACTTTAGCTGTAAATTAGTTTGAATTTACATTTTGCTGTCAGTTTAGGGTTTGTTGACATTACATAGTCATGGCAACGAAGTTGTAAAATTTGTTATAACTTTACACAGAAAAGCTTAATATGTGATCTTATCACACTACAATCATGTTAACATGCATATTGTTTATGTCTTGTGGCTATACTTTTGAAAAAGTGAATATTTATTGTATCCCAGATTTGTGCTTTTTTTAAAGAAAAGGAGGTGAAAGTCAAATTACATTTTTGTGGTAATCAATATTATGCCATAAATGCTCTCGATTAAGCTTAACTTGTATTGAATCCAGAATATTCCTTTAATGTAGTTTTTTTATCTACTTCCATTTCTTGGAAAAATGTATTTGCAATGTTTCATTGGTGGAATGCTCCAAAAACACTTTAAAAGAACTGTACAATGCATTGAAGTTGCTCTAAGTTGCTTAGAAGGTTCTCGTGGTGGTGTGGTTACTCACCTCAAACCGGGTGGTGGAGGACAAGTCTAAGTTGCCTCAGCTTCTGAGACAGTAAAATCATGCATCTTATCACGTGGCTTGTTGTGCATGACACCATGGAGACTCACAACATGTGGAGGCTCATGCTACTCTCCGCGATCCATGCACAATTTACCACGCACCCTATTGAGAGCGAGAACCCCTAATCGCAACAATGACGAGATTACCCCATGTGACTCTACCTTCCCTAGCAACCGGACCAGTTTTGTTGCTTGCAGAGATTCTCTGCATGGAGCATCGTGAGGCAGGGCCGCAGAAGGCACAGGCATAATAAGACATTTTGACTTAGCTGAGCTACCAATCAGAATGTTCTTTTTAGACAGGATTAGATTTTTTTAAACAATCACATTTTCAATTTCAATAGGGGGCGGGACATTTCTAGCATCAACAATGAAATGCTGATGTGCCTGCAGTGCAGTAGTCTCCATTAATTATATAACTTCGGGAAAATAGTGTCACACTGCACCCATGCTAATCTTTTATGCTCTTTGCAGATGACAAGTTGTCATATAGTTGTTTAAAAATGTCATTTTTTCCTGTTTTTTTACTGCTGTCAGTGGTACCTTATTTTTCCTTGTGATATAAAATCATCTTAATTTATATTTCTTAATAGGAAAGATATTTCACTATACACAGAAAACAAAATTTTTGTACACAAATAAAACAAATAGACTTATAAGATAATAAGTAATATATGATACGTGTTAACGTGAACATTACTGTACTAAGTCAATACCTATACAATGCTTAACAGTTTATTTTGTATAAGGTTATGTTTGTATTAGTTTATTAATTAATGTATAAAGCCTGTTTTACTGTTAATTAAAAGAACAGTTAATAAAACCTATTAATTTAAACTTAATTATTTAATATCAAGCTTTAGTAGTGTACTGTACACCTTACCCTGACATACATTTTGTAAGTTCAAATGATACTGATTACAACGGCCCATAAATTGTTATTATTATTTATTTCGGTATTGAAATATACCATTTTCTTTTATTTATAACTTTTATTTAAGTGTAAACATATGATTTCCTGACACCGGGTGTGTTTTTTATTTTCTGATGGTGGTGGTGGTGGGGGGGGGGGGGGGGGGGGGATTTAATACTCGATAAAATCACAGTGTGCCCACCTCTTCAGTCACTACCCATACCTCTGCTTACAACTCCTATAATATCATGTCCACAAGTTCATTGTAAACATAAATGGCAACAACTACATCAACACAATATAATTTGTGCTATAACTTGCTTCTAATGAACATCATGGAATGTTCAATAAAATTCAAATGATCATAAAATCAGAGGGTTATATACCTCCAAAAACCAGCCCCAACTACCAACCACAGAGCACTACTCTGCCAGCTCTCAATGACACTTGGTCTCAGGACACATACCTTATCCATTGAAAACGTGCCCCAAGAATTGCCAAGCCCCAAGCCACTGGAAGAGGCTCTGACTTTAGCTGTGCTTTTGGTGGGGCTCTTTTTGACACTGTCCCTCAGGTTGATGAACTTGCCTCTGCTCTTGTTGAGGACAGGGAGAGTGCAAGATCTGTACTGCCTGTTGGACCCCAGAGGAATCTGCTGGAGGTTAAGCAAGGTTGGTGAAGACAGGTGAGGCTGGTGCGGCTGGTGCAGATGCTGCTGCTGCTGCTGATGCAAATGATGGTGGAAATGGTGATGGAATTGCGGCTGTTGTTGGAGTTGCTTCGACGTGCGGGTCAAGGTACTGTGCACGTGTCCGACCCTCTGGTGTATTTTGGAATGGTTGCAGTTGACCACCTCAGGAACCCTGTTTCGACAATCCACGTAAGCACCACAGCAGTATTCATGGTTGTAGCAGTAGGTGGTCATTACTTTTCCAAGCAGGCTGATGCCTGAAAAGTTGGAGAATGCAGCTTGAAAAGTGATTAGCACTTACTTTGCTGAGCAATCTGGAAGGAGAATGTACACACCGTGGTCGTAAATCCAGTCATTTTCCCCTGGCTCCACTCTTCTGCCAAAATGCTCTCACTGTCTATCTCTCTTTTTTCTCTCTCTATTTCTGCCTCACTCGCTCTCATCCCCCCGCACTCACCAATTAATGAGCTCCAATGGGCACTGCACATGACAGCACATAGTCTCTTCTGCAGGCATGAATAATCAATGCTCTATTCTTGATTTCAACTTTGGCATCCGATGCTTGCTCAGGACAGTCTGTGCTTCACTCCTCGGACAACACCAGATTTACACTCAACATTTATGATTCACAGGGCTTTTTGTAGTCTGAGTCATTTTTCAAAGCATTAACACGAGTCACAAAGTGATGGGACATAGCGGATAAACTCAATCTCTATTATATGCTTAGCAGACGAGCAAGCGAACGGGCCCATACTGTAGAGCAAATGATGGTGGAGGACATGCGGGTTAGCAGCAGATCCTTGTGTTGACCTTAATTTACAACTACTATACACAACTAATCTCCACTTGAACCTGCACCATAAGATCCTTTACACACAGTCCAGTGTTGTAGTGGTTCCAGCTTGTATGGTGTATTGGGTGAAACCCGCTAACAAAAGTTGGTTGTGGCAAGATGCCTGGGTGGCTGCCTCCGGTGGGGTGCACTGTGCAGGTCAGGGTACTGTGCATGTGTCCGATCCTCTGTGCTGACAGCTGGACACTGGTCATTCATTTAAGCCCAAAGGGTTAAAAAAAACTCCTTTTAAACATGCTGTAGGTTATATGTGGTTAATAGAAAAGTGTAATCTTTCAATCGCTTGAGTAATCAAATGTGCAGCCAACCATATGCATATTGTTAGATTACAGACTATCAGGCATAGTTTAATCAACCTGTTTCTTATAGAAACTTTCTTCCATGGAACACAAAAGGATAAACTTTGAAGAATGTACAGCTTGTTTATTTTCCAATGCAATTTCAAAAAATTAGTAAAGGAGCTTTTGAGCTTCACAAATTATGCAAAAGCACCATAAAACATAAAAGTATCCAGGTCAACGGTGGGGAAGATTATTGGTGAATAATTTTGGCTTTAATTTTTGTCTGTTCCTTACAGAAAGGTATCACATGCCTTCAGAAGACTTGGGTGGACCGCTTGCACCTAGCGCCCTTTCTCTCGGCCGAGGTAAAATTGCACGCTATTTTCTCCCAGGAGATCCCACTCATTCGGATCCCTGGATGACTCCTCCCTAGCCCTGTGGGTCCGCAGTTCAGCGGAGGATCTCGCTGACCCAATCCACATAGGTGCTCCACAGGTCATGACGCCTACGTGGACTCCCCCTGTGTGTGTAATCCACGGTACGGTCCCCTTACGAAGTGGACCCACGTCTCCCTTAGGCAGTCCCAGCTGCCCTCCGGTCGCCATGTTGTAGCAACTCCCCCCTCCTTGCGGCTGGATCTACCACTGCACCACTTTCCACATGTCACCTAAAAACCCATGTGATGCATTCACCACCTTTACCTCCCCCTTTCTGGCAGGTGTGGCCTTCGCAGGGTCTTTTCCCCCTGAAAGAATAGGAAACTGGTTAAGACACCCTTCCCTCGATGCGTGTAAGGGCCCCGGACGTTTTTGCTCTATGCGGAGAAACATAGAGAGAAAAGAAGCCCAGCCAGGCTTGGCACGTTCCAAGGTTGGCAAGCATCGCCTTGTTCCCCTGCCTAGGGTAACCAGAAGGATTCCGGCGACTTTTTTGGGCATTTGGAAGGGTACGTGCAGTCTGACACAGCTGGTCGCCTTTGCACGTAAAATACCTGCGCGCTCCTATGTCAGCAGTACACGTACACGGCTCAGCGCATGGCGTGATTTAAATTGGACCATGGTGAATGTCTAGGTTACGTATGTAACCTCTGTTCCCTGATGGAGGGAACGAGACGTTGTGTCCTCCCGGCCACGTCGCTGAGCCGAGCCACTGTTGTGGCCGGACCCTTTCCGGCTCCTCAGAAAAAGCCTGAATGAACTTGATGTATTTCCCTGCTTTTATACCCGTATGTCCGGGTGCGGGGTATGCAAATACTATCTGCCAACTTCTCATTGGCCTTTTTTCATAGAGGCATTTTCGGCACTCAAGAGAGACCCCTAGGGTCGCTTCTTCGACACAACGTCTCATTCCCTCCATCAGGGAACAGAGGTTACATACATAACCTAGACATTTTTGTGATCCCATTTTGTCCAGTTAAATAAAAGAGATGCTGCAAAAGGGGCTGAAGTGTATGTGAATAGAAATGAGAGACAATCTAGTTCTGCATTAGGATCGGCCAGTTGTGAATGTACTGTTTCCTGTTCACTGCACCCTTAAATGTACTCTGTCCTGTTTCTTATGGGCCTGGGGGTTGTGACAGAAGGACAAAGGCAGAAAAGATGGAAGAGAAAGAAAGAAAGCTTGTACTTGAGGCATTTTAAACATCTATACAGCCAAAGAATGGACACTACATATATATTATTTTTTTCAACTTACAAAAAAACAAACAAAAAAACAATAGGAGAAAATGGGCTAAGATATACACAACTGTACCATATTTTATATGTAGATTTGGTTTCCAATATATCATTAGGGGTAACATATTAAACAATGAAACATTTCTTATTAAGTTGCTAAAGCACAAAATACAAAAAATACAAAAATAAAAGAAACAGGTAGGGGCTATATTATCCCTCTATTGTGGTAAGAAGACCTTGTACAGTAACTTGTGCATAAAGCCCCCCAAGTTAAACTTAAACTTACCCCAGGCAGCTGTATCTTTTTCAGAATGTAGACAATACATCTGATATGAACTAACTTTGCTGTTTTTCATTGTTTCATACACATTTAAAATAGACAGACACGCCTCCTGTTGTACAGTAGATGGCTCCATACACACACTAATGCTCATGGGGAAAGAAAGAAAAAGAGGCCACCCATTTCACACATCAACCATCCATATCGATATATATTCACCCCTCAAGTGTGGTGCCATGTAGTCTGGCATAAGTGATTTTATCTAAGGTCTACTAATGCATAAGGCAATTTAAGGTGAAGTATGTGATTTTTTTTTCCATGTTAAAGGACTTTTTCTCTTACTACATTTCCGCTTAATGTGCAGAGACAACTATAAATAAACTATTTAGATTGACTCCCGTAAGGGTGTAAACACAGTGGAGCTTTCAATTGCTTTGTTTGTTTTAACAGTAGGGTTGGGATTTGAGATTCTTATTCAGAACCAGTAAAATGTATAAAAAGAAAACAAAACCAAATTATTTATATAACTTTTGGTTCCATCAACAATTCTTGAACAAGCATTCTTCCACCTATGTTGAAAGAGCACTGCACTAAAATACACTGTCGGTGTTTCCTTAAGAAAGAAAGTCATAAACATCTGGGATGGCATGAGGGTAAATGAAGGGAGTATTAAAATTTTTGGGTAAACAATCTTTTTTAAGGAACCAGAATAGGTCAATTCCTTATGATTCCCATCCCTATTAAGAAGTCTGATAAATAAACTGTCAAGATCAACCAATGGCGTAAGTTTGGGACAGGAATACCTATTTACTATAATACCTATAAAAGAGCCATGCTAACCAGAGCCAGTTAGCCCCTGCTGGTACATGCCATAACTACACCATTGTTAGAGCAAAAAGTCTATCTATTGAAGGCCATTCAAAAGTTGCCATGCCTTTGACTGTGACATCACAGTTAAGGGTAATCATTAGGGGTGTAACAGCTTATCATAGCACAATGCATTGCGGTTCAAAATTGTGACTATGCGCATTGTTGTAATGCTTGGGTGTCCTGGGAATCAAGGAGGATTGGAGACGTAGGAGTAGGAACTAAAAATCCTTTAATCATAAATGCTGGTACAAACAAAGGAGTGGAACATACGCTGGGGAAGTGCAAACACTGGAGTAGAGCAAACACTGGAGTAGAGCCAACACTGGAGTAGAGCCAACACTGGAGTAAACATCAAACATAACAATCCAAACATAACAAACCACATTCAACCATCACAATTCAAGGACTGACCCAGACTGACAGAACTAGAGGGAATATATACACTTAGGAACTAAACGAGGGAATGGCACACAGGTGAGGATAATGGAGTAATTAGGGCAGAGACTTCTGGGAAGTGTAGTGAGGGAGAGAACTTCAAAATAAGAGTCCTTGAAAAGGGTGCAGACAGACTGTGACAATTGTGGAGATCAGATTTTTTAAGAGTTTTTCTATCCAATACACACAACATCCTACGCCTATGTTAGGCTGTCAAACAAATGGAAATCGCTAACTTTCTTAGGATTTTGCGTATACCCACCTAAAATAAGTGATGATACGGATGGCCGCCAGAACAATGAGTTGGCTTTTGACTTGGAACTTTTAATCTAATAACGTGATGCCGCAGCACCGGTGAGTGAATTGTGTTCTTTATTTTATTTAAAAAAGTATACAGGGCTTCTCTCTAAACACGCACGGAGCAGCGGGAGGCCGGAGCGCAATTGATGGCACTGGCAAGACAGAGAGTCAGAACGTTCATTTCACACGTGATTGGATATTTGCTAACCAATCATATTTTCCTTTTCAGTAAGGGGTGGGACATTTCCAGCATCTAATGCTGATGCACAACCCTGGAGTAACCATCATTTTCGCTGTAAATTTATTTCCCTGCTAAAGGTAAATATATAAATTAAAATTGTACTTATGCAATTCTAAATAACGTGTTAACGTGAACATTACTACACTCATATTAATTATACAATGCTTAATCTTTTATTACCTATTAAGAAAGTATTTGTTTATTAACTAGAGTAATATAAAGTATCAACAATTTTCATTGTAGCCTAATAAAAGAAACATTTCATTAGGGGGGGGGTCCTTCATAAATTCCCAGTATGCCCACCTCTTCAGACACTACTACACCACTGGTTTATTGATAGTGCCATATTAATCTACTATATATATATATATATATATATATATATATATATATATATAATGCTGAATATTATGTATAATAATGCAATGGAGGAATATAATCCTAATGTCAAATGCCATGTCTAATTTGATTTCATCTGTAAATTATTATTATTTAACTGGCTAAGCATCCACTTCCATTATATATGTATTTTGGAAAATAATATTTAGGTGTAATCAGAGAATATACTATTATAGAAAAATACAATTTTAATTTAAAATATTTTAAATGTTTGTAATCAGTGACAGTGTGTAAGCAGCATATGTATTGTACATAATTCCGTATTTTCAGTAAAAATTATTATTAGCTAATATTTCCATTTGGTGTCACCATTGCCCAGTTCTGGGCTGATTTTAGTCCAAGTACATCTCTGATGGATCATGTAGCACTTTTTAGAATAGTACCTTTACCTAAATTTTTAAGGAAGCAAACTGCTTTGCTTATGTCTATAAGGTAGTAATAATAATAACTTCAAACTAACTTTCCTTGATTCCGGCTTAGTTTAAAGAATCGTGAAACGGACCAAACCGTGAGTAAAGTATTGTGAACAAAACAGAATCATGAGATGAGTGAACCTTAGACTGTGCCCGTTCTTGTTGTTTCTTCAGCAAATCAGCGTTATCATCATGCAGGGTGTCAATTTCCTGCAGTTCCATAGCGTTTAGTGAAATGGCAAACATAATGACTGTTTTCAAACAGGTTTCCCACACTCTCCTCCTCTGTCAAAAAATATGAAACATGAAAATGTGTGCCATTGCAAACTAATTTGAGGTTGAGTAATTTAGGACAGAATTTTCATTTTTGGGTGAACCAGGATATGAGAAATATTTTAACAACAAAAAATGACACACATTAGCTTTAAAGATTAGCTCAATTCAATAGGAAATCCAAATGCATAACTGGAAACAATGACTGGACTGAAAAGGGCAAGAGTAGATGCTACATATCTAAATCACTAGTGATTACATGTTAATACAAATTGTATACAAGAACTTATATCCCTGATCTGTAACACCCATAACAAGCCTAATGTGCATCCTTGTATTGTAAAATCCAAGTCAGCACTACTAGTGTTCAGGTTAAGCCAAAGGCTTGACTTAGGCCAACAGCTTATGTTACAAGCTTGCATTACTCCCTGAACAGGCTAATCAAAGAAGACTGCTGTTCATAGAGATTGCTAGTGTGCTCTTTCACTGATACAAGAACTTTATAGACATCACATTCCCCTCTGCCCTGCTTCTGTCTTCTTTGAATCTAATGAGCACATTAAAAAACCAATGGACACTGAATGCTTACACAGTAGAAGACAGAAGGAAAGAGAGGGTATTTGATAACTTTTGGGTATTTATGATCAGTGGTGTCCAGAATTTTTTGACTGGGGTTGCCCATGTGAGGCACAGACTCATTCAAGTTTGGTAACTCATTAGTATGTTGCATTACTCACATGAAAACATAACTAAGTTATCTAAAACGGTACTTTTAAATGGAAAGTAAAGCATTATGTTAATTTGCATGACTCACCGCAACTATTCTTCCAAACAATTTGAGCCATGCATTGCATATAAGAGATATTACAGTTCATGCTGCCTCCTGTACAACACTCTTGTCAAAACAAGTCGCTAAACAAACAGATATTTAGAAAAGCTACAATCAGTAGGTCTATTCACTGCATATTTATAATTAAGCAATAACAGGAATTTGCATGATTTGTTTTTGCATGAATATGAATAATAAAGAATAACCACTGTCTTAACTAATGTTGCAAAGTCAAACACTTGCAAATCCTGCATCAATATCATTATATGCGGTGCCCATAGACAATGCCAGTGTCAATTTGGAATGTTTTTTTTGAAGTCAGGATAAAATTCAGTGGGGAATGCCAACCCAACATGTTCAAGGAATGCATCTGATGAATAAATGTATATTTTTTACTGAAGTCATCTCAGTTCAAGCTTGTTTTCAGTTGACAGAAAAAATGTGTGGCACTAGATACGCCACAGTTTATGAGCAATACAATACAGTATGTCATCCATTGATGGCTAGAGTAAATCATCTTTTGATAATGATCTGGGTAAAATTTAATGGAAAACTATGAGAGTTGCAATCTGTGGTACTGCAGAATTTTAACGTTGATCATTGGCAGTGTGTGCATATCTTTGTCCAAAATAATTGTTCAGAATTTTAGAATGCACCAGGCCATCTGCAAGACGTCTCAGGTGCGCGTCCAACTTTCATTTACCCTTCTGCTCACATTTTACCAAAGTGGTGATGAGAAATGTGTTTGAAAAGACAAAGACTAGTGCAACGAGCAGTCCTATTTATATCTGAAAATATATATATATTTGATATATATATATATATATATATATATATATAGTGTGAAATCTCAGACACAGGCTGTTTGACTAACCAATGGAAGACAAGTGGAATAATTTCTGAAAAATTGTTGATGTTAGTGGCACAGAAATTATATTATCTTATGCTGAAGTAAATTTGAGCTAATTACATAAAAAAAAAAAAAAAAAAAAAAAAAAAAAGTATAAAAACAGTTGCCATACAGTTGCTTCTGAAAAATGCTGTGTCTCACCACACACAAGACTTTGGTGAGAATGCTCGTCATCAGACATTTTTTATTTTTTTGTGTTCTTTCTAAGGCTGGGTAAAACAATACTGATTTCCTGAGGCAATCTCAAAATCGATCTTTATGTGGCTACCTTCTACAATGTAAATAAATTGCTCACATATGTGGCTAAATTTTGCATTATAAATAGACTAAAATATCTGTGATTAGCCACTGGATGGTAAATATTTAGATTTCACTCAACAGTTATTGAGTAGTATATTGGCAAGTTCAATAAGTTCAGCACAGAGATACTTTCAATGCACATTGAGAGTAAAAGTTTGGTTTGACTCATTCAGTATAATGTTCATCCAAAGACGAGATCAACACAATCCGTCATTAAATAATGACTCTTTTAATACCCTTTCTGTTCTTTACACTCAGTTGTTGATAATAAACAACAACAGCATAAGAAAACTCTAAAACACAATAAAGCTATTGTTAATGTGTGCTAAACTGACACAGCTCTGTGATGCTAGCTGAACAGCTGGTATTCTTAAAGAGACCGTACCATTTTAGCACGAGTTCCACAAATCAATTGAAATACTAGAGATCTGCAAGGTCTAGTCAACTAAAAGGTACTGCTGCTGCCAGTCGGCATTTCCGTCTTACTTTATATTTTTTATGTAAACTCAAAATTCAATACCTTTTAAACGATTAAAAAAGTAATATCTGGTACAGATGAATACAAAGTTTCATTTCACATCTGGCTGCGCATGTTATTACCTCTTTCACTCGTGGCGTGTGCTGAAAATGTCCTTTCGCAAGATGAGCAAAGTAGCTATGGGCATCACTTCTACGGTGGTGCGGAAAGCGGATTTCTGAAACATAGGCTTGCCAATGCAATAGATGTTTTACACATAAGGCCTCTTTAAACCTGTGCGTTCCTGCAAGTTCTATTCTAGCCGACCAGGCTTTTTCAAGTGCAGCATAATCATCATATGTGAGTCTGGTCATGTCATTAACTGAACTATGTTGGCATGTTCTTTTCGATCATCAAAAATGTATGGTCTGAGTTTGAAGCCTAGTAAATGGTTATTATAGGCTAAGTATGCCTATTTTTCACATTACTTTTACCCTGCCAGTTCATCAATTAGGCTTTTCAAATGAAGTGCCAACTTCTAAATTGTTTAAACTATCTTTCATTCTTATTCTGAATTTCATTAGAACAGGCTATCAGGGTTGCTCTTATTGGTCATGAACTGCCTATTCATTCATTTGTTTTCAATAAACATGTCTATATTGGCTAACGTTGATTCAGTGAAGGCCTGTTGTTTTATCACACACAATATTTTGTTTAAATGTCATTGAAAGTAGTCTTTGTGCACATCCCTATAGTGGCAAATACTTGTAAATGGTACAATTTATTGTATGCATATAAACAATAAACATGTAATAAAATATATCAATACAGTATAATAAACTCAGCAAAAAAAAAAGAAATGTCCCTTTTTCAGGACACTATATTTTATAGATAATGTTGTAAAAATCCAAATAACTTTACAGATCTTTATTTTAATGGGTTTAAACAATGTTTTGCTTGTCCAATGAACCATAAGCAATTAATGAACATGCACCTGTGGAACGGTAGTTTAAACACTAGCAGCTTAGAGACGGTAGGCAATTAAGGTCACAGTTATAAACACATAGGACACTAAAGAGACCTTTCTACTGACTCTGAAAAACACCAAAAGAAAGATGACCAGGGTCTCTGCTTATCTGTGTGAATGTGCCTTAGGCATGCTGCATGGAGGCATGCGGACTGCAGATGTAGCCAGGGTAATAAACTGCAATATCTGTACAGTGGGATGCCTAAGAGAGCGCTACAGGGAGACAGGAAGGACAGCTGATCATCCTCACAGTGGCAGGCCACGTGTAACAACACCTGCACAGGATCGGTACATCCAAATATCACACCTGTGGGACAGGTACAGGATGGCAACAACTGCCTGAGTTACACCAGGAACGCACAATCCCTCCATCAGTGCTCAGACTGTCCGCAATAGGCTGAGAGAGGCTGGACTGAGGGCTTGTAGGCCTGTTGTAAGGCAGGTTCTTACAGACATCACCGGCAACAACAGTCACCTATGGGCACAAACCATGGAATTCGGGATGATGGTCGGACTCCCGTTTATCAGCGAAGGATTGAGCGTTACTCAGAAGCTTGGACTCTGGAGCAGGATTGATTTGGAGGTCCGTCATGGTCTGGGGTGGTGTGCCACAGCATCATCGGACTAAGCTTATTGTCATTGCAGGCAATATCAACGCTGTGTGTTACAGGGAAGAATCCTCTTCCCTCATGTGGTACCCTTCCTGCAGGCTCATCCTGACATGACCCTCTAGCATGACAATGCCACCATCCATACTGCTCATTCTGTGCATGATTTCCTGCATGACAGGAATGTCAGTGTTCTGCCATGGCCAGCAAAGAGCCCGGATCTCAATCCCATTGTGCATGTCTGGGACCTGTTGGATTGGAGGGTGAGGGCTAGGGCCATTCCCCCCATAAATGTCCAGGAACTTGGTGGAAGAGTGGGGTACTCACAGCAAGAACTGGCAAGCTGGTGCAGTCCATGAGGAGGAGATGCACTGCAGTACTTAATGCAGCTGGTGGCCACACCGGAAACCGTCTCGGTTACTGATGTCGATCTATATATATAGAAACTAAGTTATTCACTCCGTGAGCTCTTTTTCTGCTGCTGAAGTGCCCAGGGGTGTGTGCTCAGCACAACGTAGTGCGCGAGGGGGAGAACTGCTGGAAAGCGCCGTAGAACCAACAGCTTGGAGAGATGAATGAGACGGCAGAGGAATTCAGCTCTGTGACTGCTCTCTAGGCTCCGAAGAAGATATCTGATGTGTATTTGCTGCGTCACTCCTTTTATACCCGTATGTCCAGGGGAGTGGCATGCAAATTCCACATGGCAATTCTCCTCGTTTCTCAAGATCAGAGATGTCTGGGCTCCGCAGGAGCGACCCCTAGAGTCAACTCATCGACACAACATTGAGTGAGTGACAGACAGAGAATGATTGTTACATTTGATTTCGACCCCCCCTTTGTTCGGGGACACATAATTCTATTTCTGTTAGTCACATGTCTGTAAAACTTGTTCAGTTTATGTATTAGTTGTTGAATCTTTTTATGATCATACAAATATTTACACGTTAAGTTTGCCAAAAATTAAAGCAGACATTATAATAAAGCAGAAAAAAATAATTATAGTTTCCAAAATTACGGAAGCCAAAAAAGGCCATAAAAATGTCAGGACATCAGACAAACAAGATAGAAAATGAATAATAATGCATGGTCTCTGATGGAAACAATCATTACTTTGCGATTCCATTTGGTGACACATGTGGCAAACTTATTCCTAAAAGGGGCAGTATGTAACAATTTTCATGTAATATTCACCTTTTTTTTGCCATTGTGTGAACGGATTGTTATGCAACGTAAAAAATTAGACCTTCCCGGACTTCCTAGATTGCCTATTAAAACCTGTAGACTGATTTTCATGTGAAGGGAGCGGGCCGGTTTTGCCGGGAAAATACAAAGGATGAGAGCCTTGCCTCAGTGCTTCTCTTCCGCTATTCAACAGTGACAACAAACTGCAACACTAATTAAAGTTATCTTAGAAATGGAATCCAGCAAACGTCCGGCTCCCAGCACAACACCGACTCCTACACACTCAGAGTTAGCCAAAACAACAAAAACTTGTATCTACTAAATCCAATCTGGCTAAGCGGGAACGTAATTGTGGTTGAGCGAAAACTAGAGAACATCGGCAGGGCATTCGCAAATACAAGCAAATATAAGCAAATATAAGCAAATACATTGGTTTCTTGATCGTAGCACAACGTATGACATACAAAACATACAATAGTGCAACATAACAGTGCAGTGCAACAGTAAACTGTCTGGTATATTTCGGTAGTATGTAGCATCAGTATCAGTATGCTATGTTAGCTGATAAATAGTTTTAGTTTAGTCTCAAAGGTTGAAGTAAAACAATCATAACTGTGTTATTTTAATTCCACTGGTTTCTACATGAGTAGTGCTGACCCAGTCACTTGTACAACACACTTAACCTCAATCCAGTCGAGGGGATCTGTCACAGCAAATTATCTACAACACATTTTTGTGGATTAAAGCATCAGATTAATGGCAAATTATCAATAAATGAGCACACAATTCACTTTTCCCCTCAGCAAAAACACATCTAATGTGTTCTCCCATACAAACAACAGCAAGAGGATGTGCTGAAACAGGATCTGTATTGTCTTAAACAAAGAAGCAAAATGTTCATTCCTGTTGCCATGATTCCTTATGGAGAATGTCTCCTACACACGCACAGCCCACAGATCTCACTCTCCTCCACCTCCCCCGGCCAGCACGAACACAGGAGTGCTCAATCTCTTCAGTTTAAAGATACTCGTCAGCCTTAGAAGAAATTTTAATCTACTACAACATTGCTAAAGCTATAAAATATGCCAGGAAGGAGGGTCCCCCTTTTTTGTCTCAGCTCAAGTAATAGGGTTAATGGGCAGGGTCATGGGGGGCGATTGGGTGGCAATTACAATGGCGATTGATGAACTGGTTCATCTGCTGTTTACCCAAGAGCTAAATTTCCACCTGCACACCGTCCCTGTTGAAAGAGACGCTGTCATAGAAAGCTCTATGCTCAACGGATATGAGAAATGTATAAATAAGCGGTGCCACATGATGAAATGTTCTTGCTTTACAATTGCTATGGCAACGCCATGGCAACAGCTGAAACTGCAGCGAAACCTGTCTTTTGCAGGATGCAAGGCTATGCATACTCTTAGGATGACTGGAGCTCTACTGATCATAAACTGGTTCTTTCTTGGATTAAGAATAGCAATTTCACAAACTATGCTGGGATTTTAGCTGCATCTTTGAGGTATACAACTATTATTGTCTTTCATTAGGGTAGTATCACTCATAAGCATGCCAACAATAAGATTTCCCATGACTGGCTATCTAACTGGTAATGTGACAATTAATTAATTCACTAGCCAATTCCACCTGTGCCACACACACACTGAGGTGCAGTAGTATATGCTTTGGGAGAACTGGCTGACATCTTGGTAGGTGGACGTATGGAGATTAGCATATCATTGCAGTGATGCCTTTACCAGAAATAGATCAACAGAAACCAGCATTGTAGAACAGGGACAAATCTTACAGATGTGCTGCATACAGTACACATAAACACACATGCACAAGACAAAGAGCATGATGACATCCTGTAAACTAGATACAAAAAGGCTAAAGAGCCAGAGGCATTACTCAATCACAATTTATTTTCCATGGTACTTCAAATCCTATCCTTAATTTAATTTAATTATAACTAGGCAGCCCAGAATTGGAAGCATTGCAACAAAAACACATGCTTCACAGGAAATAAGGGAAAGTATTTTCCACCAGATGCCATACTCTTCATGTCTCTGAAAGCTTTTTAGAGTTAAAGAAACAAACAAACAAAAAAAGGTCCCAATTATTATTGTGTCTTTAAAACAATAGTTTACCCAAAACTGAAATCTCTTGTTATAATTTACTCACCCTCATGCTGTTCCAAATGTTTATGTGAGCATCCATTGTCAAGATTTCTGCTGAGAAATTACAAAAATTGTGTGTTGTTTATCACCAAAACTTATTGTTTGCCTTGGAATATGACACAGTTGGACCACTTTTATGAACTTTTGGGTTCTTTCTTAAGCTTTATAGTGAGGCACTATCCACTGCCATTGTTTGAAATTCATAAAAGTGGCTGTTTGTGTACCAACCAATGAAGAAATGTCATATGGGTTTGAAACGACATGAGAGTGAGTAAATTATGACAGAATTTTCAATTTTATGTGATTCATTGTTTTAACACTATGTACTTTAAGTATTTCATTCAATGCACTTTGTGTACATTTACTGCTACTTCATTCTGCAAAAAGTCTTGTGATTTTGCATACTCAATACTCTTACACGGTTTATTTAGGACCCCCTAACCATAACCCTTACTCTTAACCCCTAACCTTTGTGGCAGCCGAACAACTCTTATCTACACAATAAGTACATCGTCTCAAATGCTTCATTCATAAAATGTACAAAGTAATTAAGACAAATAAGATAAAGTGGAACTAAAAAACTATTCAATTATTTAGCTGTTACCTGTTTAAACATTTCCCTCCTTATTTTCATACTCATGCTCATAACATTTTTTTTATCCAATACTTGTTATTCAAAACCACAGAATTACATGTATGCATTTTTTCATTAGGAGATCCATGACTTTAAATAGGCTGTAAATCTTACAGAAAACAGCTTCATATTACCTTAGAGTCTTTACAATAATACTCCTCTCTTAGTGAGATCAAGTCTATGCCAAAAGTCTGTTTTTATCTTGTGAGGTACTTGTCATTTGATACATACAGCTGTAACCTATAAATAAGGTTAACATTGATTGAAGATACCGCACATCATGCAAATGACAAGCTATATATATTTTTTTATACTAAGGAAGATTGATACGTTCTAGACTTCCAGACAGACCATAAGGATACACCTCTAATGTGACAAACTTAAAATGCAATGCTAAGTGAAGAGAATATATACTGATGATTACATTATGCTAACAGCATCAAAAATATCAGATGGATCACTGAGTAAAACATTTAAGAAACAAGTTGTATCTGCAAGGGCACATTCCTGTAAGGTTTTCAGTGATCATCATAATGCCTTTGGTCACTCACGGCCAGAGAGGAGCAGAAGATCACTTCATATGATTTGATACAAGAGGGCTATCATTCACCTACTGAGTCCTTTCCTCTACCAATGGGAAGCAGATATTTTAAATGTCCCGTACTGTTATATATTGTAACTCTCAATTAAATGGACCTTAGAATGCTTGACAAAATGCTGCTAATTCCGTAACATGAAGAAAATGTAATTCATAATTCCATAAGTGGCTTTTTATCGGCACTTGTTTTTACAAAGCAAAGTCATGCAGAAAGATAGATGCATCAAATCTGAATATCGATTCAGCAGGAAAAGCCATTTTTCATAAAAAATATATAATTGTCCAACAACAATATGCAAACATGATAGGACAATCTAAGCACTTAAACATGTTTCACTTCAGTCTAGAAGACCCAACCAAACCAAACCTTTTCTACTAAAACATGAAGTAAAATGTGTTCATGCTAGCTTACAGTGGGGACTTCCCACACTTTGCTAAAGTGTAAATGAATCCCATGCAGTAGGTATGCTGTGACTAAGAGTTACCTGGCTTGCTCCTGCTGTGATGCAGTCGCTGAAGGCACCGCGTCGTGTGAAAAAGGCCACCAGCTGCTGCCAGCGAGAGGAAGATGAAGGCAGTTCTTCACTGGAGTTATGCTTGGCCCACTGCCTCTGTTTGGATCCTGGTGCGGCATGGCCGGATCCGGCATTGGCCCGACCGCCTCGCGGGTACAGTGTGTTGTTACCGAAGATGTAGTTCATCACAGCCCTTGGGGCCAGAGTGGCAACAGCGCCGAGACAGTTCGGAAAAAGTGGAAGCGCGGTAGTTGTAGGAGGGAGCACCTGGATAAGGTTACAGCATCCTCTCCCAAATGTAGCGACAGAACGCAAGTGTAAAGTTAAAGCCGACAGCCCTAAATCTATCCATTGGCTGACTTGCAACCTTCACCAGCTAGAAGATCAAGTGTGCAGCAGTCTCATGCTTGAAGGTGGAGTGGGCAGTAGGAAGGGAGGAGTTGATCGAGCTGCCCACGAGCAAAGCACACTGCTCTGGGCTCTGACTTGGGCTCCAGACGAGCAGAGACTGGAGAGAGGATCAATGAAGGAGTGGGTAGCTTTCTGTGCATGGGGGAGAACCTAAGAGCCTGGAGAGGCAGGAAATGGGTTCAATTAACTGGCAAGTGTTGCAGTAGAAAGCCCACAGTTCTCAAGGGATTCTTAATCTAAATGGACTGGGGCTACAAGATCGTCCACAAGCAGGTATAAATCACATCACTTCCTTAAAAGCAAAAGAAAGCCTTCCACTGCAGATTAAATATAGATGCCGGCATTCAGGGTTGTACCTTGACGAAAAAGAAACGATTGGTGTAATTGTGATCCTTTTCTTCCTAGGCATGGCCATGCCGAGTGGACGCCAGTTCTATGGCTGATTATTAGAGCCAGCCAAGTCACGCCACAAAACTATTTCAGCAACGCTATTGATTTTTCCTCCTCTTGCACTTTAGGCTAAAAGCTTCAATGTTTGAAAAGATATGATTACCTAATTATTATAAAACTTTGTGCTAGCAAACATACTCACAGCTCTGAACACGAGAGAGAGAGTACAAGATCCAGTGAGATCCAGATTTAAAGGAAATTCCAAGAAGAGAGCGTGCAGCACACATTCATATGAAGCTGATTCCATGCTGTCTGGATGCTCCTTCTTACACAGATCGGTTTTCACACACTGCAGTCGCTTTACACACACATCTGATTCAGTGAGGGAGAGACAAAAGGCTGTGCCATCACAAGCAGGAAAAAAAGAGAAAGCAAATTCAAAAATAATCACGTCTTTGTTAATAAGACTAGAATTCTTGCAGATCTCCACCACGGCAATGCTCTGCAGTCAAAGCTATTGATGGCAGCTCTGTGCTGGTAAAACTACCCAAGGTGTGCCACAGGTGTCAAATGAGGTAACAGACATTGTCACGGCATGTGCCTCTATTTCCCCAGGACCAAAACCATGGCAACAGCTTCCACATCAAATAAAGCAAGCCACCCCACAGAGCCTGAGCCCTGCATTCTCCTCCACCTAAATAGCTTATATTCACAGTGCTTTAATAGAAATGAAATAACCACATATGATGAGCACATAACTGCACAACATCTGATCGAAGATACTGGCTACAGGCATCAGAGCTACTGGCAATTTTCAAGAAGGAAGCGAAAAACAAACAAACAAAAGCAAATAAATAATAAAAAAATATATATTTAAAAATGCTCCAATATTCAAAATTTTTAATTATTACTGATTTATTGCGCAGGTCTATGGTCACAACAACAGCTCTATTTGCAAGTCCATGCAAACTAAACCATGACATTAGTAACAAAATAATGGCACTAAATCTGCACCTAAAATTATTTATTAAAAAAAATTATAAATTTTATATATATATATATATATATATATATATATATATATATATATATATATATATATATATATATATATATATAATAATGGTTAAAAAAATGTATACTCAAATAAAAATTCCTTTGCATTCTGAAGAAGATGTAAACAAAAGCTCAACTTGTAAATCCATGCATGTACATGTTACATTGGAACAGATCACTGCCTTGAGACAATGCCTCAGGACATGCTTCCCAGCATTCTCATTTAAATCTGACCTTCTAAATGTTGGAGTGTTTCAATAATTAATCAGCAATTACATAAAAACTGTGCGTTTATTTTTCATGATTGTTGCTGTGGACCCTCACCATGGTTTACCAAAAAAAACCCAATGTCATGTCAGCTTAAAACGTTTCGGTTCCGTATGTAACCTCCATTCCCTGATGGAGGGAACGAGACGTTGTGTCGAAGAAGCGACACTAGGGGTCTCTCTTGAGCGCCGAATATGCCTCTGATCTATGAAAAAAGGCCAATGAGAGTTGGTAAACAGTATTTGCATACCGCGCTCCCGGACATACGGGTACAAAGGCAAGGGAAATACGCACGTTCATTCAGGATTTTTCTGAGGAGCCGGGAGTGTCCGGCCACCTCAGCGGCTCAGCTCAGCGACATGGCCGGGAGGACACGACGTCTCATTCCCTCCATCAGGAAACAGGGGTTACATACGTAACCGAGGCATTCCCCGTCTGTTGCTCACTTCGATGTCGTGTCGAAGAGGCGACACTAGGGGTCCACTTCAAATCGCGCCACGCGCTGAGCCGTGTATGTGTACTGCTGACACAGGAGTGGGCAGGTATTTCACATGCACAAGCGACCAACTGTGTTTCAGACTGCACGTACCCTTCCCCAATGCCCCCAAAAAAGTCGTCGGAATCCTTTTGGTTACCCTATAGGGGAACAAGGCGACACTTGCCAACTAGGGAACGGCCAACCCTTTACTCTCTATGTTTCTCGGCATAGAGCAAGAGCAGCCGGGGCCCTTACCGCATCGTGGGAAGGGGGTCTTACCCGAATTCCTATTCTTTCAGGGGGAAAAGACCCTGCGGAGGCCACAACTGCCCGAAAGGGGAGGTAAAGGTGGCAAAAATACATCACATGGCCTCTTTGCTAAAACACGGCGACCGGAGGGCAGCGAAGGACCGCCTAAGGGAGACGCGGGTCAGCTCGTAAGGTGACCGTACCGTGGATGTACACAGAGGAGGAGTCCGCGTAGGAGGCCTGACCTGTGGAGCACCTATTCCAGTAAGGGTAGCCTGGGGTACCCGTAGTGGACTGGGTCGGCGAGTTCCTCCACTGAACTGTGGACCCATGAGGGCTAGGGAGAAATCAACCAGGGACCTAAAAGGGGTTTTCTGGGAAAGAAGGCACACTGTTTTACCTCGGCAGAGGGAAAGGGTGCTGGACGCAAGCGATTCACCCGGTCAGACCGTCGACGTGTACCGAGTTCTACCGGCTCAGGCCTAAGAAAATACGGGACGAGACTGACTCAACCCTTCGCAGGTCAGCTGTGTGCCGGTGTGTCTGCCCCGAGGGGAGCATCTGTTTGGGCATACCATAGAGGGCAATGGGAGGTCTCTTGAGAGGCAAACAGGTCTACCTGGGCCTTGCCGAACCGTTCCCAAATCAGCTGGACCGGCTGCGTCCGCTATCACATTGAGGTTGCCGGGGCTGTGAGTGGTGCAGCCAGCTGTCACACACACCAGATTCCTGTTCCTCTGATGCTCTGTTTGCTGTTGGATCTATGGCGCACTTCAGCGACATTCTCCTTCTCTGCACGGCAGTGCAGTTTGCCCCTGGGCACTTCGACAGCGCAGAGAATTAAAAGAGTTACATTGAAAGAGTGATTTTCTCTGTAAAAGAGTTTATTTCTCTGAAAGAGCATTACACAGTGGCGTTGACTTGAGTCGCTGCTGGCTCCAAAGGAGGACATGACTCGCGAGTCGTGACATGTGGCGGGAGCGTACGCCGCTGTGGCGATTTATGTACGCCACCGCAGTGGTGCTGTCTGACCTGATCAGGATAGGTTTGTCTCGAACTAACGGGAGAAACGTCCGCAGGGCAAAGAAAACAGTCAACAACCCCAGGCAGTTGATGTGCCAGTGCAGCGAGTCCTCCTTTCCAACAGCCTGTTACTGCGTGCCCATTGCACATGGCGTCCTAACCCAATCTGGAGGCGTCGGTCATGACGGAGACGCATTGGGACACCTGCTGCGAGGGTTCTCCTGCCCGGAGAAAACAGAGGTCTGTCCAGGGATTGAGTATTTGGCGGCAGGCGGGGGTGATCGTCACACGGTGCGTGCCGCGGCGCCATGCTCATCTCGGGACTCGAGTCTGAAGCCAGTGCTGAAGCGGTCTCATATGCATCAACCCCCGGGGACCGTTAAGGGGACCGTTGTGCCTGGCCTGAAAGCGGCGCACTGACTGCGCACGCTCGTTGAGGAGATGTGCTAACATTGAGACTGTGTCAAACTACATGCTGAGTAAAGAGATGCTCTGAACTGGAGTAAGCTTACTCTTTTCCCAGTTGACCTGAAGCCCCAAAAGGCTGAGGTGCCTGAGCACCTGGTCTCTGTGAGTGCATAGTAACTCTCGTGAGTGGGCCAGAATGAGTCAGTCATCGTGGTAATTGAGTATGTGGATGCCGGCTTCTCGGAGCGGGGCAAGAGCTGCCTCTGCGACTTTCGTGAAGATGCGAGGGGACAGGGACATGCCGAAGGGGAGGACTTGTACTGATACGCCTGGCCATCGAACGTGAACCGCAGAAAGGGGCAGTGTCGAGGCTAAATTGAGACGTGGAAGTACGCGTCCTTCAGGTCTACCGCTGCGGACCAATCTAGATGTTGAACACAGATTAAGATGTGTTTCTGCATGAACATTTTGGACGGGAGTTTGTGCAAGGCTTGGTTGAGAACTCGCAAGTCCAAGATTGGTCGTAAGCCGCCGCCTTTGTTGGGTATGATGAAGTAAGGGCTGTAGAGACCCTTCTTCATCTCGGTTGGAGGGACAGGCTCTATCGCATCTTAGAATAAGAGAGTAGCGATTTCCACACGCAGGGACTTGGCATGTTCGCAGTGTACTTGGGGGGGGGGGCCTGGCAAACTGAATTGCATAACCGAGTCAGATGGTCCGGGCCAGCCAGCGAGAAGGTTGCGGGAAGGGCCGTGGCGTGCAGTGCGGAAGCGTTTTTTTTAAAAATAATTAAATATTCCACCGCGAGAGTGGTGAGAGCGGAGGAGCGAAGAAGCCACGGCTTTGCTCAACTCGTCATGCACGTCCGAGAAGAAAGGAACCGGCTGTGAGCGGTGCATGCCCGCGGGACTGATCAAGTAGCCCGGGAAAGCATAGCGGACCAGGCAAGTCATCAGCATCAGACGCCGCTGTAAACGCTCTCCGATGCAGTGGTGATGTCATCCAATTCTGAAGCAAGCAAGCATGCCGGGGAGGCGGGTGGTTCCAGCGAACAGAGCCCGTCATTGTCCCCAAATCGCCTTCATTGCCCGTGGCGCCTGCGTCAATCCAGTAGGAAGGAGGCGAGGCGCGGGGGCAGCTGAAGTGGCTTTCTCTCATGACAAAAGAAAGCCGCGATCGCAATGTTGCCATGGCTATGTTCTCGCACTGAGAACATGAACCATTCATAAAACGCTGCCTGCGTGTGATCGCAGCCCAGGCATGTGAGGCAGCTTTTATGACCGTGAGAGGTAGGGAGAAATCACCGCATCCAGAAACTACACTGGGGCGGAAATGACATCTTTATAAAGACACGTCCTGATAAGGACGTTCAACACCGCTGTGTAATGCTCTTTCGGAGAAATAAACTCTTTTACAGAGAAAATCCCTCTTTCAACGTAACTCTTTAAATTCTCTGCACTGTCGAAGCGCCCAGGGGCAAACTGCACTGCCGTGCAGAGAAGGAGAAACTCGCTGAAGTGCGCCATAGATCCAACAGCAAACAGAGTGTCAGAGGAACAGGAATCTGGTGTTTGTGACTCGCAGCTAGCTGCATACACGACCATCGGCTCCGAAGAAAATTTCTGAATGAACGTGTGTATTTCCCTCGCCTTTGTACCTGTATGTTCAGGGGCGGGGTATGCAAATACTGTTCGCCAACTCTCATTGGCCTTTTTTCATAGATCAGAGGCATATTCGGCACTCAAGAGAGACCCATAGTGTCGCTTCTTCGACACGACGTCAAAGTAAGCGACAGAAAGGGGAACCACCGTTTATACTTATTTAGCAGAGCTAAATAACAAGCCACTGTCATGAGGAGTTTTACAAAAGTGCTGTGGGTGCTGTTGTTCCATTTCTACACAGTTTAGCACTAATGACACCAGATTGTTCACTCATCCAATTAGTCCCCTAAATCAGAATTACAGAATTGGACAGAGCCTGACAATTAAACAATTGAGTGAATCAGTTTAATCAAACCTTACTTTAACACTGATCACTCTTGACTTGTTTGCAGTGCAGTAAGGCAAATCATATTTTGGAAACTTTTCATCTCCATTATTGGCTCCCTTTCAATTAATGGGTTTTAGGACTTTAAGGAATAAAAGGAATTTAATATGAATTAGATACACACCACAGGATGCTTAATTGGAATTTGAAATGGAATGACAAAGTTAACTTTACTAAATTGTAATCTCAACACAATTGAGGAATTGAATTATACCAACACAAGTTGTGTCACAAAACAAATAATTTTATGATTAATTTTGACTAACAATATATATTTATTTTCTGATATATAGAACATATTCTTGTCAACTTATTAGGGGCCAAACACCAAAGGTGCTGTGGCACCTATTGTTTTTGTTGGATTATGTGGGTCATGAGCATTTCATTGACTCCAATTCTTCCCATATCTACTATACTGTCCCTCCACCATATTGAAATTTATTAAAAAATAATATATCTTTTGATTACATTGTCGGATTTCAAAGAAAATTGGAATGCATCATCGGCATCATGTCCTGATGATACCTGAGCAGTCTGGAGACAGTGCCACCTATAGTTCAAAAGATAACCTAACTCTAACCTCAGGCAGTCTCTTCACCATAGACTGAGTATGTCAATTGAGTGGCTCAGTGTGTTAAAGCACTGACTTGTAGTGTGGTGTTGCTTTGTATGTCGCATTCATGCAATGTGTTGTGCTTACCATGGTGTAATGCTTGCCACATTGGAGATTTTTGAAATCTGTTTACTGAATGGTTGTTGGGTTTTTCCCCATGCAAATTTGTATTTTCCCCTTTGTTGAAAAGTGATGGATATAAAGTTGATCATGGTATTGTGTAGTGGATAACACATTGATCTCTAGAACAAAAAGTCTGTCCTGGGGCAACGTGATCTGTGCATGCTCTGTGAGAACTTTGGGTTTAATGTTGTGCAGTGGTTGACATGTTGGTGCTTGTCCCCGTAATGGCAGCTTACAGCTATATTTAAACATGTTTCTCTAAACTATGTTTAAAACATTCAAAACCATTAACACATTAAGATATTAATTTTGACCTCAATATTTGAAACTATTGATCATATAACATACTGAGCTATAACCACAAGTGTACTAGTAATTAGCATTCCATGCTCCACTCATTCTGTAAAGTTTTTCTTTGCACTGGTAATCAGGGGTGGGGGGTGGGTGTGGGCAATTGTGTTATCCCTTAAATGTCCCCTGTACACATAAAAACCTAATTTTCTGTTTTAATATTTGCAGACATGCAATCTATGTGAGCGCAGTGTAGTTCTAGCGGGAAGACTAGCAGTTGTACATCATTACACCATTAGGCTGGGTAATTCCTAGCCAATCGCAGGTAAGCCATTGCTTTATAAGTCTGCTCACAATCTATCACATTGCTGTTTCAGTGTGCTAACACGGCAAATAGACACGTTTCAACCTCTCAAGGCCACAGGAGAACCAGCGCACAGAACATCTCTGGAAACGCCTTCCCTTTCCAAAAACGTCATCACTTCACCTCAACTTCTGCCAACATCAAACCCACGGGGAGTAAACTATCAACAACCAGCAAACCCGGATCTTCACCCATATCTTATTCATTTAGGAGATCTCTCTCAATCGAATTGCATGGCCCGGCGCGGAAGGAGCCCGCTCCACGCCAAGTCCGTCAAAATCATCGGCTCAGGCAGCAGCTGGTTTCCATCAGAAATAAGCTAAGTAATTTTCATATCCATCAAATGCAATCAGATTTAGTCATGGGTCTAGGCCTTCCGTTGCCATGCTGCCTGTTCATTATAAAGTTGCAAGGCTGTCTCTTCATCATGACGCATCAATATCAAAGCCAGTATTTCATATCAACAGCGCATTCACTCTCATAGTAACGGCAGTTACTATGAGAGTAATCGCATGAAGGCAACTTGATCAAG